>CM064864.1:3180243-3869682 GCA_032719365.1 Prinsepia uniflora | reverse complement strand
TCATCCTTTTGGTAACCTATGGCCAAAGCTGAAAAAGAAAAACTAAGAAAGTTGACAATAGCAAACAACATGATCTTGGTAATTCTGTTACATATTTTTTGTTTCTTTTTCTGGGTGTCATGAGAGCAGTGCAGAGCAGGCCCTTCCTAATAGCCTCTTTGCTTCTCCTGCAAAATCAGCTGTGGATCGTCTCTCTGACTTGTTAACGGCAGAGCCAGAACTTAATGATACCATCATAACCTGTGAAAAAAACTCATCAGTCAAATCTGCTAGCAACATGACTTCTCATTAATGCTGTTTGACTGTGCTTGCATGGGTAAGTTTTCTGCAAATGGCTTCGCTGGATGGGAATTGTAAAATCATTTGATAATACTGGGTTATGTTCTGTAATGCAGGAAGGTAGAGAAGCATATACAACGAAGAAAAATTGTCCTCTAGATGTATAGCTGTAATATACCTACATCAAAGAGTAGATCCGTAGAGCAGATCTCAACCAGGTCTCACTGTCTCATCAGATACATACCGCTAACCGAAAATACATATGTGATAGGTAAGGAACAAAGGAAATGAAGTGAAAAGGGTAGGGTTTTTATCGCTTTTGCTACTCAGAATCAAGGACTGTAACTGGTTTTTAACCCTGCACAACTTTTGTTACTGTTATGTTCTACTTTTCATCTGGGGTAAGATTTTGCCAGAATATGAGTTTTCCTGGGGCAGACTATTTAGGCTAGTGCTGGTTTTTTCTTTTTTGTACATATACTTGGAACAGAAGTTTCAGACCAGCATATGAAGAATATGTGGGCTAATACTTTTCATTTTGCTGTCTGATGTTGCAGCATGACATGATTACCGATTACGTGGGTAGAAAGGGGTTTCTACTAAATTTCATTAAAGTAATGTCGTGATGTATTGTCTTTTTTTTTTTTTTCTCTTTCTAGGAAACACACGTGTGGGGGCAAACAGGCCAGTTGGTCACGTGGGTGCTGAGTCGGCTGTCAATAATAATTATTATTATATAAAAATAAAAATAATAACAATAACCAGTAACAATGATCACTCCTTTCATTGTCTCATTCTTCACCCTTACGGCAATAGTAAGGGTCTTTGGCCACTCACAATTGGAGTTGTGTGGTTATATTTAAGGTTGGGCACATGGAATTAAAATATCGAAATCATACCGTTTTAGATCAAACTATATCGAAAAAAACCGAATAGTAAAATCGTTGTCTGTTTGGTACGGTACCAAAACCGTACCGATGTAATTCGGTACGGTTTTGGTATCGATATTTTGAAAAATCATTCTGTATCGATACCATACCGAATTAAGATATTTTTTTAATAATTAAATTTATTTCTTATTGGTTGATTATGCAATCCTATACTTTTAGTATAATATTGACCATAGCTAACCAAAACCAAAAAAACCAACAATTAAAACTTAAAACTAGGGCTACAACTAGATCTAGTTTTTACCCATCTCTTGAATCTCTTCGTTCTTTGTTTAGACTTCAGAGGCTGCAACTCTTCTTCAGTTCTTCAAATTTGTTGTTCGGTGGCTGCAGTCATCTTCCTCCGCTACTGCCACTCATCTTTCTCCTTCATTGCTACCCATGGTTTGTTCTCTAATATGCTACTCATGATCATCTTCTCTAATATAAATTTGTATATGGTTGTGGTTCCCTTCATATGTTGTGATTAGAATTGTTCTGTCTTTTGCACATCTCTGTAACTGGGCAACCAGCAGCCATGGTGCATCAATAATTAGCTTGAGTACATGGGTTTCACTTTGCCATCTTCTGTCCATATTTGATTATTTTCTCCATTGGCATCCATCCGTGATCTAAATCCACAAAAAGTTTCATTTTTCTAATTAGGAAACAAATTGAGATTACTAGACACAATAGTTTAGCTTCTCCACATTTTATTTGGTGTGATTTCTATGTATATATATCATGCGCATCTTTAGTTTTGAACAATGTATAGCATATTTTAATAGAGTAAATAGTAAAACTGATTTTGTAGATTCTAGTAGTTTTTGTTAGAATATTAAGATCATATAACCAAATTTTAAAATCTATTTACTCATATTATCGGCATATAAATAGATTTCATTTTTATTTTAAAATTTCGAACTAATTGCTATAAGATTATTAATTTCTTCGAATTGGCAAACATCAAATTTAATTTCTTATCGAACAATTAAATTGAGTCCATTGAATACAGTTTGAGTTTATTAGTCCATCAAATTTAAAACGTTCAAACAATCACCACCAACTTCTTTGTATAACAATTAATTCATGTTATTAGTCCATTGAATATCAACGTTCAAACAATTAATTCATGTTATTAGTCCATTGAATAACAATTCCACGTACAGAACAAGTTTAATATCGACTTCTTTGTATCACATATGGCTTTTAAATCCAACAATTTTGTAGAAATTGCATTTAACTGTATCCAGCTTCTTTGGATTCTTTGATGCTTGCATTGCTATTATGCTTTGTTGAAGTTACACATCTGATATGAGAAGGGGTCTCATTTCTATTTTCATTTTTCCATCCGATCATCAAATAATGTGGGTGGGATATCTACTATGGACATCGAGTCTTACATTAACTAGCATATTGATTAGGCCTTTCTTCTCCCTTGCTTGTTGGTTGCTAAGTTTTTGCTTGAATTGTGTAATCTTGATGTATATTTGAGCCTAGACATCTAAGAAGATATTGCATCATGAAGGCATTTGTATTTCATTTTAACTCATTAATTTTTCTTTCATACTTCATTAGTGTGTGTTGATGATGGCAATTTAATGTGTGCATTGATATGTTCCTGATGATGTTGACTTATGTTGATGACTTGATGATGCTTGGCCGATTGAAATTTGGATTGTATGTTCAATGTTACTTGATGTAATTTGATTATTTATCATTTATAGTTTTAGATTATAGGTTGATTTAGTTTGTTAATGTGTTGATGACTTGATGATATTGTTGTTAAATCGAATGTAATATATATATTTGTGAAAGACATTTTGGTCGAGAAGAGGGTTGAAAATAATATTTCATACCTCTTTACAAAATTTTGGTTCAAACCGACACCATACCGAAACCGTACCGAACTTAATTAGTACGGTACGATCTGGTTTCACTTTCAAAATATGGAATACCGAACCGTACCGTACCGATTAAAATTAGATGGTATGGTTCTGGTATCGATCAATTTTGTACTGTACCGAACCGTGCCCACCCCTAGTTATATTTGATGTTATATTTTTAGTAGATATAAAAATGATCTTAAAAAAAAAAATTTGGGTTAAATAGCATTTTGCTTACCGTGGGGTTTATATTTATTTGGGTTGAATATGGGATTATATTTTTATTTCTCATAATATCTTAAATATGTATTTAAATAAATTTTTTTGTTCAAATTTTTTAATTTAATATTTATTTATGTAATCTTTAATTCTTTTCCTTAACATTTTAATCTAAAAAAAATTAAATTCTTGAAAGATATGATTTCATTTTATATAGACCGTTCGATTAGATCTTCTTGTTTCATTTTTATCCATTAGATTATATTTTTTTTTATCACAGTGTCATTAGTTAGATTATATTTTCTTATTATAATCTCATTTGTTAGATCATCAAATTTTGATTCTTTGGTCTTCTTCGATATTAAAATTCATTTTTTGTGAGAAATTGGTGGAAGGAATGTGCAACTAAAAAAATTTATAATACAAGGTTGAAAAATAAAGAAAATATTGAGAATATTGTGAGTATTGTAAAATTTAGCATGATATATATAGGGAAAAAACTTAAAATTATATATATATATTTATATATATACATTATTGTTGTATTAATGGTAGGAATGAGAATAACCAAAATTATTGTTTGATATTTAAAGTGGGATTTACATAATTTGATATCAACATATGACAATTCAAAAAGAAAAAATCAAATGAGTCTCATATAATTTTTAATCAAATTTTAAGTTTTTGTGAGTTATGATGGAACTGGCATAATTGTATTTAGAGTTCAATGAGAATTGAAGCCTTGGGGGGATCTAGCTCCACATCTTACCCATTGGTAATTTTTTTTCCGTAAGAGACTATATTATGGATAGTCTAAGAAGGATTTAACCTCCCATTGTGGGTGGCCTTAGGGGTATAGTAAGGTTCATGTTATGTTATAAACTTTATTTTATTGAAATATGTCCAATTTAATTCTGATTTGTTTAATAATTGTGTTAAAGAAGTTTAACATGAATTTAATTTATTAATTAACCAAGTAACTTGTATAATTAACTTAATAAACATTTTTTTTATTTGAAATTCAATTAATCTATGACATGTATAATTAGTTTATTATGTTTAACTTATTTAAATTATAAGAAAAAAAAGGTATATACGTACATAAATAGGTTAATATATGAGTAGGATATTAATATGTTTAATATACATGCTAATATATAAGTCATTATATAAATTCACATGGTGAAAACAAATAAAGAGGTCATTATATGAGTTAATAGGTTAATTTGAAATTCACTCGTTTGTTAAACGTGTCATAACGAGTTGATCAAAAAATGACCTAATTTTAATCATATAATTGACATGGATAAATTTTATAAGAGTTATGAGTTTTGTATCGAGTTGTGTCAAAAATTGACACCCCTTAGAAAGTAATATTTTAGTCATCACCCTATTATAAATTTGCTACGTGTGGCTAAGTTGGTTATTTTTAATTAATTTTCAATATTTTACCTTATATCTGAAGATTTTGGGGCTAATTCATATATTATGTGTATATATAAATGTTTTAATTAAGGGAAAATGTAAACTAACGCGTTCATCCAATGTGATTCCATTTAGTAGATTTATGTTTTTTCTTTTTTAAATACCAACAACAAATTGAATTTCTAAGTAAAAACGACAGTAATGTCAAAAAAAAAAAACCGACATAATTAAATTGATAATTTTTTAATGTAGGTGTTAAAAGTGAATGTTTAGGAAGGACAAATTTATGATAGGTGATATGTGAAAATTGTTTGACAAGCACGATGGTGGGGTAGGTTGGCTATTTTTATTTATTTTTTTTAATATTGAATATACCTCAAATAGAGGGTAAAATGGTTAAAATTAACTAAGAATGATCAACTTGGGATATTTGGTACAATTGAACCATAATTGAAGGATTAAAAAGTTTAATAATTTAGTTGTGGATCGAGGGAGGCGGACCACTCGTGGAAATCTCTTTTCTTGTGAATGGTGAAGTGTGGAGTGATACGCAGAAATTAAGCATAAAAGTAAATACAAAGTCACACTCAACACTTGAGAAAACGTACACAATTTAAAACCATTTTTTTGGTAGATTGTAGCATTGTTAAATAAGGATCGTTCTTAACCGGGGATTGAGGGTACCTAAGTATGATTATCGTTTGATTGATTAATTGGGGGTAAAGAGATTGATTTTAACCTAATCTATTATTTACATGGTTAACTCATCTTTAATCTAACTCATTCATAAGTCATACCAATTTCCATAATCAACGAAATTCCAAAACCTTAGTTTAATGAAATACATGTACATTATCTTAAGTACGTGCTCGGGAATACGCCCTATATCTAGTCAAGCATTAAGCATAAACATAGCATGGAAGATTATTTAAATCAATATAAAATATAGAACCATAATAAAATTAATGATCAATCCAATAAATACGATATTCAAGTACAAAGAGAAAACTACGGGGTTAAGAGATTGAGTTACACTTTGGATACTCGGGAATACGCCCTATAGATGCTAGGTGGTTCGACACTCTTGGTGAGACACTCAGGAATACGCCTTATATGTCAATGGAGGATGGTGAATTATGGAGGGTGGTGTAGTTTACTTTTGCACAAGAAATCTCGAATTTATTGAAAAGGGAAAATTGGTTTAAGCAGAACTTTGGTACAAAAATGGGCGACAATTACAAATAACCTAAGCCTCTCTATTTATAGGAGAAAATTAATCCACAAATACATAGGAGTTCACAATTTAATTCTAAAAGGAAAAGGATTAAACTAATTAAATTAAAGTTCTAAAAAAAAAGATAATAAAAATCCTAATTGAAAAGATAATCTAAATCCTAATAAAAGAATAAATACAAAACTTAATTAAAAAGGTGATAGAAACTCCTAATTAAAAAGGAGAAAACAAATCCTAATTAAAAAGGATAATTTAAAACCTAATAAAAGAAGGAAAATTGGAGAAAATTGGAGTTTGCTTGTTGGAAATTGAACAGGAATCGGAATGGTGGGCAGCTACTGAAGGAAAGGAAGCATTTCGGTAGGTGCTGGCCGAAATGCATGAAGGGAATTCGGTGGTAGCGTGTTGAGGAAGGGGCAGATGAGTTCGGTATATGGACGCCGAAAGAAGAGCCAATTTCGGTACGCACACGCCGAAGGGTTTCTAGGTTGGTTTAAATGGATTTGGTAGCTTGCTACCGAATTCTGATGTACTTTTTGATGGTCTCCTTTGTTTTGATCATAACTTATTCATTACAACTCTGATTGAGGTGATTTTTTCGCCTAAATTCTCGTAATTACGCACTCTATCCAATTATGCACATTTTTCACAAAATATATTATTTTCTACAATTATTTGGTATTTAAACAATAAAATATAAGTATAAAAGGTATAAAACTATGCTTAAATCAAGGCTTATCAAATACCCCCACACTTAGACTTTGCTAGTCCCTAGCAAATACCAAAGCAAGCTAAGGCTTTGAAGCTCAAAATTTCTTTCTTTTTCTTTTCCTTAAAAACAAAAACTACTCAACCCTTAACCATTTGTCTCAAATTGTATCAACATAAGTATGCCATCAAAGATTTAAAATAAGAAGCTATATAGCATATGGAAGTCAAAAGTTAATACATCATAACAAAATGCTTTGACAAGTAAGACAATGAGTAAACTTGGTGAAATGTATCTCAACATGAATAAAATAAGTATGAATCAATTCACATGGATATGCACTCATAATTTCACTCAATGTGTATAGGGTTTGTGTTTGCACTCAAGGTACGTGAGAAAGATGCTCACATAATAGAAAGTAAGTTACTTCATAAAAATTTCAAACATAAACCATAAGAATATGAACATACTTGCACAAATAAACCAAAACCATAAGCTTATTCAAGTGATAGACTCAACTAATCATAATTTACTCATCTTAAGGATCATAAGGTCTTTATTTAAGGTTGTAATGGGGCTAGGTGTAGAGGCAAAGAAAATTTAGGATAGTGGTGTTTAAGTTTTGTTCTAGGACTGAACCAAAGACTTCATTACATAGGCATCAGTGTTTTCCCATCATCATAGGCCAAGTATCAACTTGTTGGGCCTTAATCGTCACTATCAACATCTTTAAACATGTAATTGGGACAAGGGCCAAAATTTTTCATGTAGGCCAAATCACAAGTATAGGGGACTTGGCTCAAAACTCATTTTAGTACCTTATAGAACTTTTGTTCTTGATTTTTTTTTTCATTTTTTTTTTCATTTTTTGTTTTGTTTTTGGGAGGTAATGCAATGAATACAACATAGTTTGAGCAAGTCTACATTTACATATAAGTCTTCATTCATCAAATCATTTTCTTGTATCTCACACCACTTGAAGTCTTCAACCAAGTCTTTGCAACAAGGGTAAAAGATGTCTATATTAGGCTCACAGGAATAGATGTTTAGGGCGATGAAAGAAAGGCTTAATGTAGCCTCAAAGTGAGTTAAACTAGGGGGATCACACTTGTGCGATCAAATAGGGACATGGATATTTAGATAAGTGGTGTTAACCCTATCGCCCTAATCATGTCCAAAATCAGAGAGTTTATTGACTTAAAAGCTTTGAAAATCACATAGAATAAGTTCTAGTACTCTAGAGTTCATTAAAAACTATGGCAAGCAGTTATGACGCATATGTATATCAATTTAAACAAAGAACTCCTATGACTCACTCACCAAAGAAGTATATAAGGCTCTAAAGCTCACATAGGGTTCATATGACTCACACAAATCTTAACATGCTTGTTCTGTACCTGTTTATCATGCATCATCTACTACAAGTCATAAACACTTAATCATAAAGCATTAACATATGAATTCAAGTTGTAGTGATAATCTTTTAGCCATATTATTTTCATTTATCCGTCATTCTTATCATCGACAACTTAAAGGACATGCTAAACTTTTTTTTTTAAAAAAACACTAATTTTAACAAAAAGACTCAAGACTAAAGACTAAAACACAAAAAATATTTTTGGGTTTTTGTTGTTTTTCAAATTTTTCCTTTGATTTTTGAAATAAAACTCAATAAAGTTGTAAACCCCTCCCCCACACTTAAATCGGACATTGTCTTCAATGAATGAAAGTGAAAGCATATAATCTAAGTAAGGAGAATAGATTTATGAAAATAAAGTAATAAAGACAAAAAGTAATTAAAGTAAAGAGAGTGAAGGGTTTAAGAAAACAAATCTCCGTTTGATGGCTCCTCCACTTCTTCATCATTGGGTTGCCTCCCAAGAAGCGCTTGAAGTTTAACGTCCATTCACCTTAGACTTGATGCTTCATTTATTCATTCTGTTCATCCAGATTTTGGAGTTGCATCTCTTTCACATTTTGTTCCTTGCAAGCCTCGAAATAAGGCTTCAGACGGTGGCCATTGATTTTGAATTGTTTCCCAGTGATAGGTGATTGAACTTGTACAGAACAATGAGAGAAAACATGAGTAATGAGATAAGGGCATTCCCACCTAGAACGAAGCTTACCTGGAAATAGTTTAAGGCGTGATTCTTTTTTACCAACGTGGAAGTGCTTTCCACGTATCATCATATCATGTAGGGCCTTGGTTCTTTCTTTGTAGATCCATGAACTATCGAATGCATCATTCTGAATTTCTTCAAGTTCACAAACTTGCAACTTTCGATGTATTCCTACTTCATCAGTGTCCATGTTAAATCTCTTAACTGCCCACCAAGCTTTGTGTTCCAATTCCACGGGAAGATGGCATGCTTTGCCATAGACAAGCTAAAGGGTGAAATACGGATAGGGGTTTTGTAAGCTGTTCTGTAGGCCCACAACACATTATCTAACCTTGCACTCCAATCCTTCAGTGAAGGTCCAATAGTTCTCTCAAGTATCTTTTTGATATCTCGGTTGCTAACTTCCGCTAATCCATTAGTTTGAGGATGGTATGGAGTTGATACCTTGTGAGTGATTCCATACTTCTTTAATAGTGTGCCAACTGTTTTGTTGCAAAAGTGGCTTCCCCCATCATTAATCATTACTCGGGGCATGCCAAATCTAGAAAAGATGTTAGTACGAAGGAAAGCTGCAACAACTTTAGAATCATTAGTACAGGTGGCTTTAGCTTCCACCCATTTCGATACATAATCCACAACAAGAAGTATATACTCAAAGCCAAAGGAAGAAGGAAATGGACCCATGAAGTCTATTCCCCACAAATCAAAGATTTCGAAATGCAGAATGTAAGTTTGTGGCATTTGATCTCTAGGTCCTAGATTACCAGATTTTTGACATCTATCACAAGTAGCACAAAATGTATGAGCATCACGAAATAAAGAAGGCCAAAAGAAACCAGAGTCTAACACCTTAAGGGTTGTTTTCTTGAATCCAAAATGTCCCCCACATGCTTCAGTATGACAAAATGTAAGTATAGAATTATGTTCATTATCCGGGACACATCTCCTAATTACTAAATCAGAACATTGTTTCCACAAGTAAGGTTCATCCCATAAGTAGGTTCTAGCATTATGTTTAAGCTTATCACGTTGATATCCAGGCATGGTATTCAGGAAAGAATTAGTGACCAAGTAGTTTACAATATCAGCATACCAAGGGGTGGCAGAAGTACTTATCTGGATTCCAAAGAGTTGTTCGTCTGGAAAGGTCTCAAGTATGATGCCATCCTCCTGATTCTTCACGATCCTGGATAGGTGGTCGGAAACAACATTCTCTAGTCCCTTCTTATCCCTTACCTCAATGTCAAATTCTTGGAGCAAGAGGATCCATCGAATAAGTCGTGGTTTGGCATCCTTCTTAGTCATCAAGTACTTCAAAGCAGCATGACCTGTATACACAATAACTTTGGATTGAAGTAAGTAAGAACAAAACTAATCAAGAGAAAAGATTACCGCAAGTAATTTCTTTTTAGTGGTTGTGTAGTTTTGTTGAGCTTCATCCAATGTCCTAGAGGCATAGTAAATGACGTAGGGCTTCTTGTCCTTTCTTTTTCCTAAGACAGCTCCTACTGCATAGTCAGAGACATCGCACATGAGCTTGAATGGTAAAGAGCAATCTGGGGCACATAAGATAGGGGCACTGGTGAGCAACTCTTTGACCTTGTCAAAGGCCTCTTGGCACTCGGCACTGAACACAAAGATGGTTTCCTTTTGGAGTAAACGACATAGGGGTCTAGAAATTGATGAGAAGTCTTTGATGAATCGCTGGTAGAAACCTGCATGTCCAAGAAACGAACGGATCTCTCTCACCGAAGTGGGGAAGGGTAAGTACCGCCAAGATCTACTTTAGCTATATCAACCTCTATGCCTTTAGCCAACACAATATGTCCTAAAACTATCCTTTGAGTTACCATGAAGTGACATTTCTCCCAGTTAAGTACTAGCCTAGAATCGACACATCTTTGCAATATAAGTTCAAGGTTTTCTAAGCATGCATGAAAACTATTCCCGAAAACACTAAAGTCATCCATGAATACTTCAATTATCTTTTCAACATAATCAGAGAATATGGAAAGAATACAACGTTGAAAAGTACTTGGTGCATTGCTCAAACCGAATGGCATCCTCCTGTAAGAAAAGGTACCAAAAGGGCATGTAAAAGTGGTCTTCTCTTGATCTTCCTGAGCAATGCTTATTTGGTTATATCCAGAGTACCCATCAAGGAAGCAATAATGGAAGTGTCCTGCAAGTCTCTCAAGCATTTGGTCAATGAAGGGCAAAGGAAAATGGTTTTTCCTTGTGGTGGCATTGCGTTTTCGGTAATCGATGCAAACTCTATTTTTGGTGATGGTTCGTTGAGGCACTAATTCATTCTCGGAATTCTTTACTACAGTGATTCTAGATTTCTTTGGAACAACCTGCACAGGAGATACCCAACGACTATCTAAAATAGGGTAAATAACACCACAATCATACAGTTTGATTACCTAATTTTTACTACTTCCATCATAGGTGGATGAAGTCGCCTTTGAGCTTCCCGAGTGGGTTTGGCATCATCTTCAAGAAGGATATGATGAACACAAGTGGCAGGGTTGATTCCTTTAATGTATACAAGTATCCATCCAATCGTGGTCTTGTACTTCTTAAGTACAGTCAGAAGTTTTGTCTCTTGATCAAGTCTCAGAGTTGAAGAAATAATGACGGGTAAGGTGTCATTATCTTCAAGGAATGCGTACTTCAAATGTTCCGGAAGTACCTTAAGTTCTAGTTCAGGGGCCTGGGCAACAGATGGAAGCATTTTATTAGCACCAAAAGTTAGTGGAATTGGAGGAGGAGGAATCACATATCTTGGTATTTCATTTAGGGCCATGACCGATTCAAGGATTCTAGGTTCAAGGACTTCAATTAGTGCATCAAAGAGGACTTCAGTCTCGAATTAGGTCAGTCCTACTCCTTCTTGAATGGTTATTTCGAGTTCATCGTCCTGTATATGGTTCAAGTCTTCCTGCGACATAGATTCAATAATGTCAATAACAAAGCAAGCATTAACACTAGTAGTAGGATACCTCATAGTTTCGAAGATGTTAAACTCGATCATCTCCCCATAAAATTCCATGGATAGAAGGCCATTGTGGACATCTATCTTTGTTCTTGCAGTCCTCATGAATAGACGTCCTAAAAGCAATGGTGTTGTCCAAAGGACTCTTATTCATGTCAAGTACATAAAAGTCAGCAGGAAAGATAAGCTAATTGACCTGCATAAGAACATCTTCTACATATCCCCTTGGATATGCGTGAGAACGATCTGCTAATTTAATAATCATGTTGTCTTTCTTTAATTCACCTAGATTCATTGATGCATATATATGGTATGGCATAACATTGATTGATGCACCTAAATCTAGCATGACATTATCAAAGGACTTGTTACCTATTACGCAGGGAACTGAAAAGCTCCCGAGATCTTTCAATTTTTGTGGAATTTTTCGTTGGATAACTGTAGAAATAGTTTCGTTTACCTTAACCACCTCTTTCTCCCTTGTTTGCCGTCTTTGGGTGCATAACTCCTTGAGGAACTTGGCATAAGCAGGTACTTGTTTGATGCATTCAATCAATGGCAAGTTCACTTGTACTTTCCGAAATATGTCAAGGATCTCTTCATACTTCTCATCCTTCTTAGTTTTTGCAAATTTGCTCGAAAAAGGTGCACGAGACAACAAGGTGTTAGTAGGAATAGAATTTGAAGAGATAGGATTTTTACCTTTGCGTGGCTAGATGGTGTTGGCATTGGTGCCACTTCCTTGTCCGGAATGGTGATCTTATCATACTCATTCTGAAAAAATTCGTCACTTTCCTTCCTAGCCTCCATAAAACTTGATTTCGGGTCTTCCTTGGGAATAGGGTTGTGCAAAACCTTCCCACTTCAAGTTGTAACATAACTAGCATGCTCATAACCATTGTTCTTTGGGTTGGGAACGATTTGTGAAAGCAACTCTCCCATATCTTTGACTTGTCCCATGAAATTGACAATTTGACCAATTTTCTTCTTCATTTCAGAAATGTCACAGCCATGAGTGTTCAATGTCTCTTTTGTTTGCTTTTGGATGTCTAGAAGGACTTGAGTTGAAGTGGATAATTGTGCAAACATCTTATCATAATCCGGGTTAGAGAATTGTTGAACTGGAGGAGCTTGTTGCATACCAATAGGTTGATGAGGCATTGGTGGTCTTGGCATGAATTTTGGCCGTGAGTATCCTTATTGGTGTTGAGCTGGAGGGTTCAAACATCCTTCATTGCTGCTCCAATTGAATCCTGGATGATCACGGTTGCCTTGTCTATAGTTGTTAAAGTTATTGAACCGTTGGCCCCCTTGATATCCTCATAAGGCATTGGCTTGTTCCATCCCATCATAAGAGTTTGTAACTTGAGGGCATTGATCACTTAGGTGTCCATCCAATTGGAACACGCCACATATAGGTCCCTTAGGTTGCATAGCCCTTTTGGCTTCTAATTCCAAAACTCGTTCAAGCATAGATTGAAGCTTTTCAATCTTTTCATCTTAGGCACCCTTAGAATTAAGTGCACTTACCCCTTTCTTATGAGACATGCCATAGTGGGCATCATTGGTGGCCCTATTCTCGAGTAACTGTCTTGCTTTGGGCCCATCTAAGTCCATAAATGCTCCATGTGAAGCTGCATCAAGAAGATCTCGGTCCATGGGTTTGAGACCATCATAGAAGTAATTCATTAGGTTAGTCTCCGAGAAAACATGTGAAGGACAAGTAGAACAAAAGACCTTGAAACGATCGTAGTAAGAACCAAAACTTTCGTCGGAAGCTTGAGTAATAGATGTGATCTCTCGTCTTTTTGAAGTGATCATAGAGGCGGGAAAGTACTTGGCTAAAAACAAGTCCGCAAGTTGTTGCCAAGTAGTGATATGATTGGCGGGCAAGTCCATGAGCCAAGATTAGGCCCTATCCGCCAAAGAGAAGGGAAAGGCCTTAAGTTTCAAAAGTTCATCATCAGCATCACTTGGTTTCATGCTATTGCACACAAATTGGAAAGTTCTAAGGTGTTTATTTGGATCTTCACTGGGTAACCCATAATAGGTTGGGAGTCGATGAAGGAAACCACTCTTAAGCTCAATGTCCGTTTTGTTTTCCTTAGGTAGAGGAAAAACAATGCAGGAGAGTCCCATGCTCCATTCAGTTGAGCAAGTACGTTGACGAAGAGACTTACGTTCGTTGTTGGCCATCTCAGTTTCAGGTTCACTTTCAAGTTGGTGTTTAAGCGAAGAAGAGGATTCAAATTCGTAGCCCTCCTCAAAAGTAGGATCCAAGGTGGGTTCTAAGGTCGAATTCTCAAATTTTATGTCTCTTAACTCTCCCCTAGTGTAGCTTGTGTATCAGAACTAGCAAAGCGAGGAGATCTGCGAGTTGGAATCACTAGCTTTGGCTTGGTCATGCATAGGAACCTGAGATGCAATAAACATACAATGTGAGAGTCATATCCTAATCGCGACAATAGATAAGAGAATTGGGTAAGCGAGATAGATAGATTGAAATGTAGAGAACATAAAATATGCAAACAACATTGTATGTATAAAGAACAGGTTATAGGAAAGTAAGTAAAAATGTTAAGGAATATGACCAAGAGTATGCAAGGTAGATCATGACAATAAGATGCACAAACACAAGTTCAAAAACGTCCAAACCAATGCAACACATAAAATTCTACATGAAGAATGGTGTGAATGCATAAGAAGGGAATCGTTAGAACCTTCATAAGACATAAGAGTTACGTGACACTGCATGAAAAGAATGGCCTCCACCTTTGATCTCACTTCCCTAGATTCACTTAGTCATAGGGAGCCCGGTGATGAAATCCGAGCATCATGAAACCGCAGGGAGGGTATGCAATCTACCAATGCAATAGATAGAGTCTTAGAGTGACATGAATAACTTTCCCACTTCGCTTCTCATAGTACTTTCATGGGCGGACGGCCTGTACGTACTAATAAACATATTTCAATCCCCTCCACTGCAATGTTAATCATGGCCAGTTGGGATAGATGTAATGCGAGAAGAAAGGCCTAATTTCGAGAACACCCCGAGGCTAACCTGGCCAGGGTATGTACTCCATTGGAGTCCTCTTTCTTAGTGCCCCACTTGTCACCAGTCATAACCCTCCTAGACACTATAACCAACCGATGGAAGTTTTCAAAATAGAGGTGTACCAACCCAAGTGTTTACAACCTCCGCCCCACCTCATGTCCATAGATTCGAGTCTATAGTGTGCGGTGATGAAATCCACACATCACGAAGGGTTAAGGAGAAAGTAAACAAAAGTGCGCTACCTGTTCCCGAAAGTAAGATTTTGAAGAAAAAAGTTTTGAGATTCATGCAACTCTAAAACATTTAATATGAGACAATTTATCTTTCAGAAGTCAAAGTTATATATGGGTCACATAGCTTCAGAGTTTAAATGGATACTTCTACGTCCGTGCGGCCCAAGTCATTATCTTGGAATTCGAACCATTGTCCCCGTCGGGCCAGTTCAAAGTGACCGGGTAGAAAGAATACATGCGAGGGAAGGATGATTTTGGAACTCCAAAGTCCTACTTCTCAGTGCGAACACGATTTTGGAACTCTGGAATCCTACTTCTCAGAGCTGGCCTATGGCATGCATTATCTCATTTCCTAGACATCACCTTGAAAATTTGTATTTGGACATTTATTCGTTCCAAGATAACTCAAGTGTTAACAAACTCCGTCCCAACCTCATGACTTTTAAGGGCCATGAAGGGTTTAGGAGTAAGTTAACAAATGAAACTTCACCTATTCCATTAAAGATCAAGATCTAACTCCGAGTACAAGTGATCAACATATAACTGAGACTAGTTTGAAAAACGAATTATTCCTTATATTATTTGAGATTTTTTTTTGTTGGAAAAAAAATAATTTTATTATTATTATTATTATTATTATTATTATTATTATTATTATTAATTTCGAAATTATTATTATTAAATTTTTTTATATATAGATATATTTTTTTGTTTTGAAATCAAATATTTACAAAGAAAACAAAGAAAACGTTTCTAACAGAAAGTATTACAATTGATATGCAAGTATGAAAATATGTACGAATATAATATGTACATTATGAGAATATATACATAAACGAAATCATACAAGAGATTATTTCAATCCTCGGCAACAACGCCAAAAATTGATACTAAAAAACTAAGCATTAAAGTAAACACAAAGTCACACTCAACACTTAAGGAAACGTACACAATTAAAAACCCTTTTTTTTTTGTAAATTGTAGCATTGGTAAATATGGATCGTTCTTAACCGGGGATTGAGGGTACCTAAGTATGATTATTGTTTGATTGATTAATTGAGGGTAAAGAGATTGATTTTAAAGTTCTAAGTAATTAAACTATATCTAAACTAACCTAATATATTATTTACATGGTCAACTCATCTTTAACCTAACTCATTCATAAATCATACCAATTTCCATAATCAATGAAATTCCAAAACCTTAGTTTAATGAAATACATGTACATTATTTTAAGTACGTGTTCGGGAATACGCCCTATACACTTTTAATGATCTAGACTCGGGAATACGCCCTATATCTAATCAAGCATTAAGCATAAACATAGCATGGAAGATTATTGAAATCAATATAAAATATAGAACCATAATAAAATTAATGATCAATCCAATAAATACAATATTCAAGTACAAAGAAAAAACTATGGGGTTAAGAGGTTGAGTTACACTTTGGATCCTCGGGAATACGCCCTATAGATGCTAGCTGGTTCGACACTCTTGGTGAGACACTCAGGAATACGCCTTATATGTCAATGGAGGATGGTGAATTATGGAGGGTGGTGTAGTTTACTTTTGCACAAGAAATCTCAAATTTATTGAAAAGGAAAAATTGGTTTAAGCAGAACTTTGGTACAAAAATGGGCGACAATTACAAATAACATAAGCCTCTCTATTTATAGGAGAAAATTAATCCACAAATAAATAGGAGTTCACAATTTAATTCAAAAAGGAAAAGGATTAAACTAATTAAATTAAAGTTCTAAAGAAAAAGATAATATAAATCCTAAGTGAAAAGGTAATCTAAATCCTAATAAAAGAATAAATACAAAACTTAATTAAAAAGGTGATAGAAACTCCTAATTAAAAAGGAGAAAACAAATCCTAATTAAAAAAGGACAATTTAAAACCTAATAAAAGAAGGAAAATTGGAGAAAATTGGAGTTTGCTTGCTGGAAATTGAACAGGAATCGGAATGGTGGGCAGCTGCTGAAGGAAAGGAAGCATTTCGGTAGGTGCTGGCCGAAATGCAGGAAGGGAATTCAGTGGCAGCGTGCTGAGGAAGGGGCAGATGAGTTCGGTCCACGCGCGTCGAAAGAAGAGACAATTTCGGTATGTGCACGCCGAATGGTTTATGGGCTGGTTTCAATGGGTTCGGTAGCTTGCTACGGAATTCTGATGTACTTTTTGATGGCCTTCTTTGTTTTGATCATAACTTCTTCATTACAACTCCGATTGAGGTGAATCTTTCGCCTAAATTCTCATAATTACGTACTCTATCCAATTCTGCACATTTTGCACAAAATATATTATTTTCTACAATTGTTTGGTATTTAAATAATAAAATATAAGTATAGAAGGTATAAAATTATGCTTAAATCAAGGCTTATCATAAAGATGATGGATGAGCTGAGTGTGATGGGCTTTTAGTCACAGTCGATCCCTAAATAGACAGATCATGAAGAAGATGAGCTTTTCAACTCAGGGGCAGGTGTGCCACTAGTAGATAACTGCTACTAGACAGTGTAAATAGGTTCCGTTTTCAGCCCAAAAACCTTTCTTCTAATCAAAGCGATTTTGAGGCAGACATACAAAAATTAGCATGCGTTATTCTTTTCTATACCCTTTTTCAAGGACTTAAAATATTTTTTTTCCAGCGTAGTTTAGAAGTTATTTCGCCATGATATTCAAGTTGTTGACGTTGTTATCTCGGTAATTAAATGGCCAACAGTCCCAGGTTTTCTCGAGTCGGAATGAAAGTATTCAGACCAATGCATAAAGATGGTATCCTCAGTAGCAAACCACATTTGAATGGTGTATCCCGAATACCAATTACTTACTTAAGAAAATCTAGGTAATATTGAAATGGAAATGAAAGTACAAGTACGAAAATGTAAAAGTACCGGAGTTGAATAACAACTGAAATTACGAATACAGAAAAATAATTTATTTCATTCGCATTCTAGTCCGTATCAAGCAAGAAATTCCAAAAATCATCAAATGAAATGAATATCAATTAGAAATTATCTCATGAGATGACAGAGCACTCAAAAGCAACGACAAGACGTTGAAAATGAGGTTTGAACTCCTCTGTGACTTAGTAGTTGGGATGACTTTCCAAGAGCCGGTAGTCAGGATGACTTTCTGTGAGCCGATAGTCGATATAATCAACCCTTATGACACTAAATGGTCATAAATAAGGTTCATATTTTGTGGAACTCGATTGAAAATCCAAGAACTGGTAGTCAAAAAGAAGGCAACTAACAGAACTCACCCTCAATCCCCCTGGATTAAGGGCTAAATCCTGCTCCCGTCTAACTTACGCATGACACGAAGGCTAAACAGACGTCCAACCTCCATGTGACACGTAAGTCGGACAACGGATTCTCGATCCGATCGTCCAAAAACTTCCGGACTTCCCAGAGTGCGCAGAATCTACTATGGATCTCGTATGTGATGTCTCCGTCCCTCTCAACCAACAGCCCACACCGCTACAACCTGGAGGGTTTCGAAAAAAATGAAAAGACTGTGAGTGGACAAAAATGAATAAGAATTTAGAAAAAAAGTTCAGAAGAATTACATTTTATACCCTCCATGCAAAAACCAATGAATGCATATAAAATCCATGTAAGGAAAACATTTCATATACAAAACCCTCAATGAAAACCAGGATCGTTTCTTCCTCACATCCGCAATTCAAATCCAGGGCCTCAGCCCAAAATCACAAATCAATCTCAAGTACGGGAACTCAACCCCAAAACTCATCAAAATCAAATCATCCGGGCCATTGCCCATAACATCTGAAAACCAGTGAAAAACATCAATCATGCGAGTTGCTGGATCTCAAGTGCGCCTGAGTCTTTAAACTCAAAACCATGCTCAATAATCAGACCTTCTTGGGATATCAACGAGTCTTTAAACTCAAAACACAATCAACAGGCCTCGGGGGGTATCATAACCAAGTCTTTAAACTCAAAACATATACCAAGTCTTTAAACTCAAAACATATCAATAAAGGACCTTCCCCCCGTCAATCAACCGAGTCTTTAAACTCAAAACTAGATCCAGCGGTTTTTCTTTTCTTTTTCCGGGTCTTTAAACCCAAAACCATTTTTCAACCAACCGAAAACCGCTGAAAATCCATATTTGAATTCGCAATAATGATTCCGTAAGCTAGCATCCGAAACCATCATCCTGAACCCAAATCCAGACTTTCTCTTTCAAGTTTCAAAACCAATTCCAAAACATCATTTCCGAAATCCAGTTCCAAAACCGAAATCTCATTTTCGAAATCACATGAACAAGGCTCCAAGCCCGAAATCACTTTTCCGAAATCCATTTCAAACCATTGAAATCAAATCATATTTCAATTCCTGAAATCAAATCATCTAAATCATAGTCAAATCACAACATCGATCGAAATCTCATAAAATGTGAAATTCCGTAAATATCTCGAAAACCGTGTGAATCGTAAATCATAAATATCATAAATCAAATCATAGAATCACGTATAGAAAACATATAAAAACATATATGCATGCATCATAAGTTAGAAAGAAAAGTCCACTCACATACCATTTTGCCGCTACCTCGATACGCTTGCACCTACGTCGTTCCCGGCCAATCCACTATCACCGGCTTTCCCGAACCTGTCCAAATCCCATAATGAGGTCACTACCTACTTCATAAAGCTTATACTAAAGCCCCGTATTTTTCCCGTATTTTTAACTATTTTTAAAAGAGACCTAAAACCTTCGGACATTTTGAAACATATCGAGACTATGTCCGATCGTGTCGAAACTAGTGCCAAAATGTTCGTTACATCGAATACTTTAAAAGTCATGTTGAAACCTTCCTTGAAAGGCGTGCCACGCGCCCACACGAGCCACCCAAAGGGGTTGCACGTGGGCCTCACGTGCATGCACTGTTCATTCATGTCCTCTGGTGAACTGGGTTCGGTTGGGTCTACTGTTCAGCCGGTTCAATTGAACTGGCGTCCACAGTTTCCTCCATTTTCAACTCGTTTCCAAAATATTTTTAGCCCAGTAGCTTCCTCCTATTTTATAGAATCGATCTACCTACTAAAAACGTGAACTACAAGATAGAAAAGTACCTATTTGATCCATCCACAGTCCTTCGATTTCCTCGACTCTGTTTTATTAGTTTCCGGCCGCAGTCACTAAAATTCATTTTGCCATTATCGACTTCAAATTTCCAACGTCACGGGAACTCACCTGCGGTCGTCGTCGTACTCTGTCCTGATCACCACCAATCCAGTTCCAACCCTGCTTCTTATTTTCATATTAACACCAAGCTAAAACCCACGCTTGTGTGCACTCCCTTTCTTCAGAGCCACGATCCCCTGTTTCTTTCCTATGCCTCACGGGTTTCAGGGGCCACCATCATCCACCGTCTACGGCTACCCCCTATGGCGGCACCACCACTTCCCCCATCCTCTTGTCTCTCACTTCCATGCCCAACCATTAGAAAAATGCTGAAGATCGAAGGAAAATGAGGAGAATTTATCAAGCCCTGTTTTCTGCTTTCCACCGTGCACGAATTGCACTTTGATTTTAAAGATAAATTAATGAGGCGGCAAAGAGGTTCCACACACCTCTAGACTTGAGAGACGTGTTCCAATCTTAAGACACCACCATTGCAGAGTAGCCAAGTGTCCTGATCTCACTGGGCACACATTACAAGATAGCCAATTGACCATTTTACCCCTGCCATGCAAAATTACCATTTTGCCCTTCGTATACCTAGACCCGTAACTCCGTCATCCGAACTCCAATTGTCTCATGCCACCTGTTGTTGAAATCAGGGGATCGAGACCTACCTAACGACCATTGAATTATGTGGAAAGTCCATGTTGTTTGAAAAGTCAACAAATTACCCCTATTTAGCAAAATTACCAAAATACCCTTCAACTTCCGAACGTCATAACTTTTTCCTCGAATGTCAGAATCGGACGTGCCACCTGTCTATGAACTCGTGTCGTCCCGAACTACGTCAAAGTGATCGGACAAAGTCCATTTGACCACCCGAACAAAAATAAACTGTTTGCCCACTTCTAGGGCGGTTCCACTTCCACTTCCACTTCCAGTTCCACCCGAACTACGTCACATGATAACACTTTCTCGCCCATGTTCCACTTCCACTTGTTTCTCGGGCGGTTCAAATTACAATCACCATAGCTCTGTCATCCTCGTTGTCAACTCTTCGTCTTCTCCCATACTTAGAAAACCTCATGACTTCCAAGCTCACCCCTCAGTGAAATGATAAGGATGATTCTCCTAACCTTCCTATCTCCAAACCCACCATCATGATTCCTGACTCTACGGTGTGGGACTTGAAACCTATTCAAGAGCTTCTCGTGAAATCTTAGAGTACCTTGAGGATGATTGACAGGACCTGCCCCGATCCTCTCTGGGACCACATGGGGACGTGCCCTGCTCCCGTCTGACACCCAAAATAATGTTCCAATTTTAACCTTAAACGTTCAAATGCATAAAAACCAAATTAAAGTTTTACATCAAATCCGAAATAAACAGATGTCAGACAAGGGATGAAAACCAAACTACAAGTTGCGAGCACGACTCTAATATAAACATGCGGGTACACCACCCTACAGGGGTTCAGGTACGCAGAAGTGGATCTATGCCTCAGCCTCAGGTTCCTCCTCTACCTCATTAGCATGACCTGGAGGGGTTACCAAAACATTAAGGGTGAGTGGACCGAAACATTAAGGGTGAGTGGACCGCAACTCGGGTCGATCAGACCCGCGATCATGACCCGGTCACCATTTCATCATTTCTCAACCATTTTCATTCTGGTTTGTTCCTAACTGTTCGTCTCAATCCCATAAAGGGTTCTAGCTAATTAAAATCACCAAACAAAGCCTGGATCAAAGGCTTACCTCAATGCACAGAATCCGGGTTCCCGTCGCCGTTTAGCCTCCGTTCAGGCCACCTCAGACCACGAAAAAAATCCCTCTAGGTTCCTAACAGTCCATAGAACTGATTAGGATCAATTGAAAACAAAAATACGCGTTGGAATTTAAATTTCAAAATCTGAGTTTTTCAAACCGGTTCGGGTTTGGGTTTTCCTCCCTCGCCGCCGTCCACCGCCGTGATCGCTGTCGTCTGCCGCCTCACCAGTGAGTCCAGCCACTCACAACGCAGGAACCAGGTGCTAATGCAGGTGTGATGGTTGGAAATGGGCAGAATGTGGTGTCGGGTAGGAAATATATAGAAATGGAGGGAATCTGATCAAATGGAATGGATGGTCCAGATTTGATCTCAAGGATGAGATCAATGGCTGGGATGAAATCTGGGGGTTTCAGATCAATGGCTGGAATTAAAAGTTGGTTTAATTGGTATTTAATCCCATAGTGGATCTGATCCAATCTAGCCAATGGGTGAGTGACACTTGTCACTCACCAGGTGTCCTCCAATCAGAATTTCAGAATAAAATATTCGACACGAAAACCGAGACACGAACCTCCCGATTTCACGTTTCTGACCATAACTTCCTCGTACGAAGTCCGATTTCGGCGTGCCGCCTGTCTACGGGCTCAAGACGTCGAGACCTACCTAACGGTCCTTGAGTCGCGTGAAAACTAGTTGTCAAACGAAAAGTCAACATTTTCGCCCCTGAAGTCCAAATTACGGTAATGCCCCTGAACTTCCGATAGTCATAACTTTTTCCCCGATCGTCCGAATTGGACGTTCCACCTGTCTATGAACTCGTGACGTCCCGAACTACGTCACGGTCACTGGTCAAAGTCCATTTGACCCACTAAACAAAAAGTCAACAATTTGGTCATACCATTCACAAGGGTAAAAACGTCAATTCATACATTAAATTACAATATTAAAATCCTCGAATTTCCGGGGTGTTACAAGCTTCCCCCCTTAAGAAATTTCGTCCCGAAATTTCAAAGAAACAAATGAGGAAATTGTTCTCGCATCTGAGCCTCAGGCTCCCATGTGGCTTCTTCCACATTCTGGTTTCTCCAGAGAATCTTCACGAGAGGAATCGTCTTCCGACGTAGTACCTTGTCTTTCCGATCCAAAATCTGCACTGGTTGTTCCTCAAAGCTCAAATCCCCTCGGAGTTCGATAGGTTGTTCCCTAGTACATGGGAAGCATCATGTACGTACTTCCGCAGCATCGATACGTGAAACACATCGTGAACTCTAGAAAGTTCTGGAGGTAGTGCCAATCTGTATGCGACCCTGCCAATCCTCTCCACGATCTCATAAGGTCCGATAAAACGCGGACTCAGTTTCCCCCGTCGACCAAAACGGATAATCCCTTTCCACGGAGATAACTTCAGGAAGACAAAATCTCCCACTTCAAATTCCAGGTCTCGAATCCGTCGATCGGCATAACTCTTTTGGCTATCCTGCGCCGCCTTCAATCTCTCCTTGATAACTCGAACAGTCTCCAGGGTTAAGTCCACCAATTCCGGCCCTACAGTCGCTCGCTCCCCTATCTCCATCCAGCAGATAGGTGTCCTGCACTGTCGACCATACAGTGCCTCATAAGGTGCCATCCCGATGCTTGTCTGATAGTTGTTGTTGTAAGCGAATTCCATCAATGGCAAATGAGTATCCCAAAAATCCTGAAACTGAAATACACAGGACCTCATCATGTCCTCCAGGGTCTGAATGGTCCGTTCAGATTGTCCATCGGTCTGTGGATGGAACGCAGTACTGAAACGTAGGGTTGTTCCCAAGGTAGCTTGCAAACTCCGCCAGAACCTGGAAGTGAAACGCGGATCACCATCGGACACGCTCGATTCCGGCGTACCATGCAATCGTATGATTTCTTTCACGAACAACTGAGCCAGTCGGTTAGGTTTATAAGTCTCCTGAACTAGCAGAAAATGGGCTGACTTGGTTAGCCGATCCACAATCACCCATACTCCGTCAACTCCACTCTGAGAGTCCTTGGTAACTGAAAGACAAAGTCCATGGTGATGTGATCCCACTTCCACTCGGGAATCGGAAGTGGCTGCATAGCCCCATACGGTCTCTGCCGTTCCGCCTTAACCTACTGACAGGTTAAGCATCTGCTCACGAATTCAGCAATATCCTTCTTCATTCCTGGCCACCAATAATGGTTCCGGAGGGTACGGTACATCTTTGTACCTCCCGGATGCATAGCATAGGCCGAACTATGGGCCTCCTCAAGAATCTCGGTCCGTATCTCTGCCACTGCAGGTACACACAAACGGCCCAACATAACAAGTGCTCCATCATCCAGGATGGTAAAATCCTCTATCCCATCTGCATCGACCTCAATCCTGTAAATACAGAGTATCGGATCCTGAAGTTGTGCCTCGATGATCCGATCAATCAGTACAGATCATACATGGAAGCTGGCCAACAAAGCTCCATGCTCATCTGTATCCAACATAACTCCCGCCTTCCGGAGTTCCACCAGCAAAGGAAGATACACCATCCCCAGGTGTGCAACCGATCCTGCTGATTTCCTGCTGAGTGCATCTGCCACCACAATGGCCTTACCCGGATGGTACTCAATTGTACAGTCATAGTCCTTCAGCAGCTCCAACTCCAACCATCTTCGTTGTCTCATGTTAAGCTCCTTCTGAGTGAATAGGTACTTTAGGCTCTGGTGGTCGGTGTATATCCGGCACGTTGCGCCGAATAGATAATGTCTCCAGATTTTTAGAGCATGAACTACCGCTGCCAACTCCAAATCATGGGTAGGGTAGTTCAACTCATGAGTCTTTAGCTACCGGGATGTGTAGGCGATAACCTTGCCAGTTTGCATCAACACGCAACCCAAACCTTGTAGTGATGCGTCACTGAAGACCACAAATTCTCCACTGTCATCCGGCAATGCAAGGACAGGTGCAGTGGTCAATCGATCTTTCAATTCTTGAAAACTCTGATCACACTGCTCGTCCCAAATAAACTTTACTCCCTTCCGAGTCAAATGAGTCAATGGTGCTTCAATTTTGGAGAAACCCTCCACGAATCTTCGGTAGTAACCAGCTAACCCGACAAAACTCCGCACCTCCGTTACCGTTGTCGGTCTAGCCCAGTTAGTCACCGCTTCTGTTTTCTGGGGATCCACGCTAATCCCATCCGTCGATATCACGTGTCCCAGAAAACCAATACTGCTTAGCCAAAACTGGCACTTGCTCAGCTTGGCGTACAACTGTTCTTGTCTCAGCTTCTCCAACACCAACCGTAGATGTTCCTCATGTGCTCGGGCACTCCTCGAGTACACCAAGATATCATCGATGAACACAATCACGAATTTATCCCAGTAGGGTCGGAAGACTCGGTTCATCAGATCCATGAATGCTGCTGGAGCATTCGTCAAACCAAAAGGCATAACCAGGAACTCGTAGTGTCCATAACGGTTTCGAAAAGCAGTTTTCGAAATATCCTCCTCCGAAATCCTCAGTTGGTGATACCCAGACCGCAAATCGATCTTTGAGAAGCACTGTGCTCCCCGCAACTGGTCAAAAAGGTCATCGATCCTGGGTAGAGGATACTGGTTCCTCAGTGTCACCTTGTTGAGTTGCCGATAATCAATGCACAAACGGAGACTCCCTTCCTTCTTCTTTACGAACAACACCGGCGCTCCCCACGGTTAAGTGCTCGGTCGGACATATCCCAATTCCACCAACTCCTGCAACTGAGTTTTGAGTTCCCGTAACTCGGCGGGTGCCATCCGGTATGGTGCCTGGGATAAAGGTCGGGTACCAGGGAGTAGTTCAATAGTAAACTCGATCTCCCGCGATGGCGGTAATCCAGGTAAGTCTTCCTGGAACACATCCGGAAACTCACGCACTACCGATATCTCGTCGATACCCGGAGTATCAACCTGTTCCGACACGACATGCGCCAGATAACCCTGGCACCCCCTTCCGTAGAAGTTTGGTAGCAGTAAGTGAAGAAATCACTTCAGGAGGCGAACCGTCACGCTCCCCCTGAAAGATAACCTCCGGCAAACCCGGGCTTCGCAGAATCACCTGCTTGCTACTACAATCGATGAGCGACCCGTGCTCCGACAGCCAATCTATTCCCAAAATTACCAAAGTCGTGGATATCCAAAATAATTAAGTCCGCTGGTAAATTCACATCCTCAATTCTCACCGGGCACCTCCGAATCACCTGATTCACAAGGTACACGATGCCCATCGGGGTGCCAACACCCATTTCGCAATCTAAGGCTGATACCACACAATCAAGCATACCAGCACAACTCTTCGAAATAAAAGAATGTGTAGCCCCCGCATCCATAAATACACGTACAAGAAGGTTTAGGATATGTAGTGTACCTGTAACCACGCCTGGGGGCAGTCCTCGCCTGCTGCTGGGTCATAGCAAACACTTGGGCCCTACGCCCTCCATTCCGTCCGCGTCCACGCGCACCACGCCCAGCACCTCGGTCACCTCCCTGACCGCGACCTCCATTAGTGTGGGAAGCCGTGCTCTGCACCACACTAGAGCCCCCAGCGTCGTTGTTCTTGGGAAACTGCGGGCAATCACAGGCATAGTGGCCCTCCTCTCCGCAAGCAAAACAGGTTACTGGCCTCGGCCTGTCCGAATGCCCACCAGAAGCACCGCTCCAAGATGAACGCTGCCCGGAGTTGTATCCTGATCCTCTTCCCTGAGAGCCTCCGCGTCGACCTGACCAGCCACGACCCTTGAAGGATGAGGGTGCTCCCCTGTAGCCCCCTCCCTTGTTGTTCTTCTGGCCTGATGGCCCACGGTGTGGGCGATCCTGACGTCGCCCCTCGCCCGAAGCCTGTCGTGTCTGGTGTGCCGCCAGACTGGCCTCGACACGCACCGCAGCGTCGACCACATCTCTCAGAGAAGCATGAGTAGCAGCAGTCACACTTTCCCGGATCTCCCCTCGGAGTCCAAGCTCAAACCTTTGGCATTTGTCCTCCTCCGTGCTCACGAATGATGCAGCGAACCGGGATAGTTTTCCGAAAGTCTGCTCTTAGTCCGCAACAGACATATCCCCCTGCTCCAGCCGCAGGTACTCAGCCTCCCATGCCGCGCGAAATGATCGCGGGTAGTACTGGTCCAGAAATCAGGAACGGAAAGCTTCCCAAGTAGTGGTATGGACAGACCACCCAGACATTTCAAGGACGTGCCTCCACTGGTAGGCTCCTCCTTCCAGCAAGAAGGCCGCCAAAGTTACTCGTTCGCCCGGAGGGCAGTGCATCACCGTGAAGATCCTTTCCCATTTGGTGATCCAATCATGAGCATCTTCGGGGTTCGATCCCCCTGTTGAAAGGTGTGGCTCCCAGACGTTGAGCCCGCTCAATGCTTGCGCATTCCATTTCCCTTTCCAGATCCTCGTCAGTTCGTGTATGAGGAATTCTCCTAGGAGGCATAACCAACTGTCAAGAGGCGTAGATCAGTTAACATTATCCTTAAAAGTCGAAAAGTAACTAGTGCTAATCGCTAGTCTAGCATGCTGACCACAACCTAGTGCTCTGATACCAAGCAGACAGGACCCGCCCCGATCCTCTCTGGGACCACATGGGGACGTGCCCTGCTCCCGTCTGACACCCAAAATAATGTTCCAATTTTAACCTTAAACGTTCAAGTGCATAAAAACCAAATTAAAGTTTTACATCAAATCCGAAATAAACAGATGTCAGATAAGGGATGAAAACCAAACTACAAGTTGCGAGCACGACTCTAACATAAACCTGCGGGTACACCACCCAACAGGGGTTCAGGTACGCAGAAGTGGATCTATGCCTCAGCCTCAGGTTCCTCCTCTACCTCATTAGCACGACCTGGAGGGGTTACCAAAACATTAAGGGTGAGTGGACCGAAACTCAAGTTTATAAAATCATTTGATAAGTAAAACATATAATTTACCCCTCCGTTTTCCAAACAAGCATGCAACCGAAAAACCATCAATCATATAATATAAACCATAAGGCATATAATAAAACCATAAACATAATTTTAGCCACTGCACTATACACTCCAATCCTGACATCCCTGATGTCTGATGTCCCTGACGTCCAATAAGGTCACAATCACAAAGCTACGCGTGCCACTCGGGTCTCAATTCCGAGTTCAATCCCCGAACCCTGTTCGGTTACAGCATCCCCGATGCTTAGCGTCATAGACGCTGGACGTTCTAGACGTCCGTGACCACTCCGGGGTACCTCATCCGGAAGAGACAGTATCATATGGAAGGATCTATACAGTGCAGTACCAAATACATTTTATTGATATCCACATGCAAAACATATATGTATACATAGGTAAAATCCGAACCGATCGTTACGTTTCATCAGACGGGTCTCATGCCCAGATACCGTGAAACGTGCCGTAACCGAAATTTCAATATTATCAAATCCATTTCTTGATTCCAGCATGTGAACATATAAGTAAATCAGAAAACATTTAAGCATGCAAGGGTTTAATGAAATCGGGCCCACTCACAGTACAATCCTGCTAGGAACCGAACGTATACCCTCGTCCTGGTACAAATGTACAATCCCTATCAAGTTCAAAGTATTCGTAAAGGTCAATTTAAACCCCTAACATTCAACCATGAAAACCTAGGCTGAAACCGGCCGGGAAAAGCCGCCCGAACGCGTTTCCCAAGGCAATAAACCTCATTTTGACCAGCTTAATGATCTCCGATCGACCCGAAACCACCGCCATTGGATCCGAATCGTTGAAACCTAAAGAATGGTGGTGGTCCCACCAAAAAAACTATTCACACGCGCCCCCACGCGCCGGTCAACGCGTCGGTCAAAGCAGGAACAGTCCCTGCTGACGTCATCGCTGACGTCACCATGACGTCATGCTGACGTCATCTGACAGCTGTCAGGTCTGACATGTCAGACTCTGACAGGTGCCACGTGTCAACACCCTATTGGTCCACCTCACTGATCTGTCAGGCCACGTGTCAGATCTGACATGTGCCACATGTCAGCACGGCACTGGTCCACGTCACTGACATGTCAGTGACACGTGGCAGTCCCTGATTGGGCCACGTCATTCACATGTCAGTGCTGACTGTGCACTGACATGTGACACGTGTCGGCTCACGAGTGGTCCACGTCACCTGACAGGTCTGACAGGGTGCCACGTCATCACCTCTGTCCTCAGACGGTTGACCCGTATCTCTGCAACTCGGGTCGATCAGACCCGCGATCATGACCCGGTCACCATTTCATCATTTCTCAACCATTTTCATTCTGGTTTGTTCCTAACTGTTCGTCTCAATCCCATAAAGGGTTCTACCTAATTAAAATCACCAAACAAAGCCTGGATCGAAGGCTTACCTCAATGCACAGAATCCGGGTTCCCGTCGCCGTTTAGCCTCCGTTCAGGCCACCTCAGACCACGAAAAAAAGCCCTCTAGGTTCCTAACAGTCCATAGAACTGATTAGGATCAATTGAAAACAAAAATACGCGTTGGAATTTAAATTTCAAAATCTGAGTTTTTCAAACCGTTTCGGGTTTGGGTTTTCCTCCCTCGCCGCCATCCACCGCCGTGATCGCTGCCGTCTGCCGCCTCACCAGTGAGTCCAGCCACTCACAACGCAGGAACCAGGTGCTAATGCAGGTGTGATGGTTGGAAATGGGCAAAATGTGGTGTCGGGTAGGAAATATATAGAAATGGAGGGAATCTGATCAAATGGAATGGATGGTCCAGATTTGATCTCAAGGATGAGATCAATGGCTGGGATGAAATCTGGCGGTTTCAGATCAATGACTGGAATTAAAAGTTGGTTTAATTGGTATTTAATCCCATAGTGGATCTGATCCAATCTAGCCAATGGGTGTCACTCACCAGGTGTCCTCCAATCAGAATTTCAGAATAAAATATTCGATACGAAAACCGAGACACGAACCTCCCGATTTCACGTTTCTGACCATAACTTCCTCGTACGAAGTCCAATTTCGGCGTGCCGCCTGTCCACGGACTCAGGACGTCGAGACCTATCTAACTGTCCTTGAGTCGCGTGAAAATTAGTTTTCAAACGAAAAGTCAACATTTTCGCCCTTGAAGTCCAAATTACGGTAATGCCCCTGAACTTCCGATAGTCATAACTTTTTCCCCGATCGTCCGAATTGGACGTGCCACCTATCTATGAACTCGTGACGTCCCGAACTACGTCATGGTCACTGGTCAAAGTCCATTTGACCCACTAAACAAAAAGTCAACAATTTGGTCATACCATTCACAAGGGTAAAAACGTCAATTCATACATTAAATTACAATATTAAAATCCTCGAATTTCCGGGGTGTTACAATGATGGTGAAGTTATCCACGACCCTCATTTCATGATCGATTCTAATCGTTGTTTCGCTCTACGCTCTTTTTGGAAAGGTTCACCCTTAGAAATGGCAATAGCTCTTAGCCTTTATTTAAGAAACTTCCAAGCTCCCCCTATATATAAATGGAGGTTGTTTCTGTGGGAAAATCTAGAACTCGCATGGAAGCATCTTTTCCCCTTTTGGGTCATGGAAGAATCTTATATTTATTCTTTCTACAATGGTCACTTTTGGACATGCCCAAATAGATGTACAACGCTTCGAAATCTAAGATATCTACTTGGGCCGCACTGATGTAGAAGTCTCCATCTAAACGTTGAAGCTATGTGAACCATATATACTTTTGACTTCCTTAACTTGTAAATATTTCTTCCTATTAAATATCTTAGAGTTGCATAAATCACACGACACTTTTCTTCAAGTTTTGCTTTCAGGGAAAGTAGTGCCCCTTTTGGTTACTTACTCCTTAACTCTTCATGATGGGTGGATTTCATCACCACACATTGTAGGCTAAGTGAGACAATAGACATATGGTTGTGGGCGGAGTTTGTAAACACTTGGGTTTGGTAGGACTACTTTGAAAACTTTTATCGGTTGGTCACGGTGTCAAGAAAGGTTATGACTAGTGACACGTTTAGATCTAAGAAAAGGAATACCAATGGAGTATATGCCCTAGCTAAGCTAGCCTCAGGGTGTTCTCGAAATTAGTCCTTACTTCGCGCGTTACATCAATCCCAACTGGCCATACTCTAGCATTGAATGATGGAGGTGATTGAGGTTTGGCTTATCAATATGCGCAAGCCGTAAGTCCGGAACTCACTATGAAAAGGGAAGTGGAAGGTGGTTTTTGTGATTCTAAGGCTATATCTATCGCATTTGTAGATTGTATAACCTTCCTAAGGTTGCATGATGCTTGGATTTCATCACAGGACCCATAGACTAAGTGAATCTAGGAAGTGAGATCAAAGGTGCATGTCATTCTTCATGCATTATCTCGTAACTCTTATGTCTTGCGTAGGTTCTAAAAATTTCTCTCGTTTGCATTCGCACCATTCTTCATGTAGATACTTATGTGTTGCATTAGTTTGGACGTTTTTTGAACTTGTGCATTTGCTTACTATTATCGTGACTTCACTTTGTGCATTCTTACACTTGCTTACGCTTTGTTAATTCTTACTTGTATATATGTAGTTTACATTTGTATATACTTTCTCTTATCTTGCTTGTCCTAACTTTCCTTAACATTTCTAACACTTAATCTAAGAATTGTAAAGACAATCTAATCATAACAACATTAACATGAACTTTATACTTATGGCTAATTGTGTAATCTTGTATTCTAACTTAACTCTTCTAATGTTGTAGGTAATTTCTTATGAATGAGCACTAATAAATCTAAGCTTGATATGTAACGACCCGTCCCGAATATCGGGATTAAATATTAATTAATTACGGTTTAGAATGACTAATCGGGGATTAGTTGAAAGAAATTGGACGAAATGTGCAAAATGACTGTTTTGCCCCTAGTCGTGGGTAAAATGTTGACTTTTGACTCGGGAGGTTCGTTGGCCGAGGGCCGAGGACCGATATGTAGATCGGGTCGTTAAAAATTCATAGACAAGCGGCACGTCGAAATCGGAGGTCCGATGAAAAAGTTATGGTCACGTCAGCGAAATCGGGATTTAGCATTTCAGGAACCGAATAAAATATTACTTAAAGCTAATTAGGCAGATAATTAGTGTGGGACCCTTAGATGAGTGACAAGTGTCACTCATCCCATGGCTTGGAACCTCCAAAATGTGGATCTATGTCTATTGGTCATTAATTAATTAGTTAATTAAACTCTCATCTCTCATCCTAACCATTCATCTTATTTAATCACTCATCCTCATCGTCCATTTCTTTAACCAAACTATCATCTGATTATCATCATCGATCTTCATCATATTCCCATTGTTCTTCAATGAACCCGAGCACCCAAACCTCATCCATAAACCTCTGATCCTCAGCTAATGCAAGTAAAGTGTGAATGGAAAAGTGTGAGTGAGTGGTGAGGAACGTGATGGTGCCACCATGGAGGGGCGCCGTGTGCGGTGGCAGGAGCAGGAAGGTAGGTCGTATGCTCTGTTTCATTTGAATTCGAAAATGGTGGGTCGAGTTCTACTGATGATGGTGTGTTTTGGTGGGTTGTTTGAGAATTAGGAGGATGAGACGAGGTTGGTGGTGGCTATGGAGGTGAACAAAAGCGACGGTAAGTTATTTTCCCATGAAATGCTATATTGAATTCGAAAATGGCAAATCGTGTTTGGGTCATTGTTTTTCGAATTTGTTGCTTAAGTGAGCATCTGGCAGCTACCAGGAGTCGATCAAGATTGGTTTTGGGGCCTGAGGTGGCCTGTAGTGGCCGGAGATGGCGGAGAAAAATGGAAGGTTGGATTGTCGATCGGGGAGGTAATTGTCAGCCCCTAATTTTAGGTTTTGATGGCATTAATAGATTAGAATCACTGGAATGGAGCTATAGGATTAATTGGGAGTGAAAATAGGTGGAAAAATGGAGAAAATCGGGAACACCGGTCTGGTCCTGTCGAAGCCAGTAAACCGGTTCAGAACCCGGTTCACCAGAGGTTGAAGGTGACACTATTCACCGGCGCGTGAGGCCCAAGCGCAGTGCCTTTTGGGAGGCGCGTGGGGGCGCGTGAGAGATATTTTGGGGATGACTTCAACATGTGAAATTATCTATTTGATGTAACAAACATTTTAGGACTGGTTTCGTGTCGATCGGACACCGTCTCGATATGTTTCAGGATGTCCGAAGGTTTAGGATTGAGTTTAAAAATAGCTAAAAATTCGGGAAAATTACTGGGCTTTAATATGAGGTTAATGAAGAGGTTAGTAACCCTTTAGTGTGATTTGGACAGGTTTGGAAGTCCCGATGATCGTGATGGGGCCCGGGAAGGCTTATGATACGCGTATCGAGGCGGCAGCGTAGGACGGTCTATGAGTGGACTTCGTTTTCTAAACTGTGATGCATGCATAACTATTTTATATGTTTTACATACGTGATTTCTGTGATAATGATTGTGGAACTGGTGGTTTACATGATGGCACGAATTTCGAGGTAATCCTGTATTTACACGTTTTTCGAGGATTTCGACTTTATGATATGGCTATGTAATTGTGAGTCTAATTATGGTTCTTTGGCATGGTTTCGGTTTTGGAAAGATGAATTCGGGCATGAGACCCATTTGAATTATGTACAATTGGTTTACGAAATCGGGCCGAGACCCTTTTGAGTCTTGTGATCGGGCCGAGGGCCCAGTGGTTTACAAAATTGGGCATGAGGCCCAGTTAAGTTTTATAAATGTGATTTTGGGTATGGGATCCTATTTTTCATAAACTCGATTTCGTGTCGGGGACCCTAAATGGATTTGTGATGTTTTATGGAGATTTCGAGCAGGGCCCATTGAGATGTTTTGAAATGTCTTTTTAAAACTGATTTCCATATACCGTCTTGATACAACAATTTGTGATGGTCTCCTCCAGGTGTCTGGGACACTGGGGAAGTCACGGTGCATTGCCTGCGATGGGTCATTATACGGAGCTACCAGACCGTATAGTGACTCAGGAGCAGGAATGCTATGATTAGACGTCTGGGATGTCAGAGATATTGACCCGGAGAGACCCCGGGTAGCACGCGCTGCTTATTTCCGTGAGATATGACGTCTGGGACGCTAGGCATCTGGGATGCCGAAGATGGTTATGTGGTAAATATGGACTATTGGATCTATGAAATGGTTTTTCGGTTGGATTTGTGTTTATGGATTTGGGCAGTGGCCCACATGGTTTTGGATTTACGGTTTTTGGGCTAAGGCCCTAATGGCTCATTGAGTAAATGTTTTGATTACTAATTTTTGATGCATGCATACTTTGTAGTGAAATGCATAAATATTCTTTTAGGAATGTGTGTTATGAATTTATTGATTTTCGTCCACTCACAGTTCTGAATGGTTTTAATGCCCTTTAGGTTGATGACGAATGTGAGCTGTAGCAAAGACTAAGACATCGCACTCCTCCACCGATCCCGGCGCGCTCTGAGAGTCCGGTATGGGCGGAGGTATGTATTATCCCTTGTCTGACATTTCGTGTCAGAAGGGAGCATGACACATCCCACATTAATCTTGGGGGGATTGGGATGGGTCTTGTCAAGTGGTATCAGAGCGAGGTTGTCGCTATTCAGTAGTTCTCATGGTACGCGCAGGTCGAGGATGTGATGTCTCTACGTGGTCAGCCCGTTATCAACCTGATAGTAGGATGCCGGTTTGATAGTTTTTGGGTTTCAATAGTGGCTAGTGTGTGATTGACCCGATACGCCGTACATTAGTGTGATTCGACCCAAGTGGGGTTTTATGTGATGAATTGGTAATGTGGGATCATTGGTTCAGTCATGTGATGTTAGATTGTGGTGCTACTGGGAGTAGCTGGGTTCAGGGAACCCCATTCAAGTGGTAATCTGGAATTGTGAACCTCAGTTGAGTGATGGTTTAAGAATGTGAACCCTAGGGGTGATTGCTGGTGTGGGGAATGTTGGTACATTAGAGTCAGCTGATGACCTTAGTGGTTGAACCCTCGTTGAGTTGACGGTAGGATGGGAGTGACATCCATACGATGTCAGGACCGCGGGGTCGGCCAGATCGCGGACGTTATTGTAGAGAGCAGTTGGGTTCAGAGGAACCCTAGGGTGTGATTGTGGAATCCTAATTTATGATGGATGGACTGGAAGGGTGAACCTTAGTTGTGATTAAAGAATTGGGTTTGTGAGTCCGTAGTTGTTGTGGATTGGACAACTTTCCGAATTCGGGGTGGTCTGTCGAGTCGAACCCCAGATTGTGACTGATGCATTGGAACTTGTGTTGCAAATAGCGGTTGAGGCCGTGGATGACCATGTGGATGACTCTAGTGAGTCTAGTTGAAACTATGGAGGTTGGTTGACCCGACACGAAATGAAATGATGGGATTCGATCCACGGGTACGGTTATGAGACAATATATGGAATCTTGAGTTGGAATGAATACTAGTGTAATATGTGGATGCAGATCTCGATAGCGATGATTGTTGGTCGATAGTCATGTGGAGATGACTGGCTATCAAGGGTGATTGATGTAGTGTTGGTAGTTGAGGATCGGGGGACGTTCAGAGAACGTTCATTGTCTTGCTATGGATTGTCAGAATGGTGGTACCCATAGTTGTGGGGTACAAGAGAGGCAGAGTTCCTTTCCCTGGAGCGGAGATATGGGGTTGTTGCTCGGTATGAGTAACGACCCAGGGTTGACTGATTGGTACACTGTGTGCCAGTGGTTGTGATGACGATGAGCCACGAGTTGGTATGTGACTCCGTTGTGATGGGCAGATGTTCGTTATCTGAGATTTGGTAGTGGTTGAGTGATGGACTGGATGGGATCCAGCAGGGATAGTGAGATGTTGGGATAAGTCCCAACAGTTATGAAATGACAAAGTGATGAATGCATGAAAGGGTATGATTGACACATGAGGAGTCTTTGGATGACGCAGGGGACATCATGGAAATTAGTGGATTCGGGGAGTTGTCGTCAACTCCAAAACTTGTGTGGTTGTGTATTTCTAGTATCCCTGGGAAGTACAAGGAAATTATTGAAATTGGAAAAGTCGAGGAAAATCATTGGTGGTGTCGATGTGGGATTTTGTGATTGTGAATGACATGGAGACCCGAGAGTTGAACATGTGAAGGTTGAGATATGAGGACGAGATAGTAACGAATTAAGTCCTTTGGATGTGCATAAACGGTGATAAACGGACAAGAGGTCTAGGTAATAAATTGGTTACGGACACGTGGTTGTTCAAGTAAGTTGAGGATTTGGGAAGTCAAGTGGTTGGACTTGATACTTAGTTTGAAGCAGGATAGTTTTGATTGAGGAGGTGAGAGGAGTATTTGTTTTAGCATTGGTGATGGATATTCTGAAGTCACTGAGGGTGACTTCTCATTTTCTGCCTATGGCAGATGATGGCTGTTGTCACTAGTACGTTGAGCGTGTATTGGTTGGTGGAGCCATGATTGGCTTTGGGTCATTGGACAAGAGAAGTTGTGTTTGATTCTGGATTAGTGGTGGATGTCGGGACTATCATCCCACCTAGGGAAATATGACTAGGGAGTCCGGATAAGACAGGATGAGCAGAATGATGACGTGGGATGACAAGGATCGAAATGAGGTAATTGGAGAGAACCCACAGTTTAGACGTGTTTCATTTTTGACCGAGTGATTAGATTTGAAAATAGTTGAAGAATGGTGTGACTGACGAAGGATTCAAAAAGGGTGTAATACCCTACGGTCATATTTCAGGTGAATTGTTAGCTGGGTGAGCATGTGTGGATCTTAGGTGGATCAGGATTGTGATGTTGTGGACATTGGGCATGGTGACGATCTAGGATCGTGATGTTACCGGTCGGGTGACGTGGTGATGGATTTGAATTGTGATCTTGTTGATCAGGTTAGGTGAAGAGCTTATTGCCCTGTCGTAAATATTTGGATATGGGAATGGTTGGATTGAACTTCTTTTTTAAGTTGATCTGGTATGAGACGGTACTTGAGTGAGTTGAGATGTGTACGATTTGACTTGAATTGTAACGACCCGTCCCGAATATCGGGATTTAATATTATTTAATTGTGATTTACTAATCTGGGATTAGTTGGGTGATTTCGGACGAATTGTGCAAAATGACCGTTTTGCCCCTGGCGTGGGCAAAACGTTGACTTTTAATTCGGATGGTCAAATGGACTTTGACCGATGACCGTGACTTAGTTCGGGACGTCACGAGTTCATAGACAGGTGGCATGTTCGATTTCGAGGTTCGTGGTGAAAGTTATGATGAACAGAAGTTCAAGGGCATTTTCGTAATTTGGACGAAAGAAGGGGAAATGTTGAATTTTTGGCCGGGATGTCCGATGGCCAAGGGCCAAGAACCGTTACATAGGTATCGTCGATACGAATCCATTGACAGGCGGCACGCCGAAATCGGACTTCGTACGAGGAAGTTATGGTCTGAATCGTGAAATCGGGGAAGTTACGTCTCGGTAACTGTGTTGATTATTTTATTCTGAAAGGTTTGTTGGAGGACACTTGGATGAGTGACAAGTGTCACTCATCCGATGGCTTGATTGGATCTTGATCCACTAATCATAAACTATATACTAAAGTTCCACTATGTAATTATTTAGAATTAAAATCCCTGCTTTTGATCTGAACCATCCATCTCACTCCCAAGATTGCATCACAGCCGTCCATCTCATCTCTCCCTTCTATTTCTGATCAGTCCTCAACCGTGTACACCCAAACTTCAATTTTCTTCTACCCTTAATCTCCTCCCTATCCACTGAATTTGTGAACGAAAATTGGAGAGAATTGAATTTGATTCGAACTGAGATTACACGGGGGATTGACTGAGTGAGGGAGACTGAGAAATCGAAAATTTGGTTTTTGGGAGGGAAATTCGAAATGGATGATTTGAGCCGTGAGGATCGAATTTGTTGATTCAGTTCGACTTCTGGGATCAAAACGATCAGCTTTGCAGCAAGAACGACGGGAAACCGTGTCGGATTGAGGAAGAACGGAGCTTCCATGGCAGCTTCATTTCGAGCTTGAGTTCAACAGGTTAGAGGTATGAATTCATCAAATTGATTTTGCAGAAACATCCCTTACACTCTCACGATGCTTACTCTATGAATTAATTTGGAAATCAGGGACGGAATCGGTGAACCCGAATTGGAAACCCGTCAAGGATCGATCGAGAGTCGTGAGGATTTGGACCCTAAATTGTGTAATTCGATTTACAGAACTTAAATGGCGATGGATTAGATGGGATCAGTTGAATGAACGGATTGAATTGATGTCGAATTGGGTGTGATTGAACCGGGTCCTATCGCGGGTTTTTCAACCCGTTTTACAGACAAACGGGTGAAAGGGATGACTATGCGGGTACTGTAGCTGGCGCGTGGCTTCCACGCGCAGCCGCTTGCGGTGGCGCGTGGGGACGCGTGAGTGCGAATCCCGAGGTATGATCAACATGACTTTTGTCTTATACAATGTAACGAACATTTTGGGATTGGTTTCGTGTCGATCGGACACCGTCTCGACATTGTTCGGGATGTCCGAAGGTTTTAAATTCAGTTTAAAAATACTTAAAAATTCGGGAAAATTACGGGACTTTAATAGGATGTTAATGATGAGGTTAGTAATCCTCTAATGTGATTTGGACAGGATTGGGAGTCCCGGTGATAGTGGTGTGGCCCGGGAAGGCCTATGGCACGCATATCGAGGCGCTCGGTTAAACGGTCTGTGAGTGGACATTGTTTTTATAAATTCGATGCATGCGTAACTGTTTCATGATTGTTATAATTTTGATTAAATGATTTATTTTGGATATCGGTGAGTTTAAATGATTTCACGCATTTCGAGGTGATTTACGTGTTTGCACGAAAATCGAGGTTTTCTGGAATTGCACCGATTTCCATAAATGTGGTTGGATATGATTTCATGAAAAGGTTATGGATTTGTTAAAATGAATCGGGCCAGGGGCCCAGTTAATTTACAAATCGGGCCAGGGGCCCAGTTAAATTACGAATCGGGCCAGGGGCCCAGTTGACTTATGAAATCGGGCCAGGGGCCCAGTTGACTTATATATGTGATTTCGGGTCGGGGACCCTAAAATGGAATTGAATAAACTACTTCGGATTTGATTCAAATATTTGGACTTATGACGGTTTTATGGAAATTCGGGGCAGGGCCCTTATGATATTTTGGAAATGAATAATAAAATGTGTTCCATAAAACCATCTCGATATGAGGATATATATATCCTGTTCTCCTCCAAGTGTCGGGGACACTGGAGAAGTCACGGTGCATTGCCTACGAGGGCTCATTGTACGGAGCTACCGGACCGTATAGTGATCCAGGAGCAGGATTGCTGGACGTCATGGACGTCAGACATCGGGGATGTCAGAGATATGGACCCGGTGAGACCCCGGGCAGCACGCGTTGCTTAATACCGTGAGATATGACGTCTGGAACGTCAAGCGTCTAGGACGCTAGGCATCGGGGATGCCGGAGATGGAAAAATAATGAATGAGTATTACTGGATTTATGAAATAACTCTTGGATTGACTTTTGAAATTTGAAACTATGCTTTGGTTTCCGGGCTAAGGCCCTAATGGTTATTTCGGAATAAATATGTGAAAAGTGGTTTATGGTGCATGCATATGATTTTACTGAGGGGCATAAATGTCTTATAAATGTTTTAAACAGACTTGGTTATTTTCGTCCACTCACAGCTTTTGTTTTTAATGCCCTTCAGGTTGATTCCGGATACGACTGCAGCAGAGACTTGAGCATCGTACACCTCCTCCATCGATCCTTACGCACTCTGGAAGCCCGGTTGGGCAGTGGCAACAGGTGATCCCTTGTCTGACACCTCTTGTCAGACGGGAGGATGACACATTCCATGGTAATCCCGGGGGGATTGGGATGGGTCGTGTCAAGTGGTATCAGAGCCGGTTTTGCTCTTTTGTGCGCGAAGGACGAGGGTGTGATGTCTCTTTGGGCTGCAGTTCCGTTGTCAACCTGATAGATAGTTTTGGGTTTGTATGGTGAATTGGGTGTGTTTGGCCAGATACGCCATGCATTGATGCGATTCAACCCAAGTGGGGTTGTATACGATTAACTGGTAATGTGGGACCGTCGGTTCGGTCATGTGATGATGGATTGTTGTGCTACTGGGCACAACTGGGTTCAGGGAACCCCAGTGGAATAATGGTTTAAAAATGCGAAACTCAGTTGAGTAATGGTCTAATATATGGACCCTGGTAGTGTTGGCTAGTGTACGGGTGTTGGTGCATCGGAGTTAGCCGATGACCTTCGTGGTGGAACCCACGAGGGAACCCACGTTGAGTTGACGATTGGATTGGATTTGACGTCTATGCAATGTCAGGACCGCGGAGTCGGTCAAGTTGTGGATTTTACTACAGAAGGCAGTTGGGTTCAGTGGAACCCTAGGGTGTGATCTTGGAACCCTAATTTATAATCGATGGGCTGGAAAAGTGAACTTTAATTGAGAACTCGTGCTGCGACGAGCGGGGCTGAGGTCGTGGATGACCATGTGGATGACTCTAGTGAGTCTAGTCAGGATTATGGGTTTCGATCCACGGATGCGGTTACGAGGTATGATGTGGACTTCCGTGTGGGATCGAATGGTAGTGTGATGTGTGGATACGGATCTTGACAACGATGACTGTTGGTCGACAGTTGTGTCGAGATAACTGGCTATCGAGGGTATTTAGTGTGGTTTTGACACTTGGGGATCAGGGGATGTTCAGGGAACGTCCATTATCCTGATGTGCTGATGGAAAAAAATTGGAGGTACCCATAGTCATGGGGTGTGAGTGGTGTTACGGGATCGTCATTCGGAATGAACGGAGATCCAGGGTAACAACTTTGCACACGGTGTGCTAGCATGAATGTTCGTGTGCTAGTGTGGATGTTCGTGTGCTATGTATGGATGTTGGTATGTTGGTGCCTTTATGCCAATACTAGTATGGATGCCAGTGTGCTGATACTAGTGTTGATGATGGTGCATTGGTACTGGTACTAGCGCTGGTGCTGGTGTCGGTGATTGTGATGACGATGAGCCACCAGTTGGGGTGTGACTCTGTCACGATGGACAGATGATTGGTATCTGCGACTCAAAGGTGGTTGAGTCTTGGACTGGATGGGTTCCAGTGGAGGTGGTGATGTGTTGGGATAAGTCCCAACATATCTACAATGACAAGTGATGAATGGATAAAAAGGTATGATTGAAATTTGGGGAATCTAGGGACGATGTTCCCTACGTCATGAGAATCAGTGGATTTGGGGAGTTGTTGTCAACTCCGAGATTGGTAAGATTGTTTACCTCTAATATCCCCAGAGAGTACAAGGAAATTATTGAAATTGGAAAAGTCGGGGAAACCATTCGTGGTATTGATGTGTGATTTTGTGATTGTGGATCACTTGGAACCTGAGGATTGAACCTGTAAAGGTTGAGATGTGAGACGAAGGCAGTAGGGTATGCACATCCAGGCGGAGTTGAGGAAATCCCGTTCGGAATCGGGGTGTGTGCATAAATGATTATTGGCGGACGTGAGGTCCGAATAATGAATTGACTTTGGACACGTGGTGGTCTAAGTGAGGTAAGGACGTGGGCAATCCAGTGTTTGGACTTGACATCTCATTGGGGGCATGTCTGTTTCCAACATGGTTGGAACTCCCGATTCGGGGAGAGTTGTGATTGGGAGACGAGGGGAGTGCTCGTTTCCGCATCGGTGATTGGTATTCCGAAGTCATTGGGGTTGACTTCTTATTTCCTGCCGTGGCAGATGATGATTGTGGTTACCAGTACATTGAGCGTGTATTGGTGAACGGACCCATGATTGGCCTTGGGTCATTGAACACAAGCAGTTGTGTATGATTTTGGATTTGGTGGTGAAATGCGAGGTCATCTTTCCACCAAGGGAAATTTGGCGAATGATTCAATGAGGGTGTAAGACCCTACGATCGGCTTTCAGATGGATTGTTAGCTATGCGAGCATGTGTGGATCCTAGGTGGATCTGATTTGTGACGTTGTCGACTTTGGATGATGTGACCATCTAGGATCGTGATGTTACTTGTCCAGTGACATAGTGATGGATATGGGTAGTGATCGTGATGATCCAGATTGGGTGTGAGTTTATCAGTCTTACCTTGATATGTGAGTCGTAAATGATGGGACTGAACTTCTTTTCGGAGTGGAGTCCATATGGTTTGTTACTCGGTTGAGTAGGTTTCCGATGTGGTCGGATTATGTCAACCTATGAATATTGGGATTGGCTTCCTTATGAAGTCAATCGAGTGCTTTGGACAGGCAACTGATAGGTTCGGTTATGTTACGTCTTGGTGGACGTAAACGAGATTTTGGGTTTTAGAACCGAATTTCTGGGTGACGATTCAGGATTCGATTGCGAAGCTCGAAAATGGATTACCGGATTTGGGTGCGGAATGATTATTCCAATGCTAGCTTACGGAATAATGATTTCGGATTCGGATTTGGACATGGAATAAAATTATGATGTCTGGGTTTGGATTCGGGATTTCTTTCGAAATTGCGAATTCGGATTCGGAACTGGAACTGGATAATGGGTGGGGTTCGCTTTGTCTCATGTTGGTTTGGGCAAAGGTACTTCATTATTGGAACGTGTTTGGCTATGACCTGGGTGGTTATAGGCAGATTGATGGATTGAGGTGCGTACAGGGTACGTTGTGCGAGGATTGATACTGGTTAGGCTGAGTGGTGCCTAATGGCGGTACATGGGATGTACCAGTGGTGTGTAACTAAATGTGTTGGTAATCGGCTTGGTTCCGATATCATTTGTTTGGCTGTATTGTGGACTGGACATTGGATACTGTGCGCTGGGAAGATTGATCTTGTCGGGTTCAGTGATTTTATGAGCAGATGCTCTTAGCCATGGTTGGCTTGTGGAACCCTAGTATTGAGATGTGTGTTCACTGCTGGGCTGGTATTCAATGTGTTCCAGTTACACCACTTGTTTGTGTAAGTTGACGGTATACGTGCACTCAGGATGAGTGAGTTGGTGGTCTGAGTAACCACGAATAGCCTTGTGTGATGTTTTAACACCGTGATGTTTCCAGCGTCTTGGTTCGCTGAGGGAGTCGGAGATTATGGACATTGAGATTTATTTATGTCGCAGGAATGGGCTTGCCCTGCGAATTGAGATCATGTGGTTGATCTTGCGCTACATCGAGAGTGATGTAGTGGTGGTGTGTCACTGACTGGCTGATGGTTGGGGCTTTACCAGGGCGGTAAAGTTTAGTGGTGACAGTTTGACTGATGGTGTCAGCATAGACTGACAAATGAGATTTGGTGACTCCCAGTGGTGTGTAACGAAATGTGGGGCCTTTAGATGAATGATAAGTGTCACTCATCCCATGGCTTAGAACCCCCAAAATGTGGATCTATGTCTATTGGTCATTAATTAATTAATTAATTAATTAAACTCTCATCTCTCATCCTAACCATTCATCTCATCTAATCACTCATCCTCACCATCCATTTCATTAACCAAACTATCATCTTATTATCATCATTGATCTTCATCATATTCCCATTGTTCTTCAATGAACCTGAGCACCCAAACCTCATCCATAAACCTCTGATCCTCAGCTAATGCAAATAAAGTGTGAATGGAAAAGTGTGAGTGAGTGGTGAGGAGCGTGATGGTGCCACCATGGAGGGGCGCCGTGTGCGGTGGCAGTAGCAGGAAAGTAGACTGTATGCTTTGTTTCATTTGAATTCGAAAATGGTTGGTCGAGTTCTACTGATGATGGACTGTTTTGGTGGGTTGTTTGAGAATTAGGAGGATGAGACAAGGTTGGTGGTGGCTATGGAGGTGCACAAAAGCGACGGTAAGCTATTTTCCCTTGAAATGCTATATTGAATTCGAAAATGGCAAATCGTGTTTGGGTCAATTTTTTTTCAAATTGGTTGCTTAGGTGAGCATCTAGGAGCTGCCAGGAGTAGATCAAGATTGGTTTCGGGGCCTGAGGTGGCCTGTAGTGGCCGGAGACGGCGGAGAAAAATGGAAGATTGGATTGTTGATCGGGGAGGTAATTGTCAGCCCCTAATTTTAGGTTTTGATGGCATTAATAGGTTAGAATAACTAGAATGGAGCTATAGGATTAATTGGGAGTGAAAATAGGTGGGAAAATGGAGAAAACCGGGAACGCCGGTTTGATCCGTTCGAAACCAGTGAACCGGTTCAGAACTTGGTTCACCAGAGGTTAAAGGTGACACTGTTCACCGGCGCACGAGGCCCACGCGCAGCGCCTTTGGGAGGTGCGTGGGGGTGCGTGAGGGGTATTTTGGGGATGACTTCAACATGTGAAATTATCTATTTGATGTAACGAACATTTTGGGATTGGTTTCGTGTCGATCGGACACTGTCTCGATATGTTTCGGGGTATCCGAAGGTTTAGGATCGAGTTTTAAAATAGCTAAAAATCGGGAAAATTACTGGGCTTTAATATGAGGTTAATGAAGAGGTTAGTAACCCTCTAGTGAGGTTTGGACAGGTTTGGAAGTCCCGGTGATCGATATTGGGCCTAGGAAGGCTTATGGCATGCGTATCGAGGCGGCAGTGTAGGACGGTCTGTGAGTGGACTTCATTTTCTAAACTGTGATGCATGCATAACTATTTTATATGTTTTACATACGTGATTTCTATGATGATGACTGTGGCACTGGTGGTTTACATGATGGCACATATTTCGAGGTAATCCCGTATTTACACGCTTTTCGAGGAATTCGACTTTATGCTATGGCTATGTAATTGTGAGTCTAATTATAGTTCTGTGGCATGGTTTCGGTTTTGGAAAGATGAATTCGGGCATGAGACCCATTTGAATTATGTACAATTGGTTTACGAAATCGGGCCGAGACCCTTTTGAGTCTTGTGATCGGGCTGGGGGTCCAGTGGTTTACAAAATCGGGCATGAGGCCCAGTTGAGTTTTATAAATGTCATTTCGGGTCTGGGACCCTGTGTTTCATAAACGTGATTTCGGGTCGGGGACCCTAAATGGATTTGTGATGTTTTATGGAGATTTCGGGCAGGGCCCATTGAGATGTTTTGAAATGACTTTATAAAACTGTTTTCCATATACCATCTTGATACGAGGATATGTGATGGTCTCCTCCAGGTGTTTGGGACATTGGGGAAGTCACGGTGCATTGCCTGCGATGGGTCATTATACCGAGTTACCAGACCGTATAGTGACTCAAGAGCAAGAATGCTATGATTAGACACCTGGGACGTCAGACATCTAGGATGTCAGAGATATTGACCCGGAGAAACCCCGGGTAGCACGCTTGCTTATTACGGTGAAATATGACGTTTGAGACGTCAAGCGTCTGTGTAAGACCCGTGTCCTGGAGGGAACAGTGAACGATCCCACATTCCTGCGAGGGGGAATGGTCTGGGAGGGGAATGGTGGCGTGCCTTAAAGGTGTAGGCACACACCTATCTAGCACGAGGCCTTTTGGGAGCTTAGTAGGCTTTGGGTTCAGTTGGAACTCTAAGGTTAAGCGAGTTGAGGCTGGTGAAATTCCATGATGGGTGACCCCCTCGGAAGTTGCGCCCTGAGCTCCCGAAAACAAAACCGTGAGGGTAAGGGCAAGGAGGCCCAAAGCGGACAATATCGTGCTAGATGAGTTGGGTCCTGACCGAGGAGGGTTGGGTCCTGACAGAATGGTATCAGAGCCAGACCTCGACCGAGAAGTGTGCCAGCGAGGACGCTGGGCCCTAAGGGGGGTGGATTGTAAGACCCGTGTCTTGGAGGGAACGGTGAACGATCCCACATTCCTACGAGGGGGGAATGGTCTGGGAGGGGAATGGTGGCGTGCCTTCAAGGTGTAGGCACACACCTATCTAGCACGAGGCCTTTTGGGAGCTCAGTGGCTTTGGGTTCATTTGGAACTCTAAGGTTAGGCGAGTTGAGGCTGGTGCAATTCCATGATGGGTGATCCCCTAGGAAGTTGCAACGCGACCTCCCGAAAACAAAACCGCGAGGGTAAGGGCAAGGAGGACCAAAGCGGACAATATCGTGCTAGATGAGTCGGGTCCTGACCGAGGAGGGTTGGGTCCTGACAGTCTGGGACGCTAGGCATCTGGGAGGCCGAAAATGGCTATTTGGTAAATATGGACTATTGGATCTATGAAATGGTTTTTCGGTTGGATTTGTGTTTATGGATTTGGGCAGTGGCGCACTTGGTTTTGGATTTACGGTTTTTGGGCTAAGGCCCTAATGGCTCATTGAGTAAATGTTTTGATTACTGATTTTCGATGCATGCATACTTTTTAGTGAAGGGCGTAAATATTCTTTTATGAATGTGTGTTATGAATTTATTGATTTTCGTCCACTCACAGTTCTGAATGGTTTTAATGCCCTTCAGGTTGATCACAGATGCAGGCTGTAGCAGAGACGTAGACATCGCACTCCTCCACCGATCCTGGCGCGCTCTGAGAGTCCCGTATGGACTGAGGTACGTATTATCCCTTGTTTGACACTTCGTGTCAGACGGGAGCATGACACATCGCACGTTAATCCTGGTGGGATTGGGATGGGTCGTGTCATGGAAGGTTGAAAAGACAACTTGATATCCCACCAAATGATACAACCTTCATCGACGCACTCAAGCAAGTCGGGTCATCTAGACCTACATCCCCAACACCCCATGAGTCCATAAGTCAGAGTAGTGAATCCAAATAGGAACAGACTCTAAAAACACCAATGGTCATGGCACGAAATCTGAGTATCTGTGAGCAAACTTTCTCAAACACTGAGGATATTGTAAACTTCAACATTTAATACCCTAAACCTCAAGGTAACAAGAAGCACAACGAAATCAAGAGTGGAGTTCTACACCAACTTTCCATGAAACACCAACTTCCCAAGTTTCATGGACTTAGGAATGAAGATCCACACAAGAACCTGGAGGAGTTCCAATTCATTTGTGGTAGCATGTGTTCAGAAGATGTAGATTTGGATACCATGATGATGAAGGCTTTCCTGTTGTCTTTAGAGGATAAGGCACGGGCTTGGCTTCTGGAACTCCCATCAAACCATATCGATTCTTGCCATACGTTGGTTCACGAATTCGTTACCAAGTACTTTCCCTCCTTGAAGATTATAGCCAAGAGGAAAGAGATCACATGTATCAATCAGCGAGAACATGATGAGAACTTGAGCCAATACTATGAAAGGTTTAAGGAAATTTGTGCTTCATGCCCTACTCACGAGATCACTGAAGGCTATCTTTTGACCTACTTCTACGAAGGACTTAAGGCTTGGGATAGAGAATTACTTGATGCTGCAACAAATATAAGTTTCTTGGCTAGGAGCTTAGCGGAAGGCCATGCACTACTTCAAAGCCGTGCACTCAATGATGCACAATATAAAGGTTCCGAGCCTACTCCAAGTAAGGTACATGAGGTAAGTTCCAATGTTGTCAATGTTCCAATGTTGTCAATGATGCTAAGTTAGATAAGATAACCTCTATGCTTTCAAATGTGTTAGAACTTAAAAAACAGGTAACTCCAGTTTGTTCCATATGCTCTCAAGGCCACCTTGAAGGCTAATGCCCTTTAGTACGGGGGGAAAACAACGGAATAGAGATGGAACACACCATTGGAGGCTTCCAGGGAGGACCAAGGAACCAACGATACAATTGGAGAGATCCAAACAACGTTCTAAACCCTTAGCACATGTCTGTGGGCCAACACCAGGCCCAAAACCAATTGTAACGACCCACTTGGCAACCAAGGCCATCGGTTCCATTTTTGAACTTTTCTCATAATCATGCACCTAATGCTATATCTTCATCTTCTAACTGTAATTATGATAAAAACATGGATGCTCTTTCCTAAGGGAAGCGAACACTAATGGCTTCAAATTAGGCTCTTGTAACAGGTCAACAGAATTAGCAGAAAGTCATTGCAGATCCCAAGGACCAAATAGGCAAGGTCGTGGACTTCATAGGTAAAATCAAAGCTAGTGGGGTGCTTCCACCACAACCAACGCCAAACCCAAATGCATGGCTTGAAGTCAAAGCTATTGTCACCCGAAGTGTTAAGGTGCTGGGCAACATAGTTTAAGATCCCACCATTTATGAGGTTAAGAAGCACAAGATGACAACTAAGACCACCACAACACAACCACCAAATCAACCTACCCACGAGCAAGGTAATGACCATATCCCTTCAGGTTTGGTTGTTATTAATTCTTCATTTATATGTGCTGAAGTATAAGGATAAGAAGTACAATGTGGCATCTTGGAAATCTGATAAAAGGTGCAAATCAACCTGCCCTTGATCGAGTGCATCAAGCAAGTGCCGAAGTATGCTAAGTTTCAAAAATAGTTATGCACTCCAAGCCACTAAACAAGAGAGAAGAAGGTTGTGATGGTGAATGCGACAGCTTCTGTTGTCATTCAACGAAGGCTACCTCCAAAACTGAAGGATCTGTGGAGTTTTTTTGTCCCCTGTGTGATTGGTAACAAATCTTTTGATAAAGTAATGCTAGAATTAGGAGCATCCATTAATGTCATGCCATATTCACTTTATGTTGCTTTAGGTTTAAGTGAACTTAAACATGATGATATGTGACGACCCGGAAATTTTAAAAAAGAAGAAGTAATTTTGGGAAGTTGGAAAGGGAATTGATGTTTTTAACCTTGATTTAAATGGTCAAAAGTTTACTTTTCAATCGAAATATCTTTTGGACATTTCGTGGGGACCACTGTATAGGTCTCGGAGTTCTAAGTTCGTAGATAGGCATCACGTCAAAATTGGAGTTCGGATGAAATTGTTACGGGTCTAGGAAAGCCAAGGGCATTTTGGTAATTTGGGCCTTAAGAGGGGCAGTTTGGTCTTTTGGACTATTTGATGAGTCATCAATAGTGGTGACTCGCCCCTTTTATTGTGTTACATGTGTCACCTTGTGGTTGGGATTGGCTTGGTATCGTGTGTGTCATGTGGGGTTTTGAGGTGTATGGGTGCTGGTGTATGACAGGACCCGCCCCAAATCCCTCGGGATTAGCGTGGGACGTGCCTGCTCCCGTCTGACATGAAGTGTCAGACCAGGGATATTTCCGTCCTTTGCCCAACCGGGGCTATCAGAGTACGCCAGGATCCGAATGAGGAATGTGAATGTCTCGTCTCTGCTACAGCCGCATCCGCGATCAACCTGAAGGGCATTCAAAACATAAAAACTGTAAGTGGACAAAACAAATATTTTATAAAAACATTTTCATAAAAGACCTTTATGCCCTTCATTAAAAACATATGCATGCATTCGAAAACCATTTCTAGGGTTCATGCCCGGTTCCCATAAACCGACATGAACCATCAAACCATTTGGGCCTTGGCCCGAAATCCGACAGTCAAATACCTGGGACCTCCGCCCAACTCAAAACACGTGGGAACTCGTCCCAAAACCACCTCATAAGGGTCTCACCCCAAAACCAAATACGCGTGGGTCACAGCCCAACGTCATCTCAGTGAAATCACACACACATATACATATATACATATATGACCCATCCTAGGCACTTCCAGAGAAGTTGCCAACTCGGGGCATACAGCTCCTAGGGAACACATCCCCGATATAGTCATGATGTCATCTCTATACTAGTGTGCACACTACTTGGGGTCTCACTCCGAGTCTTCTCCCAGGAATCTCCATCTGGGAGGCTCAATCTCTAGATCTAGTCCGAGCTCTCTCTCTGGATCTAGTCCAATCATCTCTCCGGAATCTGGTTCGGGGCCACAACATCATAAGTAACCTCCACTCCTAGAACGGGATCCCTATGGGGATGTCCATTCTGGTCTGTGGATCGTGACTCTCCAGGTCGACGCTGGAGGAGACCAATCAATCATCTCATAAGGGGGGTATATACATACCAGTATAAGAAAACCATAAAAACGGGACCCATGCCCGAAACACAAATCAACTGGGACTTCCGCCCGAACATAAGACTCAATAGGGCCTCTAGCCCGATTCCACAATAAACTGGGCATCGAGCCCGAACTCGTAAATCAACGGGGCATCGAGCCTGATATCTTAGAGTCAGTAACGATCCCGATCATAGCGATGCGTGCAACCATCAATCTAGGACCGCTCTCAATCCTGGTATGTCGCCGTGAACACATCACTGCCGCGACCATCTCGGGACCATGGTGCACACGTCGCCAATCGATCCTCTAAACCGTCAGCACTCTGAAGTCGAGGCTCCATTGGCTGCTCGACAACGGACGTGCATCGTGACCTCTCCGGAAGAAACGCATCCCATTCTGGAGGCTAGCGTCACGTCGTCCGTCGCCGTGCACACAACACCCGTCGCGACCATGACTCAGACCTACGGGTCGTCAATAGGGTCTCATGCCCGAGTCAAAACCAAATCCAAATGGGTCTCATGCCTGAGTAATCAAGACCAAATGGGTTGTTTTACTTTTCAAAACCATTTCATGAAAACCGAAAGCGTAAGTGCGTATATGCACGTATAAAACCCGAAAACCTCGAAGTACGTGCCCATACGTAAACACACACCAAAATGCACTCAAGGCATCCCAAAACACATATTAAAACATATAAAACATTTATGCATGCATCGATTTCAGAAAGAAAGTCCACTCACAGACCGTCCGCGTTGTTGCCTCGATATGCGCACCATACGCCTTTCCAGGTCAACTGTCATCTCCGGGATTCCCAAACTTGTCCAAATCACTTTAGAGGTTTACTAACTACTTAATTTACCTGTCACTAAAGCCCCCTAAATTTTTCGGGATTTTTAACTATTTTTAAATGCGCACCGAAACCTTCGGACAGCCCGAACTATATCGAGACGATGTGCGATCGACTCAAAACCAGTCCCAAAATGTTCGTTACATCGAATAGATGATTTGACATGTTGGAACCATCCCCAAAAACCCTAACACACGCCCGTACGAGCCCTCGGATTGCACTGCGTGTGGGCCTCACGCGCCACTGCACAGTGCATCGTCTTCTTCCTCTGGCTAGTTCAGACCGGCCGGTTTGCCTGCAACTTGGACCGGCGTGACCGGTACAGGTCCATAACTGGTCCAATCTTCACCGTTTTCACTCCTAACCAATCCTAATCTTCATTATTTAATCCTAGGATCCTAACCTAATCGATTAGAACCCCTAAAACCCACAAAACCTGACCGGTTTGATTTTCCCCTCACGGTTCGAATTTACAAAAATCACCCCAGGGCTTCTCGAAGTCCAACACCTCCCAAAACCTTCCTATTGACCTCCTACCAATCTAATTAATTCACAACAATCTAATTAATTCACAACAATCATACAAATCGACCCATAACACACGAAATCGAAAATGGATTGAAAATGGATTAAACAGATACCTTGCTCGGGTTTTTTTTCCCCGCCGTGCACGGCGGCTCTACCTGGCCAGCCACCACGTCCAGCCGGTCCTCTTCATCTCTCTGGCCTCTCCTCAATGTTCAGGGGTCAATGGTTTGGGTTTTGGATGAAAAATGGGATCGGGTTTGGTTTGGAAAATGGAAGGAAGATGGATGCACGGGGAAGGGTTTGATGCATGAATGAAAATGATGGGGAATGGATGAATGACATCTGTCATTCATCCATTTGGTCTGAGAAAAAGGCTGGGGCCCATTAAAGTCCAAATAAGCGTTAGTCTCGAAAAACGTGCAATAGTGCACTCGAACTTCCGTGAACCGTAACTTCGTCGTCGAACGTCCGAATTCGACGTGTCGCCTGTCTACGGATTCTTATCGTCCTTATCTACGTAATGGTAATCGGCCCTCGGCCATTTGACATCCCAGGTCAAAAGTAAACCGTTGGCCCCTTTCGCCAAAATTACCAAAATGCCCCTGATCTTCTGATCGTCACAACTTCTTCCACGGATGTCGGAATCGAACGTGCCACCTGTCTATGAACTCGTGACGTCCCGAACTACGTCACGGTCATCGGTCAAAGTCTATTTGACCGTCCGAATGAAAAGTCAACATTTTGCCCATTCCAAGGACAAAATCATCATTTTGCACCGAACGTCCGCTAATCCTCGTCTAATCCCCGATTAGTCTCGCTAATCCGTTATTAATCATTAATTAATCCCGTAATTCGGGACGGGTCGTTACAGTGTGAGTTGAACATTTTGAAAACCCAAAACCAGAAACCATCAAGGCCATTTGGCAGGACTCTCCCCATAATCTTCCTTGATTAACGTAGGAGGACCTGCTCCCGTCTGACACGACCTAGTAAAAAAGCCATAATACCCTCGAGATTAAGTAAACATCCTACCCACGTATTAGACTAGGGATACTGCTACATACTAACCACTGTGATCAGAGTACGCACTCTCCATGATGCCTCAGTCTTCACACAGCCCACGTCCACGATCAACCTGTTGGGTGCCAAAACAAATAAAAACAGCGAGTGGACAAAAATACTGTCCTCCAAACTTTCTAAAATCCGAAATCCAATTCCTCAGCTCTCAATCAATCCCTCGTGTTTTCCCAAATCAATTCAATTTCAACAAACACTCAGTTTCTCACTCTCAGGTTCAGAAATGGGAGAGGAATGAAGGTGGGAAGAAAATGGCATTATGGTTGTACACGGTTGAAGAAGACTGAAGAGATTAATGGAGGAATATAAAATAAGAAAATTTAATTAATAATAAAACATCATAATTAAGTCTTCCCCAAAACAAGGATCTGTGTTTAAGCCTTAATTTAAGGGATGAGTGACAGTTGTCACTCATCCAAGTGTGTTCAGTCACCGGGTACTGTTCATAATAAAATAATATTTTAATCCTGGTTCGTTCGGTTAATCGAGTCCGTTCCCATGACCATAACTTCGTCGTCGAATCTCCGATTGCAGTATGCCGCCTGTCGTTGGATTCGTATCGACGAGACCTACGTAACGGTCCTTGGCCCTCGTCCATTAGACTTCCCGGGTCAAAAGTCAACATTTGGCCCCTAATATGCCAAATTACCAAAATACCCCTCAACTTCCGAACGTCATAACTTTCTCCTCGAATGTCGGAATCGAACGTGCCACCTGTCTATGAACTCGTGACGTCCCGAACGACGTCACAGTCATCGGCCAAAGTCCGTTTGACCGCCCGAACTAAAAGTCAACATTTTGCCCACGCTAGGGGCAAAACGGTCATTTTGCACAAGTCGTCCGATTTCACTAAACTAATCCCCGATTAGTCATTCTAAATCATAATTAATGAATATTCAATCCCGACACTCGGGACGGGTCTTTACATAAGTCCACGCTCAAAGTCCATCCACAGTACACATATCAAATCAAACGTGACATTAACTACAATCCAACGATCAATGAAGAATCCTAGCTCAGCCTCAATGGCCGTACCTGATAAGAGAATGATTAAACTGCCACTAAAACTCCAAAAGTTAACTCTCAAGCCTCACTTGAGGCATCGACACTCGTCGAACTCACCTACTACCACACAGGTGCAACTCAAAACCCAGTCTAATGTGTCTGCTCCCTCTGAGCAATCATAAGTCATCTTCCTTTAGGAAGTCTCACTGTCAACAATACCCCCGACTAACCGTCGTGACCAATCGGTAACCCATCGGCTTCACTATTTCCATTTGAGTTCTTTACCAAATTCGACTTGCACCAGAGTTTTTTTACTGTACTTCGACTCACTAAGAGGCCAACTCTGTGATCCTGATTCCTCTGGGGTCCCAATCCGGCATCTCACGCATTCAGAGTGTATCTTGACCACATCGAATACTTGCTCTAGCCGAGATAATAACGAATCAGTCTTACTAGGGTTCCTCTTTCCAACCTTGGCTCTGAGCACCAAGCTTGAACAATAAATGAACCTTCTAAAGCCTCTCTCCTCTAGAGCACAGTATTCGATACCCGATCCTACTATCTCAATGAAAAGTCTAGATCGGATCCAATTCGATTACCATACCGTGTCCATCTCGGATCCAATCTGACTATCGTACCACATAAATCTAAAATCTAATCCGACTATCATATGGCTACCATGCCAAAATGGTGCAACAATAGACCATATCTGTCCGATCCCAAATTTGGAAAAATCGCATACTAATCTCAAAACCCTCTCCGAGTTCTCCTGGTCACCTGACCAACACTTGAGACATGTCTAACACGTGTTCTCCGAGAATTCCCAAGATAAACCGTCCAGTTCACTAACCATTTCAATCTCTTGGTTAACTCCAAAGGTCAACCGACTGAAGTTTACCAAGACGTACCAATCATGTGTGAAAATTCTCATCGATTACTTACCTCAACCCCCATTCTGAAGCTGCGCTGTCACATCTAATCCAGCCACATCGGTCTCATAGTAACGCTATCCAATAACACTCCACGGTCATCTACCATCAGCACAATCCCTCTATCTGGAGCTCTAATATTGAAGGTAGATGTACAATACGCAAAAGAGATAACGGGCCTCTAACTCCCTTACTCAAGGCATCAGCTACTATATCCACGTACCCATCCAAATTATACTCAAAAGTACAGTCATAGTCCTTAACTAGCTTTAGCCAATGATAAGTCACAAATTAAGCATCATTTCAATGTTATTTCTTATCCCTTTTACTTATCTTTTGATTATAATCATTCAAACAATAGGAGAAAATGAAGTTTTTTGTTAAGTTTGTGCAGATTGCTTAGTTGAGGTTTAAATCATGTTTTACAATAAAATGTGATCTTTCCGAGGATAAATCTTTAAGGACTCATCAAGGACTCATAAAGGGCCTCATCATCTCCCATTTACATGACCAAGATCCACCAAGACCCTAAAAGTCACGGCCTAGCCCTTAGAAGCCCACAAAATGAGGTTAAAGGTGTTTTAAGGGGTTTACTTGTGCATCAAGTAACTTTGGACGAATTTTCCTATCTTTCTCAATGAGGAATGACATGGATTGACTTGGATAAGAAGACTTAATTATATTCCTAATCAGATCTTGAAGTTAAAGAGGCAAGAATTAAGGAAAAGGAAGTTTCTTGGAAATTAAGAAGCCATCTTGTACATGGCTAGAGTTAATTAACTTCCCTAGCCACAATTTATCATGTTTCCTTTATTTTAGGGCAATGTAATCTTATTTAGGATAGAATTAAATGAATTCTTAGTCAAAGATAAAGTCAAGAAGTGGAAAGAAGGAAGGAAAGGGACTCCTTGTACAAGAAGGATACAAAAAAACGTTCAACTATGGTTTTTCACAAAAACAAGGAGGAAAAGTTTTCCTCCTTGTTTTGGGGCTGTTTTCCCTTTTCTTTGAGGGGGATGTTAGGGCAGGTGTATGGGGTTATAAATAGATGTTTTCTCATTGTTTTGGGAGGCCGAATTTACCTCTTGAAGGTCCCTAAAAACTCCATCAAAATTCGTACTTCAATCCATGTTCTTAGTTTAGAGTTTTGTAATTTAATTCAAGCACTCTTTATAATTCAAGCATCTTCAAATTCATCACGTCTACCTTGAGGGAGTTTTCCTTCATCTCTTTTATTCATTGTCCTTTTATTATTTCTTGCTTTATTTATATTTTTGCACCTTTTAATTATGTGCTTGTTTTATTCAATAATGTTTGAGTAGTGTAATTAGGGCTAGGGTTACTTGAAGTCCTAGCCATGTTAGTTCGTGTTTGATTTCTGGCTCTTGATTATGATTGTTATGAATGCCTGGATTTGTTGGATTACTGCGCTTCATGAACTCAATTTATACTTATAAGCTTAGCTACCTTATTTGTGTATAATTGTCGATGTAATTGCTTGACGGATCACCTTAATGTTTGTGTTCACCCTGCAATTTATGGCATCACGTTTAAGAGGGGGAATCTTATTCGTAATCTAAACTCATGACTTTCTGGGTCTGCACATCACTTTTCTAGGGACAGTGTAGTGTTATTAAATCTTCTTTATGTTTCATGCATTATCACGCACCATCGGTAATAGTTGTTTAAGGGCGGGCACATCACGCTTAAACATGCAATCTAAGAGAAGATAATATGTGTGGGGTGAACCTTAGCCGAATCCCTGCACGGGCACTTAATTTAGATACATGCATAGTAATCTAATCAAGGAAATCTAATGGAACTATAATTGGTAAAGGTGGATAGAAACCTTAGCTCGACTTAGTTAGTTATTATTAGTTAATTTACTTCATTCATAAAACATAACAAACCAACCCCCACCCCACCCCCCCAATTGCACTTAAGTCAATTGAGTTAAACGGAATTGGATATCATTGAGCAAGTCTTCGTGGGATCGACCTTTGCTTGTAACACCCCGGAAATTCGAGGATTTCCATATTGTAATTTAATGTGTGATTTGACGATTTTACCCTTGTAATTGGTATGGTCAAATGTTGACTTTTTGATTGATGAACTAAATGGACTTTGACCTATGACCGTGACGTAGTTCGGGACGTCACGAGTTCATAGACAGGTGGCACGTCCAATTCGGACGATCAGGGTAAAAGTTATGACTATCGGAAGTTCAGGGGCATTACCGTAATTTGGACTCTCGGGGAAAATGTTGACTTTTCTTTGGACAACTAATTTTCTGTTGACTCAAGGACCGTTGGGTAGGCCTCGACGTCCTGAGTCCGTAGACAGGCGGCACGCCGAAATCGGACTTCGTACGAGGAAGTTATGGTCAGAAACGTGAATTCGGGAAGTTCGTGTCTCGGTTTTCGTGTCGAATATTAAATTCAGGAAATCTGATTGGAGGACATCTGGTGAGTGACAAGTGTCACTCACCCATTGGCTAGATTGGATCAGATCCACTATTGGATTATTTAGCATTTAAATCTGCTTTAAATTACAGCCCTTAGATCTGAAATCCCTTGATTTGATCTCAGCCTTTGATCTCATTCTGAGATTCAATCCTGGCCCTTGATTCATTTTCCTATTCAGTATTAAAATTCCATGAGATCATGCACCCATGTGTTCATTCTCTCAACCGTGTGTGCGATTTCTCCCTGGAACCAGCCCATCAGCCACCACCACTCAACCCCACACCTCAGACAACCAACAGCCACACCCCTGACGCCGGCCACCGCTCCACGGCCACCCTGCACGGCGGCATCCTTTCAAACCCGTGAAGGAAACCCGAGGAACCCAAGTCACCAAACCATCCAAACCATTGATCTAGGACTGGAACCAACGTGCGGTTGTGATCACCGTGACTACTGGACGGCAAGGAGCTGACCCTGACGGTGTACGGCGGCGACACGGCGGCGTTTGGACGTTAAACCCGTAGGTAACCATTTTCCTTCCCGGCTTCAAAACACCTGGTTGTGACGTTGACATCATTGAGTTATTGTTAGGACTCGTCTAGGTGACCTTGACGACCAATTTGGAACCAGGACCAGGGCTGAACAACCGTCGACTCGCCGGAAAGGATTACCAGAACCGGCAACCAAGCTCCCCGTCGAGTTTCAGGTAACCTCCTAGACCTAAAACCTAATTCTAATTACATAGAACCAATCTAGGGACTAGGACGAGTAATTAGGAATTAAAAGGAACGAAATTGATGAAGAAATGAAGAAATGGCAACCGGGTCGTGATCGCGGGTCTGATCGACCCGAGTTACAGGAAAACGGGTCAACCCGTCTGATGACAGTGGTGCTGACGTGGCACCCTGTCAGTCTGTCAGATGACGTGGACCAACCGTGAGCCGACACGTGTCACATGTCAGTGCACAGTCAGCACTGACATGTCAGTGACGTGGACCAGTCAGGGACTGCCACGTGTCACTGACATGTTAGTGACGTGGACCAGTGCCGTGCTGACACGTGGCACATGTCAGATCTGACACGTGGTCTGACAGATCAGTGAGGTGGACCAATTGGATGTTGACACGTGGCACCTGTCAGAGTCTGACACGGCAGACCTGACAGCTGTCAGATGACGTCAGCATGACGTCATGCTGACGTCAGCAGTGACGTCAGTGATGACGTCAGCAGGAACTGTTCCTGCGTTGACCGACGCGTTGACCGGCGCGTGGGGGCGCGTGTGAACAGTGTTTCTGGTGGGACCACCACCATTCTTTAGGTTTCGACGATCCGGATCCAATGGCGGTGGTTTCGGGTCGATCGGAGATCCTTAAGTTGGTCAAAATAAGGTTTATTGCCTTGGAAAGCGCGTTCGGGCGGCTTTCCCGGGTCGGTTTCGACCTAGGCTTTCATGGTTGAATGTTGGGGGTTTAATTTGACCTTTACGAATACTTGGACTTGACAGGGATTGTACATTTGTACCAGGACGAGGGTATACGTTCGGTTTCTAGCAGGATTGTACTGTGAGTGGGCCATTTTCTTAAACCCTTGTGTGCATAAATGTTTTCTGGTTTTATTATACTTATTCACATGCTAAAACAATGATGGTTTTGATGATATGGAAAATATGGTTATGGCACGTTTCACGGTATTTGGGCTTGAGACCCGTCCGATGAAACTGAATGATTGGTTCGGATTCTATCTATGTATATATACGTTTGCATGGGGATATCAATAAAATGTATTTGTTACTGCACTGTATAGATCCTTCCATATTGTATAGTCTCCTCCGGATGAGGTACCTCGGAGAGGTCACGGACGTCTAGAACGTCCAGCGTCTATGACGCTAAGCATCGGGGATGCTGTACCCGAACGGGGTTCGGGGATTGAACTCGGAAATTGAGACCCGAGTGGCACGCGTAGCCTTGTGATTGTGACCTTATTGGACGTCAGGGACGTCAGACATCAGGGATGTCGGGATTGGAGTGTATAGTGCAGCAACTAAAATTATGGTTATGGTTTTATTATATGCCTTATGGTTCATATTATATGGTTTATGGTTTTGAATTATGATGCACGCATGTTTGGAAAACGGAGGGGTAAATTATATGTTTTACTTATCAAACGATTTCATAAACTTGTGTTTCGGTCCACTCACCCTTACTGTTTTGATAACCCCTCCAGGTCGGGAAACTGAGGTAGAGGAGGAACCAGAGGCTGAGGCATAGATCTACTTCTGCGTACCTGAACCCCTGCTGGGCGATGTACCCGCAGGTTTACTGTAGAGTCGTGCTCGCAAATTTGTAATTTTGGATTATATCCCTTGTCTGACATTCGTTTAATTCGGATTTTATGTATGACTTTAATTTGGTTATTTATGCTTTTAAATGTTTTGAGGTTAAAATTGGTATGAATTATTGGGTGTCAGACGGGAGCAGGGCACGTCCCCTTGTGGTCCCTGTGGGATCGGGGTGGGTCCTGTCATTTCTTGCATCTATACTATCTACACGTCTTGTGCACTTGCAAAGTTTATTACACGTAGAGATTTTTCCTAGTACATCTTTTGTGCTTGGTAAAATTTCTATCAACCAACTCCTCTATCTTGAGTTCACTTCCGTCGGAGTACCGATACATAAGGCTCGGGTGAGCTATAAAGATCTTGTACATCTCCCCCAGGAGAAAATGAGTCCAACTCTTCTATACACCACGTCAAGCTCCCAAGCATGGGTAAACTAGTTCATCACAAGACATCTTTTTCGTCTAGTTTCATAAGCAAAAACCTTCAAGTGCAGCACAAGTACTTAAACTAAACTAATTGGACTCCCTCTCGAGTCAATTTCGTCAACGGGCTACAATCACGGTGAAATCCTCTACCAACGCTCGTAATACTCAACCAATCCGAGAGACTCCAAATGACAGTTATCATGGTTGGTTGATGCTAATCCAAAACCATCTCGATCCTCCGAGGATCCACACTAGTCCTCTCAGCAGAAATAATATGACCCATAATATCAACACGAGTTCACCAACACTTATACTCACTCCTCTTGGTATATCATTGCATCCCCTAAGGATACTCAAGGCTAGGCTTCGGTATCCCTCAATTGTCTTCACACTTCTCCTGCACGTCACGACATAGTAAAAGACAATTAAATTGTAAGCTATAGACCTTGTCACCACATAATCTACGAATTACGAATTTCCTCCACTTAGCCAATGATAATGTTCAGCATGAAGAAAGTAACAAATGATGGCATCAAAGTTCATACGATGCATGTGTGAATAAGAATGCATATTGCACACATCAGCATCAAACATCTCAACATTCGTTGCTCCTTAACTCATTCAAATTTGGGCCACAGTTTGTGTGTTAAGTTCTTAAACGGCCTTCAAAACCAAGAGTAATGGCAACCATGTTGCAAGCATTCCTAAAAGTTTTCCCAAAAAGGCAGAAAAGGAGGAAGTCTCCTTCTCTAACCAATATTATATGTTGGTAACTACTGTAGGGATCCACACTATTTTCAGGATAAGGATTACTAGTTTCGTACGACCACCCAGTTCAGTCACCAATGGTTAACTCAAAATCTCAGGGTGCGATCCACTTTTCGCATAAAGGACACTTGGGCTTCCCTAAGGTGACTTAATAAGTCAAACGAACCTCATAGATCCTCCAGAATCACATCTGAAAATGCCCGCACAATCGATATCTTCCTTTAGCTAACTGAGCCACCTGGGGACATCACAACATGTGCCAAATATTCTTAATTATCATTCTGTAGTATCTTCCCTGCCTTCAAGCCGTCACTCCCGAAGGAAGTATCCTCTGGTCCCACCAAAAGACCAACCATGACAAATCAGGACTAACAAAGATAAATAGTTCCTCAAGCACTCAACAGAGGTGTAACAGACAAGTATCCAAAGGAATCCAATCCTTCTTACTTTCAAAACCTTTCTACTCAAATCAAACGGCCTCAAATTACTAAACTTGCACCGAGCATAATATCGGTCACAATATTGATACTCGTGTCCCAACCTAGTGGAATCAACTTCGAGTTAACAATAGTGTAAATCGTCCACAACTTCGTCCACAACTTCGAGCATAATATCGGTCACAGTATTGATACTCAGCCTCAACTTCGAGTCAACTATTTGACTTTATAAGGGTAAAATCGTCTTTTTACCTTCTATTTTCCGAATTCATATTTTCTCAAGATCCGAGCCATTACAGCTAGCCTCCCACCCAAACCAGCCACGGAGCATTTAGACATATATATATATATATATGATGTTGAAATGTTATTTTTAGTTACAAAAAAAATAATTTGTAGAACTATTTCTTTTTATTATGTTTGATACTTTTATTTCTTTTTAATTAGATAAGATTAAAAATATAATATTTGTATATATATTAATAAAAACTATATATAAGTGATATATTAATAGAATATTTTTTTTACTTTTCACATATTACGTAAAAAAACTTTATTTTTCATATCGAAAAATAGGAAACATATGTATTTTGCCCTACAAAGCAGGTCATCGAGTTTGATGTATAGCCTTGCTCCATGAAATTTACAGAATTTTGGCAGGTTACCTAGAGCGTTGACTTATTTCTTTTGAACGATGACATTCTCACAAACAATAATATTTGTCAGGCTCCATTGAACGTTACTCGATGAATCAGTTTTTTTTCGTTGAGCTTAGCTTTGCTCAACGAGCCTTAGATGACAACCTATGCCCGACAAATAGTCATTGTAATGCTTATTGCTTGACGGATCTATGGTTTTCCCAACGAATGCTTGTTGCCGGGCAAGGCCTTTCTTTCTATAATGATGGCCTAATAATATTTTTCTTCACTCTTGTGGTACAAAATGTTTTATTAGATATTTGACTCTTGTTAAAGGCGACATTGATTCTTGGTATCAGGGGAAAAAAGTAAGGGATCATAAAATTTGAGTGTAGATCACTTTGAGAGAAAAAGCTATCCATATAAATCAGCATTCTTATTTTGAGTAGCTAAATTATATATATATATATATATATATAATGGCGGATCCAGAAAAATATTCTAAGGGGGTCAACATTAAAAGAGTTCCTAAATTTGTTACACAAAATAATACCTCAATTTTTTTTTAAAGAAGTATGTAATTCTCATTAATATAAAAAGAGATATTACAAAATATGGAAAAAGTGGTCTCGTTAAAACTTGTTAGGGATTTCAATCTAGCTACGAAAAATGAATGTCATGCATCAGCAACAAATAAAAAAGAGTAGCACATATGCATGGAAAGGATAATATTACAACCCTATAATTGTCCACGACGAATTTTCATACCTTGAAACAAAAATCAAATTTATTTTTCATTAACAAAACTTATATAAATTGTTCAAACAAAAATTCATATTCTTGCATATAAAAATTCATTCATTAGTAAATTCAAAACTAAAGTCTATAAGAATTATTCATATATAACTTCAACAAAGTTTTTAAAAATTAATACAAAGAATTAAGAATTTAAAAAGAATTTGAATTGAAACTTACTTGAAAATTGGAATTGTTAAATAATAAAAGGTGGAATTTAGATACTTTATTAGCTATTTAACTGGTTAAGTAATGGTAGAATTACTAAATAATTGGGTAATTAAATATAGAATTGGAAGTTAATGCATAAAAAAATTCATGAGTTTCATTAACAAAACTCATAAATTTTTAAAACAAAAATTCATATCCTTGTATATATAAATAAATTCATGAGTAAATTCAAAACAAAAATCTATAAGAATTATTAATAACACACAAATTCAACGAATTTCTAAAAAATAAATCCAAAGAATTAAGAATTTGAATTAAAACCTATTAAAAATTAGAATTGTTAAATAATAAAAGGTGCAATTAGATACTTTATTAGCTATTTAACTTATTAAGTAATAGTAGAATTATTAAATAATTGGGTAATTAAATGTAGAATTAGAAGTTAATGCTCCAACCAATGGTCTTGAGGAGAAGAGACAGGAGGATGTAGCTTGTTTTGAGAAATTGGTAAAATAAAAATGTAGATTTAAATTTTTTGTCGGAGGAGATGTAGATCTACAACTTGAAATTGTGTTGGTAATTGAAAAGGTAAGCTTTGATAATTGTGAAGACAAGCCTTGCTAATTGAAAAGCAAGCCTTGGTAATTGTATCATACCAAAAAAAAGCCTTGGTAATTTTAAAGGCAGACGAAAAGGAGAGCATAGTAGTGGCTCGGAGAGGAAGTTAGTCCATAAATCTCTTTAAAATTAACTTATTCAAAATGATGTCGTTTTGGGTATTTTTTTAATAAAACTTTACCAAAACGACATCGTTTTTGGCTAAGTTTTTATTTAAAAAAAGAAAAAGAAAATTGCAAATCCACCTTCTCCAATTGCCCTTGTTGAAACTTCAAACCCGGAAAACCCAGATATCATATGAAATGGAAGGGGTGGAGGAATTGAGAGGTTGACGGGATCAATTGACTCCCCTTGCTCCTTAATAGATCTTCCACTATATATATATATATATATATACCACATATGTGTTCATTGGGGATGGTTTCACAATCTCATAACCCAAAAGGAAGATTATTTCAAGTAATCAATTACCCTTATAAATTAATATGATGACATATACATCAGTAATTCCTTGAATCATCTTCAGATCTTATCAACTTCACCAACATCTAATTTCATGAAGGCCATTGTGCATTAATTCTTATTAATTTATTGTATGAGAAGAGAATACATTGGGTTAGAAGGCAGGGTGCTTTTTTATTTTAGATCATCAATACATACAAGCATATATGCATGCCTCTAGCCAAAGGTGAGTTGATATTTGGGTTGTTTGTTAGGGGAGAAAACCCCAAAATGCTTCTCAACTGCCGGATCGTCCTTGAGATTTTCATCAAACATGGCAAAAAGGTAAGTCTCTATGGCTTTTCCAGGCCTCTTTGGAGTCCCAGTACTACTCCTCACATGGCTGATCAAATTCTTGTAAAATATGCCTGCATTTTCAGGGGTTGCAGCATTTCCACCCTCCGACGGCCAACCGCTTTCCGACACCACAATCTCCAAATTGGGCTCGCCGACTTTCTCAAGAGCAGCGTACTGAGCATCCAACAGCGCATCAAACAGGCTCGGGTACCGAGTCCCATCAGGTACCACTATCCCTTGTGATGTGAACAAGGCATAGGAAAGGTCTATTTCAGGGCTGTCTACGTAGCTGAAATAAGGGTACACGTTGACAAGAAGTGGGGCCCCATTGCTGACTAGGAATTTGATGACTGGGGTTATAAATTGATTTGCGGCGCCAGTATATACCCCATTTGAAGGAGGGTAGGGATTCTCCACTAGGGTTGTGTCAATTGCTGTTGACACTTTGATCTGTCCTTGCAAGTTGGCAGCTGCAATTGCACTCTGAATGTTGCGTATGGCAGGGAGGAGGAAACCGACATCTGCACTGTTGGCGCGTACTTCGTTTCCGACGGCGATGTATTTGAACTTGACATCAGCAGCATAGGGCTGTATATTTTTTTGGACCCAATCAGTTGCAGCAGCTGCATCATTGAGGGATTGGAGAAGGTTGTTGAGGATGGTGACAGTGACCTCAATGTTGGAGCCTTTAAGGGCTTGCAAGGTTGCATCATTTGGCTCATATATTCTCATCCTTCCAATGCCATTGCTTTTGAACAACTCAATCACTTCGGCCTCTGACGGTAAATTGTTGCCGTTTCGTCCGTAGCAAACTCCCACGGATTGTGCACCTGTCATTATCAAGCATGCTTTTAACTTCGACCCAAAATTAATGTCACCTTAATTGTGGAAGGGAGAGACTTTGACCCAATAATCAATAGGGATCAGTCATAAACGTAATATTCCTAAATACATATTAGGCCAAGGAAAATCACATCGAACTGATGTCATTAATAATTTAGGTAGTTTAATTGAAAACAACACTTTTAAAATAAAAATATGAAAATAATATCCTTGTCCCTATTTTTTTATTTGGAAAATCACATCGAAATGATGTCATATTTTATATCAAATTCGTTATTCACATAAAAAAAATGAACAAAATTCGAACTTGGAAACAAAACAAGGAAAAAGTTCATGAAACACATCTCATAATATAGCACATGCATGGTTAACAATATTTTGAACTTATATATATATATATATATACAAACGTAGATAGTATATATATGCAAACGAGTGTTAATTATAGCAAGTAGACATGCATGCATGATGATACATGGGGAAAGTGAGACCTGTTATTTGCAGGGAAGGCAAGACTACTGCTACAAGTAGCAGCAATATGGAAGAAGCTGCAGCAGCCATAACAACTATAACTAAATAATTCGGGTTTCTGATAATCGAGCCTACTATATGTATATGTATTAAATTAATGGATGGATCATCTCTCCATTCATTGCTAACGGTATATATATATACTCATCAAGTAGAGTAGTTTTTAAAGGTACGTGGGAGCGGAGGTCCCTGCAGAAACTCCAAGAGCCGAAGTCTCCTCGCAGGAATATTATCATCCCGTCAATCACTGCATATGGGAAGTATTAATGTTAATACTAATAAAGACAAAGATAAGAAATGAAGTGGCTGCTCAATCCAAATATCCCGCCAAACACGTCTTGGAAAAAAAAATGTATTTCTACGTTGTACAAGTCAAACTAGTTAATAATCCAAATTCTATATTTGCGGTGGAGTCTGCATACATAAAGACCCGACAGATGCGTAAAGAAAATGAGTTTGTTTTTAATTAATTTTTATTTTTAAAGACACGGGATATTTATTGAGGTGGGAGAAATTTCAAGCCCGGATCATCCACCACCGATATTTTTCCAAGACGTGTTTGGCAGGATATTTATTGAGGTGCACCTGTCATCGTTACGTCATCGAAAGTTTAATGATTTTATTTTATATTTTTTGTTTTTTGATTTTTATTTGTTTATAAGTTAAAATTATTTTTTGTTTTAGGTAATTTGTAGTTGATTTGAAAGATTATTTATAAAAGGTATGTGTGTTTGCCTCTCAATTTAATTTTGTTCAAAAATTTGTATTTAATTATATTTAAAAATTGCGATTATTGTGGAAAATGATTAGAAATCTGGATATAATTGTGTTAGTGAATTGTGATTTATCCGTTAATGCGAAGTTAATTGAGTTGATTAACTTTGTATAACGAAATTCGATAGAAAACCTTAGACATGTTTGAGAGTCAGTGAATCAGATTGATTGATTGATTGATTCTTGAATTGTCCATTTATTGGGGTAGTTTAAGAGTGCACAGCTAAGTGTTGTATAGTTTGTTGTCTATGTGGTTAGGTTTGGATTGTGGGAAAATTCGGTTTATATCCCCATCACTGTTCTCCGAATGCATACTACATATTCACTTAAAATATCTAAGTCGTGTATTTGGAGAACTGTAGGATGATGCTGCCAAAATTTACCTTGGTTGAAACTTCGTATCGTAGGTCACAAACTATATAGCACAGAACGTGCACTCTCGAATGGGGTAGGGCCAAATCATTTGAGGCATAAGGAGACGAGCGGGTTTTGGATAGGATAGAGTCACAAACTATATAAATATCTACTTACATTGATTCTACTTTGTGGAAGCGGACACATTGGATAGAGGCTGGATGCAAATGTTAGATAAATCTTCTAATCATTATTTGGATGGGATCGACAGTTTCATCGCTTTTGCACGTAGTCACTGTAGTGATCCAAGGCGCATATTATGTTTGTGTCGTAAATATAACAACTATTGTTGGATGTCACTGAATGATGTCTATTTGCATCTGTTACGGAACGGGACCGTACATAACTACTGGCATGGAACGTCACGACTATCACGTTTTGTTATAACGACTCATTCCAATTGGCATTCGGCCTTATTTGGAGCCTAAAGTTGTTGAGACGATAGTTTATTTGTCTCAATATTTCTAGATACTATGTGCCAAGTCACTAGCAAAGATGGACCTCGAAGAAATTAAAGAGGACATTGTCTATATCATGTGTCGGCTTGAGCAAATATTTCAACCAGCATTCTTTGACGTAATGATTCACCTACTAATACATCTTCCAGACGAGGCAATGATAGCTAGCCTGGTTCAATTTCGTTGGATATACTCAATCGAAAGGTATATACTATTCCTAATACTAGTACTATGTCCTTAATATACTGTTCATACTTAAATCATTTTGTTTGTTTCGTTACAGAATGTTAGGTACCTACAAGCGATACATCCGCAACAAGACACGTCCCGGAGGGTCTATAGAAAAGGCATACATTGTAAAAGAGTCACTTACATTGTGCACAATGTACCTTCGAAATGTTGAAAAAAAAATTCAACAGGGCCCCGCAAAACGACGATGGTGGCCAACATCTAAAGTCCTTATCTGTATTTGTCATGCCCGCAAAATCATTCTGCAACGGTCCAATCTCAGAGCCTTTTACTGATAGCAACATGGCAATGGCTCATTGGTTCATATTGAACAATTGTGATGAAGTCTGGCCTTTCCACGACCATCAAGAGGCATTGATGAGGGCCCAATATCCTTCTAATTAGGAGGAAATGGACAAACAATTGTTTCCACATTGGTTTTCCGCACATGTAAGTCAAATATTGTATCAAACTATTTTTAAATGAACTAGGATAACATTGTGTGTTTTCGTATCAAATGGCACAGTTGAGAGTTGACAACTAGCCCAAGTTCTGCAAAGAACTAATGGAGCTTGCCATTGGCCCATTTTGAGGAGAAACATACACTGGTTCGTGTGCGCAAAGCGAGATGACAAGTTGTCTACTCAAAATTGTGAGGTATTTGTCAGGACCCAACTCTAGCACGATATTGTCCCCTTTGGGCCTCCTCGCTCTCACGGTTTTGTTTTCGGGACCTCACGGTGCAGATTCCCAGGGTGTCACCTATCATGGAATTGCACCATTCTCAACTCACTTAACTTTGGAGTTCCAACCGAACTCAAAGCCAATGAGCTCCCAAAAGGCCTCGTGCTAGTTATGTGTGTGGTTACACTTTTAAGGAACACCAACATTCCCTTCCTAGACCATTCCCCTCGTAGGAATATGTGATCGTTAACCATTCCCTCCAGGACACGGGCTTTTACAATCCACCCCCCTTAGGGCCCAGCGTCCTCGCTGGCACACTTCCCGATCGGGGTCTGGCTCTAAAACCATTCTGTCAAGATCCGACCCTCTTTGGTCAAGACCTAACTCTAGCATGATATTGTCCGCTTCGGGACTCCTTGCCCTAAAGGTTTTGTTTTCAGGAGCTCACGGTGCAACTTCTCAGGGGGTCACCCATCATTTTGCACCAGTCTCAACTCGCTTAACTTTGGAGTTCCAACCGAACCCAAAGCCAATGAGCTCCCAAATCCAATGAACTCCCAAAAGGCCTCGTACTAGATAGATGTGTGCCTACACTTTTAAGGCACACCACCATTCCCCTCCCAGACCATTCCCCTCTCAGGAATGTGGGATTGTTCATCGTTCCCTATAGGACACGGGCTTTTACAGTATTCATGAAGGGGGATGGTGTAAATGCTTATACGCGATTTTACGGTAAAGTATTAAGTGTTGTAAAGGTATTTTATGCAAACCTTAAGATATTATTCTTGTTCAAGTGTCATTGGTTCGATATAAACCCAAGTACCATAAAAACGTGTGGTATCGACAGGGGGTTAAAGTCCCCGCAGATCTATAGGTCAATAGGAAATAGGATGCAGGTCGTGTAGGTGAAACGACTTGGCTCACCGTACCCCCAACATGCATAATTTTCTTGTGCGGGAAATGGATACGATTATTCGCAACAAATTGAAGATGAAGGGTGACACCATCATAACCCAAACCAAACCGGAGCTCAAAATTTGTTAGTCTGCTTTACAGGTATTGTAACAACTCGTCCCGAATTCTGTGATTAGATTAGTGACTAATCAGGATTAGTGAGGTTAATCGGTTATTAGTTGGGCAAAATCGGACGAACAATGCAAAATGACCGTTTTGCCCCTAGGCGTGGGCAAAACGTTGACTTTTTGTTCAGGCCGTCAAATGGACTTTGGCCAATGATCGTGACGTAGTTCGAGACGTCACGAGTTCATAGACAGGTGGCACGTTCTATTCCGACATTCAAGGAAGAAGTTATGACGTTCGGAAGTTCATGGGTATTTTAGTAATTTGGTTAAAAAGGGAAAATAGTTTACTTTTCACCTGGGAGGTCCGATGGGCGAGGGCCGAGGGACGTTACGTAGATCGGGACGATACAAATCCATAGACAATCGGTATGCTGAAATCGGACTTCAAACGGGAGAGTTATGGGTCACAGAAGTTCGGTTTCACTATGCACGTATTACGAGGCAATGAAGACATGGAAATATCTGATTGGGCATATATTTTGGTGGGACCTATGGATGAGTAACAAGTGTCACTCATCCCATTAGTCAATTTCCCTAAATTGTGGATCTAACTAATTAAATAATATTAATTTTATAATTTAATCTACTCACCTCTCAATCCTAACCCTCAATTTCAATTAAACTCTCAATCCTCACCCTCCATTTCTTCTCTCTCTCATCTGATCATCATCAGACATCATCTTTATTTTCTTTCCTTTAAACTAAACACCATTCTTCATTTCTTCTCTAGGCAACCCGAACACAAACCACACCTCCCTACCATCCTTGTTGTGTGTGTACCACCGTGACATTGATCGAGATTAGGAGAGACTGAGTTAGTGTAATGACCCATTCCGGGAATTAGGGTTAAGACTGTGGTTAAGATGGGATTAGTGAGTTTAATCGGTGGTTAGTTGGTCCTGATAGAGTCGTTAGGGTAGAATGACGATATTACCCCTAGTTCGGGCAAAAAGTTGATTTTTAGTTTGGGCGGTCAATTGGGTATTGATCGATGATCAGGACGTAGTTTGGGACGTCATGAACCCGTAGACAGGTGGTACGCCTGGTTCCGACATCCGAGGAGGAAGTTATGATGTTCGAAAGGTTGAGGGCATAACCGTAATTTGGCTAAATTAGGGGGAAGAGTTGACTTTTTGGACGATCGGGTTTTGACATGTTGACCTAGGACCGGTAGATAGATCTCGTTGTCCTAAGTTTGATGACAGGCGGCACGTATTCATCGGAGTTAGGACGTGTGAGTTACGGGTCTAAAACGGTAAGGGTAAAATCGTAATTTTGGTTTAAAAGGAAGGTTATTTTGGTCTTTTGCACATTGGGATTTGTGCAACAGAGAGGGACAAATGGAGGGCTGAGATTGGGCCACTTGGGAGAGGAGTTGGAAGATGGTGACACGTGTAGGAGGTCTGGTTGGTTCTAGTGAGTGCACGGTCCAATTATTTGGGGTGCAACTGTCATGTGTGTGTGTGTGTGTGTGTGTGTGTGTGTGTGTGTGTGTGTTCTTCGACTTAGAACAGAAAAAAGAGAGTGAAATTGGGAGAGGGATTGATTGATTCAGTGTGTGGGTGAGAGGTTGGTGAGTTGTGAGAGTGATAGAGAGAAGAAGGAGAACTGGTGAGTGGTTGGGGGAGTGAAATCATGCTAGAAACACGGCGGTGGTGAGGTCTGAACTCGCAGGGAAATAGAGAGGCGTCGAGGGAGTTTGGACGTAGAGCTGCTGTACTTGGATCAAGCCTTGCTGCGGGTGGCGTTCAGAGACGGGAGTGGAGCCTTAGGAACCCAGTGGACACGGCGGAGATCACGGTGGAGAGCAGGACGCAGGTAATTTCTTTACTTTCCTCTGGTTGCTCTGTTTCGCCGTCTAGGCCCAAACGTAAAGTCGTGGATTTAGGGGTTGAATCGAGGAGTCTAGTGAGGTCTAGGGGACTCAGTAGGGTCCTAGGTGTCTTCTGGTTGTGCAGCTGTGACAGGGTGTGCACGGCGGAGGCTAGAACGATGGAGAGTACCCTGTGTTCTCTGTTTTTTTCGTTTTGCTTCAGACGTAGAGTTGTAGGTTTTGGGTGTGAGTCGACGGTTTTGGTGAGTGAAGTGAGGGTTAGGAAGGTCCCAAGAACTTTCTACGGTAGCCACCGTGACGGGGGTGATCGGGTTGGCTGGATTGTGAGACAGGGGACTGGTACGGGTTTTGTTTTGAGTTCGAGTCGATGGGTTTTAGGCCGTGTCGAGGTGCTTGAGTGAGGGGACTGGATTGCTAAGGATAGGACGATGAAGATGGTGAAGAGAAGAGATGATTTGGTGGCGGAACGGCAGAGAACCGTTCTCGCCGGTTCGAGTTGCAGGGACTGTGTCAAACCGGGTCGACCAGAGGTTGCTGGTGGTACTGTGGCTGGCGCGTGAAGGCCACGCGCAGCCACTTTGGGCGGCGCGTGGGGGTGCGTGTGGCAGCGGTTGGGAAAACGGTAAACATAGTTTTTGGTCTAGGAGTTGTGACGAGTCTATTGGAATAGGTTTCGGATTGATCGGACGTCGTTTGAGGTTAGTTCCGCGGTGTTGCCGGTTTAGGGTTCCGGTTCGTTTTGTTTAGGATCCGGGGAATGTTAGGGAAAATTAGGTGGACTTTCGTAGATGTGTTAGTGACGTACTTTGGTGGTTGCTGACAGGTTCGGGATTTCCCGAGGAAGCTGAGGAACGCACAGGACGTTCGGGACACGATTGAGAGCTCGGTACTGTGAGTGGACCCCTTCTCTACACTCGAGCATGAATAACCGCTTTTCTATAATTGTTTTTATGGTTTTATATATGATTTCATGATTATTTAATCTGCTATAACTTTTTTTCCTAATTGCACGTTTTTCGAGAAAGTTCAATTTTCAGCACGTTTTACGAGAAACATTTGGATTCTGATTATGAGACTTTGGTTTTGGGATTTCAAATGATAAGTGATTTTCACTGATTATAAAGGGATTTTGAGCCATAATTTGGTAATCAAGGTTTTCGGTTTTAGAACCGGATTTCGGAAAGCGGAATTTGATTTTAAAGTTGATAATTGAAATTCCGGATTTGGGTTCGGAATGACGGTTCTGGATGCCAGAAGGGCATCAGACCGGTGATTTCGGATTCGGGTTTGGATATGGATTTAGAATTGGTTTTCAAATGGTTTTGGATTGGATTTTCTGGATCTGGATATTGGGTTTAAAGACCCGGATGTTATGTTTGACGGGGGACGGGCCCGAATTGGGTTTAAAGACCCGGATTGAGTTTAAAGACTCGGGAGTTTAAAGACTCGGATATATTGATATTTCCCCCGTAGGCCTATTGAGTTTAAAGACTCGGGAGTTTAAAGACTCGGATATTATTGAGGCCTGGATTGAGTTTAAAGACTCGGGAGTTTAAAGACTCGGATAGATCCAGCAGGTTTGATCGGAAAATGACGACTTGGTATTTATGTGTTATGATACGGTTTTATGATGCGTATGCTATGATTTCTATAACTGTGTTTTATAGTGTTTCTGTTCTTATGATGAGGTTTAGGTGAATTATAACTGTTTTCATAACTGGGTTATGCATGTGATTTCAAAACGGAGGGCTAAACTCGGTTTTCTTATAAAATGGTTTTAGAAACTTTCATTTATTATGGTCCACTCACACCTTCTGTTTTTAATTGCCCTCCAGGTCTGGAGCTAGCGCGGGGTTTTTGACGTCGAGGCAACGTCGGAGGCATAGAAATTACGAGAGCGACCCTGGAGTGTTGTAATTTTTCCGTGTGCGTGTATCTAGTTTATCGGTTTTCTTTCTTTTGTCATTATGACTATGCTCTGTAAACTTTTAACTTCGGGATGTTTTAAATTCTCCTGCGTCTGACGGTGTTATGTTGGTGGTTTTCGCGAGTTACTTTGGTTTTGTGTCGGGGTGTCAGACGGGAGTAGGATTTACCTCGGCTTTCGGGGTGAAACCGGGGTGGGTTCTGACAATTGGTATCAGAGCATAGGTTTGTCGGGTTTATCTGTCTGTGAGGTTGTGTTTAGGTTGTCTGATTGTTTTTATGCCTCTTTCAGCGTGCGATTGACGATGCCTCCGAGACTTGAACCCCCTCCACAACTTGACGACGAAGCAGCGAGAGGGACATAGAGTGCTACGATTGAGCGAGCCCAGCAGCTCGGGGCTACTACTTTTAGTGGTGGGGCAGATCCTGAGGAAGCCCAGAGGTGGATCACGAGACTTGAGCGGATCTTTGCAGTGATGCATTGCCCACCGGAGGATCGAGTGTTATTGGCTACTTTTCTATTGGACGGTGCGGCGTACGAGTGGTGTTATACCCTCGAGTTGTCTGGCTGGGACGCCCACTGTAACGACCCGTCCCGAATATCGGGATTTAATAATATTTAATGGTGATTTACTAATCTGGGATTAGTTGTGTGATTTCGGACGAATTGTGCAAAATGACCGTTTTGCCCCTGGGCGTGGGCAAAACGTTGACTTTTAATTCGGATGGTCAAATGGACTTTGACCGATGACCGTGACGTAGTTCGGGACGTCACGAGTTCATAGACAGGTGGCACGTTCGATTCCGACGTTCGTGGTGAAAGTTATGATGTACGGAAGTCTAGGGTCATTTTCGTAATTTGGACGAAATAGGGGCAAATGTTGACTTTTTGACCGGGAGGTCCGATGGCCGAGGACCGAGGACCGTTAGGAAGGTCTCGATGCCCTGAGTTTGTAGATAGGCGGCACGCATCAATCGGAGTCCGTATGACCGAGTTACGGGTCAGGATGCGTGAGGGGCAATTTGGTAATTTTCTGCACAAGGGCAGAATTGTAATTTTCTTCACAGGGGCACTGTTCCATTGAACTGGTCGTGTAAGTGGATGCTTTGTGCGATCGATCCCTTGATTTTTTATCAATTAATGGACTGTTGTTGGGGCAGCTTTGTTGTGTGATTGCACATGTGAGGTGCTGGCAATCGATTGCACAACATGGACCCTGGTTTTTCTATTGTTTTCGGGTCAGTGCAGGGGACATTACGCAGTGGCCGGTGTGGACTTTTGGATGCTTTTAATGGCTGTTTTGGATTGTTAGAATGGAGAGTGAGTCGAGAGGTTTACTCTGAGATTGAGAATGAAAGGAATAGAGTGAAAATGGTGGAGGTTTGTCCTGAAACCCGAAACTGTGTTTAACAAATTCAAAAATCCAATTCGAGGTTCTGGGCCAGCCCAGGGCAATTTGATGACTCATTTAGTTCTCTGAGATCATTTCCAGTCGATCCAGATCATTTGGGGCAAGCTTCGGGGCTCCTAGGGCCGTGAACGGACATGGTGGACGGCCGGAAAACTCGAGCTTGAGTTGTGACGATTGAGGTATTGTCGAGTTCAATTAATCATGCTAATTAGTTCGTATTAGTCCTTATTAACTTCCTGTGAAGTTAATTTGATGATGGTTAAGGATTGGAGAAGTTTTGGTGATCGACCCGTTTTGGGTGATCATGGGTTGTTGACTTGATTAGGGAATGGTTGATGCTAATCATGGACACAGAACTGAAATTGGTGGATTGATGATTGTTGTAGGATCAAGAACGGATTGAATTGATATCGAATTGAGGGTGATTGAACCGGATCCTATCGCGGGTAATCAGACCCGTTTACCAGTCATTCGGGTGAGGAAGGAGCACTGTAGCAGGCGCGTGGCTTTCACGCGCAGCCACTCACGGCGGCGCATGACGGCTTGTGGGCACGAATCTCGAGGTGAGGTCAACATGACTTTTATCCTATACATTGTAACGAACATTTTGGGATTGGTTTCGTATCGATCGGACACCGTTTCGTTATTGTTCAGGATGTCCGAAGGTTTTAAATCCAGTTTAAAAATACTTAAAAATTCGGGAAAATTACGGGACTTGAATAAGATGTTAATGATGAGGTTAGTGATCCTCTAATGTGTTTTGAATAGGATTGGGAGTCCCGGTGATAGTGGTGTGGCCCGGGAAGGCCTATGGCACGTGTATCGAGGCGCTCGGTTAAACGGTCTGTGAGTGGACATTGGTTTCATAAATTCGATGCATGCATAACTGTTTTATGATTGTTATAATTATGATTAAATGATTTACTTTGGATATCGGTGAATTTAAAATGATTTCACGTATTTCGAGGTGAATTACGTATTTGCACGTAAACCGAGGTTTTCTGGATTTGCACCGATTTCCATAAATATGATTGGATATGATTTCATGAAACGGTTACGAACTTAAATAATGTAAAATCGGGCCAGGGGCCCAGTTGAACTATGAAATCGGGCCAGGGGCCCAGTTAACATGTGGATCGAGCCAGGGGCCCAGTTAACTTGTGAAATCGGGCCAGGGGCCCAGTTGATTTCTACCTGTGATTGCGGGTCGGGGACCCTAAATGGAATTGAATAAATGTTTCCTGGTTTACATTTTATATATGTTCACATGCTGGAATCTATAAATGGTTTTGATGATGTTTCGGTCATGGCACGTTTCACGGTTTTGGGCATGAGACCCGTTTGATGAAACGTAACGATCAGTTCGGATTTTACCTATGTATACCTATATGTTTTGCATGTGGATATCAATAAAATGTATTTAGTACTGCACTGTATAGACCCTTCCATATTATATTGTCTCCTCCGGCGAGGTACCCCGGAAAGGTCACGGGCGTCTAGTACGTCCAGCGTCTATGACGCTAAGCATCAGGTGATGCTGCATCAGGTGATGCTGTACCCGAATGGGGTTCGGGGATTTAACTCGGAAAATTGAGACCCGAGTGGCACGCGTAGCCTTGTGATTGTGACCTTATTGACGTCAGGGACGTCAGACATCAGGGATGTCGGATTGGAGTGTATAGTGCAGTGGCTAAAATAATGGTTATGGTTTATATTATATGCCTTATGGTTCATATTACTGGATTTATGAAATAACTCTTGGATTTACTTTTGGAAATTGAAACTATGCTTTGGTTTCCGGGCTAAGGCCCTAATGGTTATTTCTAAATAAATATGGGATTGTTGGTTTTGGTGCATGCATATGATTTTACTGAGGGGCATAAATGTCTTATAAATGTTTTAAACAGACTTGTTTATTTTCGTCCACTCACAGCTTTTGTTTTCAATGCCCTTCAGGTTGATTCCGGATACGACTGCAGCAGAGACTTGAGCATCGCACACCTCCTCCATCGATCCTTACGCACTCTGGAAGCCCGTTTGGGCAATGGCAATCGGTTATCCCTTGTCTGACGCCTCTTGTCAGACGGGAGCACGTCACATTCCATGGTAATCCCGGGGGGATTGGGATGGGTCGTGTCAAGTGGTATCAGAGCAGGTTTTGCTCTTTTGTGCGCGAAGGACGAGGGTGTGATGTCTCGTTGGGCTGCAGTTCCGTTGTCAACCTGATAGATAGTTTTGGGTTTGTATGGTGAATTGGGTGTGTTTGGCCCGATACGCCGTGCATTGTTGCGATTCAACCCAGGTGGGGTTGTATACGATTAACTGGTAATGTTGGACCGTCGGTTCGGTCATGTGATGATGGATTGTTGTGCCACTGGGCACAGCTAGGTTCAGAGAACCCCATCGGAATAATGTTATGGAAGTACGAAACTCAGTTGAGTGATGGTCTAAATTATGGACCCTGGTAGTGTTGGCTAGTGTACGGGGTGTTGGTGCATCGGAGTTAGCCGATGACCTTCGTGGTGGGACCCACGATGGAACCCACGTTGAATTGACGATTGGATTGGATTGGACGTCTATATGATGTCAGGACCGCGGGGTCGGTCAGGTTGTGGATTTTACTGCAGAAGGCAGTTGGGTTCGGTGGAACCCTAGGGTGTGATCTTGGAACCCTAATTTATAATTGATGGGCTGGAAAAGTGAACTTTCAATGAGAACTTGTGCTGCGACGAGCAGCTGAGGTCGTGGATGACCATGTGGATGACCCTAGTGAGTCTTATGGGTTCGATCTATGGATACGGTTGTGAGATAAAATATGGAATTCCGTGTCGGATCGAATACTAGTGTGATGTGTGGATACGGATCTTGACAACGATGACTGTTGGTCGACAGTTGTGTCGAGATGACTGGCTATCGAGGGTATTTAGTGTGGTTTTGACACTTGGGGATCAGGGGATGTTCAGGGAACGTCCATTATTCTGATGTGCCGATGGCGAAAATTGGAGGTACCCATAGTCCTGGGGTACGAGTGCTGTTACGGGATCGTCGTTCGTAATGAACGGAGATCCAGGGTGACAACCTTGCACATTGTGTGCTAGCATGGATGATCGTGTGCTATGTATGGATGTTGGTATGGTGATACCTATATGCCAATACTAGTATGGATGCCTGTGTGCTGATACTGGTATTGATGATGGTGCGTTGGTGCTGGTGACAGTAATTGTGATGACGATGAGCCACCAGTTGGGGTGTGACTCTGTCATAATGAACAGATGATTGGTATCTGCGACTCAGTGGTGGTTGAGTCTTGGACTGGATGGGATCCAGTGGAGGCTGTGTCGTGTTGGGATAAGTCCTAACAGATATATGACGACAAGTGATGAATGGATCAAAAAGTATGATTGAAAATTTGGGGAATCTTGGGATGTTGTCCCATATGTCATGTGTATTGATGGACTTGGGGAGTTTTGTCAATTCCGAGATTGGTATGATGGTATACTTCTTATATCCCCAGGAAATACAAGGAAATTATTGAAATTGGGAAAGTCGGGGAAACCATTCGTAGTATTTTGTGATTGTGAATCACTTGGAACCTAAGGATTGAACCTGTTAAGGTCGAGATGTGAGACAAAAGCAGTATGGTATGCACATCCAGGCAGAGTTGAGGAAATTTCCGTTCGGAATCGGGGTGTGTGCATACATGATTATTGGCGGACGTGAGGTCCGAGTAATGAATTGATTTTGGACACGTGGTGGTCCAAGTGAGGTATGGACGTGGGCAGTCCAGTGGTTGGACTTGACATCTCATTGGGAGCATGTCTGTTTCCAACATGGTTGGAACTCTCGATCCGGGGAGAGTTGTGATTAGGAGGCGAGAGGAGTGCTCGTTTCCGCATCGGTGATTGGTGTTCCGAAGTCATTGAGGTTGACTTCATATTTTCTGCCGTGGCAGATGATGATTGTTGCTACCAGTACGTTGAGCGTGTATTGGTTGGTGGACCCATGTTTGGCTTGGGGTCATTGGACACAAGCAGTTGTGTATGATTTTGGATTTGGTGGTGAAATGCGAGGTCATCTTTCCACCAAGGGAAATTTGGCGAATGATTCATTGAGGGTGAAGGACCCTACGATCAGCTTTCAGATGGATTGTTAGCTATGTGAGCATGTGTGGATCCTAGGTGGATCTGATTTGTGATGTTGTCGACTTTGGTCGATGTGACGATCTAGGATCGTGATGGGTGACGTAGCGATGGATAAGGATTGTGATCTTGATGATCCAGATGGGTGGAGAGTTTATCACTCTTACCTTGATATGCGAGTCGTAAATGACGGGACTGAACTTCTTTTCGGAGTGAGTCCATATGGGTTGTGACTTGGTTGAGTAGGTTTCCGATGTGGTCGGATTTTGTCAACCTTTGACGTGTGGATATTGGGATTGTCCTTCCCTATGAAGTCAATCGAGTGTTTTGGAGAGGCAACCGATAGATTCGGTTACGTTACGTCTTGATGGACGTAAACGAGATTTTGGGTTTTGGAATCGAATTTCTGGGTGACGATTCAAGATTCGATTGCGAAGCTCGAAAATGGATTACTGGATTTGGGTGCGGAATGATTATTCCAATGCTAGCTTACAGAATAATGATTTCGGATTCGGATTTGGAAATGGATTAAAAATATGATGTTGGGTTCGGATTCGGGATTTCTTACGAAATTGCGGATTCGAATTCGGAATTGGAACTAGATGACGGGTGGAGTTCGTTTTGTCTCATGTTGGTTTGGGCAAATGTACTCCATTACTAGAACGCGTTTGGCTATGACCTGGGTGGCTATAGTCAGATTGATGGATTGAGGTACGTACAGGGTACGTTGTACGAGGATTGATACTGGTTGGCTAGTGGAACCCCGGTATTGATATGTGTGATCACTGCTGGGCTGGTATTCAATGTGTTCCAGTTACACCACTTGATGGAGTAAGTTGACGGTATACGTACACTCAGGATGAGTGAATTGGTGGTCAGAGTGACCACGAGTAGCCTTGTGTGACTTGATCACACCGTGATTTTCCCAGCGTTTTGGTTCGCTGACGGAGTCGGCAATTATGGACATTGAGAGTATTTTGTGTCGCAGGATTGGGCTTGCCCTACGAATGGTGATCGTGTGGTTGATCCTGCGCTACATCGAGAGTGATGTAGTACGTGGTGTTGTCACCGACGGACAGATGGTTGGGGCTTTACTAGGGTGGTAAAGCTTAGTGGTGACAGTTTGACTGATGGGGTCAGCAGGGACTGACAAATGAGATTTGGTGACTCCCAACGGGAGCAAATGTAAGGATTTATTGATAGTGGAAAGGAACCATCTAGCTGAAGGAGTCAGCTAAATGGTTAGGCGATTTTATCGCGGATCAGGTGATCATTTCCACTCGAGGTGGTCGAGTGTTGTTGCTATTATGACGTATGACTGTGATGGGATGTCTGGGTACAAACGAGGCCGGTGTTGTCCCAGTATGTGGGTGTACAAGTGTACACAGATGTGAGATCAAATTGTTTTCCACAAGGTGGTTGTGGAATAAGGTTATTGGTAATTTCGAGGACGAAATTATTTAAGGAGGGAAGGTTGTAACGACCTATCCCGAATATCGGGATTTAATAATATTTAATGGTGATTTACTAATCTGGGATTAGTTGTGTGATTTCGGACGAATTGTGCAAAATGACCGTTTTGCCCCTGGGCGTGGGCAAAACGTTGACTTTTAATTCGGATGGTCAAATGGACTTTGACCGATGACCGTGACGTAGTTCGGGACGTCACGAGTTCATAGACAGGTGGCACGTTCGATTCCGACGTTCGTGGTGAAAGTTATGATGTACGGAAGTCCAGGGTCATTTTCGTAATTTGGACGAAATAGGGGCAAATGTTGACTTTTTGACCGGGAGGTCCGATGGCCGAGGACCGAGGACCGTTAGGAAGGTCTCGATGCCCTGAGTTCGTAGACAGGCGGTACGCATCAATCGGAGTCCGTATGACCGAGTTACGGGTCAGGATGCGTGAGGGGCATTTTGGTAATTTTCTGCACAAGGGCAGAATTGTAATTTTCTTCACAGGGGCACTGTTCCATTGAACTGGCCGTGTAAGTGGATGCTTTGTGCGATCGATCCCTTGATTGTTTATCAATTAATGGACTGTTGTTGGGACAGCTTTGTTGTGTGATTGCACATGTGAAGTGCTGGCAATCGATTGCACAACATGGACCCTGGTTTTTCTATTGTTTTCGGGTCAGTGCAGGGGACATTGCGCAGTGGCCGGTGTGGCACTTTTGGATGCTTTTAATGGCTGTTTTGGATTGTTAGAATGGAGAGTGAGTCGAGAGGTTTACTCTGAGATTGAGAATGAAAGGAATAGAGTGAAAATGGTGGAGGTTTGTCCTGAAACCCGAAACTGTGTTTAACAAATTCAAAAATCCAATTCGAGGTTCTGGGCCAGCCCAGGGCAATTTGATGACTCATTTAGTTCTCTGAGATCATTTCCAGTCGATCCAGATCATTTGGGGCAAGCTTCGGGGCTCCTAGGGCCGTGAACGGACATGGTGGACGGCCGGAAAACTCGAGCTTGAGTTGTGACGATTGAGGTATTGTCGAGTTCAATTAATCATGCTAATTAGTTCGTATTAGTCCTTATTAACTTCCTGTGAAGTTAATTTGATGATGGTTAAGGATTGGAGGAGTTTTGGTGATCGACCCGTTTTGGGTGATCACGGGTTGTTGACTTGATTAGGGAATGGTTGATGCTAATCATGGACACAGAACTGAAATTGGTGGATTGATGATTGTTGTAGGATCAAGAACGGATTGAATTGATATCGAATTGAGGGTGATTGAACCGGATCCTATCGCGGGTAATCAGACCCGTTTACCAGTGATTCGGGTGAGGAAGGAGCACTGTAGCAGGCGCGTGGCTTTCACGCGCAGCCACTCACGGCGGCGCGTGACGGCGCGTGGGCACGAATCTCGAGGTAAGGTCAACATGACTTTTATCCTATACATTGTAACGAACATTTTGGGATTGGTTTCGTGTCGATCGGACACCGTTTCGTTATTGTTCGGGATGTCCGAAGGTTTTAAATCCAGTTTAAAAATACTTAAAAATTCGGGAAAATTACGGGACTTGAATAGGATGTTAATTATGAGGTTAGTGATCCTCTAATGTGTTTTGAATAGGATTGGGAGTCCGGTGATAGTGGTGTGGCCCGGGAAGGCCTATGGCACGTGTATCGAGGCGCTCGGTTAAACGGTCTGTGAGTGGACATTGGTTTCATAAATTCGATGCATGCATAACTGTTTTATGATTGTTATAATTATGATTAAATGATTTACTTTGGATATCGGTGAATTTAAAATGATTTCACGTATTTCGAGGTGAATTACGTATTTGCACGTAAACCGAGGTTTTCTGGATTTGCACCGATTTCCATAAATATGATTGGATATGATTTCATGAAACGGTTACGAACTTAAATAATGTAAAATCGGGCCAGGGGCCCAGTTGAACTATGAAATCGGGCCAGGGGCCCAGTTAACATGTGGATCGGGCCAGGGGCCCAGTTAACTTGTGAAATCGGGCCAGGGGCCCAGTTGATTTCTACCTGTGATTGCGGGTCGGGGACCCTAAATGGAATTGAATAAATGTTTCCTGGTTTACATTTTATATATGTTCACATGCTGGAATCTATAAATGGTTTTGATGATGTTTCGGTCATGGCACGTTTCACGGTTTTGGGCATGAGACCCATTTGATGAAACGTAACGATCAGTTCGGATTTTACCTATGTATACCTATATGTTTTGCATGTGGATATCAATAAAATGTATTTAGTACTGCACTGTATAGATCCTTCCATATTATATTGTCTCCTCCGGCGAGGTACCCCGGAGAGGTCACGGGCGTCTAGTACGTCCAGCGTCTATGACGCTAAGCATCAGGTGATGCTGCATCAGGTGATGCTGTACCCGAACGGGGTTCGGGGATTTAACTCGGAAAATTGAGACCCGAGTGGCACGCATAGCCTTGTGATTGTGACCTTATTGACGTCAGGGACGTCAGACATCAGGGATGTCGGATTGGAGTGTATAGTACAGTGGCTAAAATAATGGTTATGGTTTATATTATATGCCTTATGGTTCATATTACTGGATTTATGAAATAACTCTTGGATTTACTTTTGGAAATTGGAACTATGCTTTGGTTTCCGGGCTAAGGCCCTAATGGTTATTTCTAAATAAATATGGGATTGTTGGTTTTGGTGCATGCATATGATTTTACTGAGGGGCATAAATGTCTTATAAATGTTTTAAACAGACTTGTTTATTTTCGTCCACTCACAGCTTTTGTTTTCAATGCCCTTCAGGTTGATTCCGGATACGACTGCAGCAGAGACTTGAGCATCGCACACCTCCTCCATCGATCCTTACGCACTCTGGAAGCCCGTTTGGGCAATGGCAATCGGTTATCCCTTGTCTGTCGCCTCTTGTCAGACGGGAGCACGTCACATTCCATGGTAATCCCGGGGGCATTGGGATGGGTCGTGTCACCCACACTGTGACTTGGGAGACGTTCAGGGAACGATTCTTAGATCAGTATTACCCTCGTTCTTTCCGAGATGCCAAGGAGGCAGAGTTTCTGCAGCTCCAATAAGGGAGTATGAGTGTGACTGAGTATGAACAAAAGTTTCAGATGTTGTCACGGTTTTCTCCTGCGTTTGAGGACACTGAAGCCGAGAAGTGTCGTCGGTTTGAGTTGGACCTGCGAGGTGAGATTCGATCCATAGTGACAGCTGGATCGTTTACTACTCTCCGAGAGCAGTCGGATGCTGAGGTGAGGGTTGAGGCTAGTTTGCTGGTATGACGCCAGGAGCCATATTTTTCTAGAGCTTCGAGTGTGAGGACACCGAAGAGAGGTAACTTCAGTGGAGCATCGTCGTCAGGCGATGATCGTTTTGGTAGACCTGGTAGTTTCCAGAGTTCAGGATTTCGTGGTTACCGAGCACAGCCGACTCCGCAAGCTAGTGCGACGTCTGTTGCGTCGACAGGGAGACAGAGTCCTTCTGGTCGGGATGTGTGTTTCTACTGTGGGGTGCGAGGTCACTTTCGACGTGAGTGTCCACTGTTGCCACAAGAGGGTGGTGTAGGTCGAGGAGTGGCGGAGCCCGGACAGAGTACAGCGTCAGGGACAGCGGGCACTAGAGGAGGTGGAGGTGCCACTAGTAGTTTGAGGGGACGTGGTAGAGCTTCGGAATCTCAGGCCCGAATGTTTTCGATGACTCAGCAGGAGGCTCAGTCGGCACCAGGTGCCGGGACAGATACTTTTATTATCCTTGGTTGTGTTGTACCCATTTTTGTTGTTGGATCTTGGGATAGAGTCTAGGATTTTCCCTAGGTGACCTGGAGTGTTACAGTGAGTTCCGTTGAGGGATGACGGAAGGAATAAGAAAATAGTGACTATAACTGATAGATATGAGGTTATTGAAGGAAGAGAACCCACAATCTAGAGTTTACCTTTAGGACTTTGTAGATTTATTCCGATAAGGTGGTCGACGTAGCAACGAGGGAGTGAACCGGTAGGTAAAATTCCCTATTGACCAGGAGACCGGAAGTTAAGGTAGAACTGACGTGGTCTTAGGAAGTATAGGTGGTGGTACGTGAGGATGTACTCTTTGAACTCTGTTGAGGTATTCTAAAATATCTTTGTTGCTTTACGTTCCTAGAGTTTTCCCTGGCGTACTTGAAGTTGAGGTTGGAGTGGAATACCCAAGGTGGAGATGATAGACAGGAAATCCAGGAGAAGTTGTTGTGACTTAGTGTTAATCACCGGATAGGAGACCCTAGTGTCGGGAACCAGTTGTGGAATTTCGAGGACGAAATTCTTTTTAGGTGGGTAGGTTGTAAAGACCCGTTCTGGGAATTAGGGTTAAGACCGTGGTTAAGATGGGATTAGTGAGTTTAATCAGTGATTAGTTGGTCCCGATAGAGTCGTTTGGGTAGAATGACGATATTGCCCCTAGTTCGGGCAAAAAGTTGACTTTTAGTTTGGGCGGTCAATTGGTTATTGACCGATGATCAGGACATAGTTTGGGACGTCATGAACCCGTAGACAGGTGGTACGCCTGATTCCGACATCCGAGGAGGAAGTTATGATGTTCGGAAGGTTGAGGGCATAACCGTAATTTGGCTAAATTAGGGGGAAAAGTTGACTTTTTGGACGATCGGGTTTTGACACGTTGACCTAGGACCGGTAGATAGATCTCGTTGTCCTGAGTTTGATGACAGGCGGCACGTATTCATCGGAGTTAGGACGTGTGAGTTACGGGTCTAAAACGGTAAGGGTAAAATCGTAATTTTGGTTTAAAATGAAGGGTATTTTAGTCTTTTGCACATTGGGATTTGTGCAACAGAGAGGGACAAATGGAGGGCTGAGATTGGGCCACTTGGGAGAGGAGTTGGAAGATGGTGACACGTGTAGAAGGTCTTGTTGGTTCTAGTGAGTGCACAATCCAATTATTTGGGGGTGCAATTGTGCTGTGTGTGTGTGTGTGTGTTCTTCGACTTAGAACAGAAAACAGAGAGTGAAATTGGGAGAGGGATTGATCGATTCAGTGTGTGGGTGAGAGGTTGGTGAGTTGTGAGAGTGACAGAGAGAAAGAGAACTGGTGAGTGGTTGAGGGAGTGAAATCATGCTAGAATCATGGCGGTGGTGGGGTCTGAACTCGCAAGGAAACAGAGAGGCGTCTAGGGAGTTTGGAGGTAGAGCTGCTGTACTTGGATCAAGCCTTGTTGCGGGTGGCGTTCAGAGACGGGAGTGGAGCCTTAGGAACCCAGTGGACACGGCGGAGCTCACGATGAAGAGCAGGACGCAGGTAATTTCTTTACTTTCTTCTGTGTGCTCTGTTTCGCCGTCTAGGTCCAAACGTAAAGTCATGGCTTTAGGGGTTGAATCGAGGAGTCTACTGAGGTCTAGGGGACTCAGTAGGGTCCTAGGTGTCTTCTAGTTGTGCAGCCGTGACGGGGAGTGCAAGGCGGAGGCTAGAACGACCGAGAGTACCCTGTGTTCTCTGTTTTTTTCGTTTTGCTTCAGACGTAGAGTTGTAGGTTTTGGGTGTGAGTCCACGGTTTTGGTGAGTGAAGTGAGGGTTAGGAAGGCCCCAGGAACCGTCTACGGTAGCCACCGTGACGTGTGGTGATCGGGTTGGCTGGATTGTGAGACAGGGGACTGGTACGGGTTTTGTTTTGAGTTCGAGTCGATGGGTTTTAGGCCGTGTCGAGGTGCTTGAGTGAGGGGACTGGATTGCTAAAGATAGGACGATGAAGATGGTGAAGAGAGGGGATGATTTGGTGGTGGAACGGCGGAGAACCGTTCTCGCAGGTTCGAGTTGTAGGGACTATGTCGAACCGGGTCGACTAGAGGTTGCTGGTGGTACTGTAGCTGGCGCGTGAAGGCCACGCGCAGCCATTTTGGGCGGCACATGGGGGCGCGTGCGGCGGCGGTTGGGAAAACGGTCAACATGGTTTTTGGTCTAGGAGTTGTGACGAGTCTATTGGAATAGGTTTCGGGTTGATCGGACGTCGTTTGAGGTTAGTTCCGCGGTGTTGCCGGTTTAGGGTTCCGGTTCATTTTGTTTAGGATCCGGGGAATGTTAATGAAAATTAGGTGGACTTTCGTAGATGTTTTAGTGACGTACTTTGGTGGTTGCTGACAGGTTTGGGATTTCCCGAGGAAGGTGAGGAACGCACAGGACGTTCGGGACACAATTGAGGGCTCGGTACTGTGAGTGGACCCCTTCTCTACACTCGAGCATGCATAACCGCTTTTCTATAATTGTTTTTATGGTTTTATATATGATTTCATGATTATTGAATCTGCTATAACTGTTTTTCCTAATTGCACGTTTTTCGAGAAAGTTCGATTTTCAGCACGTTTTACGATAAACGTTTGGATTCTGATTATGAGACTTTGGTTTTGGGATTTCAAATGATAAGTGATTTTCACTGATTATAAAGGGATTTTGAGCCATAATTTGGTAATCAAGGTTTTCGGTTTTAGAATCGGATTTCGGAAAGCGTAATTTGATTTTAAAGTTGATAATTGAAATTCCGGATTTGGTTTCGGAATGACGGTTCTGGACGTCGGAAGGGCATCAGACCGGTGATTTCGGATTCGGGTTTGGATATGGATTTAGAATTGGTTTTCAAATGGTTTTGGATTGAATTTTCTGGATCTGGATATTGGGTTTAAAGACCCGGATTGAGTTTAAAGACTCAGATATATTGATATTTCCCCCGTAGGCCTGGTTAGTTTAAAGACTCGGGAGTTTAAAGACTCGGATATTATGGAGGCCTGGATTGAGTTTAAAGACTTAGGAGTTTAAATACTCGGATAGATCCAGCAGGTTTGATCAAAAAATGATGACTTGGTATTTATGTGTTATGGATACGGTTTTATGATGCATATGCTATGATTTCTATAACTGTGTTTTATAGTGTTTCTGTTCTTATGATGAGGTTTATGTGAATTATAACTGTTTTCATAACTGGGTTATGCATGTGATTTCAAAACGGAGGGCTAAACTCGGTTTTCTTATAAAATGGTTTTCAAAACTTTCTTTTATTATGGTCCACTCACACCTTCTGTTTTTAATTGCCCTCCAGGTCGTGGAGCTAGCGCCGGGTTTTTGACGTCGAGACAACGTCGGAGGCATATAAATTACGAGAGCGACCCCAGATTGTTGTAATTTTTCCGTGTGCGTGTATCTAGTTTATCGGTTTTCTTTCTTTTGTCATTATGACTATGCTCTGTAAACTTTTAACTTCGGGATGTTTTAAATTCTCATGCGTCTGACAGTGTTATGTTGGTGGTTTTCACGAGTTACTTTGGTTTTGTGTCGGGGTGTCAGACGGGAGCAGGATTTACCTCGGCTTTCGGGGTGAAACCGGGGTGGGTCCTGATAGTTAGACATGCGGCTGCAGGAGCAGCGATGATGGCTGGTCGCCGTGGACGGCGTCAATAGCCCAGGTAACCAAACCCGTGAGATGTCAACTTTGGAAATCTCGTTTTGGTTATCGTTTTGAACTCATTTTTTATTCTATTATGGCCTAGGGACAAGGACAACTTGTTTAGGATTGGTTTTGATGGGAATGGACGTGTGGGATGGCTGGAAACTGAGGAGGAAGGCTGTGGTTGCTGTGCATCAATCTCTGGTGAGTTTTAAGTTCAGTTTTCTTGGTTTTTAAACCATTGAAGGGTTGTTGGGGATTAGAGGATAATATAGGTGGAAATAGGATTGAAAATGGTTGAGTATTGGCTGAGAACCGGCCGGACCGGTTCGCTGGTTTGGTCGAATCGGAGTAACCAGTCAGACCGAGTCCAACGCGAGGTTAGGGATGAACTGTTCACTGCGCGTGGGCTTCACGTGCAGCCGTTTGCGGCGACGCGTGGCGGCACGTGGTGGGTCCGATTGGGAAACTTCCAACATGTGAAACACTCTATTCAATGTAACGAACATTTTGGGACTAGTTTTGTGTCGATCGGACATCGTTTCGATAGGTTTCGGGGTGTCTGAAGGTTTAGGATCGACTTTAAAAATAGTTAAAAATTCCAAAAAATTATGGGGCTTTAGTGAGAGGTTAATAAGGTAGTTAGTAACCCTCTAAAGTGATTTGGCCAGGTTTGGGAGTCCCGGTGATGATGATTGGCTTGGGAGAGCTGTATGGCATGCATATCGAGGCGGCAGCTCGGACGGTCTGTGAGTGGACCTTTTTTTCTAAATTGGTGCATGCATAAATGTTTATTATATTTTTTAATACTTGTTTGGTGAGGCCATGAGTGCATTTGTGTGTGGTTACGTATTGGCACGTATTTCGATGTTTCGGCTTTATACGGTGCCAATACGAGTTTGTACTTTCTTTGTTGGTTTAAATGAAATGGTTTTGGATTTCAAAAGGATAAACTCGGGCATGAGACCCATTTGGTTTTGGCTCGGGCATATGGCTCTATTTATGACCTACGGGTCTGAATCGTGGTCGCGGCGAGTGTTATGTGCACGGCGATCGACGATACGACGCTCGCCTCCAGACTAGGATATGTTCCTTCCGGAAAGGTCACGATGCACTATCTGTTGTCGAGCAGTCGATGGAGGCTCAACTTCGGAGTTCTGACGATTCAGGATATCGATCGGTGATAAATGCTCCATAATCTAGCGGTGGTCGCGTCGGTTGATTCGTTCACGTCGACATACCAGGATTGAAGGCGATCCTGGATGGATGGTTGCACGCATCACTACGATCGAAGTCGTGACTAACCCTGAGATATCGGGTACGATGCCCAGTTGAGTCATGTGTTTGGGCACGAGACCCAGTTACGTTACGGTTATGATTTCGGGTCGAGGACCCTAAATGGATTTCCAAGTTCATGACGTTTTATGGGGACCCGCATGAACCCTTGAAAGGTTTTTATGGATCATGACGGTGTATGGGAACCGGGCATGAATCCTTTGAAAGGTTTTAAGGATGTTATATATATATATATATATTCATATACCATCCTTTACTTGGATTGTCTCCTCCAGGGAGGGTTGTTGGCCTGGATGGACCCCGGAGTAGTCACAGAGCACTAACTGATTGGAGTCGCCCCCGTTGGGTACCTTACTCTCAGGAGGGCTTAGATTATAACCTCAGGGAGGGTCATTGATCTATGGACATTGACCTGGGTGACCCTAAGAGACTTAGGCTTGAGACCCCAGGTAGCACGCACGTAGCTTTAGAAACTGTGACAGGATTGGTTGTGTGATTTATATGTATATATGATATGTGATGTGTATAGGTTTTGGGGCTGAACCCCACGTGGATTTGGGCAGTGGCTCGTATGGTTGGTCCTTTATGGTTCTTTCGGTTATGGTATTGGGATTAGTTCCCACATATGGTTCTTTTGGATTAAATGGTTTTCGAATGCATGCATGTTTTTTAGTGAAGGGTACAAATGTTCTTATGAAATGTTTTTATAAACTCTTTGTTTTGTCCACTCACAGCTTTTAATGTTTTGATTGCCCTTCAGGTTGATAGCGGATGCAGGCTGTATCAGAGACCGAGATATCACATACCTCCTCCAGATCTTTGTGTACTCTGAAAGCCCGAGCGGGCTAAGGTTGGAATTTCCCTTATCTGACACTTCGTGTCAGATGGGATTAGGGTCGTCCTGCATTAATCCCGGGGGGATTCTGACAGATATGAAATGTTTTAAAATATTTTTATTATTTTGATAATTTTTAATAATTTAACATACTTTAATATTGGATTGCAGATTAATTTTGAATGGGATGCGACCAACGCTGCTCTAATGGACTATATCAATTTTCAGTGGCAGAAGCGGTATTCCGACTGGAAGTTTGAGATCCATACCTACTACGAGCATTGGAGGTTGCATGAACTAGCTAAGGCAAATCCTCTAGAGGAGATGTACGTGGAAAAGTTAGAGGGTGGCTTTAGTTATGTGACCACTGGATAAAATACCACTTGATAGGAAATTAACTTTTTCTTTGTTTTATTGAGAATATTAATTACGTAGTTCCGTATTAGTAATAATTGTTTTTCTAATGTGCAAGTAAAATCAAAGGTCAACAAGGCGAACCGGGCAGAGAAAAAATTTGAGTACCACGGTGGATCATGCCCTTTGTTGGCTTTGCACGAGGCCCGTCGTGCAGCTAAGTTGATGTTCCCGGAAGTTGAAACCTGGAGGGAGGTTTATACTGGGCGAGGTAATGAGGCAGGTGATGTTATTCATGTAAGTTCAATTTTTACGGTTATTAAATATTTTATTATTTTTAATTAAGTAATTTATTTATTATTACTTTATTCCATTTTGTAAGAGGCCATGGTGGAAGATGTGCAACAGACTCATAAACAGTTTGCTCAGCAACAACTTGAGGTCCCGCTGTGTGACGACCCGAAAATCCGAAAAAATAAATAAATTGGAAAATTTTGAAGGAAATGACGATTTTGCCTTGGTTATGGGGGTAAAAGTTGACTTTTTATTCGGGATACTTTTTGGACCTTTCATAATGGCCATTGGGTAAGTCTCGAGACGCTGAGTCTGTAGACAGGTGGCACGTCGAAAACGGAGTTCAGATGTAAAAGTTACGAGTCTGAAAAGGCTAAGGGCAATTTGGTCATTTTGCAAAGGAGGGGCAAAATGGTCTTTTGTGAGTTGGATGATTCAACAAAGGGTTAGTGGTAATTGGACACCTATCCCTTGCTGAATTGGCTGAGCATCCATGACCTGATGACATCTGTCACCATAAGTGTGGGATTAGTGGTTGTGCACGTGTGTGATGTGTGAGTATGTATAACAACAATTGAAAACAAAGTATGATCGATTGAGTTAAGTACACCACCCAACCGTTTGAATTTCTGGGCTAGTTAAATTAATTGGGAGGAATAGAGAGAGACAGATAGAAGGAAAACGAGAAAAACCAGAGAGGGAGATATGCTGTAAAACCCGAAATCCAAACCGTTTGAAATTCAAATTGATCAAAGTCGAATTTGAAATTGTGGACATCAATTACAGAAATTGAGTGTAGATTAAGCTTCCTAGAATCCAGACCACTCAAACCACTTCAAAAACCAAGGGAATTGATGAGGAAAAGGCCAAAAATGGAACCCTAACCTCTCGAATTTTCGAGTTTGAGTTCGAGTAATTTGAGGGAATTAAGGTTGAAATTGATGTTGGCCAAATTATCAGAAGAATCCTCAGAAGGTTTCTGCTTGATCAGATTGAAGAAAACAATCGAATTTGAACAAGATTGAAGGAAACAGTACCTGCAACTCTTTCATATTTTCGAGTTAAAATAGATGGAATTAAGGTAAATATTCTTGTAATTGAAATCACAGACCTTAAATTAAGGTGAATTCGATGCTCTTAGAAGGTTGAATTACTAAAAGTAATGCAGAATTGAGGGAGATTGAAACAGGTCGAGACGCGGGATTCGTTTGCAGGGAAATCGGGTAGATGAGATGATGAACAGTAACCAGGTACTGTAGTAGGCACGTGGACTTGACGCGCATCCACTTACGGCGGCCCGTGAGGACGTGTGGGGCATCATTCCAAGGTAAGGTCAACATGAAGTTTGATCCGAAGTTTTGATATACGTGTTAAATACGTATTTAAATCCCGAAAAAATTAGGAAAATTAATATGAGATAAATTGAAGTGTTAGTAACCCTTGATAATGATTTTGAACAAGAATTATGATTTTCAGAAATTACGGAAAAATGTGCAACTCGAAAGCGGGCAGTTCAGACGGTGTGTGAGTGGACTTTTGTTTTCTAACCGTGAAGCATGCATATATGTTTTAAATTCTTTATTATGTGATTTGACATGATTTGACTTGATTGATATTTTGATATGATGATTTATCGATTTTATGGATTATTATATTGATTTTGGGCACGATTTACGAGGAAATGTGCAATTGATGTTTTGGGCGTAAGCTCGGGATTTGAAAATGATGTTTTGACTCGGATTATGAGTCAAGGTTTGATGATAGATTTATGCATTGGAATTTGGATATGGTTTATGGATTTACGTGAACGTAGCAACTTAGGTTACGATTGCACGGATTTGCGTGAAAATGATGTTTTGGGCTTCAGACCCAATTGAGTTATGATTTTGATTGGATTTGGATTTATGTGATGATAATAATGATTTTCGGATTTATGAAATAAGTCGAGACACTGATTTTACAAGTTTTGAGGAAACTATGTTTTTGGTCGAGACTTTGTGTTTATAACTATTTTGATTTTAGAAAAAAAAAAAACAAGTTGGAAATGTGTTTCACTGTTTTCATTGTGGTTATTCTTTGCAGATATGATAGGGCTTCCGGTTGTGAATATGTGTCCCCATAATGAACCCTGGAGATAACGCTCGCCTCCAGGATGGGATGTGTACTCCTGGAGAGGTCACGTAGCACTGTCTGTTGTCGTGCCGGAGGAGGCTCGACTCGGGTGTGCTGGGATTATATGGGGATCGGTCGATGATATGTTCACGATAATCTAGAATGTCGACTCGTGATGTGTTCACGGCGACATGCTCAGGATTTGAGCAATCCTTGAGCTTATTTGCACGCGTAGCATGGATAACATGACTAATGAGATTGGATATGGAAATGAGTCCCGAGGTTTTATCGATATTTGTGATTTATAAATATTTGTGCCCAGATACTTTCATTTATGATTTGACTCCATATGCTTACTCATGTTTTATGATATGCATGCATGTTTGTGAAACTGGAGGGTAAGGATGAATTTCGGTAAATGTATTTATGAAAGTTTATTTTTGTCCACTCACACCTTTTATATTTTTTTTTACCCTCCAAACTGTGGCGCGAAGATCGAGACTGGCCGAGAGGCGGAGGTATGAGTGGGAACAGGTGCGGTTATCCCTTTTTTGGCAAGTGCTGAGGGTAGTTTTGGAACTTCAGTTGACTTGTCAGACGAGAGCAGGACCGGGCACGGTTATCAAAGTCCTTCGGGGATGGGTCCTGTCACGCTGCAAGACTAGTTACTGGATCCCGGGACGTCGATTGGCATCCTGGAGCGCCACATTGGATGGAAACCCGGGAAAGTTTTTCCGGGCACCAAAGGAGGGCTCTTTCGAGATGTCCCGAGTCAATCCTCGAGTTCCTTCCGGGAAGTCAATCTCGAGGAGGTCTCTCAGATGCGGGACAACTTAGAGAACCTCCAAGCGGAGAATAACAAGCTTAAGGCCCGGTATGCATGTCTCGAGGCCCAACACTAGGAAACGCAGTCCCAAAACGCGCAAATTCAAGCTCATCTTGCACTAATATTCAGCTAAATAGGTCATTGTGTGCCAGATGGCCTTAGCTCATAGTCCCAACTGGACCCGAGTCGACAGCCTGCCTAAAATGATACTCACTCACCACCGAACATTTAGTTTTATTATATTTTTTTTAATTATGTAAAACTATTACATTTATTTTTATATATATTATAATTAATTTTCATTTAATTATTATTAATTATAAATGTTTTTTTCTGTTTTAATATTAATTGCATTTATTTAAATATATAATATTACATAAATATAATTATTCAAATATTAAAATAATTAATAAAAAAACTATTCCGTCGAGCAAAGTCTACATATTTAAATTTTTCCTAGCGCATATCCGCCAAGTTAGATATGTCTTCGCATATCCGTCGAGTGGTTAGAATGTTCTTGTAATTGGATCCTCAACAGTTTACTCTATATATATACATATATTATGGAGACCTTTCAGATGATATTTTAAATTACTTGAGTTACAAGCTGGTTGCATAATAAAAAGAGTTTCATGTAGAAAGATTGATGATGCAGAAATCTTCCGGATTTATAGAATTTATCTTCGATCCCTACGCGTAATAAACAAAACAAATTGGTTGAGGTTGAAGCTTGGAGTGCGATGATGGATAGGTGTCAACCAAGAATGTTCCTACACTTAGGTCAAATTTATGAGAATAAACCGGCATGATTTTTATAGCAATTTTTCATGAATCTCATCACTGGAAAAAGAAAGAAAATTCATATAATTCTAAGTGCATTACTCCATTCCCCTTAGCCCTTCTCAGTTCAGATTGTTATGCTTGCAATAGAATATGCCACAAAATAGTATAACCAGGTAAGTGCAAGGTAGATTCTACCATAGGGGGTGAAGAAGATCTTCTCGTGCTTAACAATTCAATTCTTGAAACTTAAACAAGTTATACTAAAGCTGAATGTAGTTGTACGTTTTAATGTTTCAAAAGGTAAGAAAATGAAATTAATAAGGAAAGTAACTAAAGTCAAGCGTCACATCAAGAGTTAGGACAAATTAATAAGGAAGGAATGAAATGACAAAACTTACGGCTGTGAACGAGTTATGGGACCTGGGGTAGTAATTTCACCTACACAATCTAATTCAAATGTCTCTTGATAGCGGTGTGGCCTTGGCTATTCAACAAGGTTATTCTAATGTTTGTTTTTTTTTTTAAGGTGATTCTCTCCAGATTGTTTCGATGCTTCATGGAGATGCTCCAAATTTATCCTCCCTTAGAATGCTTTTGGAAGATGTATGTGAAGCCTCTGCTACAATCACTAGTGGTTATTTTCCTCATGTCCATCGGCGGGCTAATGTTGTATGTCTCACACTGTTTGGCTCATTATGCACTCCACGTAGCTAGACACCATGATTACATGTTTTGAAGAACCCCTGACTTTCTTCTTTGAGATCTTGCTACAAGATTTGGGGTTATATGGTTTTGGCGCTGTTCTGGGATTGTTATGGCTTAGGCTTTTCTCATTTGGTCTCTTCCCTTTACATCACACCTCCTTGGGACTTGTTGGTCATTAAAGCCTCCTATAGTTGCTCATCTACCTGCTTTTATTTTGCTCTAGTTATTTACTTTAGTTTCTATCGTGTTTTGCCCTATTATTGTAACTTAAGGTGTGTGGTACTTATTTTTTCTTTATTGGGTTGAAATCTCCTGTAAGGTTTTGATGAGGTCACATTAACCACCGAACTCTTGTATGTTCTGACCATCAATATATCTTGTATACCTTTCAATAATGTCTCTAAGTAATCAAACTAACAAGTCTAATTCGATTCCAAGGTTACCTCTCTCTAAGTCATGATTAAATCATGATATGTGATCTTAACCTTGTATCTCTGATTTAAATCTAATCTAGTCATGGTATGTATTTAAATTAAGCACCAGTAATCATAAGTTCAAGAGAATTTCAACTCATCAACTCTCTTATACATGGTATGTACCATTGAATCTTAATCGTTCTATTTACAAATCCACTAGAACTAAAGCATGGTATGAGTCCTTAATCCTAATGTAGATATGCACATTCCTATGGTGATCAAGCATCAAAACAAGCATATTCAATTATACATAAAAAAAAATAGAAACAAAAATCAGAATTAGAACCTCGCTAAATTGCAAATCTTATTAACTTCAAATAATCATGTTTGGCTACATCACAACCCTCGGATGAGTTACTTATCCACTAGACATGTTCATAGAAATCACAACAGATGAATTACACATGAAATAAAAGTAGAGGTTCGAAAAAACCTTTGAAGAAAGACATAATCAAGCCTTAACTTGTACTCCACATAACTTCTATTTGTCAATGTGGAAGATGATTTATGCAAGATTGAATGGGAAGCTACTAGGGATTTGAATGAATTGAGAAGAGATAAGAGGAATGGAGGGGTGTGTTTAGGATTATGTGAAATGAAGAGAAAATGGTAGAAAGTTAAGGCTAGGTTAGATTGTGTTTCGGTATTGTGGAATGAAGATAATAATAGATGGAAGCTAGGTCAGATTTCATGGTTTTGGTGTTGTGGAATAAAGAGAATAAGATATGGAGGTTAAGTCAAATTTCATGGTTCTTTGGAGGTTAGATCACAAATTAAAGCTAAAATGGTCTTTCAATAGAGAAAAAGGAAGGGCATTTCAGTTCATGAATAGTAACTGTGTGAACAATGCCCATGCGAATAGCATATATATGAACAGTCTCCCCTCCCAAAAAAAAAATTCAATTCTTAAATCATCTTTTTCATTCCGAACGAGCTCTCTTTGGTTTTGAAACACCTTGAATTCTATTAGCTCTAATGTCTCCTAGTCTTCGAATCTGCATATCTAGCACAAATTAAGTAAAATGCAACCTATTTAGCTCAAAATCCTAGGAAAAACAAGAACGTGTAGAAATCGTAAGTGATTCTACACTTATCAATGCGCTTGTCGGGATTGATATTGATGGACCAAAGACACATAATAATTTATGATTTGTGCAGCCATTAAATGCATATAGTTGGTTTTTCTGAATATTCAACATTGCTATTGATATCCAATTGAAATATAAATATAGTTGAGTATGGTATAAAAGTAATCAAATAACAGCATATAAATATTTCCTCAAATGAGGTTGAGTCAAGAACATGGACATTTAGAAATCGTCAATTAGTATGAACATTAGCTGGATCATACCAATTAATGGTAAAGCAATTAAAAGGTTCAGAGAAATGGGGGGTTATTCTCAAAGAGGTGTTTTTATCCTGAGTAAGGATGTAAGAACACGTGTTGAAATTTTGCAAACAAGGTCGACCTGTCGTAATTCGTACTTCATGTTATTATTTTTACTCCTCTTTCCCCATGTTTCATTTTTCTTCCCCCCACCTGTGGTAATTCGTACTTCATACGGTTAGTGAAAAGTTAGCGGATAAAATAGATATACACTTTGTGAGTAAATTTTTGATTGAATGGAACGGGATAATTTTTCAAATTTATTAGATTTTGAATAAAAAATAAATATTCTGAAAAGAAGATAACTTTTACAATGAAAATATATTTATTTTTACATTATGTATGATCCCTCTAATTCCTTTACAATGAGAATATATTTAATTCAATAAATTAAATTATCTTTTATGATCCAATCTCGTTCACTAAACGAACTCGCATAATAGCCCAATCCAACCTACTAGGTTTTGAAGGAAGCGGATGGTTCAGAACTAGGGATGGGTATAATTATCCATGTGCATAGGTACCCATGAGTATTGTTGAAATGGGTAGAAATTAGATGGGTAAAAATTTACCCATCATCTAATGGGTAGGGTAAGGGTTTACCCATGGGTATTGAGGGTATTTAATACCCATTAAATTCAAAGTATGTTTTTTATCCATTCTTCAAATTATCTATGAATTTTTAACACTTTCTTCCCTTTACTAATTTTTTTTCTTTCTATTCTTATTATTATTATTATTTATTAGGTATTATTATTTAAAATTACTTTATTTCAATTAAATATCAGTTATTTCATCTTTCATCAAAAATATTATACACAAAAATGTTACGAATTTATATTAACATCAATTTTTTTAAGAACTTAAATAATTCATTTTAAATGATTTAACAAAAATCAAAGTAAACTATAAATTTTTTAAGATTTCACAACCATGAAATAATTTAAAGGGAGTTTTATAAATTCTTAAAAATTGTTTATAATAAAATTTTTAATGAGTTTTTTTTTTCAAGTTTTGAATTCCATTTCGACATTTACTACTCATTCTTCATTTAATTGGAAAGTTTTCGGAGTCAAATTCTCAAATAACTCATTCACTAGTCTTGATCAACTCGACAAATTTTGATAATTACGAATAGAAGGGTAAATTGGTCATTTACTAATTCTCACTTTAAATTTCAAGACGAATTGTAACAGAAACTCTACTAGAAATTGAGTGGATTTGAAAAAAAATGAAAAGAAAAAAAAAAGTAAATGAAATTGAAAGGAAAAAATATTAGAAGTTAAAAATAAAAAGTTGAAAAAAAATTAAAAAAAGTAAAAGAAAAATGAAAAGTAAAAAGAAAAATGAAAAGTAAAAAGAAAAATGAAAAGCAAAATAAATTGAAAGGTATAAAAAATTAGAAGTTAAAACAAAATGAAACACAAGGAAAAAAAATTGAAAAGAGAAAATAAATGTAAAATGTCATGGGTACCCATTACCCAATAAATAGGGTTTGGGTAAACCCTCAAAAATTGAGAATGGGTCTTGAATGGGTATAAAATCCATTTGTACCCATGTAGGGTAAGGATTTACCCACACCCTCAAAAAAACCCATTTGACCATCCCTATTCAGAACGGCATGGGGGAAGGGAAGCGAGGTCCATCAATCCATGGCTCCATGTTTAGAAGTCTAGAGAGAATAATATATTATGAGAAAACTATCTGCACTTGTAAGAGTGACAGAGAAGATGAAACTAAAATAGAAATTGCCTCTCCTTTGCTGCTTACAAATTCGCCTATTGGAACGCAGCAACCCAAGTTCTTAAATTCAGAGGCAACTCATTGCCAGGAAGATATAGGTAGGGTCACTATCGAAACTGTTTGCTCTTAGATAAAATATGTATGATTTTTTGTCCGAATGTAAGCAAGTACTAGAAAAGTAACTTTACTACAGAGCTCTGCAGATGCTGAGGAAGATACCGTTGAATTAGAAGATACCGTTGAATTAGAAGATACATCAAATAGGCTGACCCCATTGCTGATAGATGAGGTAAATATTATAATTCATGATCATCGTCTTCCCCTTTATGCAATAAATGTTGATTAGAGCCTTAGAGCATTTGAGTAGTCTTTAATTGCTCATCTTTTCAGGAGGACAAATCAGTATGTGAAAGTTATCATATGGTAGAACAAACCATTGTGGACACTAAGAACTCAAAACAAAAAGAATATGAAGCGACAATAATGTGATGGAAAGAGGAAGATGATGCCATGGAGGAGGGCTATAACCCTTCCTACCTATTTTAAGTTCTTGAAAATTGTAAGTAGCACATCCAAATTTAACCAATTCAACTTAATTAAATTAATTTAATACACTTTGATTTAAAAATCAGATAATTTAAAATATTCAAACACGAACACACACGAATATGACCAAAGATGAAAATATCATTTTTTCATGAAATATTAACACTTACATTTATGGAAATATTGATTTTTATATCGATATCAATATCGTTCACGCTCAACAAAAGAAAGTAGGAAATTTACTCTAAAACTTAAAAAATTTGAATGAACTTTTATAAAAAATTTAAGCATTCAATAATATTTATATAAGACTAATACATATATCATGAAAATTGAGAGGAAATCTTTCTCCCCTCCTGTTTTTATGTCAAGACCCTTAAATATTGATATATTCATGGAAATATCACGAATAATTATCTCCCCTATTTTTATGTCGAGCCCCCAAAATATGAATATATTGACAAAAAATTTATGGATATTGCGGATATTTTCATCCATTAGAAAGACATAAAAAGCATAAAAGAAATGAGGGTACACAATTTCAGCCTTTTTTCTTAGTCTCACAAATCACAATTTTTGAGTTTGAAATAAAAAATAGGCGATGCATTCCTTGCTGATTGTATAACCCTCACATTGAAAGTGACTTTATTTATATTATCAGTATGGAGAGATAATGAATTTTGATTTTATTAAGGCTTGAATGGTACAATTTAAAATTAAAAAATGATCATTTGTATTTGCAAAGTATGTTTAATTAGAGGCTTTGTTATAATTTATTGTTCGTCTTTCTATCAAACTTTTATTTATGTATATTTTGTATTTGAGAGATAAGGTTTATTATGTGCCCTCTTAATTTGGTGTATCTTTTATATTTATTAATGAAATTTATTTATACAGTCAATTTTTTTACATTTAATAAGTAAATTTAGCCCATCTGAAAATTGAGTTTAGGAGCCGTCCCTAGGTAAAGGTTATAATTCATGATCATTGTCTGCCTCTTTATGGAATAAATGTTGATTAGAGCCTCGGAGCATTTGAGTAGTCTTTAATTGCTCATCTTTTCAGGAGGACAAATCAGTATATGAAAGTTATCATATGGTAGAACAAACCATTGTGGACACTAAGAACTCAAAACAAAAAGAATATGAAGCGCAATAATGCGATGGAAAGAGGAAGATGATGCCATGGAGGCTAAATGCAAGGTTAAGTATTATCTTTTGCTAATCAATTTCTCCTTTTCTTTCTGCATTGCTATTTTTTTGGCAGGTAATGTTGGGTTTCTATGTTAACATTATATTTGGAAAATTGTTTTTTTCTTAAGAAAATAGTAAGGTCTATCTGTACTTTGATTCAACAAAGAGAAAATATTAAGGTTTTTGGACATACTTTTCCAAAATCATTTGGACAAAAGCTAAGCCCTGCTTTTCATTTAGTTGAAGAGGGAACGGGAGAGAGGAAAAAGATATGGACCTATCAAACAGGGTTCTTTCGTCAAGAAATGTAGTTCTTTACTTTCTTTTCTTGGCTTAAATGTTTTTAATACCATATCTTCTTTTGTTTTATTTTAGGTTTGGATAGAAAACATACATATGTATCTTTTTTATGAGGATCCCACTTAAAGTAACCATAAATAATTGAAAAGAAGTTCACATACCGAATGGATTCAAATGTGCACTATCTTGGGCCTAGTAGTTAGAGTTTACTGTTAATTTTAAATTCTTATCTCTTATCCTTCCCCATTAAAAATACTAAATTTTACCTTAGGCAAGATGTCATGAATATTATCATTTGAGGGGCTAAATCTTGTCTTTAGCTCCTTACATTTGTCTTTACCATTAGATGTGCTCTAAGGAAAGTTAGAGGTAAGAAAAAGGGAGAGAAAAAGTTGGAATAATAAAGAGGTGGTTAAAAGAGGGTAAAGGAGAAGTGGGGTGCTGCTTCTGCGTTACTCTTTAGTTTCCATGCCTTTTGTTACATTTGAATTTGCTTAAATACCCCGCTAATTTGTTACATTTGATGTATTGTGTATTTGCTATACAGTGAGGGGACAAAATCACCCATGCTTCTTCTTTACAATCTCCCTTCGCTTTTGTTTTTTGGACGAAGCCATTTCCTTTTCGCGTTTCATCTTCTCCACGCATCCTCTTCCTCCGCCGATCCTATTCTCCTTGCTGCTTGCACCCGTGCATGGATTGAAATATCGACTGATAGGGCTGATATATTGACGATATATCGTCAAAATTGGTTGGCGGCAACTAAGAGGGGGTAGGGGTGGGAAAGATATCTCATGAAATTTCGATCTTTTTTCTTATTTTAAGGATATAGATTTCATTATTTAGGTAAAATGATCGAGATCGGACTAAATTGGATGAAAATCGGACATAAAATGACGTTAAACCAGTCGGGTCTGAAACCCGAATAGCAGACCCGGCTCGAGGTTGATGAAGACTACTGTGCAGGCGCGTGGCCACCACGCGCAGACGCTACCACCGATGTATGGCGGCACGTGCGGCGTCCGATGACCGTCCGTCCAACATGAAAATCTTTTTTATTTTTTTCTGAGTTTATTTGTACAACTTTCAAGTTAATTGGATACCATATGAGTACATTTCTAAATATCTAATATAGTATGTTTTATATTTAAATTAGTATTTGATATAAAACAAATTGGGAATATAAATATAAGGTTAATTTAAATATTAATGAATTTTTTAAGCAAATTATATTGAATGGTAGGATTTCGTAGAGTAGAGATGGTTAATTTGAAACAAATTATGTTGAATTAAAACAAATTATGTTGAATTCAATTCAAGTAAATTATGTTGAATTGAAAAAACTTATTTGAATGGTTAATTTGAATATTAATAGATTTTAGAAAAATATGAAATGAGCATACGATTAATAAGTATTCGTTTTACATCCAATTTTCACTAATTAATGTCCAATTTTTTAAATTATTATGTAAATACAAATTACTCGATTTTCTAAATTATTATGTAAATGTAAACTCCATTATTATATGCTTATTTTTATGTTTTAACTATATTAACATTCAATTATAGTAGTTAATTTCAATTTATGTTTATGTTTAAAATTTTATATTATTAGTAATCGGAAGAATCATATTGTATCATATTATTCATCATATATTTATTATAGCAAAGTTATTTTATCATTTTTATTAATCAAATATAACTATTATTGTGTACTTAAGTTTTTTCCAAAATTTCATTATAAATTTCGAACTTTAAGACCGAATTTCTGTCATTTTTGTTGACCGTAATAATATCGATATCGATATTTGGGGTGACATATCCGTAAATTTGACTAGCAATATATCCGTCGATACCGATATTTCAATCCTAACATCCGTGTGACCTCCTATAATAGGTTAGCAACCTACAATTTAACCTGAGGTTTCAACAGTTGGCTACAACACAACCCCAACCTCAAGATCTCATTCGTTGTTAAACCCAAATCCGAAACCCTAAAATTTACCCGGTCCAAATCTTTCCTCTAAATCTCTCTTCATTTTTTCCTATCAAGAGATTCAGCAGTCTATCAGGTATATGCTGTTGTTTTTTTGTGTATATTTTATTATGTCAGCTGTTCTTCGTGTTTCAATATGATTAATAATTATTTCTAGATTCTTGATTTCATTTCTGGGTGATTTATCCACCATGAGAAACCTAATATACATTAGTGAGAATAGAGAACAGTGACACCCCGAATACCAAAACAAATGGTCGAAGATCAAGAGTCGCCGCAGAAACATAAGCTTTGGGCATCCATCTATCGAACCAGCTCAACCTTCAGTGGATACTTCTGACTGGTATACTGCATTTTCTCTACTCTAATTCTTCGGGTGTATCATTAATGCTGCTGTTTTTTTTTTTTTGTGCATTTATATGTTGGGGCTTTGTACGTCATAATCTATTTTTCTTAATAACCTGATGAAAATTTATATGTTGGGACTGCAAATACGTTTTGGTTTTTCATTTAAATATATTATCTTTTGGGTTAAGAGTTATTCAGAAATTATAGACTAATTAACGATATTCCTATCAAATGTTGACCATTCAAATTTGTTTCTTATTAATGTAGGCCAGCAACAAAGAATCCAAGAACACAGCAAGAAGAAGAGAAATAGAATAAAATAGGAACGAATATCTTAAGCTCTGGGGTAAACCCAAGAGAAACTCTGATAATTCTGATTTATTATTGATAAAAAAACTGCTCAAGAAACCTCTGTAATGACCTAGTTATACCAGCACATAGAAACCCTAGACATCCTAGTCCTTATTTAGTTAGAATCCTGAACAGATTAGGAACTGCCTAATTAATCCAAGTCCTATAAGAACTACAAAACTGGAAAGAAATAATCAATAACAATAATTATAAAAATTCTAACGAGCGCTTAGTCCTCTTAGTTAACAAAGTCTAGACTTAGAGAATTTATTTGATGTAATGACCCGTCCCGAATATCGGGACCGAATATTAATTAATTATGATTTAGAATAACTAATCGGGGATTAATTGAGTGAAATCGGACGAAACGTGCAAAATGACCGTTTTGCCCCTAGTGTGGGCAAAATGTTGACTTTTAGTTCTGGCGGTCAAATGGACTTTGACCAATGACTGTGACGTAGTTCGGGACGTCACGAGTTCATAGACAGGTGGCACGTTCGATTCCGACATTCGAGGAGAAAGTTATGGCGTTCGGAAGTTGAGGGGTATTTTGGCAATTTGGCATATTAGGGGCCAAATGTTGACTTTTTGAACGGGAGGTCCGATGGACGAGGGCCAAGGACCGTTACGTAGGTCTCGTCGATATGAATCCAACGACAGGCGGCATGCCGAAATCGGAGATTCGACGACGGAGTTATGGTCACGGGAACGGACCCGATTAACCGAACGAACCGGGATTAAAATAATATTTTAATATGAACAGTACCCAGTGACTGAACACACTTGGATGAGTGACAAGTGTCACTCATCCCTTAAATTTAGGCCTAAAACCAGGATCCATGTTTTTGGGGAGACCTAATTATGATGTTTTATTATTTTTAATTAATTAATTATCCTTTAATTTCCATTAATCTCTCTGTGTTTTCTTACCTATGCACAATTGAGAAGCAGAGAATGGGGAGTTCGAAATTGTCCACCATTCTCTTCTATTTCTGAACCAGAGAGTGAGGAATTGAGAGAGTATTGAGATTAAAATAGCAAGGAAACATGAGGGGTCGAGAGAGAGCTTGAATTTGGAAATTCGAATTTTCGAATTTTAAGGGGGGGAATTCGGATTTTGAACCGTGAGCTTTGAGGATCGAAATGGAGATTGGAAATAGCTTCCTGAGGTTGTGACGAGTTGTTTCAGATCAAAAACGAGAAGAATTGAGGCCCAATTGGCTCTGAACTGGGTCTGGTAGCAGGAGCAAGGTTCGAGCTTGAGTTGTGGAGTTTGAGGCTTCGATTGATGCAATTGAGTTGGGGAAAGTGTTTAACGGAGTCCATTGAAGCTTCTTGATGAATCAATTTAAGGAAATCGTGTGACATTGAAGGATTTCTGATGATGAACAGTGTTCGGGATGTTCTTCGATGTTCATCTTCGAGTCGTGTGATTTGAGGTATGTATTAGAGGAATTAACATTACATAATTCTAATTAGACTTGAATTGAAGCTGAATGAATTACATAACTCTAATTAGCCTTGAATTGAAGCTAAATGAATAGTCAATTGATGAAAACGGTGTAGAATTGACAGAAAACCAACCGGGTCTGTTCGCGGGTTAAATGACCCGTTTACCAGACAAACGGGTAGGAACGACGACACTGTAGCAGACGCGTGGGTTTCACGCACAGCCACTTTGGGCGGCGCGTGAGGGCGCGTACGGCCTAGTTTCAAGGTGAGGTCAACATGACTTTTTATCCTCTCATTGTAACGAACATTTTGACACTGGTTTCGAGAAAATTGGATAATATTGTTTCGATAATGTTCCGCGTATCCGAAGTTTTGTTTTACGTTAAAAATACGTATTTAAATTCCGGAAAAATTGGGGAAAATTATATGTTGTATTTTGAGATGTTAGTAACCCTCTATAATGATTTTGGACAGGAATTGTGATTTCCAGAATTTACGGAAAAACGTGCAGCTCGGAAACGAACCGTTTTGGACGGTGTGTGTGAGTGGACTTTGTTTTCTAACCGTGATGCATGCATATATGATTTTAAATGCTTTATTAGATGATTTTATATGCTTTGGCATGATTGATGTTTCAATCCGGTGATTTCTCGATTTTATGATTATTATATTATATTTTGGCATGATTTTCGAGAAATGATGAAATTGATGTTTTTGGGCTAGGCCCGGATTGAAAATGATGTTTTGACTCGGGTTATGAGTCAGGAAATTGAAAATGATATTTGGACTCGGATTATGAGTCAGGGATTGATTTTATGGATTTACGTGATCGTGGCAACTCGGGTTTACGATTGCACGGATTTGCGTGAAAATGATATTTTGGGCTTGAGACCCAATGGAATTGTGATTTTGATTGGATTTGTATTTCCATGTGATTACATGATGATATTGATGATTTTCGGATTTATAAAGTAAATCGGGACTTGGGGCTGAGACCCTATATTGAAAATGATTTTGATTTCGATGCAACTGTTTTTCACTGGTTTTTGTGATGGTGATATGTTGCGGATAATTAGGGCTTTCGGGTGGAAATATGTTTTTCCCCGGAGTGCACCCTGGAGATAACGCTCGCCTTCGGGATGGAAGTGTTTACCCCGAAGAGGTCACGTAGCACGGTCTTTGTCGTGCAGCCCAGGGGAGGCTCGACTCAGATCAGATGTGCTGGATATATATATAGATCGGTAAGTGATGTGTTCACGAGATCCGGATTGCCGGCTGGTGATGTGTTCACAGCGGCGGATGCTCGGATTTTGAGCGGTCCTTGAGCCTATTGATTTGCACGCGTTGCAGGGATAAACGTGACTCTAATCAACAGGATATGGAAATAAGTCTCGTAGTTTATGGAAAATGATTTTGAGGAAACCGTGGTTTAGCGGTTGAAATGATTTAAGAAAAGCGTGAGTTTATTGAGATTTAAATTGATTTGATAAAAATGAGTTTCAAGGAAAATGTGGTCATGGAATTTAGATACATGATATTTGTGATTACGTACCGGTTTTGAGTACGGGTTTTTGGTCCTTGTGGCCAGGTGATTATGCTTTCACATGTTTTGGCCTGAGAGCCGGGATTTGATGTTTTATAACTTGAACTGATTTGATGAACATGAGTTTCACGGACCATGGGAAAATATGTTTTGATTTTATCGGTCCACTGTATATACTTGAATGATTTCATACTATCACTCATGTTTTACGATATGCATGCAAGTTTGTGAAAACTGGAAGGTAAGAATGTATTTTGGCAAATGTTTTTATAAGAGGTCATTTTTGTCCACTCACACCTTTTCTGTTTTATTGACTCTTCAGGTCGTGGCGCGATGATCGAGGCTATTTGAGAGGTGGAGGTATGAGCGGGCACAGGCGCAAATATCCCTTGTCTGGCAGGTGCTGAAGGGTAGTTTCAGACTTTCAGTTGACTTGTCAGACGGGAGCAGGACCGGGCACGGTTAACTTTGTCCTTCGGGGACGGGTCCTGTCATTTGATGCTCCTGCATCAACTCCACCAGGTTGGGAAGAACTCGACTCCGGCGAGAAAGCTTTGACAACTTCAGCATATATCTCTGGATCAACCCTCTGTAAATCATCTTCACCCATCCAAGTGCTCTCACTGGCATGTTTGCCCAACCATTTCACCAAGAACCGCCTATACTGAGGACCCCTCGTGGATTTCACCTCCTTAACATCTAGCACTTCTTCAATAATGTCTGGTTGAGTTTTCAGCAACTGCTGAACCTGAGCTTCTATTGAGACTGGCTCTTTATCAAATCCCTGAAATGGATACAGGTCAGAAACATTGAAAATTGGGTTAATTTGAAGTTCTGATGGCAGCTCTATCAGATAAGCATTTGAACCCATTTTCTTTAAGACCTTGCACAGCCCAAATTTCTTCGACTTTAGCTTGTGATATGTTCCCTTTGGAAACCTCTCCCTCCTTAAGTACACCAAAACCATATCACCCTCCTCAAAATTCTGGACTCTCCGATATTGATTAGCTGCAGCTGTATAGTATTCATTACTAGCCTTTATCGTTGCCTTAACTTCTTCGTGCACCATTCTGACATGGTCTGCAAATGCCTCACCGTCATCACTCACCCTTGCCCCTTGTGGCAGCGGGACTAAGTCAAGCACATGTTGTGGTTTGAGTCCATAAGCGGCTTCAAAAGGTGTCTTCTTCGTGGACCTGTTTACCGAATTATTATAGGCAAACTCCGCTTGAGGGAGTACAGTATCCCATGATTACACATGACCCCTGACAAGGCACCTCAGCAAGTTGCCCAAGCTCCGGTTGACTACTTCGGTTTGACCATCAGTTTGAGGGTGGCAAGTGCTAGAGTATTTTAAATCAGTTCCCAACTTCCTCCCTAAGGTTCTCCAAAAATGACCATTAAACTTGACATCCCTGTCAGAAACAATTGTAGTTGGCACCCCATGTAATCGCACCACCTCTTTGAAGAATAAATCGGCCACATGTGTAGCATCTGCAGTTCGCGAACATGGTATGAAATGGGCCATTTTTGAAAAACGGTCCACCACCACATAAATGTTGTCAAGTCCCCTTGCTGTCCTCGGAAGTCCCAACACAAAATCCATGCTAATATGTACCCAAGGAGTTTCGACCACTGGTAGTGGTGTGTATAACCTAGTGTTTTGTGAAGTGCCCTTGCCAAGTTGACAAACATGACACCTCTATACTAATCTATTCATATCCTTGTACATTCCAGGCCAATAATAACGATCAGCCACCATTGCCATTGTTTTATCCCTTCCAAAATGTCCTCCTAACCCATTGCCGTGCAGTTCTCGTATAATTTGTTCGCGTAACGACCCTTCTGGAATACACAATAAATTTCCCTTGAAAACATACCCATCGTGCATTTGAAATGGCAGCATCCTCCCTTCGTTGGGACCTTGGAGTTCTGCGACTATAGGACTGAAATATGGGTCTGCGACGTAGTGCTGTTTTAGCTCCTCAAATCCAATGACTTGGGTACGCATCACGACCAGTAAGGTATGTCTTCGGCTTAAGGCATCAGAAACTCGATTAGATTCACCCGTCTTATACTTGAGGCTAAAGTTGAACTCTTGAAGATATGAGCTCCACTTGGCATGTCAATTGCTCAACTTTTGTTGGGTATTTAAGTACCGTAATGCTTGATGATCTGAATAAACCACAAACTCCCGATAAGCAAGATAATGTTCTCAATGTCGTATTGCACGGACTACAGCATAAAATTCCAGATCATAGGTGGAGTAGCGACACTTAGCGCCTGCCAATTTCTCACTGAAAAATTCTACCGGCCTGCCTTCTTGACTCAAAACAGCCCCTATGCCCACATGTGATGCATCACACTCAATAGTAAATAGCTTTTCAAAATCTGGGAGTGTAAGTACCGGAGCTTCTGTCATTTTTCTTTTCACCTCTTCGAATGCTTTGTGAGCTGATTTTGACCACTCAAATCTAGTTGCCTTTAAACATTCAGTTATTGGGCTCATGAAGGAACTAAAATTCCGAATAAATCTCCTATAAAATGACACCAGCCCATGAAAGCTTCGAACATCTTCCACAGATTGTGGGATTGGCCACTCATTGATAGCTCGGATTTTCTCAGGATAAACCTGCAACCCCTTAGATGAAACAATAACCCCAAGATACACTACTTTGTCGCATAAGAATGAACACTTCTTTAGGTTGACATACAACTTCTCATGATAGAGAACCTCCATGACTTGTTGTAGATGGGCCAAATGTTCTGCCCGTGTACGACTATATATTAAGATGTCATCAAAGTAAACAACCACAAATGAATTTAGGAAGGGTTTGAGTACCTCAGTCATAACTCGCATAAATGTGCTATGAGCATTGGAGAGTCTGAAGGGCATCACTAACCACTCATAGAGTCCATTGGGTGTTTTGAAGGATGTTTTCCACTCATCCCCAGTTCTCATACGAATTTGATGATACCCACTTCTTAGGTCTATCTTGGAGAATACTCTGGATCCCGCCAACATATCCAACATGTCTTCTAACCGCGGGATAGGGAACCTGTATTTTTATTGTGATTTTGTTAATAGCACGGTTGTCGACGCACATTCTCCATGTTCCATCCTTCTTGGGTGTTAGTAAGACCGGCACAGCACAAGGGCTTTTGCTCTCACGCACAAGGCCCTTAGCAATTAGACCCTCTACCTGCTGCTGAATCTCAGCTCTGCGTGCTGGTGGCATACGATAAGCAGGGAGGTTGGGAAGCGCAGCACCAGGCACTAAGTCAATAGCATGTTGAATGCTCCTCATCGGTGGTAATCCCGGAGGTAACTCCTCGCCAACCAGCTCCTTCAATTCTTCCAACACCTGTTGTACTTCTTTTGGGTACTCACTTAACTAGACTGGCAGGTTTTCCCGTACCTCTCTTGCAACAAGAGCATACATAACCCCCTACTCCTTACTCTCAATTTCAAACTTATGACCTGTCACGAGACCACTAATTTTGGCATCAATGGGAGTGCTGCGTGGCTCTTCTTTGAGCGGGTGTAAGGTTACTTTTCTACCATCTTTATGAAAGGTATAGGTGTTAGCTTTAGTGGAGTGTGTCATATCTCTATCAAATAACCAAGGCCTCCCCAATAAAATGTGACATGCATCCATCTCAAGGATGTCACACCACGCTTCATCATCGATGGAATTACCCATAGTAAATTTAACTAAGCACCGTGAGGTGACTGGGACCTCATTACCCTTTCGAAACCATTGGACTTTGTAGGGATCCAGATGTTTCTCTATTGGCAACTTCAATTTGTCCACTGCCTCCTTTGAAACAATATTTTCAGTACTTCCCCCATCAAGGATCAAGTTGCATAACCTTCCCATCACAAAGAACTCGGGTTCTGAAAATACTCCGGCGTCTCCAGTCCTCTTCAACCTTTGTGACCCTAGGAGTGGTTAACACCCGTCTGACGACTAGAGATTCTCCTTCCACTGGGAATATGTCAATAACTTCTTCATCTTCATCGTATGTGTCATAGGTTGGGGAATCAAACTTTGTTTCTCCTTCTTCAAACTCTGCCAAGTTCACTCTTCTTTGAGGACATGCATAGGATGTATGACCCATCTCCCTGCAAGTAAAACAGCGGATTTTGGAAGTGCTACCAGCCGTAGGTTGCTTTACACCTTCGTTGTTGGGAGGGCCAAACTTCATTAGCTCCTTCCCCTTTTCCCCACCTAAATTTCTCCCACTAGTTCCAGCACTTGGGACATGTTGGTGGAAATTGCGAGCGCCCCGGGCAGCAGTTGTATTCCTCTGCCAATTACTATCCGGGCGACTTGAAATAACCCTTCGGCTACTTTCCATGAGATCCGTTTTTCTGTTGTTAATGCATATTGGTGAGCGTCCTCTAAGTTGAACAAACGGACTACACCCATCTCTTCCCTAATAGACTCATTCAAGCCGGAAAGATAACAAGACGTCATTTGTTCATTAGTCTCGTTCAACCCAACTCGGATAGACAGATTATTAAATTCAGCGGTGTATTCTTCTATGCTCATCCCTCGTTGTTTCAAGTGATGAAACTTTTCGTACAACTCCATGGTATAGTCGACTGGCAAAAATTGTTTTCGTAACTTTTCTTTCATATGCCCCCATGTATTGATTTTTGCCTTTCCTTGTCGAGCACGTTGTTCTTCAATTCTCTTCCACCATTGAAGGGCAGCATTCTTCAACTTGAGCTTGAAAAACAACACTTTCATGTCTTCAACCATGGGTTTCCACTCAAAATAATTTTCCAAACTTGCTTCCCAGTCTAAATAATCTTCAGCGTGCATCCTTCCAAAAAAATCAGCAACCTCAATTCTGATACCCCCACCATTCAAGTCCAATGCACAAACGAACCGTTCTTCTAATCCTGCGCGTTCACGATCTGCAGGATTATGGACGTCATGTGCGTCATCGTCCTCGCTGTCTTCATCCCTTAGGCTACTGTCTAGTATGCCAAAGGGGTTGCGATTGCCTTCCGGAATCTCCATATGGGCTCTCGCACGCTCCTGTGCTTGGAGAGCATGCACCGCTCTTGCCAAGTCCTCAACCAAATTCCGTAACTCATTCATCCCTGGTTCGACTTGGGTTCTTCTACTGCGCCCTCGACCACGCCCAGCCATGAGCTCTGATACCAAGTTAATGTGGGCCAGCAACACAGAATCCAAGAACACAGCAAGAAGAAAAGAAATAGAATAAAATAGGAACGAATATCTTAAGCTTTGGGGTAAACCCAAGAGAAACTCTGATAATTCTGATTTATTATTGATAAAAAACTGCTCAAGAAACCTCTGTAATGACCTAGTTATACCAGCACATAGAAACCCTAGACTTCCTAGTCATTATTTAGTTAGAATCCTGAACAGATTAGGAACTGCCTAATTGATCCAAGTCCTATAAGAACTACAAAACTGGAAAGAAATAAGCAATAACAATAATTATAAAAATTCTAACGAGCGCTTAGTCCTCTTAGTTAACAAAGTCTAGACTTAGAGAATTTATTTGATGCTCATGCATCACTTATTCATGCAGCTCTTGGGGGTTCTTCACTGCATCGTTGGTTTTCTACCATTTGAGTGTTAGGAAATTAATCCTCCACCACGCAAGTGCTAACAATAAAGATGAAAAAAGGAAATAAAGAAACCAATAACACAAAAGATTTAACGAGGTGCGGCCAATTAACTTGCCTACGTCCTCGGAGAGTTTTCTCCTTCACTATGAGAGAATACAAAATACAAGATTACACTACTCAAGTTTATACCCAACTCGAGCCCTTGTATCCAATAGGATACCCCTTGTACACCCTCTCTCAACCCGAGAAAATCACTCTACCTCAAGAGCTATACACACTCTTTCACCTTCTCTTAACCAAGAAAATCACTCTACTCCAAGAGCTATACACTCTTAAAGTGCTCAAGAAGATCACTCTAGCCCAAGAGCTATACACACTCTTGAAGCACTCACTCACTTGTGAGGTGTTCTCCTTGATGTTGAAATGTGGCCAAGCTATCCACCTTATATAGTGCTTAAGGCACAAGTTGTATTTGTGCTTTTCCAATGTGGGACATTTTCCTCACATTTCAACATCCTTCATTGAAGTCCATTCATGCACCTTCTTGAATTAATGTTCTTCTTCATGAAGCTTCCACATCAATCTTTTCCTACAAGGTTGAATGAACAACACCATGTATTTATTCTTAATACATAATCAAATTTCAATGCATTAATAATCCACTAAGGAGGCATTAACTCAACAATCTCCCCCTGCCGACTTAGGTGGATAATGTTGCATCACCACTTCAATCCCTGAAGTTCATCTCAAATTGAGATACCGCTTGATATACCCACAAGCATTTCATTGGCCTTATTCTTGTACCAACTACACATACCCCGAATCAGTTGCATACGATCCTAGCTCCCCCTGATTCAAAATGGCCAATGCTATGTGTAGCTGCTCTGAGTCAACAATTACCAGTTGGGTCCGAGGAGGGACCTCGACTTTGCCTTTTCCCTAGCAGGATTATCCTTCTCACCATCGTCTGAAACTTGGAAACATGTAGATAGCGTCTCTGCTGTGCCCGCAAACGAGACCCGCTTCAGGTACCTATTCTCCTGTGCATCCTGTTTCTCAACAACCTTTGAGGTCTGAGTTTTTCCTATCAGACGGAACATACTTTCACATTTTTCTCCCTTCATTAGGACCATGCAGCCACGTGACACTTTCATAACTCCCCCTGCTGACGAAACCTTGCAGCCCTTGGAATCTAGTTGGCTCAAGGATATTAGATTTCTCCGGAACTTTGGGACATACACCACATCACCCAATGTTCGAACTGCTCCATCGAACATTTTGATCTTCACCGTTCCCGTAACCATGACACGACGTCTTGTGTCATCTCCCCAAGTCACAAATCCTTGGACTTCCTGGAACGTATCAAAATATTCTCTCCTAGAGCAAAGGTGATGAGAACAACCACTATCTAATATCCAATAATCTTGAGAAAAAATGTAATTACCTTTGGAGACTGTGAGAAATATCGATATTAATGTATATATTGTTTGTCAAATTTACGGATATCTCGCCTCAAATATCGATATCGATATCGATATCGTTTACGGTCAACAAAAATGACGGAAATTCGAACTAAAAGTTGAAAATTTAGAATGAAATTTTGGGAAAAATTTAAATACTCAATAATGGTTATATATGACTAATAAAAACTATAAAATGACTTTGATATAATAAATATATGATGAATAATATGATGTAATATGATTCTGACGATGACTAATAATATAAAATCTTAAATATAAACATAAATTGAAGTGAGTTGCTATAATTGAATGTTAATATATTAAAAACATAACAATAAACATACAAAAAATCAATATAAGAAAAATGATAAAATAAATTTAAATATATTTAAAATTGGAAAAAAAAGATGAAAAAATAAGATCAAATTTTGTTTAAAAATTGGAAGTAATTGATATATTTAAAATTGGACAAAAAATGAAAAATAAAGAAACCCAAAATTTATTGAAAAGTGGAAAAAATGAATTCAAATGGAAAAAAAAAAAGTAGTTGTACGCTTGTAGGGGGTCGAACCCAAAACCCCCCAACTGAGAAACAAAAACCCAACCAACGCTGCTAGCCAGCGAGTTTGTAAACTAACCAACGCCAATTATATAAATATAAACAATAGCAGTCATCCCCTACCTCCAGCTGGGTCTGCAACCTAGGTTTTTCGACCCGACGGCATGACCTGACTCAATTTTCTTCGTTTTACACCTGATTTTCACGATTTAATAGTACATCTTCATCGTTTTGATCTCAGAAAAGGATCTGTGGTCTCAAAATAAGAAATCATGTCGAAATTTCGGCCAATATCTTCCCCCCTTCTTATGTGCCGCCGGCCGGAAAAACCAATATATTGGAGATAGTGCGATTTTTCAATCCATGATTTTAATACTTTCATATTTCAGAGATCTAGAGATATATTGCTTTAATTTCTTCTGTGTGTTCTATATTTGCATTTATAACTTGCTTCAAAAATTTCTATGACTACCTTCCTTTCACAGGTACATTTTTGTTATGCTTATATTTGGTGTTTATTAAACAGGATATACAAGTACTGAGTAACAAAATTAACAGGTACATAATGTCCCTGTTTCTCCAAAATACTCTGGCGCATTGTTAATTCTTATTTGGTCAATTTTGGGTTTTTGCGCATGTTTAAGTGCCTTTTTTTTGCTACATGGATAGTTTAGAAGCGTTTTAGTTACTTCAAGTTATGTAAGGATAATAGTCCAATTAGCAAAACTAACAGATGATTGAGATCCCGATTTCTTTTCCTTTGCATTTCTAGGCGGATGTGATGAAATTTCCTTTTATAATGTGCTTTAATTAACTATTGTTCTTTCTTTCTATTGCAGCCTAGGCCTTATCAAAGAATTGCTTCAGAAAGACCTAGAACTCAGCCTAAGGGTTTGTATACCTCTCTTTTAGTGTAAAAAAAGTACGTGAACAAATCCATAACTAGGATAATTACCTTCAATTTTATAGCTAATTATTACAGTTTACATTTTTCTTGGTAGCAAGCAGCAAATGGTGCTCTCACTTTTACTTTCCTTAAGTTTTATAGCTAATTCGTGCACTACATTTTGCTTGGCAGTAGGCAGCAAAGAGGCTGACATCAACAGGCTGTTTCTTGGGTTGAGTATTGCCATGCTTATGGTGTGAATGTAATAGAAACTACAAGTAAGTTTCTTTCATTTAATAATTTTAGCTCATATCTTTGTTTTTATGTGCAAGCTATAGAACAGTGGTGATTGTTTGTGAAGGTAATGTGGTCATTATTAGTTAGGCTTTAGGTTAATTTCTATATACCAATTAAGCTTATAAAATCACATTTCATTCTTCGAGTTGATTGCTGTTTAGTCATCAAGAAGGATTTTATTACGTTAGGTTATCTTCTTCCCTTTTCTTACTTAGTGGTTAGATGGAAATGTTTGCATCTAATGAATAAGAATGGGTAAAATTCAAATTTATCTAATGCATGAGATAGTTTGAAATTGTATGATCAAGGAAAATTTTCAAACACATTATTGTTTTTCATGAATTGTGAATAAGACATTTTTGTTTTTCATGCACACAGTTGTTTTTATTTATTCTTTGATGAATATGACTAAGTAAAATTTTGAAAACGTATGGGAATTACGGTATTGTTTTTTTACTTAATTATTGAATTCAGTTTTATGATTGTATATGAGCATCTTTATACACTTCTTATGACTACAGTTGATAGTCTTTGAGTGAATTACAGTGGTCGAGCCAACTCAACACCAGTCTTTAATACTGGGCTTCCACCCAGTCTTTAATACTGGGTCGAGCATTTTTTTCTGGGTCGAGCATTTTTTTCTGGCCTTCCCTTTTTTTCTGGCATTTTTTTCTGGCCTTCCCTTGACGGCGTCGTCTAATGAATCGAATTTGACGTAATAGAGATCAGAGTCCTTTCTGAGAATCAAATTGAGATTGGTTTTATCTTCTCTGGATTTCTGAAGGTGGAGATTGATGAAAAAAGTGCTGTCAATGAGGGAGCACCATGGTTTGGCAACCGACCTGAAGCAGAGGAGGCGTCCAACTTGTAGACGAGAGAGTATGCTGACGATTAGTTCATCTGGAAGCTCAGCCATGGTTTCTTGGATTTGAAGCTGTGTCTCTCCGATCGTGGAGTTTGGAGTTTCCATTTCTCTCTGCTAGGGTTTCACTTTCACTGTGGTATTGTTGCAGTGCAACTAGGGAGAGAGACTAAGAGAAAGCTGTAGAGAGATTTGGGAAGTTTTTATTGATTTAGTAAAATACAGCTGTCATAACAAACTCATGGCTGGAGTAACTAACTTAACCTCCCTAACTGAACCTCTTAACCTCCCGAACAAACTGATTGAAACTTCTGTGATCCGGGGCCCTCCATTACTAATGGCCTTAATGATATTTGGGGAATTTAAGTTATTCTATATTGTATAGTACTTTTTTCTAGATTATTTTGATATATATTAAAATTGATAGATATTTATGTATATTTGTCTTTAAGCTTTACATTTAAAATTTATTTACTTTATTTATTTATTTTTATTCTCTTGATATGCGTACAATATTATGATATTTTCACAATAAATTTGACCTTGTTATGAAACTCAAATTCAAAATTAAATTTAGATATATTATAGTATAATTTCCGCGATTCTAGAAACATGTGAAAAGACGGGGATGGAGAAATGACAAGATACCGCAGAAACATGTGAAAACAAACAAAGTGAGTAGTGACGAAGGATGGCTTGTAAAAACTTGGATTTTGAAAAAGTCAAATTGGAAAAATTAAGGTGAAAAAACGATTTTGCATTTGGAAAAGTCAAAATGTTGACTTATTGCTATGCATCTACTACAAGAAATTAATGGTTACCCTACAACATCATTCTGTAGGGTAAAACCGAACAATGGTAGGGCAACAAAAAAGCCAACAAAACGTCGTTGGGCCAATTTCGTCGGGCTACCATTGTAAGGCTACAAGTTGCCCAATGCGATTTCTAAAATCGTAGGGCCAATAATGCTAACCCTACAGAAAAAATGGTAAGGTAATAGTGTAGGGTAACTATCAAAAGTCAACAAAACTTACCCTAGCATTTTCCTTTCAAATTTTGTAGGGTTAATTAGTCCATGTGGCCTAACTAATCATATATGACCCTACAGAACGGAAGGAGCGTGGGTAGAATATATAAAATTTACCCTACGAATATTAGACATATTGTTGGGCAAATTTTATAATTTACAAATGAAAATTAAATTTCTAATTATTTTTAGAATTAAAATATATAATAATAATTAAATTAAATATATTTCCAAATAAGATATTTTTAAGGTAAATATAAAAACATCATTAAAAAAAGATAGTTTTTAATTTACATAAAAATAAAATAATTACACCTAATACATCTAAGATTCTGGAGATTATTCGGAATAGTGATCAAATTCCAAAGTCGATTGATGAGTTTGCAGTTGGACTTGCGGAGGAATTGGCATCCCACTCATACGCATCATCTCAAGCATAAGCTAGCGGGTCGATTGGACGGCCGCATAATCGGCCATATACATCGCACACTCAGTCCTATACTTTGCGCATTCGATTTCGACAGAAGCGCACTTATCTTGGACCGTCGATAACTCAACTTGAAGATTCACGAAATTGGTCTGAAGCTCTGTGAACCTCACACTTTGCCCATTGGATGCCCGAGAAGAACACGATGAGACATCCTTAAATATTGCATCGCCGGCATGGGGGTACTGCATCCTCATTCTCATTTTCGCCTGATTCGGCAAGTAGTGCGGGTTGTGAAGAATGGAGAATAGGTCGTGGTTCACCCCATTTCTTGTTATGATGTCGACGAGCTGATTGCACACCACTTTGTTTGGATGTTGTGGAGTTGGGGCCCTGAACGGACTCAGCTATGGAGGCTACTATGGCTGAGGGCGCCTCCTCCACATTTTCATTAACAGGGGTAGTGCGACAGCTCGTGGACGTGATTAGCAGGCGAGACGACATCTACCAACCATTAAACAAAAATTCAAGACTCCATTTGTTATGTCCAGGTCCAAAATTACCAACCATGATCCATATTTAAAGAGAATAAACAAAATTTAGAGTAAATCCAAGACAATGATGATGAAAAAATCAATTAAAATTGGATCCAACAAATTCATTTCAAAACAGAACCAAGCAAATGAGTTAACAATTATCCATATACCAAATGAGCCAATTCAGCAGCAAAAGGTTCAATGAAGGAAAACAAAAGGGAAATAAGAAAAAGCAAGCAACTGTTGCTGACCGCATAATAAGAAAAAGCAAGCGACCCTCCCTGATCTCATGAAAGTACTCCAATCTTATATTTTTTGGTTCACATCTATATCAAATTGAAAGCTAGAGGCAGTGTTCATTAATTTTAGTTTTGCAGCAGAATACAAGATGATTACACCCCTTTTGAAATCAACAAAACCCTCTCCCATTGTATGGATCATCTTCTTCAAGTTTTCAAATAACTTTTTTTTTAGTTGAGAAGAGATAATCTAATCCCCAATTATCTCCTCCAGAAGCTTTTAATTTATTTTTAGGATGAATTGATGATGATACAGGACACAGACGCATATTTACATTTTTCATTTGTAATTTCATGGGTTCTCAGATTAGGCTTACTAGACAAAAGAAAACGATTACACTTTTCATCAATCATCTCTCCTACATGCCAAAGTGGGATTCGTGATTCAAACTTCACTTTTTCTTTGTTCGAAAACAAAACATGATACAGGAAAGAGAGAAACAAAAATAATTACCATCGGCAGTGAGGGTGAGAGCTCTCATTTCAGTCTCGGCGGCAACGACTCACTGTTTTGGGATCAGAAAAGAGAAAACATAAATCAAATATTGAGACAAAAATCAGAATAATGAAATAAATTACCAACAAAATAAAAATTATAAGAGGAAACCTAATGGATTTAGTGAGCAGCAACGACGAGATAGATGATGCCGCAAGCCGCGACAGCGATGTTCTGCAGGATTGAGTTTGGGTGTGGGTTAGGGTTTTTGGTTGCGTCAGAGAGTGAAAATAAGGAAGTGTGTGAGTGAAATTGAGAGAGGGATGAAGACTATGAGAGGAGAGGCCGATGTAGAGAGGCAGAGGTGGGCGGAGACAGATGGAGATGGACGGACAGAACGGAAGGCAGAGTTGACATGGCAGGGGCGGAGAAAAAACTGGAAAAGAAAGCTATCTCGCACTGGGGACGAAAGTTATCTCGCTTAAATGAAAAGAAAAAGTCTTGCCCAACGAATTAAATAATGCAACCCCTATGAAAATACAATTCAAAATTTTGGTGGAAAATTTGATTTTTTCACAAAAAAAAATGCGGGAATTCGAAAAAGGATGCGGGATATGGTCGTTGTTGCCCCACGGCATTTTTTAAACTTACCCTACGAAAAGTATAACATTTTTAAACTTACTAAATTTTGAACAAATTAGTAAATTATATTTTGATGCCAATCTCAATTTTGGTTAATCGATATTTATAATATGTAATTTTCAAAATCGGAACATTTATTTTACAATTTATTGGTGTGTAGACCCACTTGTCGAAAATTGGGAGGTTTTGAGTAGTTTAAACCATCCAATGCGTCAAAAATATTTTATAGCCATCAATTTATGGCGTATCGTTACTTGATCATGAAAATTCAAATATGACTAATTTCTTGCATAGAAGATCTATGTGTATATTCGATAAATGTGGGCGGTTAATCAACCAATTCAAATTTTTGATTATTGAAAATTATAAAATCCTCTTATTTATTAAACACTTTAAATACCTAAAGGAAATTACAAGACGTTTTTCAAAGTTTCTTTCAATTGTTATTTAAAGTATTACCTTTGACTAATCCAACCATTCAACTTTTGGATTTAAATGTTTAGACCTCGTTCCAAGAAAAATAATGATGTTTTGAGTAGTTTAAGGCACCCGATCGTAAAAAATATTTCGTAGCCGTCAATTTTTTGTATGTTGTTACCTAATCATGGATATTCGAATATAGATCATTTTTGGCATAGACGATCTATGTGTATGTTTGATAAATGTGGACGGTTAGATCAGTCAATTTCAAATTTTAAATTATTGAAAATTGTAAAATTCACTTATTCATTAAACACTTTAAACACTTAAAGGAAAGTACAAGATGTTTTTCAAAGTTTACGTTCAACTGTTGTTCAAAGTATTAAATTTGACTAATCCAACCGTTCAGCTTTTGGATCTAAATGCGTAGACTTCGCTTCAAAAAAATAATGAGGCTTTGAGTAGTTTAAGGCACCCGATCGTCAAAAATATTTCGTAGCCGTCAAGTTTTCGTATGCCGTTACCTAATCATGGATATTCGAAATGGATAATTTTTGGCATAGACGATCTATGTGTATGTTCCATAAATGTGGACGGTTAGATCAGTCAATTTCAAATTGTAAATTATTGAAAATTGTAAAATTCACTTATTCATTAAACACTTTAAACACTTAAAGGAAAGTACAATAGGTTTTTCAAAGTTTTTGTTCAATTGTTGTTCAAAGTATTAAATTTGACTGATCCAACCGTTCAGCTTTTGGATCTAAATGCGTAGACTTCGCTTCAAAAAAATAATGAGGCTTTGAGTAGTTCAAGGCACCCGATCGTCAAAAATTTTTCGTAGTCGTCAATTTTTCGTATGCCGTTACCCAATCATGGATATTCGAATATGGATATTTTTTGGCATAGACAATCTATGTGTATGTTCCATAAATGTGGACGGTTAGATCAGTCAATTTCAAATTTTAAATTATTGAAAATTGTAAAATTCACTTATTCATTAAACACTTTAAACACTTAAAGGAAAGTACAATATGTTTTTCAAAGTTTTTGTTCAATTGTTGTTCAAAGTATTAAATTTGACTGATCCAACCGTTCAGCTTTTGGATCTAAATGCGTAGACTTCGCTTCAAAAAAATAATGAGGCTTTGAGTAGTTCAAGGCACCCGATCGTAAAAAATATTTCGTAGCCGTCAATTTTTTGTACGCCGTTACCTAATCATGGATATTCGAATATGGATCATTTTTGGCATAGACGATCTATGTGTATGTTTGATAAATGTGGATGGTTAGATCAGTCAATTTCAAATTTTAAATTATTGAAAATTGTAAAATTCATTTATTCATTAAACACTTTAAACACTTAAACGAAAGTACAAGATGTTTTTCAAAGTTTTTGTTCAATTGTTGTTCAAAGTATTAAATTTGACTGATCCAACCGTTCAGCTTTTGGATCTAAATGCGTAGACTTCGCTTGAAAAAAATAATGAGGCTTTGAGTAGTTTTAGGCACCCGATCGTCAAAAATTTTTCGTAGCCGTCAATTTTTCGTATGCCATTACCTAATCATGGATATTCGAATACAGATAACTTTTGGCATAGACGATCTATGTGTATGTTCTATAAATGTGGACGGTTAGATCAGTGAATTTCATATTTTAAATTATTGAAAATTGTAAAATTCACTTATTCATTAAACACTTTGAACACTTAAAGGAAAGTACAATATGTTTTTCAAAGTTTTTGTTCAATTGTTGTTCAAAGTATTAAATTTGACTGATCCAACCGTTCAGCTTTTGGATCTAAATGCGTAGACTTCGCTTGAAAAAAATAATGAGGCTTTGAGTAGTTTTAGGCACCCGATCGTCAAAAATTTTTCGTAGCCGTCAATTTTTCGTATGCCGTTACCTAATCATGGATATTCGAATACAGATAACTTTTGGCATAGACGATCTATGTGTATGTTCGATAAATGTGAACGGTTAGATCAGTCAATTTCAAAATTTAAATTATTGAAAATTGTAAAATTCACATATTCATTAAATACTTTAAACATTTAAAGGAAAGTACAAGATCTTTTTCAAAGTTTTCGTTCAATGTTGTTCAAAGTATTAAATTTGACTGATCCAACCATTCAGATTTTGGATCTAAAAGCGTAGACTTCGCTTGAAAAAAATAATGATGCTTTGAGTAGTTTAAGGCACCCGATCGTAAAAATATTTCGTAGCCGTCAATTTTTCGTATGCCGTTACCTAATCATGGATATTCAAATATGGAGAATTTTTGGCATAGACGATCTATGTGTATGTTCGATAAATGTGGACGATTAGATCAGTCAATTTCAAATTTTAAATTATTGAAAATTGTAAAATTCACTTATTCATTAAACACTTTAAACACTTAAAGGAAAGTACAATATGTTTTTCAAAGTTTTTGTTCAATTGTTGTTCAAAGTATTAAATTTGACTGATCCAACCGTTCAGCTTTTGGATCTAAATGCGTAGACTTCGCTTGAAAAAAATAATGAGGCTTTGAGTAGTTTAAGGCACCCGATCGTCAAAATTTTTTCGTAACCGTCAATTTTTCGTATGCCGTTATCCAATCATGCATATTCGAATATGGATAATTTTTGGCATAGGCGATCTATGTGTATGTTCCATAAATGTGGACGGTTAGATCAGTCAATTTCAAATTTTAAATTATTGAAAATTGTAAAATTCACTTATTCACTAAACACTTTAAACATTTAAAGGAAAGTACAAGATGTTTTTCAAAGTTTTCGTTCAACTGTTGTTCAAAGTATTAAATTTGACTGATCCAACCGTTCAGCTTTTGGATCTAAATGCGTAGACTTCGCTTGAAAAAAAATAATGAGGCTTTGAGTAGTTTAAGGCACCGGATCGTTAAAAATTTTAAGTAGCCGTCAATTTTTCGTATGCCGTTACCTAATCATGGATATTCGAATATGGATATTTTTTGGCATAGACGATCTATGTGTATGTTCCATAAATGTGGACGGTTAGATCAGTCAATTTAAAATTTTAAATTATTGACAATTGTAAAATTCACTTATTCATTAAACACTTTAAACACTTAATGGAAAGTACAAGATGTTTTTCAAAGTTTTTGTTCAATTGTTGTTCAAAGTATTAAATTTGACTGATCCAACCGTTCAGCTTTTGGATCTAAATGCGTAGACTTCGCTGGAAAAAAAATAATGAGGCTTTGAGTAGTTTAAGGCACCCGATCGTCAAAAATTTTTCGTAGCCGTCAATTTTTCGTTTGCCGTTACCTAATCATGGATATTCGAATATGGATAACTTTTGGCATAGACGATCTATGTGTATGTTTGATAAATGTGGACGGTTAGATCAGTCAATTTCAAATTTTAAATTAGTGAAAATTGTAAAATTCACATATTCATTAAATACTTTAAACACTTAAAGGAAAGTACAAGATGTTTTTCAAAGTTTTCGTTCAATTGTTGTTCAAAGTATTAAATTTGACCGATCCAACCATTCAGCTTTTGGATCTAAATGCGTAGACTTCGCTTGAAAAAAATAATGAGTTTTTGAGTAGTTGAAGGCACCCGATCGTAAAAAATATTTCGTAACCGTCACTTTTTTGTATGCCGTTACCTAATCATGGATATTCGAAATGGATAATTTTTGGCATAGACGATTTATTTGTATGTTTGATAAATGTGGACGGTTAGATCAGTCAATTTCAAATTGTAAATTATTGAAAATTGTAAAATTCACTTATTCATTAAACACTTTAAACACTTAAAGGAAAGTACAAGATGTTTTTCAAAGTTTTTGTTCAATTGTTGTTCAAAGTATTAAATTTGACTGATCTAACCGTTCAGCTTTTGGATCTAAATGCGTAGACATCGCTTGAAAAAAATAATGAGGCTTTGAGTATTTTAAGCCACCCGATCGTCAAAAATTTTTCGTAGTCGTCAATTTTTCGTATGCCGTTACCTAATCATGGATACTCGAATATGGATAACTTTTGGCATAGACGATCTATGTGTATGTTCGATAAATGTGGACGGTTAGATCAGTCAATTTCAAATTTTAAAATATTGAAAATTGTAAAATTCACATATTCATTAAATACTTTAAACACTTAAAGGAAAGTACAAGATGTTTTTCAAAGTTTTCGTTCAATTGTTGTTCAAAGTATTAAATTTGACCGATCCAACAATTCAGCTTTTGGCTCTAAATGCGTAGACTTCGCTTGAAAAAAATAATGAGGTTTTGAGTAGTTTAAGGCACCCGATCGTAAAAAATATTTCGTAGCCGTCAATTTTTTGTATGCCGTTACCTAATCATGGATATTCGAAATGGATAATTTTTGGCATAGACGATCTATGTGTATGTTCCATAAATGTGGATGGTTAGATCAGTCAATTTCAAATTTTAAATTATTTACAATTGTAAAATTCACTTATTCATTAAACACTTTAAACACTTAAAGGAAAGTACAAGATGTTTTTCAAAGTTTTTTTTCAATTGTTGTTCAAAGTATTAAATTTGACTGATCCAACCGTTCAGCTTTTGGATCTAAATGCGTAGACTTCGCTTGAAAAAAATAATGAGGCTTTGAGTAGTTTAAGGCACCCGATCATCAAAAATATTCTATAGCCGTCAATTTTTCGTATGCCGTTACCTAATCATGGATATTCGAATATGGATAATTTTTGGCATAGACGATCTATGTGAATGTTCCATAAATGCGGACGGTTAGATTAGTCAATTTCAAATTTTAAATTATTGACAATTGTAAAATTCACTTATTCATTAAACACTTTAAACACTTAAAGGAAAGTACAAGATGTTTTTCAAAGTTTTTGTTCAATTGTTGTTCAAAGTATTAAATTTGACTGATCCAACCGTTCAGCTTTTGGATCTAAATGCGTAGACTTCGCTTGAAAAAAATAATGAGGCTTTGAGTAGTTTAAGGCACCCGATCGTCAAAAATTTTTCGTAGCCGTCAATTTTTCGTATGTCATTACCTAATCATGGATATTCGAATACAGATAACTTTTGGCATAGACGATCTATGTGTATGTTCTATAAATGTGGACGGTTAGATCAGTGAATTTCATATTTTAAATTATTGAAAATTGTAAAATTCACTTATTCATTAAACACTTTGAACACTTAAAGGAAAGTACAAGATGTTTTTCAAAGTTTTTGTTCAATTGTTGTTCAAAGTATTAAATTTGACTGATCCAACCGTTCAGCTTTTGGATCTAAATGCGTAGACTTCGCTTGAAAAAAATAATGAGGCTTTGAGTAGTTTTAGGCACCCGATCGTCAAAAATTTTTCGTAGCCGTCAATTTTTCGTATGCCGTTACCTAATCATGGATATTCGAATACAGATAACTTTTGGCATAGACGATCTATGTGTATGTTCGATAAATGTGAACGGTTAGATCAGTCAATTTCAAAATTTAAATTATTGAAAATTGTAAAATTCACATATTCATTAAATACTTTAAACATTTAAAGGAAAGTACAAGATCTTTTTCAAAGTTTTCGTTCAATGTTGTTCAAAGTATTAAATTTGACTGATCCAACCATTCAGATTTTGGATCTAAAAGCGTAGACTTCGCTTGAAAAAAATAATGATGCTTTGAGTAGTTTAAGGCACCCGATCGTAAAAATATTTCGTAGCCGTCAATTTTTCGTATGCCGTTACCTAATCATGGATATTCAAATATGGAGAATTTTTGGCATAGACGATCTATGTGTATGTTCGATAAATGTGGACGATTAGATCAGTCAATTTCAAATTTTAAATTATTGAAAATTGTAAAATTCACTTATTCATTAAACACTTTAAACACTTAAAGGAAAGTACAATATGTTTTTCAAAGTTTTTGTTCAATTGTTGTTCAAAGTATTAAATTTGACTGATCCAACCGTTCAGCTTTTGGATCTAAATGCGTAGACTTCGCTTGAAAAAAATAATGAGGCTTTGAGTAGTTTAAGGCACCCGATCGTCAAAATTTTTTCGTAACCGTCAATTTTTCGTATGCCGTTACCCAATCATGCATATTCGAATATGGATAATTTTTGGCATAGGCGATCTATGTGTATGTTCCATAAATGTGGACGGTTAGATCAGTCAATTTCAAATTTTAAATTATTGAAAATTGTAAAATTCACTTATTCACTAAACACTTTAAACATTTAAAGGAAAGTACAAGATGTTTTTCAAAGTTTTCGTTCAACTGTTGTTCAAAGTATTAAATTTGACTGATCCAACCGTTCAGCTTTTGGATCTAAATGCGTAGACTTCGCTTGAAAAAAAATAATGAGGCTTTGAGTAGTTTAAGGCACCGGATCGTTAAAAATTTTAAGTAGCCGTCAATTTTTCGTATGCCGTTACCTAATCATGGATATTCGAATATGGATATTTTTTGGCATAGACGATCTATGTGTATGTTCCATAAATGTGGACGGTTAGATCAGTCAATTTAAAATTTTAAATTATTGACAATTGTAAAATTCACTTATTCATTAAACACTTTAAACACTTAATGGAAAGTACAAGATGTTTTTCAAAGTTTTTGTTCAATTGTTGTTCAAAGTATTAAATTTGACTGATCCAACCGTTCAGCTTTTGGATCTAAATGCGTAGACTTCGCTGGAAAAAAAATAATGAGGCTTTGAGTAGTTTAAGGCACCCGATCGTCAAAAATTTTTCGTAGCCGTCAATTTTTCGTATGCCGTTACCTAATCATGGATATTCGAATATGGATAACTTTTGGCATAGACGATCTATGTGTATGTTTGATAAATGTGGACGGTTAGATCAGTCAATTTCAAATTTTAAATTAGTGAAAATTGTAAAATTCACATATTCATTAAATACTTTAAACACTTAAAGGAAAGTACAAGATGTTTTTCAAAGTTTTCGTTCAATTGTTGTTCAAAGTATTAAATTTGACCGATCCAACCATTCAGCTTTTGGATCTAAATGCGTAGACTTCGCTTGAAAAAAATAATGAGTTTTTGAGTAGTTGAAGGCACCCGATCGTAAAAAATATTTCGTAACCGTCACTTTTTTGTATGCCGTTACCTAATCATGGATATTCGAAATGGATAATTTTTGGCATAGACGATTTATTTGTATGTTTGATAAATGTGGACGGTTAGATCAGTCAATTTCAAATTGTAAATTATTGAAAATTGTAAAATTCACTTATTCATTAAACACTTTAAACACTTAAAGGAAAGTACAAGATGTTTTTCAAAGTTTTTGTTCAATTGTTGTTCAAAGTATTAAATTTGACTGATCTAACCGTTCAGCTTTTGGATCTAAATGCGTAGACTTCGCTTGAAAAAAATAATGAGGCTTTGAGTATTTTAAGCCACCCGATCGTCAAAAATTTTTCGTAGTCGTCAATTTTTCGTATGCCGTTACCTAATCATGGATACTCGAATATGGATAACTTTTGGCATAGACGATCTATGTGTATGTTCGATAAATGTGGACGGTTAGATCAGTCAATTTCAAATTTTAAAATACTGAAAATTGTAAAATTCACATATTCATTAAATACTTTAAACACTTAAAGGAAAGTACAAGATGTTTTTCAAAGTTTTCGTTCAATTGTTGTTCAAAGTATTAAATTTGACCGATCCAACAATTCAGCTTTTGGCTCTAAATGCGTAGACTTCGCTTGAAAAAAATAATGAGGTTTTGAGTAGTTTAAGGCACCCGATCGTAAAAAATATTTCGTAGCCGTCAATTTTTTGTATGCCGTTACCTAATCATGGATATTCGAAATGGATAATTTTTGGCATAGACGATCTATGTGTATGTTCCATAAATGTGGATGGTTAGATCAGTCAATTTCAAATTTTAAATTATTTACAATTGTAAAATTCACTTATTCATTAAACACTTTAAACACTTAAAGGAAAGTACAAGATGTTTTTCAAAGTTTTTTTTCAATTGTTGTTCAAAGTATTAAATTTGACTGATCCAACCGTTCAGCTTTTGGATCTAAATGCGTAGACTTCGCTTGAAAAAAATAATGAGGCTTTGAGTAGTTTAAGGCACCCGATCATCAAAAATATTCTATAGCCGTCAATTTTTCGTATGCCGTTACGTAATCATGGATATTCGAATATGGATAATTTTTGGCATAGACGATCTATGTGAATGTTCCATAAATGCGGACGGTTAGATTAGTCAATTTCAAATTTTAAATTATTGACAATTGTAAAATTCACTTATTCATTAAACACTTTAAACACTTAAAGGAAAGTACAAGATGTTTTTCAAAGTTTTTGTTCAATTGTTGTTCAAAGTATTAAATTTGACTGATCCAACCGTTCAGCTTTTGGATCTAAATGCGTAGACTTCGCTTGAAAAAAATAATGAGGCTTTGAGTAGTTTAAGGCACCCGATCATCCAAAATTTTTCGTAGCCGTCAATTTTTCGTATGCCGTTACCTAATCATGGATATTCGAATATGGATAAATTTTGGCATAGACGATCTATGTGTATGTTCGATAAATGTGGACGGTTAGATCGGTCAATTTCAAATTTTAAATTATTGAAAATTGTAAAATTCACATATTCATTAAATACTTTAAACACTTAAAGGAAAGTACAAGATGTTTTTCAAAGTTTTCGTTCAATTGTTGTTCAAAGTATTAAATTTGACCGATCCAACCATTCAGCTTTTGGATCTAAATGCGTAGACTTCGCTTGAAAAAATAATGAGGTTTTGAGTAGATTAAGGCACCCGATCGTCAAAAATATTTCGTAGCCGTCAATTTTTTGTATGCCGTTACCTAATCATGGATATTCGAAATGGATAATTTTTGGCATAGACGATCTATGTGTATGTTCCATAAATGTGGACGGTTAGATCAGTCAATTTCAAATTGTAAATTATTGAAAATTGTAAAATTCACTTATTCATTAAACACTTTGAACACTTAAAGGAAAGTACAAGATGTTTTTCAAAGTTTTTGTTCAATTGTTGTTCAAAGTATTAAATTTGACTGATCCAACCGTTCAGATTTTGGATCTAAATGCGTAGACTTCGCTTGAAAAAAATAATGAGGCTTTCAGTAGTTTTAGGCACCCGATCGTCAAAAATTTTTCTTAGCCGTTAATTTTTCGTATGCCGTTACCTAATCATGGATATTCGAATACAGATAACTTTTGGCATAGAATATCTATGTGTATGTTCGATAAACGTGGACGGTTAGATCAGTCAATTTCATATTTTAAATTATTGAAAATTGTAAAATTCACTTATTCATTAAACACTTTGAACACTTAAAGGAAAGTACAAGATGTTTTTCAAAGTTTTTGTTCAATTGTTGTTCAAAGTATTAAATTTGACTGATCCAACCGTTCAGCTTTTAGATCTAAATGCGTAGACTTCGCTTGAAAAAAATAATGATGCTTTGAGTAGTTTTAAGCACCTGATCGTCAAAAATTTTTCGTATGCCGTTACCTAATCATGGATATTCGAATACAGATAACTTTTGGCATAGACGATCTATGTGTATGTTCGATAAATGTGGACAGTTAGATCAGTCAATTTCATATTTTAAATTATTGAAAATTGTAAAATTCACATATTCATTAAATACTTTAAACACTTAAAGGAAAGTACAAGATGTTTTTCAAAGTTTTCGTTCAATTGTTGTTCAAAGTATTAAATTTGACCGATCCAACCATTCAGCTTTTGGCTCTAAATGCGTAGACTTCGTTTGAAAAAAATAATGAGGCTTTGAGTAGTTTAAGGCACCCGATCGTAAAAATATTTCGTAGCCGTCAATTTTTTGTATGCTGTTACCTAATCATGGATATTCAAATATGGTTAATTTTTGGCATAGGCGATCTATGTGTATGTTCGATAAATGTGGACGATTAGATCAGTCAATTTCAAATTTTAAATTATTGAAAATTGTAAAATTCACTTATTCATTAAACACTTTAAACACTTAAAGGAAAGTACAATATGTTTTTCAAAATTTTTGTTCAATTGTTGTTCAAAGTATTAAATTTGATTGATCCAACCGTTCAGCTTTTGGATCTAAATGCGTAGACTTCTCTTGAAAAAAATAATGAGGCTTTGAGTAGTTTAAGGCACCCGATCGTCAAAATTTTTTCGTAGCCGTCAATTTTTCGTATGCCGTTACCCAATCATGGATATTCGAATATGGATATTTTTTGGCATAGACAATCTATGTGTATGTTCCATAAATGTGGACGGTTAGATCAGTCAATTTCAAATTTTAAATTATTGAAAATTGTAAAATTCACTTATTCATTAAACACTTTAAACACTTAAAGGAAAGTACAATATGTTTTTCAAAGTTTTTGTTCAATTGTTGTTCAAAGTATTAAATTTGACTGATCCAACCGTTCAGCTTTTGGATCTAAATGCGTAGACTTCGCTTGAAAAAAATAATGAGGCTTTGAGTAGTTTAAGGCACCCAATCGTCAAAAATTTTTCGTAGCCGTCAATTTTTCGTATGCCGTTACCTAATCATGGATATTCGAATATGGATAATTTTTGGCATAGACAATCTATGTGTATGTTCGATAAATGTGGACGGTTAGATCAGTCAATTTTAAATTTTAAATTATTGAAAATTGTAAAATTCAATATTCATTAAATACTTTAAACACTTGAAAGAAAGTACAAGATGTTTTTCAAAGTTTTCGTTCAATTGTTGTTCAAAGTATTAAATTTGACTGATCCAACCATTCAGCTTTTGGATCTAAATGCGTAGACTTCGCTTGAAAAAAATAATGAGGCTTTGAGTAGTTTAAGGCACCCGATCGTAAAAATATTTCGTTGTCGTCAATTGTATGCCGTTACCTAATCATGGATATTCAAATATGGATATTTTTTGGCATAGACGATCTATGTGTATGTTTGATAAATGTGAACGGTTAGATCAGTCCATTTCAAATTTTAAATTTTTGCAAATTGTAAAATTCACTTATTCATTAAACACTTAAAGGAAAGTACAAGATGTTTTTCAAAGTTTTCGTTCAAAGTATTAAATTTGACTGATCCAACCGTTCAGCTTTTGGATTTAAATGCGTAGATTCGCTTGAAAAAAAGAATGAGGCTTTGAGTAGTTTAAGGCACCCGATCTTCAAAAATATTTTGTAGCCGTCGATTTTTTGTCTGTCGTTACCTAATCATGGATATTCGAATATAACTAATATTTGGCATAGACGTTCTATGTGTATATTTGATAATTATGGACGGTTAGATCAGCCAATTTCAAATAGAAATAAAAAATAACGTTATTAAGTAAACATTAAATCTGTAATCTGATATAACCTGCCCTACTTCATATGGAATAAATTGTTGGGTAACATTCCTTTTGCCCTACGTTTATATCCTATTTCGTAGGGTATGTATGTTTGATTTGATTTCAAACAGAAATAAAAAATAATGTAATTGAACACGAATTAAATTTTATATCTCCTGCCCTACGCCAAATGGACTAAATGGTTGGGCCAATGGCATCTTGCCCTACGTTCACTTCCTATTTGCATAGGGTATTAATATTTCATTTAATTTTACATAGAAATAAAAAATAATGTAATTAAATCCAAAGTAAATTTTATATCTCCTGCCCTACGCTAAATGGACTAAATGGTTGGGCTAATGGCATCTTGCCCTATGTTCACTTCCTATTTGCGCAGCGTATTAACATTTCACTTAATTTTAAACAGAAATAAAAAATAATGTAATTAAATCCAATGTAAATTTTGTATCTTCTTGCCCTACGTTCAATTCCTAAATGCGTAGGGCTTAATATTTCATTTAATTTTAAATAGAAATAAAAATAATATAATTAAGTAAAAAATAAATTTGATATAACCCGTCCTACTTAATATGGACTAAATCGTTGGGCAACTGTCCTCTTGCCGCCAAGGTAGAAAGAAACAGGAAGAGATGAATTAGATATGGGAAGAAAGAAGGAGAGGGGCGAGTGGTGGGATAAAATTGTTTTTAATCTTGCCTTACACAAAATTTTGGTTGGGCAAAATTTGGACAACGCCTTTGTTGTACCCTACGAACTTATTCTAGGTTTGCCCTAACAAAACAAAAAACATTAGTGGGGCAAAGTTTTTTTTGCCGCCAAAAGCCTTATTTTTTTTGCGCCAATGGTTTTTTTTCCCCAGAAGTGGGTCCAACGAAAAAATGTTACCCTACCATTTTCTATCGTAGGGCCTAATTTGATCATGTCTGCCCTACGCTTTTCATTTTGCGTCGGCTAAGCCACCATAAGGGGACGAAAATTGTTTCCTAGGGCCAAATCTGGTAGGGTAAACCTAAATTTCTTGTAGTGGATCATTTGAGAATTCCAGAAAGACAGTTGGGTAGGTCTTAGAATCATAAGTTCGTAGATAGACGACATGCTAGAATCGGAGAACGTTTGAGGTAGTTTTGAGTTAAGAACCCTTAGGGGTATTTTGGTAATTTTGTTACCAGGGACATTTTGGTCATTTTGTAACCTTGACCAATTAGACATTGCCATGTGTCAAGGTCGGGAAGGTTCCGGTTTCTCCTCCTCCACTGAAACATGTTCCTACTTATGGATGTGGGTGCGTGTGGTAATTGGAAATGTAACGACCCGTCCCGAATATCGGGATTATATATTAATTAATTATGGTTTAGAATGACTAATCGGGGATTAGTTGAGAGAAATCGGGCGGAATGTGCAAAATGACCGTTTTGCCCCTGGACGTGGGTAAAATGTTGACTTTTGACCCCGGAGGTTTGATGGCCGAAGGCCAAGGACCGTTAAGTAGATCGGGTCGATACGAATCCATAGACAGACGGCACGCCGAAATTGATGGTCCGACGGAAAAGTTATGGTCACGGAAGCTAAATTAGGGATTTACGTCTCGGGATCCGAATAAAATATTAATTAATTCTGATTGGGTAGATATTTTGGTGGGACTCTTGGATGAGTGACACTTGTCACTCATCCCATTGGTCATTAACCTTAAAAAGTGGATCTATACATTAAAATATTATTATTTCATTATTTTATAATTTTATTTATTTCTCATCTCTAATCTCCACTATCCATTATTCTCACCTCATCTGATTCTAATCCTAGCCGTCCATCTCTATCTCTCCCTCACATCATCACCGTTCATGTTCATATCAGTCATCATCTTCATCTCCATAATTCTTCTCCAAAAACCCGATCACCCTTCTTCATTTTCCCCTCAAAACACAACACACATATCGCCTCACCACCATGACCATCTTGTGTTCGTGTGAGAGACCGTGAGTGAGGGAGTGATCTGAGGGGCTGAGAGACGATGGGAAACGGCGGTCCACGACGGGGGTAAGTTTGACCCGAGAGCCCATTTGTTTTCAAAAATTGAAAGTTGAGTTTAAGTTGTGGTTTTGAGCTTTTTTTGATTCTAACGAGACCTAGGGACAGAGACGAGCACGATGGACTTGATTTCGATGCACGAGGTAGTCTGAATCGATGGGGAGGATGGTCGAAAAATCTGGGTTACGGGTTTACGTTCAGAGGTAAAGATGTAAATGGTTTTTCTTATTTTTGATTCCATAAAACTTTTAGTTAGATTAGGATGATGACATAGGAAGAAACATGGAGGATTTTGGTGGCCAGAGTAGGGAGAATCGACCGATTCGGTCGAATCGGTCGGAACCAGTGAACCCGGTTCACCCGAAGTTGAAGGTGACATTGTTCACCGGCACGTGAGGCCCACGCGCAGCGCCTTTGGGCGGCCCGTGGGGGCGCGTGAGGGGTCTTTTGGGGATGACTTCAACATGACTTTTAATCTATTCGATGTAACAAATATTTTGGGACTGGTTTCGTGTCGATCAAACACCGTTTCGATATGTTTCAGGGTGTCTAAAAGTTTTGAATCGAGTTTAAAAATAGTTAAAAATTCGAGAAAATTACGGGACTTTAATAGGAGGTTAATGAAGAGGTTAGTAACCCTCTAGTGTGGTTTGGACAGGTTTGGAAGTCTCAGTGATAGTGACGGGCCCCGGGAGGGCTTTTGGCACGCGTATCGAGGCGACAACGTAGGACGGTATGTGAGTGGACTTTGTTTTCTAAACTGTGATGCATGAATAACTATTTTATATGTTTTACATACGTGATTTCTATGATGATGATTCTGGCACTGGTGGATTATACGATTGCACGTATTTTGAGGTAAACCCGTATTTACACGCTTTTCGAGGTTTACGAGTTTATGCTATGGCTATGTGATTGTGAGTCTAATTATTGTTCTATGGCATGGTTATGGTTTTGGAAAGATGAATTCAGGCATGAGACCCATTTGAATTATATAATCAGGCCAGGGGCACAGTGATTTACAAAATCGGGCGGAGACCCAGTGGTTTATAAAATCGGGCCGGGGGCCCAATGGTTTACAAAATCGGGCATGAAGCCCAGTTGAGTTTTATAAATGTGATTTTGGGTATGGGACTCAATGTTTCATAAACGTGATTTCGGGTCGGGGACCCTAAATAGATTTATGAGGTTTTATGGAGATTTCGGGCAGGGCCCACTGAGATGTTTTGAAATGACTTTGTAAAACTGTTTTCCATATACCATCTTGATACGAGGATATGTGATGGTCTCCTCCAGGTGTCAGGGACACTGGGGAAGTCACGGTACATTGCCTGCGAGGGGTCATTATACGGAACTACTGGACTGTATGATGACTCAAGAGCAGGAATGCTATGATTAGACGGCTGGGACGTCGGACATCTGGGATGTCAGAGATATTGATCCGGAGAGATCCCGGGTAGCACGCGTTGCTTATTACCGTGAGATATGATGTATAGGACGTCAAGCGTCTGGGACGCTAGGCATCTGGGATGCCAGGGATGGTTATGTGGTAAATATGGACTATTGGATCTATGAAATGGTTTTTCGATTGGATTTTGGTTTATGGATTTGGGCAGTGGCCCACTTGGTTTTGTATTTGCGGATGTGGTATTCTACTTTTTTGGGCTGAATTCCCACACTTGGTTTTTGGAGTTACAGTTTTTGGGCTAAGGCCCTAATGGTCTATTGAGCAAATGTTTTGATTACTGATTTTATGATGCATGCATACTTTTTAGTGAAGGGCATAAATATCTTTATGAAATGTGTTTTTATGAATTTATTGATTTTCGTCCACTCACAGCTTTTAAATGATTTTATTGCCCTTCAGGTTGATCACGGATGCGGGCTGTAGCAGAGACTGTGACATCGCACTCTTCCATCGTTCCTGGCGCGCTCTGGGAGCCCTGTATGGGCTAAGGTATGTAATATCCCTTGTCTGACACTTCGTGTCAGACGAGAGCATGGTACATCCCACGTTAATCCCGGGGGGATTCGGATGGGTCGTGTCAGGAAATATCGGTGGAACATGGCCGAATGCCATGGTTGGTGTTCACCGAGAAAGAATTAGGGAGAGATGAGGGGACGAATCTGTGAGATGATGAAGAGATGGAAGGGAAGTGGAAAAGAAGCTGATGACACGACCCATCCCAATCCCCCCTCGGGATTAACGCGGGATGTACCATGCTCCCGTCTGACACGAAGTGTCTTCGTGTCAAACAAGGAATAACTCAAAACCTTAGCCCGTTCGGGGCTTCCAGAGCCCGCTGGGATCGGTGGAGGAGCGTGATGTCTCGGTCCCTGCTACAGCCTGCATTTGCGATCAACCTGAAGGGCATTAAAAACCTTTAAAAGCTGTGAGTGGACGAAAAATCAATAGTTTGATAAAAAAACACATTTCATAAGAAGACATTTATGCCCTTCACTAAAAAGCATGCATGCATTCGAAAACCAATAATCAAACCATTTACTTTAATTAAATTGTCAGGACCCGTCCCAATCCCCTCGGGATTAACGAGGGAAGATCCTGATCCCGTCTGACACGGAGTGTCAGACTAGGGAAAATTTGAACCTTTAGCCCGAAGGCTTCGAGAGTATGCTAAGATCCGGAGGAGGTATGTGATGTCTCGGTCTCTGCCAGAGTTCGCACGGTATTCAATCTGAAGGGCATTGAAAACAGAAAGACTATGAGTGGACAAAAATAACAGAGTTTATAAAACGTATTTCATAAAAGACCTTTATACCCTTCACTAAAATCATGCATGCATAGGAAAACCATTTATCAAACCACATATATTTAAACAACCATAATCATACGGGCCCCTTCCCAAATCCATTTACAGAAAACTAGAACATAACAAACATATGTGGGATCTCAGCCCAAATCCATTTATGATCCATAAAACATAATTTCGCAAACCAATTGAAATCATGTTTATCCAATTTATATTTCATATAACCAATCCTGTCACGGTATTTAGAGCTATGCGCGTGCTACCCAGGGTCTCAAGTCTCTCAGGGTCCACCCAGGTTAATGTCCGTAGATCAATGACCCTCCCTGAGGTTATAATCCATAGCCTTTCTGAGAGTAAGGAACCCAACAGGGGCGACTCCACTCAGTCAGTGCTCTGTGACTACTCCGGGGTCCACCCAGGCCAACGACCCTCCTTGGAGGAGAAAATTCATATATAAAGTATGGTATACGAAAAACCTTTCAAGGGTTCATGCCCGGTCCCCATAAGCCGTCATGGACCAATAAAAACCTTTCAAGGGTTCATACTGGTCCCCATAAACCGTCATGAACCAGAAATCCATTTATGGGTCCCTGACCCAAAATCACAATCTTAAAACATAACTGGGCCCTAAGCCAGAATCCACATACAAACTGGGCCTCGTGCCCGATTTCATAAACCAAATGGGCCTCGTGCCCGATACGTAAGTCAACTGCGCCTTCAGCCCGATGCCTTGTTAAATCAAATGGACTTCAGGTCCGAGAGTTCGAAAATCAAATGGGTCTCATGCCCGATCCATATTTCAAATCCCAAATCAATTCAAGAACCAATTGGGCCTCTAGCCCGAGAACGTAACTAAAAGGGATTTCGAGTCCGAGGGTTTCCAAAACAAATGGGTCTCAAACCCAAGTTTACCTTTTCAAATCCAAAACCATTCCATGAAATCATTTCCAAACTATAAGTACGGAAAATCAGTGCAAGACCGAAAACCTCGATTTACGTGCAAGCACGTAAATCACCTCGAAATGCGTGAATCCATATAATTCACCAATATCCAAATCATCATCATAGAATCATAATCATAAAACATATAAAACATTTATGCATGCATCACAGTTTAGAAATCAAGGTCCACTCACAGACCATCCTAAGCTGCCGCCTCGGTTTGCGTGCCGTAAGCCTCACCGGGCTAATTGTTGTCACCGAGACCTCCAAACCTGTCCAAATTGTAATAGAGGGTTACTAACTACTTAAATAACCCCACACTAAAGCCCCATAATTTTCTGGAATTTTTAACTATTTTTAATTTCGATCCTAAACCTTCGGATGTCCCGAAGATTATTGAGACGGTGTCCGATCGACAAGAAATCAGTCCCAAAATGTTCGTTACATCGAATAAAGTGTTACACATGTTGAACACTTCCCCATAGGACCGCTCACGGGCCCTCACGCGCCGGCCAAAGGGGTTGCGTGTGGGAGCCACGCGCCAGTCACTATTCACCTTCTTCAACCTTCAGCGAACTGGTCCTCTGGTTTTGAACCGGGCTGGACCGGTTTGGACCGGCGCGACCGGTTCACAGTCATATCCTACTCATTTTTGTTCCATTCGTTCCCCTTTCAATTCCTAAACTTTCCTAACATCAAACCTAATCTACTTAGCTATTAAAAACACTTGGAAAACCCAATGAAAACTCACCTTCCATGAACAAGCCGTGAGCTTGATCTTCAAGCTCGATTTCATGGCTTCCTAGCCACTTATTTCCTTCCAAATTGATCCTCCTCAAGTCTCCTTGGTCCCTAGGTCTCATTAGAATTGAATAGGACTCAAAACACCAATCAAAACCAAACTTTCAATTTTTGAATATTAAAAAAGGCTCTCGGGTTTTGGTCGACTTACCCCCGCCGTGAGCCGTTATTCCCAGTCCCTCAAGCTTCCTCACATGAACGTATTGGTGCAAGGTGATGGTGTGATGTGTGTTGTGTGTTTGTTCAAGGAAATGGAATAATGGTTGTTTCGGGTTTGTGAGAAAACAGAGAGGGTGGATGGCTGATCAAGTGAGAGAGAAGGGGAAATGGATGGCCAGGATGAAGGGAATGGGTGAGATGAAGGGCTAGGATTGAAAGTGGTTAGGGAAATGATTAAATAAAGCAAGTGGACCAATCACATCTTAGATCCACTAATTGGGGGTTTCGGCCAATGGGATGAGTGACACTTGTCGCTTGTCACTCATCCATGGGTCCCACCTAAATATCTACCCAATCAGATATTGCCACATCATTTCTGTCTCGTAATGCATAGTGAAATCGAACTTCCGTAACCGATAATTTTCCCGTTCAAAGTTCAATTTCGGCGTGCCTCATGTCTATGGATTCGTATCGACCCGATCTATGTAACAGTCCTCGTCCCTTGGCCATCGGACCTCTCAGGTAAAAAGTTTACCATTTTCCCCTTTTAACCAAATTACCAAAATACCTATGAACTTTCGAACGTCATCACTTCTTCCTCGAATGTCGGAATCGGACGTGCCACCTGTCTACCAACTCGTGACGTCCCAAACTTCGTCATAGTCATCGGTCAAAGTCCATTTGACCGCCTGAATAAAAAGTCAACGTTTCGCCCATTCCAAGGGCAAAATCGTCATTTCATGTCTTCCTTCCGAAAGTACCCCACTAATCACCGATTAACCTCACTAACCCTTGATTTGTCACTAATCTAATCCCGAAATTTGGGACAAGTCGTTACATAAATAATTAAGGCCTTAGCCCAAAACCATAAATCTAGGTGTATGGGAAGTCAGCCTAAAAACTGTATCCAATCATGTGGGCCACTACCCAAAACCACCAACACTGAAGTACCATTTCATAAGTCCAATAAATCTGAAATCCAAATACATAATCCGGTAAATCCATAAATCACAATTCAATCAAATACCGTTATATACCATTCCTCGGTATCCCAAATTCTGGCGTCCTAAACGCTTGACATCCCAGACGCCAGACGTCCCAGATGTCATGTCACGGTCCAAGCTACGTGTGCTTCCCGGGATCTCAACTCGAGTCAATCTCTGACATCCCAGATGTCTGACGTGCCAGACGTCTAGCAATCTTGCTCCTGAGTCACTATACAGTCCGGTCGCTCCGTGCAGTGACCCCTCGCAAGCAATGCGCCGCGATCACTCTAGCGTCCCAGACGACTGGAGGAGAAAATCCATAGATATAAGGATGGTATATGGAAAACATTTCATAAATCCTTTTAAAACCTTCCAAATGGGCCTATGCCCAGGATACCATAAAACCATCGTAAATCCAGAAATCCAATTTCTCAAATCCAAATCCATTTAGGGTCTCGGAACCCGAAACCACATTTATAAACCACAAATGGGACTCATTCCCGATATCATAACAACTGGGCCTCAAGCCCGATCATGTAAACTAACTGGGCCTCTGGCCCGATACCTCATTAAATCAAATGGACTCCAAGTCCGATAGCTCGTAAATCAAATGGGTCTCAAGCCTGATTTCATATTTCCAAATCCAAAATCATAAAATTAAACCATTATTAAAATTACTATCATGTAGAAATACAATGTAAAATCGTAAACCTCGAAATACGTGCAAATACGAAAATCACCTCGAAATACGTGCAAATATGTAAATCACCAATACCACAATCATCATCATAGAAATCACATATGTAAAACATATAAAACAGTTATGCATGCATCATGTTTAGAAATCAAGTGTCCACTCACATACCGTCCTAACTGCCGCATCGATAAGCGTGCCATAAGCCTTCCCAGCTAGATCATCATCTCCGAAACTTCCAGACCTGTCCAAATCACACCTGAAGGTCACTAACTACTTCAAATAGGCTAACATTGAATCCCCCAATTTTTTTGGGATTTTTAAACGCATTTAAAATAAACCCTAAACCTTCGAACACTCAAAAATACCCCAAAATAGTGTCCGATCGACTCGAAACTTGTGCCAAAATGTTCGTTACATCGAAAGGATGAAAACACGTGTTGTCCATGTCTCGAGAATCGAGCCCATGCGCCCTCATGCGTCTCCCAAAGGTGCTGCACGTGAACCACACGTGCCGATGAACAGTGTCATCGTCTACCTCGAGTGAATCCGGTTCACTGGTATTTTTGGTTCGACTGTACCAGCAAATCGCCGCGACCCATTTTCAGCCATTTCTCTACCAAAATCAACGGGGTTTGTTCCTATAGTTTCGTCCTTCCATTTCCTATCTATCTATGGTTTCAAAACTGTAAAACCCAACCTCAAACTTACCTTCCCGATCGATGAACAAACCAGCTAACTTCCTCCGTTGTGTTCTCGCTATCCTATCCACCGTTGGCTGTGACTCCAAGCTCATTAAACTCTTTCCCACCTCTAGAATCTCACCTAATTAACCAATTCGATCAAAAACTACCAAAACATGGTTTACCATTTTTGAATCAAAACAAGGCATTCTCGGGTTTGTCACTTACCTCGTCGTCGCGAGCATCACTGTGGCCACTGTCACAGTCGTCTCAACCCCAAGAACATCATCCAAGCCTCCAAAATGTTCAATAGCCGTCAAGACCAAGTTTCCAATTTCAAACACAAACACAGGCCGTCCTTGTTCTCCGGTCACCGTCCACGGCGATCGACGCCGTTGCCACCATCCTCATCGTCTCACTTCACTCTTTTTTTTTCATTCACGGGTCACAAGCATCAGGTGAGGTTTGAGGGGTGTTTGTGAGGGATTGGGTTCACAGTTTAATGGTTTCTCATGCGTTTTAGGAAGAAACAGAGAAGATGATCGATGATTAAGAAGATGATGATTGATGAACGGTGAGAGATGTGAGATTTGGGAATTAAAAAATAAAAAAAACAACCAATCAGACCAAGATCCACATTTTGGGGACAAGTTACCAATGGGATGAGTGACACTTGTCACTCATCCAAGGGCCCACATCAATTATCTCAACCAATCAAGTTTAATCATTAATTAATGCGAATCTCGAGACGTTAAATTTCTGATTTCGATCCCGTGACCAAAACTTCCCCGTTCGATGTCCGATTTCGACGTGCCACCTGTCTATGGACTCGTAACGTCCCGACCTACATAACGGTCATTGGTCCTCGTACGTTAGACTCCCCGGGTCAAAAGTCAACATTTTTCCCAATTTCAAGGGTAAAATGATCATTTTACAGCGTTCATCCGAATTCTCTCAACTAATCCCTGATTAGTCATACTAAATCCATAATTAGTTAATATTTAATCCCGATATTCGAGACGGGTCGTTACAGCTGAGATGATGAAAATAGTGATGAAATAGTGAGATGAGGAGGGTGGAAAGGTGACGAGGAGCCATGGACCTGTGAGGGGTCCTTCTTCGGGTTTTTGGTTGTGAGTTGTGAAACTTGGAACAAATTGTCCTAACATCTTCTTAGAGCCCGTATGATGTCATAGGAATGAAAACCTTGGGTTTTGGACTCTGGAAACACAGCAGGATGAGGAGGGAAGGTTGGCCGATCATAGGAGGTATGATTCTTCAATATTTTGATATATGTTCTTCATTTTAAGTTCATAGATCCAATCTAGAGTTTGAGTAGATGATGTGGGAAGAAGAAGCATGGAAAAATATTGAAAAACAAGTGAGAAAAGGCCGGGTCGGTTAGATTGGTCTGGGCGACCCGAAAACCACGTAAACGTGCGAAAGAGATAAACAGTGAATCTGAGATTTCAATGCAGTTGGTGCACGACTCCCATGCTCAGCCACTTTGGGCGGCTCATGAGGGCGCATGAGGGTGATTTTTGGGACGCGGTCAACATGAGTTTTTATCCTTTTGATGTAACAAACATCATGGTTTAATTTTTTAGGCGATCAGACATCGTCTCAGGATAGTTTTGACTGTCCATATGTTTAGGGTCCGTTTTGATACGTTTAAAAATCCAAAAAAAATTATGGGATTAATAGATGAGTCAATTGGGATGATTGGTGACACTTGAAGGTGATTTTTGACAAGAATTGAGGTTCTCAAAGATTACGGAAAAACGTGCAATGCGGTTTGACCGCACGTAAGGTAAGTGTGAGTGGACTTTTGTTTTGTCGAAACCCTATGCATGCATATTTATGAGTTTTAAATATTTTATTATGTGTTGTGGGGATAATTGATTTATTGGGAATTTTGTCGAATTTTTGGTAATTTTAATGAATATTTTATTATTTGTTTTACGAGCTTTTTCATGAGTTATTATTTGGATTATCGTTTCGATTTTGAACTTGAGTTGAATATGATGATGACCTGTGATTTTGTTAGTGTTGGATCAATTGGATTTATATAGATTTTATGGAAATTCGATGATGGAATTTCAATTTGATATGTTTTGTGAGGAAATTGGGTTTCTCGTGTTTTGGATTATTACTGAGTTTTAGAAAATGTATTTATACTTGATATGCCATATCTACATGATTTTGATGATGTTGGATGGTTGGGATTTTGATGTTATTTTTACGGATTATTAAATGGTTCGAGTTACGAGGTTTCAATTATTTTGTGAGTTGGGCTTAAGCTCAGGTTTTGCATTATGGTTCGGATTTCTGAATTTTGGTTCGGATTACGGAAATGTATTCTTGATATATGTGTTGTGATATTGGATGCGTATTGTGATGTGATGTGGTAACCCTCCTCGAGATGCCGGATTGTGGGTTACGCCTAGATGCTGTATCCCTAGGCGGCCGTTCGGACGCTGTATCCCCGAATGGTTATGATGTGGGATTGATGTCCGGATACTGTATCCCTAGACGGTCACTCGGACGCTGTATCCCCGAGTGGTTGAGTTATACAATTTGACACTCGGATGTTGTATCCCTGGGTGGTCACTCGATTGTCAAGTCCGGTACTTCATAGTTTTCGAGTGGTTATATGTTATGATTTGTCTACTGGCTGTGTTGTATGAGATATGTAGTTGAACACCTGGATAATGTATCCCCCAGGTGGGTCCTCAGATATTGTATCTTCGAGTGGCTTTGTGGTATGATGATTTGGCAGACATCAGGATGGATTTGTTAGGTTATGATGTTGGCTTGATTTGGTTACTTGGTTAGGTTCATGCCGGTGTTGGTATTTTCATATAGTTTTCCATGGCTATGTTATCTGGTGATTTTACATATTCGTGATTTATTTGGTTTCATGTTGATTTTCCTATATTTGGGAACTTTATTGATGCATGCATAGTTTTTTATAAAAGGGAGGGTAAATAGTATGTTTTCTATTAGGATGTTTTTAGAATCTATTTTTTATCCACTCACACAGTTTTCGTTCTTTTGAAACCCTCCAGGGTCGTTGCACGGGGGACAAGGCTGCATTCATGAAGGAGGCATATGATCAAGAGTCTACAAGTATCCTTTGTCTGGTAGGATTTTGAGGGTACTTTTTGTACCTTAGATTACCTGTCTGGTGGGAGCGGGACTCGGGCATGTCATATGTGGTATTAGCCGGTTGGGTCCTGTAAACTTCGTATCAGAGTATAGGTTCTAATACATGCTTGAAATGGTTATGCTTCTGAGATATGAGCCTCATGCACGGTCTGGTAGTGATAAGCGAATATGAATTATGTGGTAGTTTTTGTGGCTGGGTCGAATGGGTTATGTGTGTGATACGTGTTATTAGTGAAACCCACTTAGATTATCGAGATAATACATGTGATGTATGATAGTATGCTTTTGAGTATGAGTGAGTTTGGTTTAGATTAGCAGTGTGATTAGAAAATGCCATATATTGATAAAAGGCCTTATGTCGGATCTGACATGTGTTATTAGGCGTTGATTGATAATTATATATGGTAGTAATAGTTTGGATTGTGAGTTTAGGTGTTGTCATCGGATTAGGGCCCATGATTGATTCGAGAAGTGTGGAGGATGATAAAAAGTCTTTGGAATGGGATCCAAAGCAATGTTACGGACCCGGTAAAAGGAGTATTCTACAATAGATACAACCTACTACATGGAGCTTGTGGAATGATACTTGTGGGATGTATTCACCCCTCCCCCCTATCTGCATTAGGGAAGTGCTTGAGAAAGGATATCAATGAACCATAATCTGAATGTTTAAAGTTATATGCGAAAGTGTTCATCCCTTGAGATAAGAAATTGTGAAGCGTTATTAATATTAAAGATTTTTATTGGAAAATTCGTTTTGTGCCCACTTAATATGTTCTAACTTGATTGATAAATGAAATTCCTCGAGATACACATTATCACTTAGTGGAATGGAAGTGGATTTTCCCATAAGATGATAATTGGAATTGAGTGGATTAAGCTAGTTGATTAGTATGAGGAAGTTACATGTGGTACGGCTGTATTGTTTATAGATAAGGTAAAGGGGAAAAGATACGAGATCAATGCTATATATACTTAGAGGCCCTATAAATAGTTACTTGTACTTGCTGACTAAGCATGTTAAGTCTCAAAAGGTGATACAAGATCAATGCTAGATCTTGGAGACTGAGGGTCGTAGGATTGCTTAAGCAAGTATGATGGTTCTTAGAGATAAGTGGAATGTTAGGAAGTAACTATAAAAGCCCAATGAGTTAGACTAAGGGGCTTAGGGTATAATGGCTAAAGGTTGAAAGGCGACATGAATAAAAGGGATCTAAGAGAAAATGCTAAGTTGGAAAAAGTTGGTTTGGAATTGTGGAGGTGTTATCTAGCATTGGTTAAAGGAAGGAGTTTGGGGGGATAGTACATTGAATCAGAAAGCAAATGAATTTATAAATTATTAATGTTGGGTAGTAGTAGTAGTACTAAGGAATACTACCATTCATATGGAATGTTTTGCTATAGTGTTATGGGGTTAAGATAACAGAGTTAAGATTGGTAATGTGTTACGTTAGTGAGCTAGGGATGTTGTGTTGAAAAACAATGTGAGTATTATGGTTGCCTCCCAGTTGTGAGGCGATGTGGGACTCATTAATGGAGCAATTGGTATCCTAACCTAATGGAACTTAGAGGAAATAAGGTGAGTCTTGTAAAATTATGGATAAGTTGAGTGGTAAACTAATTGGAGTTCAAAAAAGAATGATGTGGAAGTTTCAACAAATAATAACTTATTTGCATTGAGAGATAGGAAAGATAAGTGTTTTGTGATTCAGCATATTTGTAAAGGAAAGGAAATTAGAGAAGCTATATGCTTCTACGTGTAAGCATTGGAATTAGGGGAATAATAATGATAACGATGTTATCTAAAGTAGTGGTATAGAGGTATGAGTATTGATTATTGATCATGGAATTATGGCTTGAAATATGCCCCAAATAAAAAAAAAATTAAGAGAAGGTTGGAATGTAAATTTATTTGATGAAGGTTTCCTATAATGACTGGGAGTTTGGGATGAACTCCAGTTTTTGTTGTAGAACCAAGCTTGATTATGTTTAATTTGGTATTAAGTTGTGTAAGTTGGAGAAGAATACCTTATGACACTACGAGGGTATGATAATACTTAACCTTGATTTAGAGACTTTTATTTTGGAGAGTGAGTCAAGGGTAATGTTCGATTTTGTGATTTGGATAACCTAATCGAAATTTGGATTAGCCATTACCGTTATTGATAGGATCCATCCCTGAAGGACTTTGATAGCTGTGCCTAATCCTGTTCCCGTCTGATAAGTCAACTGAAGCTCCGAAAACACCCTCAGCACTTGTCAGACAAGAGATAGTTGCACTGATTCCCACTCATACCACCCTCTCTTATGCAGCCCAGATCTTTGTGCCACAGCCTGGAGGGTCATCAAAACAACAAAAGTATGAGTGGACAAAAATAGCATTGTTTGAAGATACATTTAAAACAAATGAACTTTACCCTCAATTTATAAAACATGCAAACATGCATGCATAGAGAAACACATGAATAACCGGCCCTCAAGTCAAATCACATGAAAACCATATAAACACAACCATCAACATCAAACTAATCACAATGCCCATTATCAACAATACTAGTCATCAGTACGCAAATAACAATAACAATATCGCAATCAATAGTCAATCTCAGGGATTACACATCTGAAGGTACTTCGGAAATTACACGTACAAAATCTTCCTAGGAATTACTGACAGGCCCCGTCCTAAATCCCCTGGATTATCGTGGGACGTGCCTGCTCCCGTCTGACACTGCGTGTCAGACCAGAGATAAACTCGTCACATCAGCTCGAGATCCATCAGAGTACGCCAGGATCCGCGGTCAACGTGAAGGGTATTAAAACCATAAAAGTTGTGAGTGGACGAAACAACAGTTTATAAAAATCATTTATATCGAAAATACATTTATACCCTTCACGTAAAAGCATGCATGCATCATAAAACAACTATTTCAAATACTTTATCGGGAACAAGAAGTATTGCTTCCCAAATTAAAACATAGTGAAAAATGTTTCTCAATCGAAGCCATCTTCTCAATAAGGACTCAGCCCAAAACCAAAATCATACAGGAAAACCAGAACAAAATCTCAGCCCTAATCTCGATTTCACACCTCTCCGTGAAATTCTCAAAATCGTAAAATTAGTTCCAGGCTAAATCACCATCTCCGAAACTCCCGGACCTGTCCAAATCATACTCGAAGGTCACTAGCTACTTCAAATAGGCTAACATTGAATCCCCAAATTTTTTGGGATTTTTAAGCGTATTTAAAATAAACCCTAAACCTTCGGACACTCGAAACCTGTCCCAAAATGTCTGTTACATTGAAAGGATGAAAACATGTGTTGACCATGACCCCCAATTCTACCCCACGTGCTCTCACACGCCATTTCAAGCGACTGCGCGTGAAACCCACACGTCGGAACACGGTCATCTTTAACCTCGCGTCGAACCCGATTCAGACCCGGATCTCTGGTTTTCCGGTTCAACCGGACTGATGAACCTTCGAGATCGGTTCCCTCTCGAATCTCAACCATTTTCAACGGGATTTGTTCCTATCTCTTTGTCTCATAATTTCCTATCGATCTATGAACTCAAAAACTAGAAACATGGCCTAGAATATTTCCTCCAATTTGAAGAAAAATTGCCCAGATTTTCGTCTCCCTGTTCGGGCTTCTTCGCCATCAACCTCCGTCCAAAACCATCCCCCATGCGTGTACGGATCCCAGAAACACAACCAAATCATTAGAAATGGCCCAACAATCCCTTAACTCCAACTTTGAGAATCAACCCATCTAACAGTTCAGGTTCTACCTGGCCGTGGTTCCTCCGCCATTCACGGTGGTCCTGCCACCCTCTCGACGTCGTCATCTCATCCTCACACTCATCCTCAGCATCTCACTTGGCCTCAAACTGAATCAAATGGGGGAAGGGTTTATTTTGGGGCTTTCGGGTTTTCGGTTCGAATGCAACAAAGAGGGAATAGGTGCATGTATGTGTAATGGGAGCAACGGATGAGTGGCACTTGTCACTCATCCATTGGGCTTGAAGAAAATATCTGGGCCCACTCCAGACAAAAGTCCACTCTTCTCATAAAATGTGCAATAATGCCTTGGAACTTTCGTGGCCCGTAACGTTTTCGTCGAATGTCCGATTTCAACTTGCCGCTTGTCTACGGACTCGTATCGACTGGATCTATGTAACGATCCTTGGTCATTGTGCATTGGACCTCCTGTGTCAAAAGTCAACTTTTTGCTCTCGTCTAGGGGCAAAATCTTAATTTTGCCCTGAACGTCCGATAATCCTCGAGTAATCCCTGATTAGCCTCACTAATCCATAATTAATTCTTAATTAATCCCAAAAATTTGGGACAGGTCGTTACAATTGCACATCCATGTTTTCCTAGTAATTACACGTCCGAAGCATTCGGGAATTACGCATCTGAGCTCTCCCTTGAATTAGACATCCGAGCCACCGAATATAAACTCAAAACATTAGTTTCAAAATCATCATTGACTTTAAACCCAGTCAAAACCATTTCCAACAGGGTCTCAAGCCCATAACACTATTTTCAAGCACATCCGTAAAATCACATCTAGAAATCAGTACTTAAATCCACAAAACCATCATTGACTCACATTCCAAGTCAAAATACCATTCTCAAACCCGGGCCTTCGCCCAAAACATTTTTTTCACCATTCTCGTAAATCGTGTCCACAAAGCTGATTACTAAATTCATAAAGTCACCAAATAATCATATCAAATTATCATCCAAATAATTTAAACTCAAATCATGTAATAAATCAAGGAAAACATTTACTATGCGTGCATAACGATTTATAAACAAACGTCTACTCACACACCGTTCACACGGTTCGATTTCGAGGCGTATGCATTTTCGTAAATCTAGGAACAATCTTGTCAAAAACCACTATCAAACGTTACTATATCGAAACTATATCTAGACAGTGTTCACACATAACGATTTATAAACAAATGTCCACTCACACACCATCCACACAGTTGGATTTCGAGCCGCATGCTTTTCGTAATTCCAGGAACCACCAATCCTGTCAAAAACCACTATCAAGCGTTACTATATCAAAACTAAATCGAGATAGAGTTACTATATCGAAACTATATCGAGATATCATTACTATATCGAAACTATATCGAGATAGGAACCACCAATCCTGTCATCCCAAGTAATCTCACAATACAATCCCCCAATTTTCCAGGATTTAACTACACATTTAAAATGTAATGTAATATTTCGGACCCTCGAAACTATATCAAGATAGTGTCCGATAACCTCGAAACTTACGCCAAAATGTTCATTACATTGATTACATTAAAATTCATGTTAATTGTACCTCGAGAATCATGCCCACATGCTTCTACGTGCCGCCACACACCTGCACTATTCTCTATCTCTTCCACCCCGTTTTCTCTGCGAATAGGTCACGTGACCCGCGTCTATGACCCGGTTCTAAACCTATCAAAACTCAACCAATTTTCATTGTTTAACCACCAAATCCTATCTCTTCAATCCCAGATAAAGATCCATGTCCTCAATTTCACGAAGCCTTCTCTCCAAGTGGACGACCCAAACCATGAACTTCGGCCAAGGTTTCAATTATTCAATCTGACCCTTTGCATTCAAACTCCTTGAAATCAAGCTGGGAACACTCGTCTAGGTCTCAGAATCACAACAATGGCCTTAATTCCAAAAATTAATCACCCAAAATTGAAAATTGAATTCAAAGGTTCACGGTAGTTTTTGGGTTCTTGGGTTGTGTGGCTAATTTCTCAGACCAGAGCTTCCTTCTCAGTTTTCCCTCATAGTTTTTCTCTCAATCTCTCTGTTTTCTCTCTACCTCTTTCTCTAGTGGCTGGTGTGGTGATCAACTAACAATATTTTCAATTTTTGGTTCTCAGTTTTCTCTTCTTCAAACTAACACACACTGAACTCACACCTAGCACGCAACACCCACGTACACTTACCACGTGGTGCCAGCAACTCAACTCTCATGGTGACAGATGTCACCAATCTGTAAAACAGAGCTGATTCATTAAAATCAGCAAAAAGACCAATTTTCCCTTGCTTATACAAATTACCAAAATGCCCCTGGCCTTCTAGCCCCGTAGCTAACACATACGATCTCCATTTTCGACGTGACATTTGTCTACGAACACAACATATTGAGACCTACACAATGGTCTTTACGGAAAGTCCAAAACGTATTCCAAGCAAAAATTCAACTTTTGACCACTTAAATTAGGGGCAAAATCGTCATTTCCTTCTAAAATTTCCAAAATTTACTTTTCGAATTTCCAGGTTGTCACAGTTATGGGCTCTCGATAGTCAAGTTCAAAAGATTTCCAGATGGTTCGCATTTGGGACATGAGTCAGTGTATGGTATTAGCAGGTAGTACGATTGACATGTGAATAGAGATTTGGCTTAGCCTGGTCTTATAGCTGGGGTGATAAAATTAGAGTTAGTATGTAATTGAAATAGTATCCTATAATTATTTATGTGAATTAGTGGTGTGATTTATTGATTTGATTCTAGTACCCTTGAACTTTGTGTTTTAGTAAATCTATATGGACAAAAGGCATACATACTTGGAGTAATTTAGACCCCACCTCGGTTAAAAATTTGATTAGTTATCATGTTTTCATGATTTTGAATTTGTAGGTTGAATCTAACAAATTTAATTGTTGAGATTCCGATATGAAAGCTTTCAAGTGCAGGTGAAGCCTTGAATTGTTGATTGTTATAGTTCAGGCTCGAGATGATAAGTGATAAGCCACGAATTAAGCATTGTTTCAATATAATTCCTTATCCCTTTTACTTTTCTTTTGATTATAGTCGTTCAATCAATAGAAGAAAATGAGCTTTTTTGTGAAGTTTGTGCAGATTTTTTAGTTGAGGTTCGAATCATGTTTTGCATTGAAATGTGATATTTCCAAGTCTAATTCTTCAAGAACTCATCAAGGACTCACAAAGGGCCACCTCACCTCTAATTTACACCGCCAAGATCCATTAAGAAACCAAAAGTCACGGTTAAGCCCTCCAAGGTCCCAAAATGTGATTAAGGGGGATTATTGGACTTACTTGTGCATCAAGTCATCTTTAGCAGAATTTGCCTTCCCTTTTGAATAATGAATGACGCGAATTGAGTTGGATAAGAAGACTCAAAGATGTCCTAATCAGATATGAAGTTAAAGATGCAAGAAACAAGGAAAAGGAAGTTTCTTGCAAATCAAGAAACTCAAAATACACGGCTAGGGTTATGGAATTACACTAGCCAATTTTTTTTGTATTTCTTTTTCTATATTTTAGGGCTTTGTGATATGATTTGGAATAAGATTAAATGAATTCCTAGTCAAAGTTGAAGTCAATAAGTAGAAAGGAAGAAAGAAAGATGATTCCTAATCCAAGAAGGATTCAAGATTGTGGCTAGGACTCGTTGTACATGGCTAGGAGGTTTCCTTCTTAGTTTTAGTCTAGCTTTCCCATTTCTTTAGGGAAAAGTTAGGGCAGGTGTGAGGCCTATAAATAGATGCTATTCTCTAATTTTTTATACACCCTTTTTACCTTCATAGGTCCCAAAACTCTGTCGAAATTCATAGTTAGTTTATATACATAGTCTAGCCGCATTTTATTAATTTTTATGCTTTTGGATTCAAGCTTGTGCTAAGAAGTACGTGAGGCTTGGGAGAAGAAGAGTGTTTGAGTCCCTTTCCTACTCCTTGTTATTCATTAGTATATGTGTTTATGAATTCTTTTATCGCTTTACATTTCTTATGCATTCAATTATGTTATTTGTTAACTTAAATATGTTTGAGTAGTGTAATTAGGGCTAGGGTCACTTGAAGCCCTACCCATGTTAGTTTTCTTAGCTTTCTGGTTCTTGTTTATGATTGCTATGCATGCTTGGATTTATTGGATTACTGTACTTCATGAATTCAATTTATGCTTATAAGCTTAGCAACCTTATTTGTGTATAATTGTCGATGTAATTGCTTGACGAACCATAATATCATCTTGCAATTTGTAGCATCATGTTTAAGAGGGGGAATCTTATTCATAATCTAAACTCATGCCCTACTAGAATTGTACATCACTTTTCTAGGGATAGTGTAGTGTCATCAAATCTTCTTCGCATTTTATGCAATATCACACACCATTGTTAATAGACGTTTTATGAGGGGGACATCACACTTAAAACATGCAAACAAAGAGAAGATAATAGGCGTGGGGTGAGCCTTAGCCGGACCCCTGCACGGTCACTTAATTCAGAAACATGCATAGTAATCAGATCACGGAAATCTACGAAGAAGTATAATTGGTAAAGGTGGATAGAAGCCCTAGTCCAACTTAGTTTGTTAATTTAGTAACCTTAGTTAATTTACTTTTGTTCTCTAAACGTAAAACCCCTCATTTTCCTTAATTAGTTCACTAAAGTCAATCAGACCAAAATGAATTGGATATTGTTGAAAAAGTCCTCGAGGGATCGACCTTTGCTTGCCTCTATACTATCATACGTCTTGTGCTCTTGCAAAGTTATTACATGTAGAGGTTGCCTAGTACATCTATTGTGCTTGGTAAAATCTCTATTAATAAGTAGTTCTGTTTGGCTAACAGAGGTTCGCCTGGAAGAATTAATGGAATTGTAGTCATGTTCAAAAGTATATAGGGAGTGCTGGACGTGGTTAAATAGTTTTGAATATATTTTTGGGTTGGTTACATGTAATTGTGTTATATTAGGGAGTTTATATACGTGGCTTTTATGAGCATTAGTAAACGATGTACTGAGGAAGAAATAACCACATGGAAGTGATTTGGATTGTGTGGGTTTTGAGGTCACGTAACTACCGAGGTCAGTTGGTTGTGATGGGTGAATTTCGAACTTTGGTAGGTCTAACCCCACTAGCTACTTTAAAGGGGTTTGATTGTAACAACCAGGATTTTGAGAAAAGTCAAATTGGAAATTTAAAGTGAAAGGATGATTTTGCCCTTTAAAAAGTCAAAATGTTGACTTTTCACTATGGACCTTATTTGAGAATTCTGGAAAGACCGTTGGAAAAGTCTCAGAATCCTGAGTTTGTAGACAAGCGGCATGCCAAAATTGTAGATCGTGTGAGGTCGTTTTGGGTCAAGAACCCATAGGGGTATTTTGGTAAATTTGTTATTAGGGGCATTTTGGTCATTTTGTAACCTTGACCAATTAGACACTGCCATGTGTCAAAGTTTGGAAGGTTTTCTTTCTCCTCTTCCACTGACGCATGTTCCTACATATGAATGTGGGTGTGTGTGCCGATTGGAAATATTAGTGGAACATGGCCGAATGCCATGGTTGGTGTACACCGAGAAAGAATTAGGGAGATATGAGGGGAGGAAGGCAAAAGATGATGAAGAGATGGAAGGGAAATGGAAAGGAAGATGAGACGAAGAAAATAGTTATGAAATAGTGAGATGAGGTGGGTGGAAAGGTGACGAGGAGCCATGGACCCGTGGGGGTCCTTCTTCGGGTTTTTGGCTGTGGGCTGTGAAACTTGGAAAAAATTTTCCTAACAGCTTCCTAGAGCCCATAGATGTAGTAGGAATGTAAACCTTGGGTTTTGGACGCTGGAAACACAGCAGGATGAAGAGGGAAGGTTGGCCGATCACATGAGGTATGATTCTTCAATATTTTGATATCCTTTCTTCATTTTAAGTTCATAGATCCAATCTAGAGTTAGAGTAGATGATGTGGGTAGAAAAACATGGAAAAAGATTGAAAAAAAAAGTGAGAAAAGGTCAGGTCGGGTTGCAGGGTCTAGGAGACCCGAAAACCAAGTAAACTGGCGAAAGAGATGAAAAATGATTCTAGGAATTGACTGTAGCTAGCGCGTGGCTCTCATATGTGGCCACTTCAGGTGGCCCGTGATGGCGATTTTCGAGGCCAGTCAACATGAGTTTTTATCCTTTTGATGTAACAAACATTATGGTACAATGCTCGAGGTGATCAGACATCGTCTCGGGACAGTTTTGACTGCCCGAATGTTTAGGGTCTATTTTAATACATTTAAAAATCTCTAAAAATTATGGGATTAATAGTTGTGTCAATTGGGATGATTGGTGACACTTCTAGGTGATTTTTGATAGGAATTGAGGTTCCCAGAGATTACAGAAAAACGCACAATGCGATTTAACTGCGCATAAGGTACGTGTGAGTGGACTTTTGTTTTTCCGAATCTTATGCATGCATATTTATAAGTTTTAAATGTTTTATTATGTGTTGTGGGGATAATTGATTGATTTTTTCGAATTTTTTTTTCGTAATTTTTATCAATATTTTTTTATTATTTTATTTCATAAGGTATGATTTGGATTATCGTTTGTGAACTTGAGTTGAATGTGATGATGACATGTGATTTTTGTAGTTTTGGATATATTGGATTTATATGGATTTTATGGATTTTCAATGATGTTATGGGAATTTCAATTTGATATGTTTTGTGAGGAAATTCGGTTTCTCGTGTCCTGGATTATTACTGAGTTTTAGAAAATGTATTTATACTTGATATGCCATATCTACATGATTTTGATGATGATGGATGATTGGGATTTTGATGTTATTTTTACAAATTATTAAATGGTTTGGGTTACGAGGTTTTGATTATTTTGTGTCCTTAAGCTCAAGTTTTGCATTATAGTTCGGATTTCTGAATTTTGGTTCAGATTATGGAAATGTATTCTTGATATATGTGTTGTGATATTGGATGCTAATTGTGATGTGATGTGGGAACCCTCTTCGAGATGCCGGATTGTGGGTTACACCTAGATGTTGTATCTTTAGGCGGCCATTCAGATGCTATATCCCTAAATGGTTATGATGTGGGATTGACGTCCGGATACTGTATCCCTGGATGGCCACTCGGACGTTGTATCTCTGAGTGTTTGAGTTATACGATTTGACACCCGGATGTTGTATGACTAGGTGGCCACTCGATCGTCGAGTCTGGGACTCCTTCGTTCTCGAGTGGTTATATGTTATGATTTTCCTATCGGCAGTGCAGTATGAGATATGTAGTTGAACACCTGGATGTTGCATCCCCAGGTGGGCCCTCAGATACTGTATCTCCAAGTGGCTTTGTGGTATGATGATTTGGCAGGCATCGAAGATGGGTTTGTCAGGTTATGATGTTGACTTGATTTGGTTACTTCGTTATGTTCATGCAAATGTTAGTATTTTCATATAGTTTTCCATGGCTATGTTTTCTGGTGATTTTATATATTCGTGATTTATTTGGTTTCTCGTTGATTTTCTGATATTGGGAAACTTTGTTGATGCATGAATAGTTTTTATAAAGCGGAGGGTAAATAGTATGTTTTCGATTAGGATGTCTTAAGAACCTTTATTTTTGTCCACTCACATGGTTTTCATGTTTTTGAAACCCTCCAGGGCCGTTGCACGAGGGACGAGGTTGCATTCAGGATGGAGGCATATGATCACGTGTATACATGTATCATTTGTCTGATAGGATTTGGAGGGTACTTTCGATACCTTAGATTACATGTCAGACATGAGAGGGGGACCTAGGCCGTCATATGTGGTATTAGTGAGGTTGGGTCCCGTTATGGCTGACCATATCAGCTAGCCATTGAAGAAAATGGGGAAGGTTGGCTTCCACACGGCGGTGGGTTCCACCATGGAATGCATTGTTTCAAAGAGAATACGAGGTTGTTTGGGTTAGGTTTGAATGCTCTTCTATTTTCGTCATGTCAATGTTGGCTCATCTACCCAACCAAGAATGTAGCTAAAAGTATAACAATATCCTTGTTGGAAAATGCATCTTAAAATTACAAAACCCAGCGTTTAGCCGAGCCTAAGGCATGTAGTAGAATTCACGTGCAATAACTATAGGCTCCCGTGTGACTATGAGCGAGTCAATTGACCTAGTTTAGCCCTCTCCATTTAGCCCAGAAGTCTATGGGCTTATGGGTACCTGGTAGGTCCGTTGATAAAAAGCTCGACCCTGCTCTTTGTGGGCCGTGGTTCGATCCTGACTGAAAGTTAGCGGGCCGAACTTAAGCTTAGGGTATCCAAACTCAGTAGGCCCGAGCCTGTTAATTCCAGCCCAATCTGCCTATATAAACTCGATTTATAAGTCTGAGTATATAAACTTATTACCAGTTAAGAAATGGAATCTGCCCCAGTTTCACAGAGAATATTAAAAGCGCTTTGATCCAACACTAGAAGAAATTAAAATATGGGTAAAGGTGAAGTCCACACATAAGACTGTGAGATAAATTCATGATAAAGTAGGAATTAAATTCACTTTTCCTAATGGCTTTTAATATCTTGTTGAGCAGTTATCATGAGAAAAGTAATTCTAACTTAAGTGTTCATTGATATGTGAAGATGGTAATTTTTATGAACTGTCACAATTGTTGTATTTTAAGCATTTGTATGCTTATTTTATTGATGATTCCTGATATAGGTGGCAATTGGAAATGAATTTGTAACTTGGGTTATCCTAAGTTCAGTCCGCTTCCTTAATTTTTTTCGAACTATAAAATTTATTGAATAAGTCACTTCTAAAAGTCCAATTGTGTCTAGCCCAAGTAGGCTTAGTAGACCCGGTCTGTAAAACCCGATAAAAACTTGATTCAAACTCAGCCTGAAAAAAGATAAGGACTTTCATTTTTATGACCAAATCCACCTGATCTGGCCCAATACTTTTTAAATTATGAACTAGGACCGGCCCAATTCAGCCCAAACCTAAGAAATTTGTATCATGCTTTCCCGACCTAGCGCAATGATAAGGGCTAACCCTGTTAATTGTTTTAACAAACCCTGATATGTGGCTTCAAGTTAGTCGATCAAGCGCTTCTGTTGACCATATGCATGCCATTTTCTTTGACTGTTTTTTCTTTCTTTCTAATTTTCAGTACAATTGATACATATACAATACATGTAACGGTGACTCATGTCTCTGTACTGTTTACATTCACTTAGGGCTATTGCCTAAGTAGAACTAATGTAACCCAATTAATGTAACAACTAATAATGGATCTAACTAACAATGAGTTTGAGGATCGATGAAGCTACCATGTATTCTCTTCTAACTTGACAACCATTTGACACTAGAGAAAAAACATGCGAAATATAAGGATTACTTATTGTTTATTTAAGGGAATAATATTTTTCTTAAATGTAATTTGAATTATGAAAAAAAAATTGAATTCAAGTATATAAGGAGGTATATATGTTTTAGTAATGTGATTACATGTCGTGTCTAAAAATTACATATTTTAATAAAAAAATATTTTAGTTAATTACAACGTGGTACATATAAGCTTATTTTCGTTTAATTTCTTACATGTTTCCTTGATAGGATCCGTCCCTAATCTAATGTAAACAAGACCAGACTATTTCCGTCTGATAACCTTGGTCAGACAATGGATTTCTTTAGCCCAATCCATATTATATCAGATTAATTAAACTTAGTTCGTCCTTGCGAGGTTACCGCCCATATCCAACCTATTCCTTGACAAGGAGTATGTTCTAATAATTGACCATAATCTGATTTTATATTCGTTATTACACTTATCATATTTTATAAAATTAATTATATAAAAATTTAGCTAAATAACAGTTTATTCAAAATACCCAATTATTTCCTTGTTTCATGACAGGACCCATCCCAATCCCCCCGGGATTAAAGCGGGATGACCCTGCTCCCGTCTAACACGAAGTGTCAGACAAGGGATATTTCCGACCTTTGCCCTCCCGGGCTATCAGAGTACGCCAGGATCCGGAGGAGGCATGTGATATCTCGGTCTCTGCTACAGTCCACATCGTATCCAACCTGAAGGGTATTAAAAACAGAAAGATTGTGAGTGGACAAAAATAAAGAGTTTATAAAAACATTTCATGAAAGACCTTTATACCCTTCACTAAAAGGCATGCATGCATAGTAAAACCATTTATCATCATAAAACACAAATTCCCAAACCAATTGAAATCATGTTTATCCATTATATTCATATCCAGAACCTGTCACGGTAAAATAAAGCTACGCGCGTGCTAACCGGAGTCTCAAACCCAAGTCTCTCTAGGGTCCACCTAGGTCAATGTCCGTAGATCAATGACCCTTCCTGGAGGTAACGAACCATGACCATCCTGAGAGTAAGGAACCCAACTGGGGGGCGACTCCACTTAGTCAGTGCTCCGTGACTACTCCGGGGTCCACCCAGGCCAACGACCCTCCCCGGAGGAGACAATCATATATAAAGGATGGAATATGAAAAACCTTTTGAAATCATTCTTGAAACCTTTCAAGGATTCATGCCCGGCCCCCATAAGCCGTCATGAACCATAAAATCCTTTCATGGGTTCATGCCGGTTCCCATAAACCGTCATGACCCGTAAAAACCATTTGTAACACATAACTGGGCGCTAGGCCCGAATCCACATAGAACTGGACCTCAAGTTCAAATCGTAAACCAATTGGGCCTCCGGCCCGATTCCGTAAATCAAATGGACCTCAAGTCCGAGAATTACCTTTTCAAATCCAAAATCATTTCATGAAATCATATCCAAAACCACAAGAATGGAAAATCAGTGTAAAACCAGAAAACCTCGATTTACGTGCTTGCACGTAAATTGCCTCGAAATACGTGAAACCATATAATTCACAAGCATCCAAATCAACATCATAAAATCATATGCATAATCCATTTGGAAATCCAAAACCATTTCATTTAGACCAATAAAGACATACAGCCCCGTATAGGCACCGTATAGGGCCGAAACCTCGAAATACGTGCCTATATGTAACCACACATCCAAATGCACTCATGGCATCACAAACAAGTATTTAAAACATATAATAAACATTTATGCATGCACCAATTTAGAAAACAAGGTCCACTCACAGACCGTCCAAGCTGCCGCCTCGATTTGCGTGCCATACGGCTCCCCGAGCCGATCACCATCACCGGGACTCCCAAACCTGTCCAAATTTTAATAGAAGGTTACTAACTACTTAATTAACCTCCTACCAAAGCCCCGTAATTTTCCCGAACTTTTAACTATTTTTAAACCGACCCTAAACCTTCCGACACCCCGAAAACTATCGAAACGATGTACGATTGACGCGAGACCAGTCCCAAAATCTTCGTTACATCGAATAGAAGATTTTCCGTGCTGAACACTTCCCCAAATTATGGTCCACGCGTCCTCACGAGCCCCTAGAAGGTCGAAAATACTGTTCATCATCACTAACCTCAGAAAACCGGTTTTTTTTTTTGTTTTTGGACCGGTTACTGTAGCAGCACTGTTCCGAACCGGCCTGAACGGTTCAGGGGTTTTCTCCCTCTATTTTGGTCCGATTTCAACCCTAATTAATCATATAATTCATATATCTTCATTCCCTATCAATTCCAATCATCAAAACGACCTAAAAACCTCAAAATTTGATGGTTCAATTCTTGAACCATATGGTTCAAGCTTCCTAAAATTCTCCCATGGCTTCACAGCCGTCCTACACCTCCCAAAAACATTCCATTAGGACCCTAATGACTCATTAAGCCCATCCTAATCATCTAATATCAACTATATCCACAAAAACACAATTATGGATCCAAAAATCAAAACCGAGCATTACCTCGGCTTCGGGTTTCCGCCGTGCATGGTGGCTCCCTCCTGGCCGGCCACCATCATCCTCAGTCCTTCCCTCACTCTCCTGGTTCCTCAAATGATCATGGGTTGAAGGTTGGATTGGTTTGGGTTGCACCAAGATGGAGGGGAATGGTGAGATCGGGTTTGTGTTGTGGGGGATGGTTTGCACGACTAAGGGATGGTATGCATGTATGAGAACATAATGAGCAATGGATGAGTGACACTTGTCACTCATCCATTGGGCCCTTGTAAAATATCTGGCCCACATAAGTCCAAAAGTGCCTCGTAAAACGCGTCACCGTGAATAGTATCTTGGAACTTCCATGAACCGTAACTTCGCCGTCGAACGTCCGAATTCGACGTGCCGCCTGTCTACGGATTCGTATCGTCGTGATCTACGTAATGGTCTTCGGCCCTCGGCCATCGGACCTCCCGGTCAAAAAGTCAACATTTGCCCCATTTTAACCATAATTACCAAAATGCCCCTAAACTTCTGAACGTCATAACTTCCTCCTCGAACGTCGAAATTGAACGTGCCACCTGTCTATGAACTCGTGACGTCACGAACTACGTCACGGTCATCGGTCAAAGTCTGTTTGACCGCCGGAATTAAAGTCAACATTTTGCCACGACCAAGGGCAAAACGGTCATTTCGCATCGTTCGTCCGATTTCGCCCAACTAACCACGGATTAGCCTCACTAATCGTGATTAGTCACTAATCTAATCTAGGAATTTGGGACGGGTCGTTACAACCTTCCCTCCTTAATTAATTTCGTCCTCGAAATTCCAGCCGACCTAAATCCAACCGATCTTCCCTCCTTAATTTAGTTTCACTCTCGAAACTCCAACTATCCTGATTCCACGTCCACCCCGTGGAAAGTAGAATCAACCTCGAAACACGTGTACACTAGTACACCTACTAACCAGAAAAAAACTCGTCTGCACCCAGACGTACCATTAACACTCTCGTCGTATTAACTACGTTCGACCACGTCGAATGATAGTAGCCATACGTTCTGAATTGACACTACTTGTCAAATCTACCGTTTCGTTGACACAACCAACTAGACGGTTCCGTGCTCAACCACTAACTATCCTGACGTCTACTCCCACTGGGAGTCACCAGACCTCACTAATCGATCCACGTTGACACATCCGACAAACTGTCACACTTGACAACACCTCCTACAAACCGTCACCACTTGACAGTCGTCAGTCGAAAACTAACACTATACACCCGTGGTTACACTAACCTCCAACTTACTCAACGTGAGTATACACCAACCAACAATTCACCCGACCTGTGGGTAACTAGACCCATCAGAAATACCATGACCCAATGCACAGTATCCAATGTCCAGTCCACGACCTCAACTAATCCGATGGTATCAGAACCAATCCGACTACCAACACGCTCACCAACGTACCACTGGTATAACCTATATACGGTCACTAGGAAAGACAAGTCTGCCCAGTATCGTACCTCGAACAACGTACAAGGTACGTACGTCTATCCATCAACCAGACTACAACCACCTAGGTCGTTGCCAATCATGTTTCAATTTTTGGAGTTCATCTGTCCAATCCAGTATTAGAAAAATCGAAACTCCGACCCATTATCCATTTCCAAATCCGAATTCGAATCCGCAATTTCGTAAGAAATCCCGAATCCAAACCCAGAACTCATATCCATAATCTTGTCCAAATTCGAATCCGAAATCATCATTCCGTAAGCTAGCATATGGAATAACCATTCCTAACCCAAATTCATAAAAGAAAATCCACTGTCAAGCTCCAGAATCAAATCCTGAATCGTCACCCAGAATCCGATTCTAAAACCCAAATCCAGAAATCCTCCTTCAAGTTCCAAAATAAAATCCTGAATCGTCATCCAGAAATCTGATTCCAAAACTCGAAATATCGTTCACGTCTACCGAGACGTACCAAAACCGAACCTCTCGGTTACCTGCTCAACCGATTACCCTATTACCATCGATTGACTTCGTAGGGAAGCCAATCACAATATCAACACATCTCTAAGGCTGACCATATCTGACTACGTTGGAAAACTACTCACCTGAGTAATATACCATATGGGATTCACTTCGAAAAGAAGTTCAGTCCTAACATCCTCAACTCAAACATCCAAGTAAGAGTGATAAACTCTCCACCTATCTGGATCATCAAGATCACGATCCAGATCCACCACTACGTCAACCGACCATAGACGTCATGATCCCCGATCGTCACGACGTCCAAAGTCCTCAACCAAATCGCACATCTAAACAGATCAGTTAACGACGAGACACGTCGAGACTGTGGGTTCTCACTGACTACCTCGTATCGATCCTTGTCATTCCACCTAGAAAAAATCAAGAATGATACAAAACAATGACATCAAAATCCGTCCTACGTGAATGTAAACAACACTCGCTGCACTCACCACATCATATAACTTGACATCATCTGCCACCAAGTAGAGAATGAGGAATCTCAGTCACCTAACTTCGATATACTTACTCCACTTGATGACCCAAAACAAATCCTGGGTCCATCAACCAATACACGATCAATGTACTGGTGACTGCAAACATCACCTAACGTCATCTACCACCATCTACCATGGTATAATTCGAGAAGTCACTCATTACCAATGCGGAAAACCAACATTCGATTCATCACCTCAATCGCAACCTCTCGCGATTCTGAAGTTCCAACCATACCAGAACCATCACACTATGACATCAGCCACGTGTCCAGCACCAATTTAACTCTATCCGTGATCCACTCCCGGATCACCGATACCGAACATATGCCCCTCACAACTGACGTGACTTGACGTCATCACAATCACCAGCACTAGCACCAGCATTAGTACCAATATCATCACCTGTCAGCATCAACTCACAAGCATCCACACTAGCATCAGCACTAACACTCAGATACCTTACAGAGTAGGATTTTGATCCCTACTTGTAATATTCCCTATGCTCTGTAAACCTGTTGACTAGTCAAACTTGTGAAGTTAATGGTCCTGGACCACTGAACTATCCCTTGTCTGACAATGTTTATCGTTTGTTATGTTCTATGTATATATGTACGGTTACTTTTGGTACTTTAACATTTTTGTCAAACGGGAGCAGGATCTTTCACGATTATCGAGGGATAATCGGAATGGGTCTTGTCAGAACTACCTTATGCACTTTCAATGATCTGGACTCGGGAACTTCCCTATATCTAATCAAGCATTAAGCACAACATACATGTATAACAAAAACCAAGATATTGAAACACATGGAAGATTATTGAAATTAATATAAAATATAAAACCATAATTATATTAAAGATCAATCCAACAAAATAATCATTCAATAACGAAAGACAATCACATAGCAAAGAGGCCATGTTGCACTTTTTCTCTTCGGAAACTGCCCTATGGATGCTAAGTGGTCAACACTCCTTGGTGAGACACTCGGGAACTTCCTTATATGTCGCAGATGAAGGTGTTTATGGTGGAATATGGTGTAATTGGATTTTGCTAAGGAAATCTTGAATTGATGAAAAAAGACATTTGGTTAAGCAGAGCTTCGGTACAAAAGTGGGCGATCCTTTATAAATAACCTAAACCTCTCTATTTATAGGAGAAAATTAATCCTCAAATAAATAGGAGTTTACAATTTTAAATTCTAAAAGGAAAAGGTTTCCTAAATATATATGAAAACTAATTAAAAACCTTTTCTACAAGTAAAAAGGGTGAAAATAATAAAACAAAAGGAAATAGGATTGAAATCCTAATACAATATGGAGAATAAGTGTGAAAACAACTTGAAGTTATCCTAAAATGTGCCTAAAACAAGGATTTAAAGATTCAGGACCAATTTTGGTGGAGGGCCATCAAAAATGGGCAGGGAAATTAGTGGTCAACTGCGGCCAAAGGGCAAAAAGAGAGGGGAAGGCACTTCGGTAGGCACGTGCTGAAGTCTTGGAAGGAGGTTCGGTAGGTGCGCTCCGAAACTATTTCTGAGATGTCTTTGTGAATTCGGTAGGTTCCTGCCGAATTCCTTCAAGCTTTCTGGTGGCCTCATTTCATTCAATCATAACTTCTTCAATATCACTCCGATTGTGGTGATTCTTTCGCCTAAATTCTCGTAATTCCGAGTTTTATCCAGTTCTGTACATTTCTCACAAAATTTATTATTTTCTATAATTTTTTGGTATTTAAACATTAAAAGATAAGTATAAAGGGTATAAAAGCTTAATTCAAGGCTTATGAAATACCCCCACACTTAGACTTTGCTAGTCCCTAGCAAATACCAAAACAAACTAAGGGCTTTGTAACTCAAATTTTGGTTTTCTTAAAAGCAAAAACTACTAAGCTCTCAACCAGTTGTCTCAAATTGTATCAACATAAGTATGACATCAAAGATTTACACTAAGAAGCTATATAGCATATCGATTTCAAAAGTTAATACATCATAATAAAATGTCATGACAAGTAAGAGAATGAGTAAGCTTGGTGAAATATATCGCAACATGAATAAAACAAGTATGAATTAACTTAAAAGATAAGCACTCATGATTTCCACTCAATTTGTATAGGGTTTGTGTTTGCACTCAAGGTATGTGAGAAAGATGCTCACATAAAAGAAAGTAAGTTACTTCATAAAAATTTCAAACATAAACCATAAGAAAGTGAACTTACTTGCACAAATGAACCAAAACCATAAGTTTACTCAAGTGATAGACTTAGCTAATAAAAGGTTACTCATCTCAATGATCATAAGGTCTTAATTTAAGGTTGTAATGGGGCTAGGTGTAGAGGCAAGTGATTTTTAGGATAATGGTGTTAAATTTTGTTCTAGGACTCACCAAAGGCCAAGTATTTTCCCATCATCATAGGCCAAGTATTAACTTGTTGGGCCGAAATTCTTCATGTAGGCCTCCAAACTTCATTGTTCCAAATCACAAGCATAGGGAACTTAGCTCAAAACTCAAATTTAGTCCTTATAGAACTTTTGTTCTTGATTGTATTTTCTTTTCATCCCTGTTTTTTTTTTGTTTTTTTTTTCTTTCGAGAGGTAATGCAATGTATAACAACATAGTTTGAGCAAGTCATTTCCCTAAACTTACATATAAGTCTTCAGTCATGAAATCATTTACTTGTATCTCATGCCATCTTTCAAATCTTCAACCAAGTCCAAGGAATAAGGGTAAAAGATGTCTTATACTAGGCTTACGTGAATAGATATTTAGGGTGATGAAAGAAAGACTTAATGTAGGCTCAAAGTGAGTAAACTAGGGGGATCACACTTGTGTGATCAAGTAGGGCTTGGATATTTCAATAAGTGGTGCTAACCTTATTGCCTGAATCATGTCCAAAATTAGAGAATTTATTGACTTAAAAGCATTGAAAATCACATAGAGTAAGTTCTAGTGCTCTAGAGTTCATTAAAATCTATGGCAAGCAGTTCTGAGGCATATGTACATCAATTTAACAAAGAACTCCTACGAATCACTCGACAAAGAAGTATATAAGGCTCTAAAGCTCACATAGGGTTCATATGATTCATACAAATCCGAACATGCTGATTATGTATCGGTTTAACATGCATCATCTACTACAAGTCATAAACACTTAATCATAAAGCATTAAAAAAAGAATTCAAGTTGTAGTGATCATCTTTTAGCCATGTTTTCTTCATTTATCCGTCATTCTTATCATCGACAGGTTAGATGGCATCCTAAGACTCATTAAAACACTAAATTAACAAAAGACTTAAAAGTAAAGACTAAAACAAATGAAAATATTTTTGGGTTTTTGTTGTTTTTTGAATTTTTTTCTTCAATTTTTTAAATAAGACTCAATAAAGTTGTAAACCTCTCCCCCACACTTAAATCTGACATTGTCCTCAATGTATGAAAGTGGAAGCATAAAATCTAAGTAAGGAGGAATGATTCACGAAAATAAAGCAATAAAGACATAAAGTAACTAATAGTAAAGAAAGTGAAGGGTTTAAGAATGAAAATCTCCATTTGAAGTTTCCTCCACTTCTCCGTCATTGGGTTACCTCCCAAGAAGCACTTGAAGTTTAATGTCCATTCATCCTAGACTAGTTGCTTCATTTACTCGTTATGAACCGTCGGATTTTGGAGTTGCATCTCTTCCACATTGTGTTCCTTGAAGGATTTGAAGTTGGGTTTTAATCTGTGGTCATTGACTTTAAGAGATTTCCCAGTGATAGGTGATTGAACCTGTACATCACCATGAGAGTAAACATGAGTAATAAGATAAGGGCCTTCCCATTGAGAACGAAGCATGGAAGTGCTTTCCACAGATCATCCTATCATGTTGGGCCTTGGTTCTTTATTTGTAGATCCATGAACTATCGAATGCATCATTTCGAATTTCTTCAAGTTCACAAACTTGCAACTTTCGATGTATTCCTGTTTCATCAGTGTCCATGTTGAATCTCTTAACTACCCACCAAGATTTTTGTTCCAATTCCATGGGAAGATAACATGCTTTGCCATAGATAAGCCGAAAGAGTGACATACCGATGGGGGGTTTTGTAAGTTGTTTTGTTGGCCCACAAAGCGTCATCTAGCCTTGCACTCCAATCCTTGCGTGAGGGCCCAATAGTTCTCTCCAGTCTCTTCTTGATTTCCTAATTGCTAACTTCTGCTAAACTATTGGTTTGAGGGTTATATGGAGTTGATACCTTGTGAGTGATTCCATACTTTTTAAATAGTGCGCCAACTATTTTTTTGCAAAAGTGGCTTCACCCATCACTAATCATTACGTGGGGCATACCAAATCTAGAAAATATGTTAGTGCGAAGGAAAGCTGCAAAAACTTTAGAATCATTAGTACGGGTGGCTTTAGCTTCCACCCATTTCGGTACATAATCCATAGCAAGAAGTATATATTCAAAACCAAACGAAGAAGGGAATGGACCCATGAAGTCGATACCCCACAGATCAAAAATCTCAACATTAAGTATATAGGTTTGTGGAATTTGATCTCTAGGTCCTAGATTACCATATTTTTGACATTTATCACATGTAGCACAAAATACCTCAGGGAAACACCTTCAGGGTAGTTTTCTTGGAACCAAAATGTCCCCCGCATGCTTCAGTATGATAAAATGCAAGAAAAAAGTGAAGTTCAATATCTGGGACACATCTCCTAAATACTAAATTAGAACATTGTTTCCACAAGTTCATCCCATAAGTAAGTTCTAGCATTATGTTTAAGCTTATCACGTTGATATCTAGGCATGGTACCCGGGAACGCTTTAGTGACCAAGTAGTTTACAATATCAGCATACCATGGGGTAGTAGAGGTACTTACCTGGATTCCGAAAAAAAAAATTCGTTTGGAAAGGTCTCAAGTATGATGCCATCCTCCTGATTCTTCACGATCCTGGATAGGTGGTTGGCAACAAAATTCTCTACTCCCTTCTTATCCTTTACCTCAATATCGAATTCTTGGAGCAAGAGGATCCATTGAATAAGTCTTGGTTTGGCATCCTTCTTAGTCATCAAGTACTTCAAAGCAGCATCATTTGTATACACAATAACTTTGGACTGAAGTTAGTAAGAACAAAACTTATCAAGAGTAAAGATTACCTCAAGTAGTTTCTTTTCAATAGTTGTGTAGTTTTGTTGAACTTCATCCAATGTTATAGAGGCATAGTAAATGGAATAGGGCTTCTTTTCCTTTCTTTGTCCTAAGACAGCTCCTACTGCATAGTCGGAGGCATCACACATGAGCTCGAATGGTAAAGACCAATATTGGGCACATAGGATAGGGGCACTAGTGAGGAAGTCCTTAAGCTTGTCAAAGGCCTCTTGGCACTCGGAACTGAACACAAAGGTGGTTTCCTTTTGGAGTAAACTACATAGGGGTCTAGAAATTGATGAGAAAACTTTGATGAATCACCGGTAGAAACCTGCATGTACAAAGAACGAACGGATCTCTCTCACCGAAGTGGGAGAGGGTAAGTACCACACAAGATCTACTTTAGCTCTATCAACCTCCATGCCTTTAGCCAAAACAATATGTCCTAAAACTATCCCTTGAGTTACCATGAAGTGACATTTCTCCCAATTAAGTATTAGCCTAGAATCGACACATATTTGCAATATGAGTTCAAGGTTTTCTAAGCATGCATCAAAACTATCTCCGAATACTCTAAAGTCATCTATGAATACTTAAATAATATTTTCTACATAATCAGAGAATATGCAAAGCATACAATGTTGGAAAGTACCTGGTGGATTACACAAACCGAATGGCATCCTCGTGTAAGCAAATATACCAAAAGGGCATATGAAAGTGGTATTCTCTTGATCTTCCTGAGCGATGCTTATTTGGTTGTATCTTGAGTATTCATCAAGGAAGCAATAGTGGGAGTGTTCTGCGAGTCTCTCAAGCATTTGGTCAATGAAGGGTAAAGGAAAATGGTCTTTCCTTGTGGTGGCATTGAGTTTCAGGTAATCGATGCAAACTATATGTCCGGTTATGGTTCGTTGAGGCACTAATTCATTCTTAGCCTTCTTCACTACAGTTATTCCAAATTTCTTTGGAACAACCTGCACCGAAGATACCCAACGACTATCTGAAATAGGGTAAATAACACCACAATCATAAAGTTTGATTACCTCCTTTTTTAACTACTTCCATCATAGGTAGATGAAGTCTTCTTTGTGCTTCCCGTGTGGGTTTGGCATCATCTTCAAGAAGGATACGATGAACACAAGTGGCAGGGTTGATTCCTTTGATGTCTGCAAGTGTCCATTCAATCGTGGTATTGTACTTCTTGAGTACAGTTAGAAGTTTTGTCTCTTGATCAGGTTTCAGAGTTGAAGAAATAATGACGGGTAAAGTATGATTATCTCCAAGGAATGCGTACTTCAAATGTTCTAGAAGTACCTTAAGTTCTAGTTCAGGGTCTTGGACAACAGAGGGAAGCATTTTATTAGTACCAAAAGTAATTGGAATTGGAGGAGGAAGACTTACATATCTCAGCATTTCATTTAGGGCCATGACCGATTCAATGATTTTGGGTTCAAGGACCTCAATTAGTGCACCGAAGAGGGCTTCAGTCCCCGAATGGAGTCAGTCCTGTTCCTTCTTGAATGGTTATTTTGAGTTTATCGGCGTGTATATGTTTCAAGTTTTCTTGCGACATAGATTCAACAATGTCAATAGCAAAGCAAGCATTAACACGAGTAGTAGGATACCTCATAGTTTCAAAGATGTTGAACTCGATCATCTCCCCATCAAATTCCATGGATAGAAGACCATTGTGGACATCTATCTTTGTTCTTGCAGTCCTCATGAATAGACGTCCGAAAAACAATGGTGTGTTGTCCAAATGACTCCCATTCATGTCAAGTATATAATAGTTAGCCGGAAATATAAGTTTATTGACCTACACAAGAACATCTTCTACATATCCCCTTGGATATGCGTGAGAACGATCTTCTAATTGAATAAGCACATTGTCTTTCTTTAATTCTCCTAGATTCGTTGATGCATATATATGGTATGGAATAACATTGATTGATGCACCTAAATCTAGCATGGCATTATCAAAGGACTTGTTACCTATTACGCAGGAAACTGAAAAAAGCCCGAGATCTTTCAATTTTTGTTGTAATTGTCTTTGAATTACTGCAGAAACGGTTTTGTTTACCTTAACCACTTCTCTCTCTCTTGTTTGCCGTCTTTGAGTGCATAACTCTTTGAGGAACTTGGCATAAGCTGGTACTTTTTTGATGCATTCAATCAATGGTAAGTTCACTTGTACCTTCCGGAATATATCAAGGATCTCTTCATACTACCCATCCTTCTAAGGTTTTGCAAATCTGCTTAGAAAGGGTGTACGAGACAACAAGGTGTTAGTAGGAATAGAATTTGAAGAGGTAGGATTTTTAGCTTTGTCGTGGCTGGATGGTGTTGAAATTGGTGCCACTTCCTTAGTCGGAATGGTGATCTTATCATACTCATTTCGAACAAATTCATCACTTTCCTTCCTAGCATCCATAGAACTTGATTTCGGACCTTCCTTGGGTATAAGGTCGTGCAAAACCTTCCCACTTTGAGTTGTAACATAACTAGCATGCTCAAAAGCATTTTTCTTTAGGTTGGGAACGATTTGTGAAGGCAACTTCCCTGTATCCTTGACTTGTCCCATGAAATCGACAATTTGACCACTTTGCTTCTTCATTTCAGAAATGTCACGACCATGAGTGTTCAACGTGTCCTTTGTTTGTTTTTGGCTATCCAAAAGGACTTGAGTGGAAGTGGATAGTTGCGCAAACATATTATCATAATCTGGGTTAGAGAATTGATGAACTGGAGGAGTTTGTTGCATAACAATAGGTTAATGAGGCATCAGTGGTCTTGGAATTAATTGTTGCTGTGAGTACCCTTGTTGGTGTTGAGCAGGAAGGTTTAAAAATCCTTCATTGCTGCTTCACTTGAATCCTGGATGATCCCAGTTGCCTTGTCCATAGTTGGTTAAGTTATTGAACTGGTTGTTCCCTTGATATCTGCCCAAGGCATTGGCTTGTTCCATTCCCTCATTGGGATTCATGATTTAAGGACAATGATCAGTAGGGTGTCCGTCCAATTGGCATATGCCACATATAGGTGCTTTAGGTTGCATAGCACTTTTGGAATCTAATTCCAAAACTTGTTCAAGCATAGATTGGAGCTTTTCAATCTTTTCATTTGAGGCAGCCTTGGAATTAAGTGCACTTACCCCCTTCTTATGAGGCATGCCATATTGGGCATCATTGGTGGTCGTACTCTTGAGTAACTATCTTTCTTCAGGCTCATGTAAGTACATAAATTCCCTATGTGAAGCTGCATCAAGAAGGTCTCTATCCGTGGGTTTGAGACCATCATAGAAGTAATTCAGTATGTTAATTTCTGAGAAACCATGTGAAGGACAAGTAGAACAAAGGCCCTTGAAATGATCGTAGTATGAACCAAAGGTTTCGTCTGGTGCTTGGGTAATGGATGTGATCCCTTGCCTATTTGAAGTGATCATAGAAGCGGGGAAGTACTTGGTCAAAAACAAGTCCGCAAGTTGTTTCCAAATAGTGATATGATTGGTGGGCAAGTCCATGAGCCAAGATTGGGCCCTATCCGCCAAAGAGAAGGGAAAGGCCTTAAGTTGCAGAAGTTCATCATCATCATCATCACTTGGTTTCATATTATTACACACATATTGGAAAGTTATAAGGTTTTTATTCGGATCCTCATTGGATAACCCATAATAGGTTGGGAGTCAATGAAGAAAACCACTCTTAAGCTCATTGTCTATTTTGTTTTCCTTGGATAGAGGAAAAACAATGCAGGAGGGTCCTATGCTCCACTCAGTTGAGCAAGTACGTTGACGAAGAGACTTAAGTTGGTTGTTGGCCTTCTCAGTTTCGAGTTCACTTTCAAGTTGGTGTTTAGGGGAAGAAGAGGACTCAAATTCGTAGACTTCCTCAAAAGTAGGTTCCAAGATGGGTTCTAAGTTCGAATTCTCAAACTTTGTTTCCCTTTAACTCACCCCCTAGTATAGGCTGTGTATCAGAACTAGCAAAGCGTGGAGATTTGCAAGTTGGAATTAGTAGCTTTGGCTTAGTCATGCATAGGAACCTGAGATGAAACAAACATACAATGTAAGAGTCATATCCTAATCGCCGCAATCGATAAGAGAAATTTGCAAGCGAGATAGGTAGTCATAAAATGTAGAAAACAGAAAATACGCAAACAGCATTTTATGTATAAAGAACAGGTTATAGGTAAGTAAGTAAAGAAGTTAAAGAGTATAACCAAGAATATACAAGGTAGATCACGACAATAATATGGAAAAATACAAGTTCAAAAACTTCCAAATCAATGCAACACATAAAAGTCTACATGAAGAATGGTGTGAATACAACAATGGAAACCGTTAGAATCTGCATAAGGCATAAGAGTTACGTGACATTGCATGAAAAGAATGGCTTGCGCCTTTGATCTCACTTCGCTAGATTCACTTAGTCATAGGGGGCCCGGTGATGAAATCCGAGCAACATGAAACAACATGGAGGGTATGCAATCTACCAATGCAATAGATAGAGTCTTAAAGTGACATGAATAACTTTCCCACTTCTCTTCTCATAGTACTTTCTTGGGCTTACGGTCTGCGCGTACTGATAAACATATTTCAATCCCCTCCACCTTTCAACGTTAATCATGACCAGTTGGGATAGATGTAACGCGAGAAGCAAGGACTAATTTCGAGAACACCCTGAGGCTAGCCTGGCCAGGGTGTGTGCTCCATTGGAGTCTTCTTTCTTAGTGCCCCACTTGTCACCAGTCATAACCCTCCTAGAAACCATAACCAACCGATGGATGTTTTCAAAATAGTGGCTTACTAAACCCAAGTGTTTACAACCTTCGCCCCACTTCATGTCCATAGATTCGAGTCTACAGTGTGTGGTGATGAAATTCACACATCACGAAGGGTTAAGGAGAAAGTAAACAAAAGGAGCATTAACTGTTCCCAAAAGTAAGTTTTTGAAGAGAAAGGTTTTGAGATTCATGGAACTCTAAAACATTTAATAGGAAACAAGTGTTTTTTTTTATAATTTTTGAAATTTTTTTATTTTCAGAAATTCCATTTTTTTAATTAATTTTTTTTTTCGATTTTTTTTTTACTTTGGATATTGTTTTTTAAGAAATTTACAAAGAAAACGTTTTTGTCCAGAAGTATTATAATTTATAAACAAGTTTAAAAATTATGTACGAATACTATAGGGGAAAATTAACACATCCTTGGTATGTACATGGATGCATGTAACGACCCGTCCTGAATTTCAGGATTAATTAACGATAATTATGATTAAATAAGGATAATTAGGGGTTAATTGAGAAGATTCCTCGACTAATCCGGAGAATCGCGGAAGGACGGTGTGAAATGGAGATTTTGCCCCTTGACTTGGGGTAAACTGTTGATTTTTGGCTTGGGCGGTCAAATGGACTTTGACTAATGATCGTGATGTAGATCGGGACGTTACGAGTCCGTAGACAGGTGGCATATCGAAATCAAACGTTCGACGGGAAAGTTAAGAGTCTAGAATGGAAATTAGAAGTATTCACGCAAAACGAGAATCGACACGTGGCATAATTGGATTGGATCATTATCTGGTGGGGACCACCGGATGAGTGACAAGTGTCACCCATTTGATTGGCCCAATTTCCCAAATTGGGGGATATTATCTCCAGCTTCAGTCATCTTCTTTATTTGTCCCTTAACCCGTGAAACCCGAACCCGTGTAACCCCAATCCACACCAACACCTCTTAATCATCATCCTTTGCTATGGATCTATGAATGAAAATGAAAGGGGACGTCGGGACGATCGTGGTTGTGGCCCCGCCGGTGATCGCGACGGCGAGGTAAGGAAACCGAACTCGTAAGCCCTGTTTTGAGTTCAAAATGGAAAATCCTATTTTAGTGGTTGTTGAAGGAGTTTAACCATTCAATGTTTTTGGTGGTTGTACGAGTCAATTGGTCATGCAATTGAGGGCAACGGTGGCCAGAGCTGAAAGGAATCGAAGGAGGGATTCTGGGCTACTGTTCCTCGATTCAAAAGGTAAAATCTAGGTTCAATTTCATAGTTTTGGGTCCATAGATCGATTAAGGGAGGTTAGACAAAGCTATAGGAAGAAATAGGATCAAGTTTAGTTGAGAATCGAAGGAATTGGAGTCGGGTCTGGTCGGGTCTGCGGGTTTGCGCCACCTGAATTGCAGACCTAGAAGGAGGTTGAAGACGAGATAACGCCATCATCTTACAGCTGTCAGAGGTGAACCTACAGGATGGCGACACGTGCCACATGTCAATGCACAGTCAGCACTGACATGTCAGTGACATGGACCAGTAGCATGCTGACACGTGGCACTATTAGAAACTATAAGTGTTGACGTCATTTTTAAGATTTTGATGACCCGGATCCAATGGGGGTGGTTTCAAGTCAATCAGAGATTGTTAGGTTGGTCAAATCGAGGGCTTTAACCTCGGGAAATGTGTTTGGGATATGTTGACTTTTTCGAAAGTTTCGGAAGTTCCAAAGTTGGTGATTTAGCCTCAGGGAGGCTTATGGCACGCGTATTGAGGCGGTAGTAAGGATGGTATGTGAGTGGAAATTTTCGTTCTTAATATGATGCATGCATAACTAGTTTATATGTTTTATATATGCGATTTCTATGATTATGATTGTGGTATTTATGATTTACATATTTGCACGTATTTCGAGGTTTATGGTTTTATATTGTATTTATACGTGCTGGGTTTTCCACTATGGCTTAATGGAATGGTTTTGGATTTGGAAATATGGAATCGGGTACGATACCTAGTTGATTTGGAATTTATCAGACTTGAAGTCCATTTGATTTAATGAGATATCGGACTGGAGGCCCATTTGGTTTACATTACCGGGCTTGAGGCCCAGTTGAGTATGTTATCAAGCATGAGTCCCATTTGTGGTTTATAAATGTGATTTCAAGTTCAAAGACCCTAAATTGATTTGGATCTGAGAAATTAGATTTCTGGATTTATGGTGATTTATGGAAATGGTATTCCGGGCATGGCCCCTTTTAAAGGTTTTGAAAGGATTTTATAAATGTCTTCTATATACCATCCTTATATGTGGATATGTGGGTGGTCTCCTCCAGCTTTCTGGGACACTAGGGTAGTCACGGGGCATTGCCTGACGCACTCTAGAAGCCCGTGTGGGCTAAGGTTTGGGTTATCCCTTGTCTGGCCCTTCGTGTCACACGTGGGTTAGACTGGAGCATGGCATATCCCAGGTTAATCCCGGGTGGATTGAGATGGGTTGTGTTAATGCATGTGTCTCTTATTTCTACTAACACATCCTCAAACACCCCAACAAGATTGGTGACAGAAGCATTAGCCAATCTAACACACAAGTATGTGGGCTTCAAATCTCCTAAGTCCAAGGACTTATAGATGTAGAAGGGCATGGTGTTTACTGAAGCTCCCGTGTCACACAAGCAATGTTTGCCTTGCGCCCATTGTATTATTGGACACGTTTTGTCATTGATCTTTTGGTTTTCTATGCTAATTAAAAACAAAATTACATAGAGGACACATAAGCTTCTACTTGAATGTCAGCTACTGAAAGTTTTTAATTAGCAAAGCCAGCTAATTGATCTTTTGGATTGGACATGAAGTCTGTAATATTTATTTATATAAGGTTTGCTTTTGATTTTGATTTTTGATTAGGAAACCAAAAACAAAATTATTGAGAATCTAAGCTCACACTTAACCATGCCTAAACCTAACCCTTGCTTTATAATCACAAACAAAATTTTGGCTCAAAACCGAAACTATACCGAAACCGTACCGAACTTAATTGGTACAATACGATTTGGTTTCACTTTCAAAATATTGAATACCGAACCGTACCGTACCGATTAAAATTAAATGGTATGGTTCTGGTATCGATCAATTTTGTACCGTACCGAACCGTGCCCACCCCTAGTGTGAACTGCTATAATGATGCGGGTAATGATGTTGGGGTTCGCTACTGGGTCACGAGCTGCTTGAGAGACAAGGAATGCGATGGACCACATGATACATGTTGGAGTAAGAAATAGTGCAAGACGCTAGACTGATGGGCTGCTGATATGATATTGGGAAGATAGGTTGCGCACCTAAACTGGGCTTACTTGGAATGGATGCGCTAGCATTTTTTCAGATGGGTCCACGCAACGATAGCTGGCATGGTTTTATGGGTAGTCCCTGGCTTTGCGCGAAATTTTCCATAGCTGGATTGTGAGAATTTGGCGATGTTGGGCTTGGACTGCTCCTGGGCTTGAGAGCATAGTGTGTACTTTGGACGTATGGGCTGCAAGAATGAAACGCGCGCAAGTGAGCTGGCAAAATCGAGTTGGTGATGTGGACTGATGGCTGAAGTGCTGGTTATTTGGGCTACTAGAAATTTAAGTGTTGGGCTTTGGTCGCACAAATGGGTTGATGGAATAGTTGTAGAAAATGGACCTCGGCAACAAGTACTCAATTTGGACAATTAATTAGTAATTCTTAATTGAATTATTAATTCTAGTAATTAGTTACTAATCAATCAATTCTAGTCCAACAAGGTAAACAATAAAGGAAATTGATATAAAAAGATGATCAATTAGGTGCTTATCAAATTTCCCCACACTTAGACTTTGCCAGTCCCTTAGCAAAACTAAAACAAACTAAAAATTGACAACATTTTTTTTAAAATAACTAAGCCCTGATTTTACTCCCTAGCACTTAAACCTTGCTAGACCCTAGCAAATCGAAAAACAAAAAAAGACACAAAACTTTTTTTTATATTGGCAAGACAACTCTATAGCCTTTAACCATATGTTTCAGAAATTTTTATATGTATATGACCTTATGACCTTCAAAAAATATGCATAAGGAATTCAAGGGATAATAGAGATACAATCATGCCATGAATAAATAATACATGGATAAACAATGGTGAAATTAAGTATGTGCATGCTTCAAACAAGTTTAGATCACCTAACAATGGATGCACTGAAACAATAGGGTTCACTCAATGTATATGTGAGAAAATAGTTCACATATTTGAATAATAAAAGCACTGGAACAATACTTCATGAATATAATGAATTACTTGCACAAATGAACTCAAACTATATGCTTACTCACACAACTTACTCATTAGATCAAAGGCTACTTATCTCATAGATCTTAAAGGTCTTTAGTGAGAGGTTGTAATGGGGCTAGGGCTAAGGTATTCAGATTTTAGATATGTGGGGGTAAAGAACGTTCCAAAGACTTAGACATTACACCAAAACTTGATCAATTACGAGCATATCTTCTTCCAAAACGTCACCAAGAGCAAGTGGAAGCCAAATTTCATCTTGTTGGGGGACTCAATCCAAATACTTACATTCAAAACATAATTGCTAGAGAACTAAACATTTTCTTTTCTTTTTAAACACTTTCTTTGCTCTCAAACTCGTCCATTTTTTTGTTCTTTTTTATTTTTTTTATTTCGAAATCACACAATACGTCAAATAAATTGGACAATCCTATCCCATGCATCATCACCTTGAATAGAATATCTTCATGCCATCCTCAAGTGTGTTAGCTTTGAAATCTTCAACCAAGTATTTAGAACAAGGGTACGTAAGGATACCTATACTAGGCTAGGAGTTTAGATATGCACGGTAGAGAAAGAAAAGGCTACCTGTGGGCTCAAAAGGGCCAATCAGGGGTGCCACAACTCGTGCACACAAAAAAGGGGACACATGACCATTTGGAAAAGTGGTGGAAAATCTAGGTGCCTTTAATCATATCCACAATCAAAGTATGTATTGACTATAAGCTTCGCAAATTGACATGAATAGGTTATAGCAATCTCTAGTTAATTAAAGCTATTGCAAGTAATCATATGAGGCATGAATAAGCTGTAAGACCCGTGTCCTGGAGGGAATGGTACACGATCCCACATTCTTGTGAGGGGGGAATGGTCTGGGAGAGGATGGTGGTGTGCCTTAAAGGTGTAGGCACACACCTATCTAGCACGAGGCCTTTTGGGAGCTCAAGTGGCATTAGGGGGGATTGGAACCCCAAAGTTAAGCGAGTTGAGGCTGATGCAATTCCATGATGGGTGACCCCCTGGGAAGTTGCACTGTGAGCTCCGGAAAATAAAACCGTGAGGGCAAGGGCGAGGAGGCCCAAAGCAGACAATATCGTGCTAGGTGAGTCGGGTCCTGACAGAGAAGGGTCGGGTCCTAACAGAATGGTATCAGAGCCAGACCCCGACCGGAAAGTGTGCCAGCGAGGACGCTGGGCCTTAAGGGGGGTGGATTGTAAGACCCATTTCCTAGAGGGAACGGTGAACGATCCCACATTCCTGCGATGGGGGAATGGTCTGGGAGAGGATGGTGATGTGCCTTAATGGTGTAGGCACACAACCTATCTAGCACGAGTCCTTTTGGGAGCTCAAGTGGCTTTGGGGGGGATTGGAACCCCAAAGTTAAGCGAGTTGAGGCTGGTACAATTCTATGATGGGTGACCCCTTGGGAAGTTGCACCGTAAGCTCCCGAAAACAAAACTGTGAGGGCAAGGGCAAGGAGGCCCAAAGCGGACAATATCGTGCTATATGAGTCGGCTCCTGACAGAGGAGGGTCGGGGCCTGACATAAGCTATATATAATTTTCACTCAGGAAAGACATAACATATAGCTTAAAAACTCACGTAGGTTATTGTGATTCAAAACATAATTCTAATAAGCGAATTCTATACCAAGTTTTACAAACCATATCTATTACAAGTCAAAAAAAGTCAAAATATCTCAATTAGTACAAGAATTCCAATAAAGTGATATGCAAACATCATAATATTCTTATTTGTTCCAATTCATCATCAACTAGTTAAGTGCATCCTAAGATTCTTGAAAAAAAGACTCAAAACACACGATTTTTTTTTTTTTTTTGCAAGAAGTAATTAAAAAATAATTAAAAAGCAAATTTTTTTAAAATATTTTGAAAAAAATTTTTGGAAAAAATATTTTACTGAAAACAATTTAAAAAACATAAATTTGTTTGATAAATAAGTTTTGAAGACAAATTTTTGAAAGACATTTGAATATTTTTTTTTTAAACCAACGATTCTTTTGAAAAAAACTTTAAAAAAAATTGTTTTGTTATTTTGTTATTTTTATTATTTTTTGAACACTAAGACTTTGTAAACCTCTCCCCCCACACTTAAATCCGACATTATCCTCAATGTATCAAAGTAAAAGTATAGAATCAAGTATGAGATAGAGTTTTGCGAAAATAAAATGAAAATAAAAGATAAGGGAAGAGAATGCAAATATGTTGTAGACTCCTCCATTGAGTTGCCTCTTAACATGCGTTTGAATTTAACGTCTTTAGTCTAGACATGATGCATCTTTTTAAGCAATTGTATTTGCCGGTTCTTGGAGATGCATCTTCTCCACGTTGTGCACACACATATAGGAAAGTAACGAATAAAAAATTTAGACAAATGTGAGAAAATAAAAACAGAAAATTTAGTATATGCACTGTATAGTTCCGAGAAACAGAAAATAAAAACATATTTAATAAATACAGTTACAATTAATCTACAATGATGAAAATTATGCACAAGCATGGTATTTACAGTATGCAATTACAATTACAATTGATCTACAATTACACAAATGAAAGTACACAAAAGATTTTTCAATCTCCGGAAACAGCGCCAAAAATTGACACGCAAAAATGAAGCATTAGAGTAAACACAAAGTCACCCGCATTACTTAAGAGAAACATATGCAATTAAAAACCGTTTTTTTTTTGTAGATGTAGCATTTGATAAATAGGGATCGTTCTAAACTGGGAATTGAGAGTACCTATGCATGATTAACATTTAGATTATAGAATGGGGATCATAAATTGATTTTAAAGTTCTACGTAATTAAACTAAACTCAAACTAACCTAATCTATTATTTACACTTAGTCAAATTATTCTTTATGCCTTACTTATTCTTGATTACATAACTTCAAACCTACGAAATTCTATAACCTTAGTTATAAGAGATGGTTGCATATTCGAAAGTACGTACATGAGAAGCCATCTACACTTTCAATAATAGACTAGGGAACACCTAACTCATCTATCAAGCATTAAGTACCAATATACAAACATAAAAAAAAAACTAAAATATTAGAACACAAGGAAGATTTATACGAAATCAATACAAAATCATATATAAAACCAAGATAAGACTAGTAATCAATTCATAAAAACATTATTCATGCCAAAAGATAACTATTAAGTGCAAAGTAAAACCCTCTTTTGTATATTGTAGCATTGATAAGTAGGGATCATTCTTAACTGGGGATTGAGGATATCTAAGCATGATTATCGTTTGATTAATTAATTTTTTTTTTTTGGGGGGGGGGGGGGGTAGTTGATTGTTTCTATTTTCCTACGTAATTAACTAATCTAAACTAACATATTCTATTATTTACATGGTCAACTCATCTTTAAACCTAACTCATTCACAAATTATTCCAATTCCAAAATCTACCAAATTCCCTTATCTCAGTTCTACGAAATACAAGCATATTATCTCAAGTACGTATTGATAGGTCATAATTTGTGCATGTTTTATCCATGATTTAATACCCTTTTACGTATGTTTTGTTAATATTTCGTTCTATGAAATTGGAGAAAATAATATATGTTGTGAGAAATGTATAGATCAAATAGATATTGGAATTACGAGAATTTGGGCGAGAATCACCTAAATCGGAGTTGAAACGAAGAAGTTATGAAGGAAATAAAATGGCACAGGAATTTGGTGGCCATCCACCGAATTCAGCATCAAAGACTTCACGCGTGTCACTATAATGTGCCTATCGATTCAGTGTATGGCTACCGAAGCACCTAAATCCTCTTCAGCGCACACATCCGGAAGCTCACCGGTCCTGTTCTGTGGACTTCCACTAAACACCTTCACATCTCTTTGGCGCCTTCGACTTGCGTTGACCACGCCTTTGACTGCTCCGATTTCGGTGGTTGACCGCCAAAATTGGTCCCTGAATCTTTAATTCCGAGTTTGGGCAATTTTTAGGTTAATTTCAAGTTCCTTCCACATTTATTCTCCATATTGTATAGGTATTTTAGTCATATTTCCTTTTGTATTCTTATTTTTAATTCCTTGTAGGAAAGGTTTTAATTAGATTTCTTAATTATATAGGAATCCATTTCCTTATAAAATTTAATTAAAAACTCATATTTTTAAGATGATTACTTATTCTCTTATAAATAAGGGCATTAGGGTTTATTGTAGGGGGGCCGAATTTACCTCTTGAAGGTCCCTAAAACTCTGTCAAAATTCATACTCAATTTATATACATTAACCGTATTTTATTATTTTTATGTTTTTGGATTCAAGCTTAAGGAGGACGTAAGGCTTGAGAGAAGAAGAGTGTTTGAGTCCCTTTTCCTACTCCTTGCTATTCTTTAGTATTTGTGTTTATTTATTCTTTTATCGTTTTATGTTTCTTATGCATTTAATTATGTTATTCGTTTATTCAATAATGTTTAAGTAGTGTAATTAGAGCTAGGGTTACTTGAAGCCTTAGCCATGTTAGTTCGTGTTTGATTTCTGGCTCTTGATTATGATTATTATGTATGCCTGGATTTGTTGGATTACTGCGCTTCATGAACTCAATTTATGCTTATAAGCTTAGCTACCTTATTTGTGTATAATTGTCGATGTAATTGCTTGACGGATCACCTCGATGTTTGTGTTCACCCTGCAATTTATAGCATCAAGTTTAAGAGGGGGGATCTTATTCGTAATCTAAACTCATGACTTCCTAGGTCTGCACATCACTTTTCTAGGGATAGTGTAGTGTCATTAAATCTTCTTTATGTTTCACGCATTATCATGCACCATCAGTAATAGTTGTTTAAGGGCAGCGGGCAAATCACGCTTAAACATGCAATCTAAGAGAAGATAATATGTGTGGGGTGAACCTTAGCCGGACCCCTGCACGGGCACTTAATTCAGATACATGCATAGTAATCTAATCAAGGAAATCTAACGAAACTTTAATTGGCAAAGGTGGATAGAAACCCTAGCTCGACTTAGTTAGTTAATCTTAGTTAATATACTTACATTCATTCATCGTAACAAACCCCCTATTGCATTTTAATTACTCCACTTAAGCCAATTGAGTTAAACAGAATTGGATATCATTGAGCAAGTTTTTGTGGGATCGACCTTTGCTTGCATCTATACTATCTACACGTCATGTGCGCTTACAATGTTTATTACATGTAGAGGTTTTTTCTTGTACATCTTTTGTTCTTGGTAAAATCTCTATCACGTGCTCGGAAATTTCCCTACATACTTTCAATGATCTAGACTTATAAATTTCCCTACATCTAATCAAGCATTAAGCATAACATACAAGCATAACAAAAACTAAGATATTGGAATACACAGAAGATTATTAAACTCAAATAAGATACAAATCCATAATTATATTAAAGATCAATCCAACAAAACGTTCATTCAATAACAAAAGACAATCACAGGGTAAAGAGGTCGTATTACACTTTTTCGCATTGGAAATTGCCTTGCGGATGCTAAGTGGCTCGACACTCCTTGGTGAGACACTTGGAAATTGCCCTATATGTCGGGGATGAAGGTGTTTATGATGGAATATGGTGTGATTGGATTTTGCTAAGGAAATCTCAAATTGATGAAAAGGGAAATTTGGTTAAGCAGATCTTTGGTACAAAAATGGGCGACTCCCACAAATAACTTAAGCCTCTATATTTATAGGAGAAAATTAATCCTCAAATAAATAAAAGTTCACAATTTAAATCTTAAAAGAAAAATTATTAAACTAATTAAATTAAAGTCCTAAAGGAAAAAGGTAATAAAAATCCTAATTAAAAAGGTTTTCTAGATAAAAAGGAAACAAATACAAACTTGAATTGAACAATTTTCCACAAGAAAGAAGGAAAATAGGTGTTGGAATAGATAAGAAACGACTCGGTAGGATGCTGCTGGAAACTGCAGTGAAATTCGACAGGCGCTGGCCGAAAATTGGGATGCATTTCGGTGATCAAAGGTGGGGTCAACACGACAGTCAAGGCTGATAGGAGTTCGGTGGATGCGCACTGAGGACATGGAAGGTCATTCGGTAAATGCGCGCTGAAGCAAGGAAAACCTCTTCAACATACGCGCGCTGAATCGGGTTTTAACGGTTGAGGAGGCACGTGTCGAATATCTCTACTGAGAATCGGTAAGCGTTGGTCGAATATATTTCTATGCTGTTTTGAGGGATTTGGTAGCATGCTACCTAATTTCCTTGCCTTTTTTGGTGGCTCCCTTCATTCGATCATAACTTCTTCATTACAACACCGATTGAGGTGATTCTTTCGCCTAAATTCTTATAATTCCATGATTTATCCAATTCTGCACATTTCTAAAAAAATATGTTATTTTCTCCAGTTTTATGGTATTTAAACATTAAAAGATAACTATAAAGGGTATAAAATGGTGCTTAATTCAAGGCTTATCAGGATGCTAAGTGAATGAACTCTCTTTGGTGTGACAATAGGAAACGCCCAACTATGCCACAAAATGAAGGGTAGAAGATGGAGTATGGTGTAATTAATCTTGCAAAGTAATAACGTTTATATAAAATGGAAAGTTTGGTCAAGTAGAGTTTCAGTACAAAAATGAGCGACTCTTTGAAAAATGATCAAAGCTAACTATTTATAAGCATAGGACAAGTCCCTAATCCAATTCCTAGTGAAATAAGTAATACAATTCCTAAAGAAAAAAGTAATAGAAATCCTAATTAAAAAAGGCAAAACAAACCGTAATTAAAAAGGAGGAATTCTTCTCCTTGTTTTTCTTGGAATTGAAATTTCTTGCTGGAATTTAAAAAAGAGAAACAAATCTTGGTTGGTCACATGGATTTCGGTGGACAGCTGTTAGGTTCCTAAGCTGGGATTTGGAAATATTGGGTCGATGCTCGGAACGTGAACTGTTAGAATGATGCGAGTGATGATGGTGGGATTTGCTGGCATGGAACATTGGCTGAGGTGCTAGTTATTTCGACCACTTGAAATTGAAATGCTGGGCTTTGGTCGTACAAATGTACTTGTGCGAACAGAGTTGGGTTGCAGAAATTGGACTTGGGCAGCAAGGACTCAATTTGGGCTCCAAACAATTCTGGGCATTTGGAGATTAATAAGTAATTCTTAATTTAATTATTTATTCTTGTAATTAGTTTCTAATTAATCAATTCTAGTAATTACTAGATGAAAAGAATAAAATGAGATAGAATGAATATACTTAAGGTTCCAACAAGGTAAAACATAAAGGTACTTGATATAAAAAAATGATCAATGAAGGGGTACCTTAAGAACTTTTGCAACGTAGTGATGATGTAAGACATGTATCCTGGAGGGAACAGTGAACAATCCCACATTCCTACGAGGGGGAATGGTCTGGAAGAGGATGGTGGTGTGCCTTAAAGGCTTAGGCACACAACTATCTAGCACTAGGCCTTTTAGGAGCTCATTGGCTTTGATTTCAGTTGGAACTCCAAAGTTAAGCGAGTTGAGGCTGGTGTAATTCCATGATGGGTGACCACCTAGGAAGTTGCACTGTGAACTCCTGAAAACAAAACCGTGAGGGCAAGGGCAAGGAGGCCCAAAGCGGACAATATCGTGCTAGATGAGTAGGGTCCTGACCGAGGAGGGTCGGGTCCGGACAGAATGGTATCAGAGTTAGACCCCGATTGGGAAGTGTGCCAACGAGGACGCTGGGCCCTAAGGGGGGTGGATTGTAAGACCTGTGTCCTGGAGGGAACGGTGAACAATCCCACATTCTTGCTATGGGGAATGGTCTGGGAAAGGATGGTGGTGTGCCTTAAAGGTGTAGGCCCACAACTATCTAGCACTAGGCCTTTTGCGAGCTCAGTGGCATTGAGTTTGGTTGGAACTCCAAAGTTAAGCGAGTTGAGGCTAGTGCAATTTCATGACGGGTGACCCCCTGGTAAGTTGCACCGTGAGCTCCCGAAAACAAAAAGGTGAGGGCAAGGGCAAGGAGGCCCAAAGCGGATAATATCGTACTAGATGAGTCGGGTCCTGACCGAGGAGGGTCGGGTCCTGACATATGATCTCTTCCTCAAATTCCTCCTTAGGCTTGTCCTTGGTATGAAATTGACGAGGGAAAGGAAGGGGTACCTTGGCAGACAAGTCAAAGGAGACATGCTTGGATTACTTGCTGGGATTAGCCCCGGACTTAGGGGCTGCAAGACCAGAGACTTATGGTAACACATTGCTTGTAACGAACCGTCCCAAATATCGAAATTAAATATTAATTAATTATGGTTTAGAATGTTTAATTTGGGATTAGTTGAGTGAAATCGGACAAACTATGCAAATTGACCGTTTTATCCCTAGAATGGGGAAAATGTTGACTTTTTGATCGGGAGGTCAAACGGACTTTAACCAATGACCGTGACGTAGTTCAGGACGTCACGAGTTCATAGACAGGTGGCACTTTTGATTCTGACGTTCGAGGAAGAAGTTATGACGTTCGGAAGTCGACAGGTATTTTGGTAATTTGGCTGAAAAGGGCCCAAATGTTGACTTTTGACCCGAGAGGTCCAATGGACGAGGGCCAAGGACCGTTACGTAGAGCGAGTCGATATGAATCCGTAGACAGGTGGCATGCTGAAATAGGAGGTTCGACGACGAAGTTGTGGTCACAGGAACAAAATCAATTAACCGAACGAACCAAGGTTTCGATTAAAATAATATTAAAATTAGTGAACATTGATCGATGAATCTGGACCCTTGGATGAGTGCCAAGTGGCACTCATCCCCACACTCCCTAAAAACTGGATCATGTTTCCATTAATTCTTTAAAATATAATTTATTTCCTTATTTTAATCTCAGCCGTACATCTCTTTCTTCAGATTGAATCTGCACCCTCCATCCCCTTTTATCTGATCACCATCTTCCCCTTATTCGAACAACACCACCCTTCCTGTGACATTTTTCTCCAAGGACCGTGAACCTTCACCCTTGAACCCTCAAGATCTCATCCAATGCTTATGGGTTGTGAATGAAAGTTGGAGAGGATGTTGAGATGAACCCAATGGTGGCCATGGCATGGACCGTTGTGCACGGTGGCCGCAATTTTGGAAGGTAAACCGTGGGATTCAAATTTTGGGTTTTTGATTTTGATGGGTTTTATTCGATTCTAAGCCTAGAGTTATGTTCCTTGAGGTCCCTTGACCTTGTAGGTACAATTTGGGACGGATTTGGACGTTGGAGGTGGCCGGAATGATGTTTGGAATTCTGGCCGAAACATTGAATGGCCATAACTTAAAATCCATGTACTTTCTGAAATTTCTGGGTTGATTTTTTGAATCCTTGGCTCGAGTAGATGGATTTACATAGATAGAACGTTGAATTTGGTTGAGAAACGAGTGAGATATCGAAGTTTGGAGTTTGGGGCATCAATGGAGTTTTCCGGCTAGTCACCGGCGAGTTGACTCGTTTGACCGGCGAGTTGACTCGTTGACTTTGACCTATTGACTTTTTGACCGTTGACTTACTGTTCATGAAGATGTCAGTGTTGACTTTTTGGTCAACGTTTGACTAGAACTTTGACCCGCGCGTGGGGGAGTCAGCTGGAGGAGTAGGCTTATTGATGACATTGTCATTTTCAGGTGACCAATTTCACTCGAGGTGGTCGAGTGTAGTCAGTACGGCGTGAATCAGTGATGGGACGTCTGAGTGTGGACGAGTTTTTGTGTTGTTTTGTTGGGTGTACAAGTGTACACATGTTGTGAGGCCCATTTGTTTTCCACGAGGTAGATGTGGAATAAGGATAGTTGGAATTTCGGGGACGAAATTCTATAAGGGGGGAAGGTTGTAATGACCCGTCCCGAATATCGGGATTGAATATTAATTAATTATGGTTTAGAATGACTAATCTGGGATTAGTTGAGTGAAATCGAACGAAATGGGCAAAATCATTGTTTTGCCCCTAGCGTGGGTAAAATGTTGACTTTTAGTTCGGCCGGTCAAACGGACTTTGACCAATGAATGTGACGTAGTTCGGGACGTCACGAGTTCATAGACAGGTGGCATGTTCGATTCCGACATGCGAGGAAGAAGTTATGACGTTCGGAAGTTGAGGGGTATATTGGTAATTTGGCTGAAAAGGGGCCAAATGTTGACTTTTGACCCGGGAGGTCCAATGGACGAGGGCCAAGGACCATTACGTAGTTCATGGCGATACGAATCCAACGACATGCAGCATGCCGAAATCGGAGATTCGACGACGAAATTATGGTCACGGGAACATAATCGATTAACCGAACGAACCGGGATTTTGATTAAAATATTATTTTATTATGAACAGTACTCGATGATTGAACACATCTGGATGAGTGACAAGTGTCACCCATCCCTTGATTTAGGGTCCCTAATTTCAACTCTATGTTTTGAGGAAAACACCATCATGATGTTTTATTATTTGTTAATTACCCCTAATCATGTTTAATCAGCCATTATCTTCTCTGTATTTTTCTTAACCCGTGTACAAGAAAAACACAGAGAAATGAGAGTTTGATCTCTGTCCACCATTTCCCTTCCATTACTGAGTTTGAGAGTGAAAATTTGAGAGATTTCAGAGACTAAATTAGTGAGGGAAACACGGGGATAATGAGGGAAGCTGGAAACTGAGAATCGAATTTTTGGATTTTGAGAGGGAAAATTCGAATGTTGAGAGTTGAGCTCTTAGGATCGAAATTGAGCTTGGAATTAGCTTCCTGGGATTGATACGAGTTGAACCCAGTGAAATTTGAGGGAAATAGAGGTCGATTTGAGGTAGAAATGAGGGATAGAGCTTTCTGAAATTTCGAGCTTGAGTCGTGGGAATTGAGACATGGTACGGTGAAATTGAAATTGCAAAGGTGTTTAAGAGAACCCCACGAAGCTCCCTGATGAGTCAATTGAAGGAAAACGTTGGGAAATTGTAGAGATTCGAGGATGAACATAGTCGACTATTCTTCAAATGTTCATCCTTGATTTGAAGGATTAAGGTAAGGTTTTGTGTAATTGATGTTTCAGAACTCTAATTGGACTTAAACTGAAGCTAACTGAATGTTCAATTGTTGAAATTGGTGTCGAATTGATAGGAATTGAACCGGGTCGTCTCGCGGGTTGCAGTATCCGTTTTACAGTTAAACGGGTGAGGACGACGACACTATAGCAGGCGCGTGGATTTCACGCACAACTACTCACGGCGGTGCATGAGGGCGCGTACGACCTTGTTTCAAGGTGAGGTCAACATGACTTTGAATCCTCTCAGTGTAACGAACATTTTGACACTGGTTTCGAGGAAATCGGATATCGTTTCGTTATTGTTCCGCGTATCCGAAGTTTTGTTTTACATTTAAAATACGTATTTAAATTCCTGAAAAATTGGGGAAAATTATATAAAGTATTTTGAGATGTTAGTAACCCTCATTAATGATTTTGAACAGGAATTGTGATTTCCAGAATTTACGGAAAAACGTGCAGCTCGGAAACGAACCGTTTAGACGGTGTGTGTGAGTGGATTTTGTTTTCTAACCGTGATGCATGCATATATGATTTAAATGCTTTATTATTGATTTGATATGCTTTGGTATGATTGATGTTTCAATCCAGTGATTTCTCGATTTTATGGATTATTATATTTTATTTTGGGACGATTTTCGAGAAATGATGAAATTGATGTTTTGGGCGTAGGCCCGGGATTGAAAATTATGTTTTGACTCGGGTTATGAGTTAGGAATTGAACATGATATTTGGACTCGGATTATGAGTCAGGGATTGATTGCATGGATTTACGTGAAAGTGGCAACTCAGGTTTACGGTTGCACGGATTTGCGTGAAAATGATATTTTGGGCTTGAAACCCAATGGAATTATGATTTTGATTATATTTGTATTTCCATGTGATTACATGATGATATTGATAATTTTCGGGTTTATAAAATAAATCGGGACTTTGGTTTTTCCGGATTTGAGGAAACTTTATGTTGGGGCTGAGACCCTGTGTTAATAAATGATTTGGTTTTCAATGCAACTGTTTTTCACTGGTTTTCATGATGGTGATGTGTTGCAGATATTTAGGGCTTTCGGGTGGAAATATGTTTCTCCCCGGAGTGCACCCTGGTGATAACGCTCGCCTTTGGGAGGAAAGTGTTTACCCCGAAGAGGTCACGTAGCACGGTCTGTTGTCGTGCAGCCGAGGGAGGCTCGACTCAGACCAGAGATGTGCTGGATTATATATAGATCGGTAAGTAATGTGTTCACGAGATCTGGATTGTTGGATGGTGAGGTTTTCACAGCGACGGATTGCTGACTGGTGATGTGTTCACAGCAGCAGATGCTCGGATTTTGAGCGGTCCTTGAGCCTATTTGATTTGCACGCGTTGCAGGGATAAACGTGACTATAAGCAACAGGATATGGAAATAAGTCCCGTGGTTTTATGGAAAATGATTTTGAGGAAACCATGGTTTTATGGAAAATGATTTTGGGGAAACCATGGTTTTATGGATAATGATTTTGAGGAAACCGTGGTTTTATGGAAAATGATTTTAAGGAAAGCGTGAGTTTATTGAGATTTAAATTGATTTGATGAAAATGAGTTTCAAGAAAAATGTGGACATGGAATTTAGAAACATGTTGTTTGTGATTACGTACCGGTTTTGAGTACGGTTTTTGGTCTTTGTGTCCAGGTGATGGTGTTCACATGTTGTGGCCTGAGAGCCGGGATTTGATGTTTTATAATTTGAACTGATTTGGGGAACATGAGTTTTACGGACCATGGGAAAAAATGTATTGATTTTATCGGTCCACTGTTCATACTTGAATGATTTCATATTATTACTCATGTTTTATGATATGCATGCACGTTTGTGAAAACTGGAAGGTAAGAATGTATTTTGGCAAATGTTTTTATAAGAGGTTATTTTTGTCCACTCACACCTTTTCTGTTTTGTGACCCTCTAGGCCGTGGTACGACGTTCGGGGCTGATCGTGAAGCAGAGGTAGCAGCAGAAATCAGCGCAATTATCCCTTGTCTGGCAAGCACTGAAGGGTAGTTTCGGGCCTTTAGTTGACTTGTCAGACGGGAGCAGGACCGGGCACGGTTTCTGACGTCCAGTTGGGACTTGGTCCTGTCAAAGTGGTATCAGAGCATTTGGTTATTGATTTCGGTTGTTACGTCATGCCTCCGAGACGTGTGTCCCGTGCACAGCCTGAAGATGAATGGGACGAGAATAGTGTTAGTAAAGGCCCAGATATTGAGAGAGCTCGACGGTTGGGAGCCACTGTGTTTCGTGGTGATTTGGGCCCGAATGGTGCCGATGATTGGATTACTGGTTTGGAAAGGATTTTTGAAGTCATGATATGTCCCCCGGAGGACATGGTGCCCTTAGCCACTTTTCTTTTGGATGGCTATGCATACAGGTGGTGGCATAGTTTACAGTTGACTGGATGGGATACCCGTACGTTGGCATGGGATGCATTCCGAGAGCGATTTTTAGATCAGTTTTTACCCTCGCTCATTTCGGAACGCTAAAGAGGTTGAGTTCCTCCAATTGCAGCAGGGGAATTTTTCAGTGGTCGATTATGAGCAGAACTTTTTGTACTTATCTAGTTTTGCTCCTCTGTATGTGGCTACTGAGGAGGATAAGTGTCGAAGGTTTGAGCAGGGATTGAGGAATGCAATACGAGGTGCCATGGCGGTAGGCTCGTATTCTACCTTGAGAGAATTAGCGGATGCTGCTTTTCCTGTAGAGGCTACTGTTTTGCCTGTGCAAGAACAAACTTTGAGCTCTGGACGACGCCGAGAGCGTCAGGATACTGAACAGATAAGTCAGGAAACATCGAAGCGAGTTAGTCTTCACTCCCTTGTGTCGCGGCCCCCGGTAGGTGCTCATTCGAGTGGAACTTCAACCCAGTCGACAGGTAAGCGGCGCGGTGGAGCTAGTCGCCTCAGCATTGCCCCCTGTCACTTTTATAGGGAACTTGGGCATTTGCGAAGGAACTGCCCCTATCGACTTGGAAGTAGTTCAAAGTAATTGTGTTGATACTTGGTTTCGTGATACGTTGTAAATAGTTTGTATTGTACACTTGTGTTGTAATCTCGTATCGTGTGTTTTGGTTGTGTCGGACTAGTGTTGGTCCGTATGGTTGTTTTTTATAACAGTATGGTATGTGGATGGGCATGTTGGGCCCAGAATAAACTTGACTCGAGGTTGGGGAGTTGGATGAGTGACCTTTGGAATTCAGATATCGAATTGGACTCAGAGGGAGTCTGGAAATGGTTTAGTGTGTACTGAGAGATTTTTAGAAAGGATGTGGTTTACCTAGGGGTATTTTGCTAGGTGACCGGATATGACAGTGGTGGCATTGTCGTTGGCCAAGATTGAATTCCGACTCGAGAGGAGTCGAGACATTAGACTTGGACTCAGTAGGAGTCAGGAGTTGGTTTAGGATTCGGGATGAGTCCTGATGTGATTCGAGGGCTCCGGATGAGTCAGTTATGACTGTGAGTTGTTGAGGCAGGTTTTCTGACCACAGCTGGTTTGGTTGTGATAACGTGTTAGGGTGCCTTCATCTACGGATGGGCATGTGATGTGCTTGATGGATGTGTTGACTATCCTAAGAGAAAAATTCGTGGTGTTAGGATTGGTCGACCATAGTAAATTTGTGACATAAGTATTAGTGGTGGCCGGGGTTAGTGTGAATTCCGGGAGAACTAGACGTTCTTTCCTGTGGACACGTTGATGTGTCATTTTGAGAGTTGTGATTTGGTGAGGTGTTTTTGTGCAGCATAGGACAAGGATTTTCGATGCTGGCTAAACCCTCATGAGTTTTACTTTTTCCCTACCTGGTTTGGGATCGACCATATTGAGCTATGGGTTGAGTATGCCGAGGTCATACTTCTAGAAAAGACGACCATCAGGAATATTAAAGGATGATAAATAGAAAGGCTTATTGTGTGTGAAGGTGTTAGTCGGGAGACCTTGAGATAACGACAGTGGAGTCGGGTCGGGTATTATTTCGGTATGGCTAGCGAGGTAGCCGATATTCAAAACTAAGAGTTAAGATTTTTGATAACGTAAGGATCAGTGGAATCCTGTTATTAATGGTACTCCATGGGATTGGAGTAATGCTTGATTTTTGATCATTTGGACTACTGGGGTCTAGCTGTAGGATCATGCTTAGTATACGATGTGCTGTATCGTATGGATGATGGTACTTGATACCTAGTGACGGTACCTGGGAGGTACCAGTATTGTCTTAGTTCCGATATCATTGGTTTTAGTAGTGAATGTGAACTGGACATTGAACACGATGCACTGGGCAGAGTGATTTTGATGATTTCAATGATTGTTTGAGCAGGTGCTCTGAGCCATGGTTGGCTAGTGTAACTCTAGTGTTGATTTGTGTGATCAATGCTAGGCTGGTGTTAGACGTGTTCCAGTTACACCGTCTGATTGAGGGATGACTGTATGCGTATGCTCAAGGTGAGTGAGTTGGTGGTTAGTGTGACCACGAGTTGCTTTGCGAGATGTTATCATGTCGTGACCTTACCAGCATCTTGGATCGCTGAGGGGGTAGCAGTTGTGGATACTGAGGATGGTATTTGTCGCAGGATTGAGCTTGCCCTGCAAGGTGAGATCATGTTGTTGATCTTACGCTACTTTGACAGAGTTGTAGTACGATGTGATGTCACTGATTGGTTGATGATTGGTGCCTTACTAGGGTGGTAAAGCTTAGTGGTGACAGTTTGGCTAGTAGTGTCAGCTTGGACTGACAAGTGAGATTTGGTGACTCCCGATGGGAGCGGAGGTCAGGATATATTAGTGATTAAGAGGAATCGTCAAGCTGGAGGAGTCAGCTTATTGATGACATTGTTAGTTTCAGGTGACCAATTTCACTCGAGGTGGTCGAGTGTAGTCAGTACGATGTGAATCCGTGATGGGACGTCTGAGTGCAGACGAGTTTTTGTGATGTTTTGTTGGGTGTACAAGTGTACACATGTTGTGAGGCCCATTTGTTTTCCACGAGGTAGATGTAGAATAAGGATAGTTGGAATTTTGGGGATGAAATTCTTTAAGGGGGGAAGGATGTAATGACCCGTCCCGAATATCGGGATTGAATATTAATTAATTATGGTTTAGAATGACTAATCTGGGATTAGTTGAGTGAAATCGGACGAAATGTGCAAAATGACTGTTTTGCCCCTAGGCGTGGGCAAAATGTTGACTTTTAGTTCGGGTGGTCAAACGGACTTTGACCGTTGACTGTGACGTAGTTTGGGACGTCACGAGTTCATAGACAGGTGGCATGTTCGATTCCGACATGCGATGAAGAAGTTATGACGTTCGGAAGTTGAGGGGTATATTGGTAATTTGGCTGAAAAGGGGCCAAATGTTGACTTTTGACCCGGGAGGTCCAATGGATGAGGGCCAAGGACCGTTATGTAGGTCTTGTCGATACGAATCCAATGACAGGCGGCATGCCGAAATCGGAGATTCGACGACAAAGTTATGGTCACGGGAACAGAATCGATTAACCGAACAAACCGGGATTTCAATTAAAATATTATTTTATTGTGAACAGTACCCGATGATTGAACACACCTGGATGAGTGACAAGTGTCACCCATCCCTTGATTTAGGGTCCCTAATTTCAGCTCCATGTTTTGAGGAAAACACCATCATGATGTTTTATTATTTGTTAATTACCCCTAATCATGTTTAATCAGCCATTATCTTCTCTGTATTTTTCTTGACCCGTGTCCAAGCAAAACACAGAGAAATGAGAGTTTGTTCTCTGTCCACCATTTCCCTTCCATTACTGAGTTTGAGAGTGAAAATTTGAGAGATTTCAGAGACTAAATTAGTGAGGGAAACACGGGGATAATGAGGGAAGCTGGAAACTGAGAATCGAATTTTTGGATTTTGAGAGGGAAAATTCGAATGTTGAGAGTTGAGCTCTGAGGATCGAAATTGAGCTTGGAATTAGCTTCCTGGGATTGATACGAGTTGAACCCAGTAAAATTTGAGGGAAATTGAGGTCGATTTGAGGTAGAAATGAAGGAGAGAGCTTTCTGTAATTTCGAGCTTGAGTTGTGGGAATTGGGACATGGTACAGTGAAATTGAACTTGAAAAGTTGTTTAAGAGAACCCCACGAAGCTCCCTGATGCGTCAATTGAAGGAAAACGTTGGGAAATTGTGGAGATTCGAGGATGAACAGAGTCGACTATTCTTTGAATGTTCATCCTTGATTTGAAGGATTCAGGTAAGGTTTTGTGTAACTGATGTTTCAGAACTCTAATTGGACTTAAACCGAAGCTAAATGAATGTTCAATTGTTGAAATCGGTGTCGAATTGATAGGAATTGAACCGGGTCGTCTCGCGGGTTGCAGGATCCGTTTTACAGTTAAACGGGTGAGGACGACGACATTGTAGCAGGCGCGTGGATTTCACGCGCAGCCACTCACGGCGGCTCTTGAGGGCGCATACGGCCTTGTTTCAAGGTGAGGTCAACATGACTTTGAATCCTCTCAGTGTAACGAACATTTTGACACTGGTTTCGAGGAAATCGGATATCGTTTCATTATTGTTCCGCGTATCCGATGTTTTGTTTTACTTTTAAAATACGTATTTAAATTCCTGAAAAATTAGGGAAAATTATATGAAGTATTTTGAGATGTTAGTAACCCTAATTAATGATTTTCGACAGGAATTGTGATTTCCAGAATTTACGGAAAAACGTGTAGTTCGGAAACGAACCGTTTAGACGATGTGTGTGAGTGGACTTTGTTTTCTAACCGTGATTCATGCATATATGATTTAAATGCTTTATTATTGATTTGATATGCTTTGGCATGATGATTGATGTTTCAATCCGGCGATTTCTTGATTTTATCGATTATTATATTATATTTTGGCACGATTTTTGAGAAATGATGAAATTGATGTTTTGGGCGTAGGCCCGGGATTGAAAATGATGTTTTGACTCGGTGAATCAGGAATTAAAAATGATATTTGGACTCGGATTATGAGTCAGGGATTGATTTCATGGATTTACGTGAAAGTGGCAACTCAGGTTTACGGTTGCACGGATTTGCGTGAAAATGATATTTTGGGCTTGAAACCCAATGGAATTTTGATTTTGATTATATTTGTATTTCCATGTGATTACATGATGGTATTGATGATTTTCGGATTTATAAAATAAATCGGGACTTTGGTTTTTCCGGATTTGAGGAAACTATATGTTGGGGCTGAGACCCTGTGTTAATAAATGATTTGGTTTTCAATGCAACTGTTTTTCACTGGTTTTCATGATGTTGATGTGTTGCGGATATTTAGGGCTTTTGGGTGGAAATATGTTTTTCCCCGGAGTGCACCCTGGAGATAACGCTCGCCTTCAGGAGGAAAGTGTTTACCCCGAAGAGGTCACGTAGCACGTTTTTTTGTCGTGCAGCCGAGGGAGGCTCGACTCAGACCAGAGATGTGCTCGATTATATATAGACCGGTAAGTGATGTGTTCACGAGATCTGGATTGTCGGCTGGTGAGGTTTTCACAGCGACGGATTGCTGACTGGTGATGTGTTTACAGCAGCAGATGCTCGGATTTTGAGCGGTCCTTGAGCCTATTTGATTTGCACGCGTTGCAGGGATAAACGTGACTATAAGCAACAGGATATGGAAATAAGTCCCGTGGTTTTATGGAAAATGATTTTGAGGAAACCTTGGTTTTATGGAAAATGATTTTGAGGAAACCATGGTTTTATGGATAAAGATTTTGAGGAAACCGTGGTTTTATGGAAAATGCTTTTAAGGAAAGCGTGAGTTTATTGAGATTTAAATTGATTTGATGAAAATGAGTTTCAAGAAAAATGTGGACATGGAATTTAGAAACATGTTGTTTGTGATTACGTACCGGTTTTGAGTACGGGTTTTTGGTCTTTGTGGCCAGGTGATGGTGTTCACATGTTTTGGCCTGAGAGCCGGGATTTGATGTTTTATAACTTGAACTGATTTGGTGAACATGAGTTTTACGGACCATGGGAAAAAATGTTTTGATTTTATCAGTCCACTGTTCATACTTGAATGATTTCATATTATTACTCATGTTTTATGATATGCATGCACGTTTGTGAAAACTGGAGTGTAAGAATGTATTTTGGCAAATGTTTTTATAAGAGGTCATTTTTGTCCACTCACACCTTTACTGTTTTGTGACCCTCCAGGCCGTGGTACGACGTTCGGGGCTGATCGTGAAGCAGAGGTAGCAGCAGAAATCAGCGCAATTATCCCTTGTCTGGCAAGCACTGAAGGGTAGTTTCGGGCCTTTAGTTGACTTGTCAGACGGGAGCAGGACCGGGCACGGTTTCTGACGTCCAGTTGGGACTTGGTCCTGTCATGTGGTTTCATGAATAATGTGATGAATGGTTTTGAAATTGGAAAGATGAACTCGGGCATGATACCCAATTATTTTGGAAACCTCGTACTTGGGAGTCCAAGGAATCGGGCTGAGACCCATTTAAGTTACACTATCGGGCTAGGGGCCCAGTTGATTTGTAAATTTGGGCCGTGGGCCCAGTGGTTTACAGAATCGGGCATGAGGCCCAGTTGGGTTATAAATGTGATTTCAGGTCTGGGACCCTATGTTTCATAAATGTGATTTCGGGTCGGAGACCCTAAATGGAATTGTGATATTTTATGGAGATTTCGGGTAGGGCCCATTGAAATGTTGTGAAATGATTTGATAAAACTGTTTTCCATATACCATCTTGATACGAGGATATGTGATGGTCTCCTCCAGGTGTCTGGGACACTGGGAAGTCACGGTGCATAGGCGCAAGGGGTCATTGTACGGAGCTACCGGACCTTATAGTGACTTAGGAGCAAGATTGCTATGATTAGACGGCTGGGACGTCGGACATCTGGGATGTCAGAGATATGGACCTAGAGAGACCCCAGGCAACACGCGTTGCTTATTATTACAGTGAGATATGACGTCTGGGACGTCAAGCGTCTGGGACGCTAGGCATCTGGGATGCCAGAGATGGTAATGTGGTAAATATGGACTATTGGATCTATGAAATGGTTTTTTGGTTGGATTTGTGTTTATGGATTTGGGCAGCGGCCCACTTGGTTTTGTTTTTACGGATTTGGTATTCTACAGTTTTGGGCTGAGTTCCCACACTTGGTTTTGGGTTATGGTTTTTGGGCTAAGGCCCTAATGACATGTTGAGTAAATGTTTTGATTACTGGTTTTCGAGGCATGCATACGTTTTAATGAAGGGCATAAATTTCTTTGTGAAATGTGTTTTATGAACTTAATTATTTTCGTCCACTCACAGCCTTTATTGTTTTTAATGCCCTTCAGGTTGATCACGGATGCGACTGCAGCAGAGACTGGGACATCACATACCTCCTCCATCGATTCTTGCGCACTCTGGAAGCCCGAATGGGCAGTGGCATCAGGTTATCCCTTGTCTGATACTTCGTGTCAGACGGGAGCATGGCACATTCCACGGAAATCCCGGGGGGGGGGGGGGATTAGGATGGGTCGTGTCATTGATAGGTAAATATGGTGGACTTGGGATAGTTTGGTCCATGCCTTGAGAAAGGGGCTTGCACCTGATCTTGCAGAACAACTTTGTCCAAATTAGCTTGGCTTCCTCTTAACTTTAGCCTTAAGGTATTGATAGTTTCGGCAAGTTGGGAATTTTTTTTGGCCAAGGCAGTGATGGCATCCTTCCAAGACTCTCCTAAGGGTCCTTGACTCGATGAAGGGCCTTGAGCTCGAAGTGAGGGAGCCTCCAAAGGGAGACTTTGCTACTGGAAGCCTGGTGGTGACAAAAGGTTAACCATTTTTTGGTTGTTCCACTGAATGTTGGGGTGATTCTTGCACCCTGAATTATAAATGTTGGAGTAAGGGTCATTACGAGGTCTTAGGCCATTATTGTACCCACCTACCTAATTGATTTCTTTGGCAATGACACTTTTGAGAGGTGTGCCCCTGCATGGAGCACACATCACACACACTCACTTCCTTAGCCTTTTCATTACATAGCTGCTTAACCATGGTAGCATGTTGGGCAGTGGTTTGTCCTTGTCATCACGTTGGGTTTTCACCATGGGTTTAGATGAGTGTCCATTATAGCTAAAACTCTTTTCCCTTTGTGCAATGTTCTCAAAGGCCATGCATTCTTACTCTACTATGCTCTCAAAGATTTCATGAGTTTGGGAATCAACCTATTCCTATCCCCCCGTATTAAGTCTCCCATAGAAGTACATCATGAGGTGCTCATCAGCAATGTTGTGCTGAGGGCATGCTTTCAACATCTCATTGAATCTCAACCAATACTCATTGAAAGCTTCATCAAATAGCTACCTAGGGTTCATTATCTTAGCTTTCCACTCATTGATCTTTTCCATTGGACAGTAGTGAGTGAGAAACTTGGAGGTCAAGTCTCTCCAAGTGTAATTAGAATCGGGGGCTAGGGAGTGAAACCATGCCTTGGCTCTATCCTTGAGGGAAAAGTGGAACAACCTAAGCCTGATCTCTGCCTTAGTCATCCCATTGATCCTAAGTGTGGAACACACTTAAAGGAACTCCTTAATGTGTAGGTGAGGATCATCACCTACTAAACCACAAAAAACAAGAAGCATATGAATAGTATTGATAAGCCTTAAATTAAGCATCATTTTATACCCTTTATACTTAACTTTTAATGTTTAAATACCAAAAAATTGTAGAAAATAATATATTTTGTAAAAAAAAAGTGCAGAATTGGATAGAGCATGAAATTATGAGAATTTAGGGGAAAGAATCAGCTCAATCAGAGTTATATGGAAGAAGTTATGATTGAATGAAATGAGGCCACCAAAAAGCTTGAAAGTATTCGGTAGGAACCTACCGAATTCACAAAGACAGCTCATAAATAGTTTCGACGCGCGCCTCCTGCATCCTGAAGCCCTCTTCAGCGCGCACCTACCGAACTTCCTTCCAAGACTTCAGCGCACGCCTACCGAAGTGCCTTCCCCTCTCCTTCTGCCCTTTGACCGCAGTTGACCACTGATTTCCCTTGCCATTTTCAGTGGCCCTCCACCAAAATTCATCCTGAAGCTTTAAATCCGTGTTTTAGGCACATTTTAGGATAACTTCAAGTTGTTTTCACACTTATTCTCCATACTGTATTAGGATTTCAATCCTATTTCCTTTTGTTTTATTATTTTCACCCCTTTCACTTGTAAGAAAGTTTTTAATTAGTTTTCTTGTATATTTAGGAAACCTTTTCCTTTTAGAATTTAAATTGGAAACTCCTATTTATTTGAGGATTAATTTTCTTCTATATCGAGATGTTTAGGTTATTTGTAAAGGGTAGCCCATTTTTGTACCAAAGCTCTGCTTAACTAATTTCCCTTTTCAATAAATTCAAGATTTCTTGTGCAAGGTTAATTATACCATACTTCATATTTTACACCTTCATCCGTGTTTTAGTTGGGGGTCGCCACTTGTCTCACCAAAGAGTGCTCATTTACTTCGTATCCATAGGGTGTCCCGAAGAGAAAAAGTATAGCACGACCTCTTTACCTTATAGTTATCTCTTGTGCTTGAATATTGCTTTTATAAAATGATTTCTAATATTAATCTTGGTTTATGATTTGTATTGATTCAATTTTCTATTTGTTTTATGATTCTTGTTTTTGTTATGTTTGCATGTTCGCGCTTAATGCTTGACTTGATATAGGGGGTCCCGAGTCTAGATCATTGAAAGTGTCGTCGGGGGTCTTGGACACGTACTTAAGAGAATATGAAAGTAACTCATAAGGTTAGAATTAGAGGATTTCATAGGTTGAAGCTAATAAAATTCATGCATGAGTTAGGTTAAAGATGAGTTGATCATGTAAATATTAGATTAGGTTAGTTTAGATTAGTTTAATTACTTAGGACTTTTAAATCAATCTATTTACCCCCCAATTAATTAATCAAATGAGAATCATGCTTAGGTACCCTCAATCACCGGTTCAGAACGATCCCTATTTATCAATGCTACATTCTACAATAAAGGGTTTTAATTTGCATAAATTTTTATTAAGTGTTGAGTGTGACTTTTTGTTTACTTTAATTCTTAGTTCTAGCGTATCAAGTACCTCACTTGTGCTCAAAGTTGTCCATTGTGCTCTCAGGGAACACAATACTGAATTATCTTCAGGCGCATGGGGTGCGGCATAGTCTTAAGAAGCCTTGGGGCTGGCCGTGCAAGGAGCAGGTCTGGGGGTGGTTTCTCCATATGTGTTGGACCTGGTGGAGGACTCTCGTGGACATATGAGCTCCTTGAAGATGGGGTGAATGTGATCCTTGATGGCATGGTGGAGCCTAAACATGATCCGAGGGCAATCCCTAGAGTTGAGTTCATGCAAGACACTTGAAAACAATAGAACACACTAAGTCAATAAGATCAAAAGAAATGGACATCATTGAGGGACAAGTTGACACGACCCATCCCAATCCCCCCGGATTATCACAGGATGTGCCATGCTCTCATCTAACATGAAGTGTCAGACAAGGGATAATTCAAAACCTTCAGTCCGACCATCTTCCAGAGCGCGCCAGGATCCAGTGGAGGAGTGTGATGTCTCAGTCTCTGCTACAACTCGCATTCGTGATCAACCTGAAGGGCATTAAAACAACAAAAGCTGTGAGTGGACGAAAATAAATAGTTTAATAAAAACTCATTTCATAAAAAGATATTTATGCCCTTCACTAAAAAGCATGCATGCATACGAAAACCATTTATCAAACCATATATTCAAATAACCATTATTAGGGTATCAGCCCCAAATTTCGTAAATCCAAATCATACGGGCCCCTGCCCAAATCCATTTACACAAATTCATAACATATCAACCATATGTGGGAACTCAGCCCAAACCATAAATCCGAGTATGTGGGTCATTGCCCAAATCCATAAAACACAAAATACCATTTCTGAAATCCAATTACAATTTCATAAATCCAACGAACCATGTTTACCAAACATCATATAACCAATCCTGTCACGGTTTCCAAAGCTACGCGCGTGCCACCTGGGGTTGCACAGTACCCGCGACCCGACCCAGCTCCATCTCCCTCGTTTCTGACCTAAAATCGATTTCGTTGATTCCAATCTCTTTGTCCCATCCCCCTATATCGATCTACGAGTTCAAAACGATAAAATAAGGTCGAGATCTCACTTATTCGAAGAGGAATAGTAACCAGCCACCTACAACTGCGTTCTGCCGTCGTCTTCGCCCACCATTCCCTTCGAAAACGAGTCCCCTAGCTTCGTCCAAGTTCCTAGATCATAGCCTAGTCCATCGATTCGACCAATAAACCATAAAATCCCACTTTCAATTTTTGCATCAAAACCTTACCTCGACGGGTTTTCCAGCCACCTAGCACGACGACCCATCGCGACGCAACCATCCGGTTCGTCTCAATCTCCACTTTCACTTTCATGTTTACACCATCATCAATGGGTGAGGTTGCTGGATTGAGGGTGCGGGTTGGGTGTTTGGGTTTAATTAATTAATTAATTTAATGGCTAAAGGACATAGATCCCCTTTTTAAGGAAACTGATCAGTGGGATGAGTAACACTTGTCACTCATCCAAGGGTCCCACACATAATATCAGTCAATCCGATTAAAATAATATTTAATGCGAATCCCGAGACGTTAAATTCCCAATTTCGATCCCGTGACCATAGCTTCTCCGTTCGACGTCCAATTTCGACGTGCCGCCTATCTACGGACTCGTGACATCCCAATCTAAGTCACGGTCATCGGTCCTCGTACGTTTGACTCCCCAAGTAAAAAGTCAACATTTTGCCCAAAACTAGGGGCAAAACAATCATTTTACACCGTCCATCCGATTTCGCTCAACTAATCACCGATTAATCTCACTAATTCTCTATTAGTCACTAATCTAATCCCGGAATTCGGGACGGGTCGTTACAACCTTCCCCCCTTAAATAATTTCGTCTTTGAAATTATGACTATCTCGATTCCACAACCACCTCGTGGAAAGCAAGTTCGACCTCACAACATGTGTACACTTGTACACCCACTAACCAGCACTAAACTTGTCTGCACCCAGACGTTCCACCAACACTCACGTCGCATCGACTACACCCGACCACGTCGAGTGACATTCATTACATGTTACGAGTTGATACCACCCGACAAATCTGCCATTACGCCGACACTTCCCACACTGTCACCATTGACAGTTGCTAGTCAAAACTGACATTATACTCACTTGTGGTTACACTAACCACCAACTCACTCAACCTGAGTATAGATATACCAACATCTCACTCCACCTGTGCGTAACTGGAGCCCATCGAATACCTGCTCAGCAGTGATACACATCACAACTCTAATGTTCCACTAGTCATCCACGGCTTTGAGCACCTGCTCATACAATCACTGAACCCATCAAAATCACTCTGGCCCAACGCACAGTATTTAATGTCCAGTTCACGTTCTCAACTAATCCAATGATATCGGAACTAAGCCGATTACCAACACGCTCATCAACATACCACTGGTACATCCTATATACCATCACCAAAAATCACTCAGACCTGTGCAGTATCGATTCTCGCACAACGTACCCTGTACGTACATCCATCCACCAACTAGCCTACTACATAGCTCTTATCCAATCACGCTTCAATTCTGGAGTCTATCAGTCCAATCTCCCATGAGACAGACCATACACTCCCAACTCTGTGTCCATTCCAAGTCCTCTGGTCACCCGACCAACATCAATACGTCTACTTCCATTCACATCATCCAATACCTACCAATCCCTATCACGCCCACCAAGGCGTACCCATTCATGCCAAAAGAGCATCCAATCTTGCCCACGTCTACCGAGACGCACCAACTCCAAACCTATCGGTTACCTGCTCATTCGATTACCAAATCATATTTGATTGAATTTGAAAGGAAGTCAATCCCATCATTCACATATTCAAATACTGACCAATCTGACCCTGTCGGATACCCACTCGTTCTATTAATATATATCATATGGGATTAAGCTCGAAAGGAAGTTAGTCCCATCATCCCCATTTCCAGATATCCAAGATAGATCGTAAACACCTCAAATCACTCAACTACCGTCTCATACCGGATTAACTTTGAAAAGAAGTCAAACCAACATTCCCATATCCGAAATATCCAAGATAGAGCAATAAACTCTCCATCTATCCCCACATGCACTCTCCAAATAACGACCAGATTTTCAGTCATAGGGTCTTACAGCCTCATTGAATCCGCATACTATCACATCGTTTCTTAATTGTTTCACATCTAGTCACTGAGTCAAAGACGGAACACGTCTGGACTGTGGGTTCTCTCCAATTACCCCATATCGATCCTTGTCATTCAACCTAGAAAAAATCAAGGATGATCCAAGATAATGACATCAAAATTCATCCTACGTGAGTGCAAGCACAAATCCACTGCACCCATCACACCAGGTAACCCAACATCGTCTACCACCAAGCAGAAAATGAGAAATCTCATTCACCTAAGTTTGAAATACCCAACTCCTCTTGATGGCCCAAAAAAAACTGTGGTTCCACCCACCAATACATGATAAACGTACTGGTGATAATAACCATCATCTGCCATGGGTGGAACATGAGAAGTCACCCTCAGCGACTTCAGAATATTCATCACCAATGCTGAAACAAGCACTCCTCTCGTCGCTCAATCACAACGTCACTCGATTCCGAAATTTAACTAATGTTGAAACCAACTCACTTGGACATCAACCACGTGTGTGTACCAAGCTAACTTGGTACCCCAACTTGCCTATTCGTTCATACCGTTTCAGTCATTTACCACTTAATCAATCCAAACACATCAGTCATCACACTCACGTCTCAACCCCTGCTGGATCTCATCCAGTCCAACTTCTCCATTACCGCATTACAGATCCCGAACATATACCCATCTCAACAGAGTCACATCCCGACTCGTGGCTCATCATCATCACAACCACCGGTACCAGTACCAGCACTAGCACTAGCACCAGCACCAGCACCAGCACTAGCACTAGCACCAGCACTAGCACTAGCACCAGCACCAGCACACTAGCATCAGTATCAGCACACAGTGTGCGAATTAGACAACCCTAGATCTTTGCTCATACCGAGCAACGACCTTGTACCTCTGCTCAAGTTGGAGAAACTCTGTCTCCCTCGTACCCAACAACTCTGGGTACAGTCACCCTGATAACTCATACAAGAAAAGGAAACGATCCCTGAATGTCCTCCGATTCACAACAACCACAACTAAAACCATTCTCGATAGTAATGCCTCCCACAACTCGTGCAGACCCAACCACTACACATCGCTATCGAGACTCCGCATCCAACAGAATCAATCGCCCGTACTAACTACTCTTTATCCCCACTCCGGAATTCCATCAACAAGTACCAACCATGGTAACCTGTCTAACTAATCTCTAACTAGTCACAACTCGACTCACATTTCCGAACCAACATCATACACTAGGGTTTCCTACAAAGGTCAACATCTAACTTCGTTGTACTCATACTCTCTAACCCATTAATCACCACTAGGGTTCACATTTCCAGTCCATCCATCATGATTTAGGGTTTCACAATCACACCCTAGGGTTCCTCTGAACCAACTGTAGAGGGCAGTATAATCCACGATCTGAGCAACCCCGCGGTCCTGACATCGTATGGACATCAATCTAATCCTACCATCAGCTCAACTAGGGTTCACTGAACCTAGCTACTCCTCATAACACAATTCATAACTCAGAATGACTTGACCATCTAATGGTCATAGCTCCATACTCTCGTCATATCCAATCCTGCAATATCGTGATAGACAATCCCGACATAACCGTCCAATGCCGAACCAAAACTATCCACAATTCAATTCCACTAATTATCATACCGGCATTCTAACTATCAGGTTGATAACGAACTACATCCCATAGAGACATCACATCCTCGACCTGCGCGTAGCTCAAGAACAAACTTGCTCTGATACCACTTGACATGACCCATCCTAATCCCCCCGGGATTATCACGGGATGTGCCATGCTCCCGTCTGACACGAACCAGACAAGGAAAAAAAGTCAGACGTTTGACGAGAAAGTTATGGGTCACGGAAGAAAACTCGCATATTTATGCATTTCAAGGATGAGTATAGTTGGATGGAATTAATTGGTCAAAATATCTAACTTGGACAAATAGATAAGTGACACGTGTTACTCATCTAATTGGCCTAACCCCCCAAATGTTTGGGTTCATTTATCATTTTCATCTTTATTCTTTGTTTACCCGAAACATACAACCCACATCCAAACCCCATTCCCTCATCCTTTTCCATTTTTGTGAAAGACAGAGTGACAGAGTGAGACCAGACAAAACTGACGGTGGCAACAAGTTAGATAACCGTGCACAGTGGCTGGAAAACCGCGAGGTAAATTATTTAGGTTCAAAATTCAAATTCAAGATTTATGGCTTATTGGACAGTTTTGACGATCGAAAATGATTCCCAAGGACTGTGCGAACTCATAGGAACCATTTTTGTGGATAGGGCTGTTGGAATTAACCTAGGGAAGGACTGGAAGTTTGCTTGAAAATCATCAAGCTCCATACGTGGTAAGTGTTAGACCTGTTAGGCCGACGTCATCCGTTGACCAGCGTTGACCACCATTGACCAACATTGACTAACATTGACCGTTGTTGACCAGCGTTGACCATCGTGGACCAGCATTGACCAAAATTTTACCAGGGTGTGAGGGCGTGTGGGTACGAATCTCGAGGTCAAACTGATCTTATTTGAAAGATTTTGACATTTTGAATCCAATGGTGGTGGTTTCAGGTCGATTGGAGACCGTTTGGTTGGTCATGTAGAGGTTTAATCTTGCGATGGGTGTCGAGGACGCGCTTCCGGTATAAGGCTTTGTGAGGATTTAGTGTATGAACTTTTATAGCACATTAGTGACCCTTAGACATGATTTGGATAGGCCCAGAGACTTTGGACTAGCTCGGTGATAGATATAACGTTGAGGTTTAGCACGCAGCGTGGATCGAGTGTGAGTGGACTGTTGGTTTTATCAATGAAATACATGCATAAACTGATTTAAATGCTTCATTATATTATTTAAGTTGAAATGATTTGGTGTTACGACATTTATGGATGTAATGTTTTACGGATTTTCATGAAAACATGATTCTAGGCATGAGACCCAATGGAATAATCATTTGACTTAGATTTAGAGTCAACGGTAAATTGAAAGGAAAGAATGCATTTCAACTGGATTTGAATAACGATATATTGGGATTTATAAAAAAGTTCTGGACACGGTTTTCAGGTGATTTTTGTGGAACAGATTTGTGAGAATTATGACTCAGGCATAGGCCCAATTGAATAGTGTTTAATCTTATTTGAGACATGAATGATTTTAATATGGTTTTTCGTTGGATTTTGTTACGGTTCCACATATTCCACCTTGTATGTATTGGTTAGTCTCCTCCAAGCCTGGAGGATCTTGGAGTAGTCACAGTGAACTGCCTATGATGAGTGACTCCAAGGAGAGGCTCAGGCTCAGAAGTGCTTGATTATGATATCGTCCCGGACGCAGTAGATCCGGGGCAGGCACCCTGTGTTGATATCACCCTGGACGTCGTTGAGTTGTATCTTGGGGAAGTACTCGGAGATGGGACCCCGAGTTGCACGCGTAGCATTGGAAATCCTGATTGGTTTTGTTATAGACATCGTGGATGTCTGAGGATGGGGTATATTGTGTTGCACTGATGTTTGTGTCCAGATGTATGTATATGCATGTATGATTTGAACTATTTTCATATGATTTATCTTAAATGCATGCATGTTTGGAAAATGGACGGTTAAACTATTGATTTTGTAAAAATAGTTTATAACTTATTTATTTTTGGTCCACTCACATTTTCACTGTTTTATTGACCCTCCTGACCTTTACACAGAGACAAGGGCGGATACCAAGGCTGAGGCATAGAAGTACTGCTGCGTTCCTGACACCCTACGGGGTAGGTTTTGGTACTTGTATTGTACTGACTTATATATATATATGCTCAATCATGTATAATAGATCATGATCCCTTGTCTGATAATGTGGTAGTGTACTTTGTCTGTTTATATTTGAACCCATATGAGGTATTTTTGTATTTTGAGTATGATTGCCAGACGGAAGCAGGGCACGTTCCACTGTAGTCCTAGCAGGATTGCGACGGGTCCTGTCAGAATGGTATCATAGCATTAGGATAGCATTATTTACATTGTCATTGACAAACTTAATATGTTGTACTAATATATGCCTCTTAACAGATAGATATGCCTCTGAGACGAGTGCCATATCCACAGTCTGATGTTGATCTCGCTAGAGATGCGGAGAGTGCTATTATAGAGAGAGCACAACATTTCGGTGCTACTGTATTCAGTGATGGGTCAGACCTTGAGGAAGCCCACCGGTGGATTGTTCAGATCGAGAAGATCTTCATGGTGATGTGGTGTCCTCCAGAGGATCGAGTCATGCTGACTATGTTTTTATTAGATGGAGATGCTCATGGGTGGTGGAATGCCTTGGAGATGTCCGGTTGGGATGTACAGACGGTGACATGTGAGGTATTCAGAGAGAATTTTCTGAAGCAGTACTACCCTCGCTCTTACCGTGACGCCAGAGAGGCTGAGTTCCTGCAGTTCCGACAAAGGAACATGACAGTGGCAGAGTATGAGCGGACTTTCCAGAGATTGTCCCACTTCTATTCTGAATTTAAGAGTATTGAGGCAAACAAATGTCGCTGATTTGATATGAACCTTAGAGGAGTGATCCGTGCCATGGTCACGACTAGATCCTATGCTACACTGAGGGATTTGATTGATGCGGCTATGAGAGTGGAGGTCAGTTGGCAGGTTCTGCAACAGTTTTCTGATGATGGATGACGCCAAGAGCATTCGTAAACTGGACCTTCTAGCTAGAAAGATCTGAAGGGAGGTCGCTTCAGTGGAGTATTGGCATCATCAGTGACTAGACGATTTGGTAGGTATGGGAGTACCCAGAGGTTTGGTTTCTGAGCACATCAGACATCGGAGACGATTGGTACCTTAGTGTGGTCTACGTACGGACTGAGGCCGTTGACATTTTCCATTTGCGGAGATCCTAGCCACTTCAGGAGAGAGTACCCACAGATGACAAGTGCCAGTGGTATTGGTCGGAGTGTAGCGGGGCAGGATATGAGCATAGCCAAGACTTCAGATGCGACTGGTGGCCGAGGGTATGGAGGAGCTAGAGGTGGATACCTTGGATCACGAGGATGTGGTCGACCATCTAGATCACATGCTCGAGTGTTTGCAGTGAGCCAGCAGGAGGATAGAGTAGCCCCAGGAGTAGTGACAGGTACGCTCACTATTTTAGAGCATGACGTACTAATTTTGATAGACCTTGGAGCTACACATTCATTCATATCTCGGAGATGTACATTGTTAGTGGATAGATAGGTGTCCGCACTTGGTTATGATATGGGAGTCGGTACACCGACTGTGGTTGTATATGTTGAATCAGGTATTGAGGGATTTCCCATTATGGATAGGAGACTCATCATTTTGATGTCTTTCGTGGTATGTTGATTTGGTAGTAGACTTAATACTTCTGGATGTGCATGATTTTGATGTCATTCTTGGAATGGATTTGTTGACTTATCATCATGAATCTATTGAGTAGGAAGAGAAGAGTGTGACCTTTCAGAGTCTAGGATTACCCGAGACGACCTTTCAAGGAGACTAGAGGGTGTTACCCTCTGGATTTATATTAGCATTGGCAGTGGAAAAGTTACTGAGGAAAGGATGTCAAGGCTACTTGGATCATGTGATGGATAGTCGGGCTACGCCCGAGAGAGCGGAGGACATACCAGTGGTGCGGGAATTCCCAAATGTATTTCCAGGACTTCCACCGCACCGAGAAATTCAGTTCACTAACAAGATTCTCTCACATACAAGACCTATATCTCATACACCATATTGTATGGCACCGATCGAGTTGAGAGAATTGAAGGTTCAATTACAGGAGTTGGTAGATATGGGACTTATTCGACCTAGTGAATCGCCCTGGGGAGCTTCGGTATTGTTTGTGAAGAAGAACGATGGTAGTATGCGATTGTGTGTAAATTACTAGAAACTCAACAAGGTTACCATGAGAAATAAGTATCCTTTGCACATGATTGATGACTTGTTTAATCAATTGAAAGGGGATAAGTGTTTTTCGAAGATTAACCTTCGATCAAGATACCACTAGTTGAGGATTTCCGCGGAAGATGTAGTATACGATTGTGTGTAGATTACTAGAAACTCAACAAGGTTACCATGAGAAATAAGTATCCTTTGCCCAGGATTGATGACTTGTTTGATCAATTGAAAGGGGATAAGTGTTTTTCGAAGATTAACCTTCGATCAAGATACCACTAGTTGAGGATTTCCGCGGAACATGTTCTGAAGAATGCTTTTCGAACGAGATAAGGCCACTATGAGTTTCTGGTGATGTTATTTGGATTGATAAAATGCACCGGCTGCATTTATGGATTTGATGAATAGAGTGTTTCGATCATATCTGGATTGGTGGATCGGTTTGTCATTGTGTTCATTGATGACATCCTGGTATACTCAAAGAGTACTAGAGTACACAAGAAGCATTTGAGATTGGTGATGAACAGGCTAAGAAGGAATCATTTGTATGCTAAGCTGAGCAAGTGTCAATTTTGGCTAAACAGTATAGGCTTCTTAGGCCATGTGATTTTGGCTGAGGGGATTAGTGTGGACCCCCCGAAAATAGAGGTCGTTAATAACTGGGAGTAACCAGAAATTGTTACTGAAGTCCACAGTTTTGTAAGATTGGCTGGATATTACAGACGTTTCGTAGAGGGTTTCTCTACCATAGCTGATCCGTTAACCCGTTTAACAAGGAAAAAGGCTAAGTTCATTTGGAACGAACACTGTGAACGGAGTTTCCAGGAATTGAAGAAACGACTGACTTTTGCGCCTGTGTTAGCTCTTCTAGATGACAGTTGGGAGTTCGAGGTATATAACGATGCATCATTACAAGGATTGCATTGCCACTTGATGTAGCACGGGAGAGTCATCACCTATGCCTCTCAACAGTTGAAGCCTCATGCGTCGAACTACCCTACATATGATTTAGAGCTGGCATCAGTGGTCCATGCTCTGAAGATTTGTAGACACTATCTGTACAGGGAGACATGTTGGATTTTTATAGACCATAAGAGCCTAAAGCACCTGTTCACTCAGAAGGAATTGAATCTAAGATAAAGACGGTGGTTGGAGCTGATTAAGGATTATGATTGCACCATAAAGTATTATCCCGGAAAGGCAAATGTTGTGGTAGATGCTTTGAACAAGAAATCTGTGAGTTCAGTAGCACATCTGAGGATGATGTATTTTCCCTTATTGGTGGAACTTCAACGAGCGGAGTTATGCTCGGAATGGATGATGAGGGAGCTTTGTTAGCTAGTTTTCATGTGAGACCCATCCTGATTGACCGGATTATAGAGCCTGAACTTCAAGATCCTACCATGAGCATTGTGGGGATGGAAGTTGTAGTAGGTGACCAACAGGATTTACTAACTGGGATGACGGCATTGAAACTGAGTCGATTGTGTGTGCCAACAGATACAGAGTTGAGGACTGAGATACTGGAGGAAACCCACAGTTCAAAATATGCGATGCATCCAGGTTGAACAAAGATGTATCATACACTCACAGTGTATTATTGGTGGGTTGTCATAAAGAAAGAGATTGCAGAGTATGTTGGCAGATGTCTGACATGTCAACAGGTCAAAGTTGAGAGACAGAGACTAATAGAGATTTTATTAAGCAAAAAAGATGTACTAGGAAAATACTCTACGTGTAATAAACTTTGCAAGTACAGAAGACATGTAGATAGTATAGATGCAAGCAAAGGTCAATCCCATGAAGACTTTCTCAATGATATCCTATTTTGTTTAACTCAATTGACTTCAGTGGAGTAATTAAAATGCAATGAGGGGTTTGTTAGGTTTTGTGAATGAAATAAATTAACTAATAATAACTAACTAAGTCGAGCTAGGGTTTCTATCCGCCTTTGCCAATTATAGTTCTGTTAGATTTCCTTGATTAGATTACTATGCATGTATCTGAATTAAGTGCTCGTGCAGGGGTCCGGCTAAGGTTCACCCCACACATATTATCTTCTCTTAGATTGCATGTTTAAGCGTGATGTGCCCGCCCTTAAACAACTATTACCGATGGTGCATGATAATGCATGAAACAAAAAGAAGATTTAATGACACTACACTATCCCTAGAAAAGTGGTGCGAAGAACTAGGATATCATGAGTTTAGATTACGAATAAGATTCCCCCTCTAAAATGTGATGCCATAAAGTTCAGGGTGAACACAAACATCGAGGTGATCCGTCAAGCAATTACATCAAAAATTATACAGAAATAAGGCAGCTAAGCTTATAAGCATAAATTGAGTTCATGAAGAGCAGTAATCCAAAAAATCCAGGCATACATAACAATCATAATCAAGAGCCAGAAATCAAACAGAACTATAATTGGTAAATTTCGATAGAAACCCTAGCTTGACTTAGTTATTATAGTTAATTTATTTCATTCATAATAAGTTAAAAACCCCCCATTGCCTTTTAAGTACTCCACTTAAGTCAATTGAGTTAAATGGAATTGGATATCATTGAGCAAGACTTCGTGCGATCAACCTTTGCTTGCATCTATACTATCTACACGTCTTGTGCGCTTGCAAAGTTTATTACACGTAGATTTTTTTCCTAGTACATCTTTTGTGCTTCATAAAATCTCTATCAAGTTTTTGGCGCCGTTGCCAGGGACTTGTTCCTCAACGGTGTCCATTTTATTTGATTCTTTTGACTAAATGGTTTTTTTTTTTGTATATAAAATTTTTGTTTTCATTTTGTGACGAGTCTAGGTACCATGGAATCATGGAATAACTATTATTCTTCTCAAGGTTGGGACTATGAGCCTTATGCAAAGGTTCCTTCGGTTCCAAGTCATCAAGGGGGATGGGCATACCCCTAAGATTGCTTGTACATGCTCGAGCCTTACAATCAGCCCTATATGGATTCATAACACAACAGATGGAGTGAACCGTCACCTTAGACTTGGACTCCTCCTCCTTTGGATCCTAGCCCTGCCAGACATCAAAAAACACTTCGGGATGCACTAAACGAGGCCCGATCTCAAAGAACACTACGGGATACACTAAAGAAACTTCGACTTAAACTTCTTTGGGAACTCAATTGGGATGATGAGGATAATGATGTGTATGTTCCTTTGCCACCCACGAAAAACACCAATGAATGCACCTCGGGTCATGCTCTTGATGTTCATGAAAAAGAACCAAACCCGCAAGCATTGCACCAAGTTTTTGCCGAGGTCCCTGAAATTCCAGCTCCTATCCTTGAGGTCCCTGAAATTCGAGCGCCTATCCTTGCTGCCTCAACTCCTCAAACACCTCTTATCCTTAATTTTCCAGAGCTTTTTTTATCCTTATCTTCACCATTTAAGTTCCTTACTCAACTTAGGTGTTTTGGTGAGAAATTTCATGTTGTGCCTAATCCAGGCATACATAACAATCATAATCAAGAGCCAGAAATCAAATAGAACTATAATTGGTAAATTTGGATAGAAACCCTAGCTCGACTTAGTTAGCTATTATTAGTTAATTTATTTCATTCATAATAGGTAACAAACCCTCAATTGCATTTTAATTACTCCACTTAAGTCAATTGAGATAATCGGAATTGGATATCATTGAGCAAGTCTTCGTGGGATCGGCGTTTGCTTGCATCTATACTATCTACCGTCTTGTATGCTTGTAAAGTTTATTACACATAGAGTTTTTGCCTAGTACATCTTTTGTGCTTGATAAAATCTCTATCAAGTTTTTGGCGCCGTTGCTAGGGACTTGTTCCTCAACGGTGTCCATTTTATTTGATTCCTTTGACTAAGTGGTTTTTCTTTTTGTTTTATATATAAAATTTTAGTTTTCATTTTGTGACGTGTCTAGGTACCACGAAATCATGGAATAACTATTATTCTTCTCAAGGTTTGGGCCTATGAGCCTTATACAAAGGTTCCTTCGGTTCCAAGTCATCAAGGGGGATGAGCATACCCCCAAGATTGATTGTACATGCTTGAGTCTTACAATCACCCCTATATGGAGTCATAACACAACAGATGGAGTGAACCGTCACCCTAGACTTGGACTCCTCCTCCTTTGGATCCTAGCCTTTCCAGACCTCAAAAAACACTTCGGGATGCACTAAACTAGGCCCGATCTCAAAGAACACTACGGGATGCACGAAAGCACCTTCGACTTAAACTTCTTTGGAAACTCGATTGGGATGATGAGGATAATGATGTGTATGTCCTCTTGGCACCCACCGACAACACCAATGAATGTACTTTGGGTCATGCTCTTGATGTTCATGAAATAGAACTAAACCCGCAAGCATTGCACCAAGTTTTGGCTGTGGTCCCTGAAATTCCATTACCTATCCTTGCTGCCTCAACTCCTCAAACACCTCTTATCCTTATTTTTCCAGAGCTTTTCTTATCCTTATCTTCACCATTTAAGTTCCTTACTCAACTTAGGTGTTTTGGAAAGAAATTTGATGTTGTGCCTAATCATGGCATACATAACAATCATAATCAAGTGCCAGAAATCAAACAGAACTATAATTGGTAAATTTGGATAGAAACCCTAGCTCGACTTAGTTTGTTATTATTAGTTAATTTATTTCATTCATAATACATAACAAACCCCCCGTTGCATTTTAATTACTCCACTTAAGTCAATTGAGTTAAACGGAATTCGATATCGTTGAGCAAGTCTTCGTGGGGTTGACCATTCCTTGCATATATACTATCTACCGTCTTGTGCACGTGCAAATTTTATTACACGTAGAGTTTTTGCCTAGTACATATTTTGTGCTTGATAAAATCTCTATCAAGTTTTTGGTGCCGGTGCCGGGGACTTGTTCCTCAACGGTGTCCATTTTATTTGATTCCTTTGACTAAGTGGTTTTTCTTTTTGTTTTATATATAAAATTTTAGTTTTCATTTTGTGACATGTCTAGGTACCATGGAATCGTGGAATAACTATTATTCTTCTCAAGGTTAGGCCTATAAGCCTTATGAAAAGGTTCCATCGGTTCCAAGTCATCAAGGGGGATGGGCATACCCCCAAGATTGCTTGTACATGCCTGAGCTTTACGGCCAGCCCTATATGGAGTCATAACACAACGGATGGAGTGAACTGTCACCCTAGACTTGGACTCCTCCTCTTTTGGATCCTAGCCCTGCCAGACCTCAAAAAACACTTCGGGATGCACTAAACGAGGCCCGATCTCAAAGAACACTACAGGATGCACTAAATCACCTTCGACTTAAACTTCTTTGGGAACTTGATTGGGATGGTGAGGATAATGATGTGTATGTTCCCTTGCCACCCACGAAAAACACCAATGAATGCACCTCGGGTCATGCTCTTGATGGTCATGAAATAGAACCAAACCCGCAAGCATTGCACCAAGTTTTTGCCGAGGTCCCTGAAATTCCAGCACCTATCCTTGAGGTCCCTGAAATTCCAGCGCCTATCCTTGCTGCCTCAACTCCTCAAATATCTCTTATCCTTACTTTTCTAAAGCTTTTCTTATCATTATCTTCACCATTTAAGTTCCTTACTCAACTTAGGTGTTTTGGTGAGAAATTAGATGTTGCGCCTAATGGTTTGTGCATGTTTAATAGTCCTTGTAGGAGGCAAGACGAAGGACGTATCAAGATGGTGGTATGCACCTTGGAGACATTTGGCTCCACCCAAGGCTCAAGGCCACGACCCAAGCGACCCAAAGATCCTCCATGGCCCCCACACTTCGATCATTATGCTTACTTGTCTATTTGGATCAAGCAGTTTTTACTTACATTCAAATCTTTATTGTACTTGTTCCTTGAAATGTTACAGTCTAGGAAGTGGATTTCTACTTATAGAACTAATCAATTCATTTATGTTGTAGGCATGAAACCACTAAAGGAGGGCCAGGTTTGGAGCCCCTCAAGTGCCTCTTGGACCGCAAGCATCCTAGGTGCTCAACCTTTCCCTGGTTTGTTCCCTATTTCATATGGGCGTTTTTTACCTTCTAACTCATGATTTTGTCTTCCTTTTATGCTAAAAACATTGAGGACAATGTCTTCATTTAGGTTTGCTGTGATAATGCATGAAACATGAAGAAGATTTAATGACACTGCACTATCCATAGTAAAGTGATGTGCAATCCTAGGGAGTCATGAGTTTAGATTAAGATAAGATTCCCCCTCTTAAACTTGTTGCTACAAATTGCAGAGTGAACACAAACATCGAGGTGATCCGTCAAGCAATTGCATCGACAAATATACGCAAATAAGGTGATAAAACTTACAAGCATAAATTGAGTTCATGACGCAGAGTAATCCAACAAATCCAGGCATACATAACAACCATAATCAACAGCTAGAAATCTAATTATAAACTAACATGGGTAGGGTTTCAAACATCCCTAATCCTAAAGGAAACTATTTACGCATAACTAAGTTAACAAACATCATAATTGAATGCATATAAACATAAAGAGATTAGGGATTGAGAAACACAAATACTAAGATGAATGATGCGTGAGAGAAGTGGCACAAACACTTCTTCTTCTCCGGAGCTTCACGTCACAAAGAAGATACAAGACTTGAATTGAAAAGCATAAACAATAGGTAAATTGCAGCTACTTTGTGTATAAATTTTAATCAGAAATTTTTGCAGAGTTTTGGAACCTTAGGAGGTAAATTTGACGTCCAAAAACAATGAGAAAACAACTATTTATATCCCATAACATCTGCCCTAGCATCTCCCTAAAAGAAAGTGAAAAATGAAACCCAAACAAGGAAGGAAACCAATTGTAGCCGTCGAACCTCCTTTTCTGCATTCTTGATCCTCCTTCAATAAGGAGTCTTCTTTTCTTTCTTGTTTCCACTTCTTGACTTCATATTTTGACTATGAATTCAATTAATTATATTCCATATCAGATCACAAAGCCCTAAAATAAAGGAAAGGGGATATGATTACGGCTAAGGGTAAATTAACCCTAGCCGAGTTCTTGGTAGTTTATTGGCCTCCAAGAAACTTCCTTTCCCTTGTTTCTTGCAATTTTTAATTTAAGATCTGATTAGGAAATCTTTAGGTCTTCTTAACTAAGTCAATCCATTTAATTCCTCATTGAAAAGGGAAGACAAATTTGTCCAAAGGACAGCTGCCCTAAATCCCTAAAAAGTAGAAACTTGATAAGGCAAGAAATCCTAGTTTCTTGGGTTCCAAAGAATGGATAGGAACCCTTCTTTTAATGGATCTTTGGCCAACTTTCCCAACTGGATTCCAGGGAATAATTTTTGAAATAGCCCACTTAATCTAGGCGTGCAAGGCTGGAAAGGCTGGTCTACAAAGTCACACACACACACTCCTTGTAGGATTAGGAGTGCCTCTCGGCCAAGAAAGGCAAGAACCTTTTTTCTTGGTCAATCTTGATTGTCTTGACAAGTGCTATCACTTCATTGGAACCCCTGGAGATTATATGAGTAGCTGATCACATCCAATACATTGAAAAATGCTAATTCAAAGACAAAACCCGAAAGGCCCTCAACTGTGATTTCAGCTATGGACCTTAACTTCATTTTAGTGCTATTCCTTCATTTTGGCTTGGATTTCCTCCATTCCTTTTCTATTCTCTTCAGAATTGATTTAACTTTCATAATCTACACATGTCTCACAAAATGGATCATTTTCTCCTATTGTTTGTATAATTATAATCAAAAGACAAGTAAAAGGGGTAAGAAATATCATTGAAATCATGCTCAATTCGTGACTTATCAAATACCCCCAAAACCTATCTTTTGCTAGTCCCTTAGCAGAAAAAAAAAACTCGATCTAGTTATGATAAGAATTTAAACCTCTAGGTTCACCGAATAGGAGGAGTTTTGTCTCATGAGGGTTATAGAAGCACGATACGCACAAACGTTTTACTTAACACAAAGGATGCTAGAAGTCATGCATCAACAAGTTAATAAGAATCGAGAATAGAAAATAAACTCACACAAACCAAGAAACATGCCATAACCATGAACTCAAGTGTTAAATGTTTATACCAACATCTCAAATGATCAAACTAGAAAACAACGTCATCTAAACACCCTAGAAAGATTTCGCCTCGACTCTAATCCTCACTAGGCATCACTCAATACGCTCAAGAATCCTAATGTTTTCACTCAGCAAGCATATGTGAAGAGTTTATGTAAAGAAAATCAAGTTAATCACATATGGATTTCAATGAAGAAAAGCACTTTATATGTAAGTAATGATCTCACAAAGGAATTGAAGTTTAAGAACATAGATACGTACCTTAATCCTTTTCATAACCATTCACAAGAGCAATAGGTCTTCATTCAAAGGTTGTAATGGGGCTAGGTTCTTGGGTTTAGAAAGGAAAGTTGGAATTCAAAGAACCTAAACCATATCAAGGCATGAGAAGTCATGACTCGGACCTTGAGTTTAGATGAAACCGAGCTTAAGCTCACAAAAATGCTCTAATTGAGGTACTTAGCTCACATGACTCAACGCAAAGTTCATTACCCTTTTGTTTTGTTTTTTTTTTTTTCACAATTTTTTTTTTGCATTCTATTCTTTTCTTTTCACTAATGAACTTGATACATTTTTTTTATATGAGCTGAGCCAAGATCATGCAATAACTTCCTCACTTTACAAATAAACGAACGAACTCTTCCATTCAAACATACTTCCATCACATGAGTATGAGTAGCACAAAACATCAACATATTTCCTCCTCACCATGAATCTCATTTGATGCAACCTTGACACAAGTTTAGATTATAGGGTGTAGCCATTATGAATGGTTCAAAACTTGGTTAGGTCATATTGTAGGTGAAGAACAAAACGGCTAAGTGTTTAGCTTCAAAGGGGCTTAGGGAGCATGCAATTGGTACAGGGAAAAGAAGGGCCTTTAGAAGCTAAAACACACATAGCCTATATCACATCTCATAAATAATTACAAATTCAAACAAGAGCATCCAATAGATATGGTTCTTTAAACATCAATGCAAATAGACAAAGATCATGCAACTAAGAACAAAGTGATGAGTGTTTAAGAGTATAAACATGTAGATCACTCAGAAAGAAAGGCAATTAAGCTCAAAGATCTCACAATGGTAGTCTCCACTAATTTTCTAAGCATGCTTAAATTCAATTATTTTGGTTGCTTAATCACTTGATTATGGTATTGTGAAGTGCAAGTGTGAATTCAATGGAAATGGCAACGATTCTTAGTAAGTACAAGCAATTCTCATGTTCTATACATTCATATTAACTTTTCTAAGCATAAAAACTAGCATCGCAAAACAAAAAACAGCAATGAAAACAAAACAAAAAACAAAAAACACCAAGGAATTAAGAGCAGAAAATAAAAAACAGCAAGGAAATCAAAACAGAAACTGAGTTGTGTACCCCTAAACTTAAGTCCAATACCCCCAAACATAAATGAAACATTGTTCTCAATGTTTTGAGCAAAAAAGGAAGACAAATTCATTAGTTAGAAGGTGAAAAACGTCCATATGAAAATGGGAACAAACCAGGGCTAGGTTGCCTCCTAGGAGCGCTTGATTTAACGTCTAGGCGAGACGAGGATAGCAGCTCATGGGAGAATAGGTGCAGGGGCCTCGAGGGCCTTAAGGGGGATGGGAGATGTCCTATAGTAGTGTTTGAGTCTATGGCCATTCACCTTGAAGGGTTCTCGCTTAACTGGATGTTGAATTTCAATTGCACCATGAGGGAAAACATTAGTGATGATGAATGGACCAGACCAGTGAGAACGTAACTTACCGGGAAACAACTTGAGTCGGGAGTTGAAGAGCAGGACTTGTTGGCCAACTTGAAGGACCTTCCTTTGAATGTTCTTGTCATGAAAGGCCTTGGTCTTCTCCTTGTAAATTCGTGAGCTTTCATATGCCTCATTCCAAAGTTCATCGAGCTCATTCAGTTGCAACCTTCGGTGAATTCCAGCAGAGCCTAGGTCCATGTTCATGCTCTTAACCGCCAAAAAGTCTTGTGTTCGAGCTCTACAGGTAGATGACAACCTTTACCACAGACTAATCAAAAAGGGGACATACCTAAAGGTGTCTTGAAAGCCGTCCTATAAGCCCAAAGTGCATCGTTAAACCTTAAGGACCAATCCTTGTGGCAAGGATGAACCGTCTTTTCAATTATCGCTTTGATCTCCCTATTGGACACTTCGGCTTGCCCAATTTTTTGAGGATGGTAGGGGGTGGATACTCTGTGATTTACACCATACTTCCTCATCAAAGCCTCAAAAGAACGATTGCAAAAGTGGGAGCCTCCATCGCTTATGATGGCCCTTGGTGCACCAAACCTAGCTAGAATATGGTTTTGAATGAAACTCACAACAATCTTAGCATCATTAGTTATAGTGGCAAGTGCCTCAACCCATTTAGATACATAATCCACAACAAGCAATATGTAAACATTACCAAAAGAATTAGGGAAAGGCCCCATGAAATAAATGCCCCAAATATCAAAGATCTCAACAACTAAAATTGGGTTCAAAGGCATTTGATTCCTAGGACCTATGTTACCTCGCCTTTGGCATCTATCACATGTGAGCACGAATTCATGAGCATCCTTGAAGAGTGTGGACCAATAGAAACCACTTTGAAGGACTTTATACGCTGTTTTCTTTGCCCCAAAGTGACTTCCACACGCAAAAGAATGACAAAATTCAAGGATAGAACGTACCTCACAATCGGGAATGCATCGTCAAATGATTTGATCCGGGCAATGTTTCCATAGGTAGGGCTCGTCCCAAATGTAATACCTAGCTTACTTAGCAAGCTTATTCCTTTAGTACCTGTTCAAAAAAGAAGGGAATTTCTTGGTTACAATAAAGTTAATCAAATTAGTGTACCATGGATCGATTTCTTCAATGCTGAAAAATTGTTCGTCGGGGAATGTCTCGTGCAAGGGCAAGGGATCCTCTTCATCATTTGAGCCATGGATGAGATGACTCATATGATCAGAAACTAAATTCTCACTCCCCTTCTTGTCCTGAATTTCCAAGTCAAACTCTTGAAGGAGAAGCATCCAACACAACAATCTAGGCTTTGCATTCTTTTTGCTCAACAAATATTTCAACGCTGTGTGCTCGATGTAAACTATGACCTTTGTTTGAAACAAGTAACTCCAAAATTTTTCCAGTGAAAAGATGACAGAAAGAAGCTCCTTTTCAGTTGTAGAATAGTTCAATTGGGCATCATTAAGGGTTCGGCTTGCATAGTATATGACATGAGGAAGTTTATCGCGTCGCTATCCCAAAACAGCACCTACCGCAAAATCTGAAGCATCACACATAAGTTCGAATGGAAGGTCCCAATTGGGAGGCATAATGATAGGGGAGCTCGTGAGCTTCTCCTTTAAAGTGTCAAAAGCCTCCCTACATTCTCTATCAAAGTTAAACACAACATCCTTAGCAAGCAAAGCACACATAGGCCGAGATACCTTTCTGAAATCCTGAATGAGCCTCCTGTAAAATCCAGCGTGTCCCAAAGAAAGTTCTAACCTCTTTGATCGTGGTTGGGTATGGTAATCTCTCAATAACATCCAACTTAGCCTTGTCCACCTCAATACCCTTGCTAGAAATCACGTGGCCCAAGACAATACCTTGTTGAACCATGAAGTGACACTTTTCCCAATTCAACACTAGGTTACTTTCTTCGCAGCGTTCAAGTACCCGGGAAAGAGTAATCAAACACAACTCAAATGAATGCACAAATACAGAGAAATCATCCATAAATACCTCAATTATATCCTCAATCATATCTGAAAAGCTACTCATCATACACCTTTGAAAAGTGACCGGTGCGTTGCATAGACCAAAGGGCATGCGCCGGTAAGCAAATGTTCCATAGGGGTAGGTGAATGTCTTTTTCTCTTGATCTTCTGGGGCAATTGGAATCTGATTATACCCAAAATATCCATCTAGGAAACAATAATGAGAATTCCCGGCCACTCATTCCAACATTTGATCAATAAAAGGCAAGGGAAAGTGATCCTTACGAGTGGTAGTGTTGAGCCTTCGGTAATCAATGAATACTCTCCAACCCATGTGTTTCCTTTGGGTCACAAGCTCATCCTTTTCATTCTTAACCATAGTGATTCCACTCTTTTTAGGCACTACTTTCATTGGACTTACCCACTTAGAATCACTTATTGGATTGATGATGCCCACATCCAAAAATTTTAGCACCTCTTTTTTTACAACTTCCTTCATTGGTGGGTTCAACCTTGTTTGTGCCTCTCGGGTGGGCTTCGAATTTTCTTCAAGCAGAATCGTATGCATGTACTTGGCTGGAATAATTCCCTTAATGTAAGCAATAGTCCATCCAATGGACTTTTGATGGTTGCGAAAGACATGAAAAAGCAAGTCTTCCTCGGATGGAGTAAGGTTCGTGGCAATGATGACTGGGAGAGTTTGGTTGCTGCCTAAGTAAGCATATTTGAGATTTTTCGGTAGGGGTTTAAGCTCATGGATAGGAGGAGAGACATGACAGGGCAAGGTCTCTATGGTGGTGAAGGGCAAGGCTTCATAGGGGGCCTTGGACAAGTGCATGTACGACAAGGAATTTAGGGAAGGTGATGACTTTTTCTAGGTAATCTCCCAGACATGATAGCTTAAGATTCTCATTAAGAAGCATATCCATAATATTCAAAGGGAAATCATCAATTGGTTCCGCTGGATATTGCATGGTATCATGTATAGAGAAAGTACGAAGCTTGCCTAAAACCCGAATAGATACCTGTCTATTCTTCACATCAATGAGGCATTCAGCTGTAGCCAACAAAAGACGTCCAAAGATCAATGGGGGCTCCCCATTCTTGTCAATTTTATCCATCTTCAAGACATAGAAATCAGCGGGAATGCACGTATCCCCAATCAGAACCACAACATCCTCTAGCACGCCTACAAGGTTGGAAACCGACGCATTAGCCAATCAAACACGAAGATGAGTAGGTTTAAGATCTCCTAAGTTCAAAGACTTATAAATATGGAAAGTCATAATGTTAATTGAAGCTCCCTTGTCACATAAACAATTTTCAAAACGTTTAGATTGAATGACACAAGGAAGTGAAGGGGCCCCGGGATCATTGACTTTCGGGGGCATGGAAACAGGTGCTGCCTTGCAAGCTTGGGGCAAGTCCACGACATTTGAGGCTTAAAATTCTCTTTTTCCAGCAACTAGATCCTTGATAAGCTTGGCAAAGATGGGAATGTGCTCCAGGATTTTGGAAAAAGGAAGTGTGATTTGAAGTTTCTGCTGCATCTTGATGATCTCGTCCTCGAATGCTTCCTTGTTTTTGTTTTGATTTTGAAATCTGTGAGGGAATGGATATGAGACATTATTAGATAACTCAAAAGACACCTTCTTAGACATTTTATTGGAATTAGAAGGAGTTTTAGGGTTAGAATGTCCAGCATGTTGTTGGGGTACTTCAAGGGTAGCCGAAATGGATGCATCATGTTCCAATGCTTTGTCTTTCGAGTTCAAGGGCTGCTGTTGGGTGCTTGGGCCTTGAGTTCCAGGGACCATAACCTGTGGTTCTTCATCTTGAAAGTGAACTAGAGGTGGTGCCACGTGGGTGGGCTCATCTGAGGCCAAAGAGGGGGCAGATTGCACGCCATAGGGTGCTGTAATTTCCTGATGGTTCCAACACTGAGTACTCGGGTAGCTCGCTGGATTTTGAGTGTATGGCTCTGATTTTGGGACAGCAGGGACCTGGGGTCTTGAAGTATGATTCCTTGGGGTGTACTATGGGCTAGGAAGTTCAGTGCCACTCCGGAGGGTGATGGAATTCGCTGTTGGTCCATGGGGACCCTTCGGATTCATCATAACTTGACTAGGGAACTTACAGGGCTCTCTTTGGTTGAGTTGATTGGAAATTTGCCCAAGTTTCCTCTCCAAGTTAGTAATGGCATGTTTAGTCTCATTCATGAAGGCATTGGTTGCTGCTTGGTGACTCCGAGATTCATTCATGAAGGCATTAGTGTGTTGTGCCATAGTTACAAGTGCATCCTCCCATGACTTACCCGTTGAACCCTGGGTTGAGGATGTACCTTGGGGCTGCATAGAAGGGGCAGAAACGTGAGGTTGCTGGAATCCAGAGGGTGTCAAGGGGTTAGGCATGGATTGGCTGTTGTTCCACCTAAAATTTGGATGGTTCTTCCATCCCGGATTGTAATAGTTCGAAAAAAGGATCATTTCGGGGCCTTAAAGTATTGTACCCGCCAACATAGTTGGCTTCACCCACTTGTGTGCACTCATCTGACGAGTGTCCTTGGACTGAACACACCTCACAAACCAGGGTATTCTTAACCTTATCCCTGCACAATTGCTTTACCAAAGCCATGAGTTCAGCAATGGATCCATCTTTGTCCCTAGTCTTGGCCATGGACCTAGATGAGTGGCCTCGGTAACTAAACTGTTTCTCTCTTTGAGCTATCTTCTCAAATGCAATCTGGGCCTCGGTTACTGTGCCATCTAAGATACCTTGAGATATGAAATTTACCTTAGTACGATCCCCATAACTAAGACCTCCATAAAACCACATCATGAGGTGATGATCCTCAATGTTGTGATGGGGACAAGCACGAAGCATCTCATTAAACCTTTCCCAATACTCATAAAAGGCTTCATCTTGGAGTTGTTGAGGGTTCGTAATCTTAGCCCTAAGTTCAAAGTTCTAGACTTAGGCAACATGTGAATGGTCCTAGACTTAAGCTCAAAGTTCTCAACGGTGCTTGCAGGAAAGACAATGGGGAAGAGATCACATGAGGGGATACGAACTCCCGAAGGAGCCTAGGGGTAGGAGGAGGGACAAGAGCATGATCTTGTTGGTTGTCCATGACACGAGGGCTAGGTGGGGGGTTGCCGTGAATTGAAGAGTTCTGGGAGGAACAAGTAGGGCCGTGAGTTGTTCCCTCCACCGAGGAGCTGCGTGACATGAACTAGTACCTGAAAAACAAATAAACTAACCACGTTAAATAATTCCAAACTATAAGGACACCGTTGAGGGACAAGTCCCAGGAAACAGCGCCAAAAACTTGATAGAAGATTTATCAACCAAGAAATTATGAATGATAACTCCTAATGTAATACTTTGCAAGTGCACAAAATCGTATGACAAGTATAGTAGGTTTGCAAAGGTCGATCCCTCGAGGACTTATTCAACGTGAATCCACTTAGTTTGGAATGAGACAACTTGAGAAAAAGTACAAAAACGTAGGGGGGGTTTTGAGTGATGACTAGAACGAAATTGAATGATGAAAAAAAGTGCAAAATGATGAAAAACTTGATTTGAAAGTTGATTGGAAATTTAGGATGAATTAGGACATGTTATCCACCTTTACCAATTAAAGTTCTCCTTAGATTTCGTTGATTAGATTAATTATGCATGTATCTTAATTAATTGCCCATGCAAGGGTCCGGTTAAGGCTCACCCCACACATTTATCTTCTCTTAGATTGCATGCTTAAGCGTGATGTACCCGCCCTTAAACAACTATTACCGATGGTGTGTGATAATGCATGAAGCATGAAGAAGATTTAATGACACTACACTATCCCTTGTAAAGTGATGTGCAATTCTAGGGAGTCATAAGTTTGAATTACGAATAAGATTCCCCCTCTTAAACGTGATGCTACAAATTGCAGGATGAACACAAACATCTAGGTGATCCTTCAAGCAATTACATCGACGATTATACGTAAATAAGATGATTAAACTTACAAGCATAAATTGAGTTCATGAAGTATAACAACCATAATCAACAGCTAGAAATCTAATTATAAACTAACATGGGTAGGGGTTCAAATAGCCCTAATCCTAAAGTAAACTACTCACGCATAACTAAGTTAACAAACATCATAATTGAATGCATATAAACTTAAAGAGATTAGGGATTGAGAAACACAAATACTAAGATAAATGATGCATGAGAAAAGTGGCACAAACACTTCTTCTTCTCCCAAGCTTCACGTGACATAGAAGATGCAAGACTTGAATCCAAAAGCATGAACAATAGATAAATTGCAGCTACTTTGCGTATAAACTTTAAGCAGAAATTTTTGCAGAGTTTTGGGACCTTATGAGGTAAATTGGACCTCCAAAAAAAATGAGAAAAAAACTATTTATATCCCCTAACATCTGCCCTAGCACCTCCCTAAAAGAAAGGGAAAACGAAACCCAAACAAGGAAGGAAACCAATTATAGCCGTCAAACCTCCTTTTCCGGATTCATGATCCTCCTTTAATAAGGAGTCTCCTTTTTTTTTTTTTTTTTTTTCTTGTTTCCACTTCTTGACTTCATCTTTTCAGTAGGAATTCAATTAATTATATTCCAAATCAGCTCACAAGGCCCTAAAATAAAGGAAAGGGAATATGATTGCGGCTATGGGTAAATTAACCCTAGCCGTGTTCTTGATAGTTTATTGGCCTCCATGAAACTTCCTTTCCCTTGTTTCTTGCAATCTTTAATTTTAGATCTGATTAGAAAATCTTTAGGTCTTCTTATCCAAGTCAATCCATGTAAATCCTCATTGAAAAGGGAAGGAAAATTCGTCCAAAGGACAGCTGCCCCAAATCCCTAAAAAGTAGGAACTTGATAAGGCAAAAAATCCTAGTTTCTTGGGTTCCAAAGAACGGATATGAACCCTTATTTTAAAGGATCTTTTGGCCAACTTTCCCAACTGGATTCTAGGGCATAATGTCTGAAATAGCAAACTTAGTCTAGGTGTGCAAGGCTGGCGAGGCTGGTCAACAAAGTCACACACACACTCCTTGTAGGATTAGGAGTGCCTCTCAGCCAATAAACGCAAGAACCCCTTTTCTTGGTCAATTTTGATTGTCTTGACATGTGGTATCACCTCATTGGAACCCTTGACGATTATATGAGCTGCTGATCACCTCCAATACATTGAAAAATGCCAATTCAAAGACAAAACCCGAGAGGCCCTGAAATGGGATTTCAGCAAGGGACCTTAACTTCATTTTAGTGCTATTCCTTCATTTTGGCTCCGATTTCATCCATTTTTTTCCGTTCTCTTCAGAATTGACTTAATTTTTATAATCTACACAAGTCTCCCCGCCAACGACGCCAAAAACTTGATAGAGATTTTATCAAACACAAAAGATGTACTAGGCAAAAACTCTACGTGTAATAAACTTTGCAAGCGCATAAGACATGTAGATAGTATAGATGCAAGCAAAGGTCGATCCGACGAAGACTTGCTCAATGATATCCAATTCCATTTAACTCAATTGACTTAAGTGGAGTAATTAAAATGCAATGTTGGGGGGGGGGGGGGTTGTTATGTTTTATGAATGAAATAAATTAACTAATAATAACTAACTAAGTCGAGCTAGGATTACTATGCATGTATCTGAATTAAGTGCCCGTGCAGGGGTCCGGCTAAGGTTCAACCAACAAATATTATCTTCTCTTAGATTTCATGTTTAAGAGTGATGTGCCCGCCCTTAAACAACTATTACCGATTGTGTGTGATAATGCATGAAACAAAAAGAAGATTTAATGACACTACACTATCCTTAGAAAAGTGATGTGCAGACCTAGGAAGTCATGAGTTTAGATTACGAATAAGATTCCCCCTGTTAAACGTGATGCCATAAATTGCAGCGTGAACACAAACATCGAGGTAAGCCGTCAAGCAATTACATCGACAATTATACACAAATAAGGTAGCTAAGCTTATAAGCATAAATTGAGTTCATGAAGCACAGTAATCCAAAAAATCCAGGCATCCATTGTAACGACCCATCCCGAAATCTGAGATTAGATTAGTGACTAATCAAGATTAGTGAGGTTAATTGGTGATTAGTTGGGTGAAATCGGACGAATGATGCAAAATGACCGTTTTGCCCTTGGGCATGGGTAAAACGTTGACTTTTCATTCAGGCGGTCAAATGGACTTTGAACGATGACGGTGACGTAGTTTGGGACGTCATGAGTTGATAGACAGGTGGCACGTTCGATTCCGACGTTCGAGGAAAAAGTAATGACGTTCGGAAGTTCAAGGGTATTTTGGTAATTATGGTTAAAAAGGGTGAATAGTTGACTTTTGGATCGGGAGGTTCGATGGTCGAGGGCCGAGGACCGTTACGTAGATCGGGTCGATATGAATCCACGGACAAGCGGCACGCCTAAATCGGACTTCGAACAGGAAAGTTATGGGTCACAGAAGTTTAATTTCACTATGCACGTATATCGAGGCAGTGATTAGGTGGCAATAACTGATTGGGCAGATATTTTTGTGGGACCCATGGATGAGTGACATGTGTCACTCATCCCATGGGCCCAAACCCCTAATTTGTGGATCTATCATAATTAAATAATATTATTTTAAAGATTTTATAATCTAATCTACTCATATCTAAATCCTAGCCCTCCATCTAATCTAAACTCTCAATCCTCACCATTCGTCTCATCCTCCTCTCTCTCATCTGATCATCATCAGATACCATCTTCATTCTTTTTCCCTTAAACCAAACACCATTTTCTTCTTCAATAAAAACCCGAACACCCCTTCCATGAACACCCTCCAAACCTCATTAGTGGGACTTGGTACACGAATGAGAATGTGAGAGTGAGAAAAGGCGATGAGGATGTGACTGTCAGGGAGGATGACCGTGGACGGTGGCCGGAGAAACCCTTAGAAGGTAGATTTTGGTTTTGAAATTGAAACTTGGTTTTTATTGGTCTTTAACCGAAACTAACATTTGGGTATTTTTTCTGGGGGCCTGGGGAGACAAATGGGATGGTTTTCGAGTGCTTGGACGGCCAGAAAGGACGATGGGTGGAGGTTGCAGCCGCCGTCACCATTGTCGACGTATGGAGGTACGGTTTTCCTTCGATTTTTGGTATGTTTAATGGCTAGAAGGTTTGGGTTTTATGTTAGGAAACTTTAAGATTAAAAAGGGAACAAAATGGACTGAAAATGGACAAGTTAGGACGTTGAACCGGTCCAGACCGGTTCGTCCGGTTCAAACCAGTCAGACCGGTTCGTTGAGGGTTGAAAAAGATGAATAGTGTCCTGGCGCGTGGGCTCACGCGCAGGACCTTCTTGGAGCGCATGAGGGCACGTGAACAGTAATTTGGGGAAGTATTAAACACGTGAAATCTTCTATTCGATGTAATGAACATTTTGGGACTGGTTTCGTGTCGAACAGACACCGTCTCGATAATGTTCGGGGCATCGGAAGGTTTAGGTTCGAGATTTAAAATAGTTAAAAATTTGGGAAAATTACGGGACTTCAATGAGAGGTTAATAAGGTAGTTAGTAACCCTCTAGATTGATTTGGACAGGTTTGGGAGTCCCGGTGATGACGATTTTCCCGGTGAGGCTTACGACAAGCAAACCGAAGCGGCAACATAGGGAGGTCTATGAGTGGACCTAGATTTCTAAACTATGATGCATGCATAAATGTTTTATATGGATTATGAATGTGATTCTATGATGTTGATTTGGATAATTGTGAATTATATGGTTTCACACATTTCGAGGAGATTTACGTGCTTGCATGTAAATCGAGGTTTTCCAGTTTTACACTGATTTTCCGTACTTATGGTTTTGGATATGATAAACTCGGGTTCGAGATCCATCTATTTTGGAAACCCTCGAAATCGAAGTCCTTTTTGTGACGTTCTCGGGCTGGAGGCCAATTCGTTCTCGAATCGATTTCGGATTTGGAAATATCGATCGGGCACGAGACCCATTTGATTTACGAACTCTTGGACTTAAGGTCCATTTGATTAAACGAGGCTTCGGGCCGGAGGCCCAGTTGGTTTACGAATCGGGCTCAGAGCCCAGTTAACTTACGTATCGGGCACGAGGCCCATTTGGTTTACTATATCTGGCATGAGGCCCATTTAGTTACGATATCGGGCACGAGGCCCAGTTGGTTTACGATTCGGGCCGGAGGTCCAGTTTGTATGTGGATTCGGGCCTAGGGCCCAGTTCCGTTTTAAGATTGTGATTTTAGGTCAGGGACCCATAAATGGTTTTTATGGTTCATGACGGTTTATGGGGACCGGCATGAACCCTTGAAAGGATTTTACGGTTCATGACGGTTTATGGGATTCGACATGAACCCTTGAAAGGATTTTATGGTTCATGACGACTTATGGGGGCCGAGCATGAACCCTTGAAAGGTTTAAATAATGATTTCAAAAGTTTTTCGTATGCCATCCTTTATATATGATTGTCTCCTCCAGGGAGGGTCGTTGGCCTGGGTTGACCCTAGAGAGACTTGGGTTCCTTACTCTCACAAAGGCCATGGTTCATAACCTCTAGGGAGGGTCATTGATCTACAGACATTGACTTGGGTGGACCCTGGAGAGACTTGGGTTTGAGATCCCGGGTAGCACGCGCGTAGCTCTAGATAACCGTGACAGGTTTGGTGATATGAAATATAATGGATAAACAGTATTTCAAATGGTTTGGGAAATTGTGTTTTACGATGATAAATGGATTTGGGCTGAGATCCCGCATATGTTTACTATGTTATGGTTTTCTGTAAATGGTTTGGGCTAAAGCCCGTATGATTATGGTTGTTTAAACATATGTGATTGGATAAATGGTTTTACTATGCATGCATGCTTTTTAGTGAAGGGTATAAAGGTCTTTATAAAATGTGTTTACGAAACTTATTACTTTTTGTCCACTCACAGTCTTTCTGTTTTCAATACCCTTAAGGTTGGATACGGTACGGACTGTAGCAGAGACCGAGATATCACATACCTCCTCCGGATCCTGGTGTACTCTGGAAGCCTTCAGGCTAAAGGTTTTAATTATCCCTGGTCTGACACTCCGTGTCAGATGGGAGCATGGCACATCCCGTGTTAATCCGGGGGGATTGGGATGGGTCGTGTCATACATAACAATCATAATCAAGAGCTAGAAATCAAACATGAACTAACATGTCTAGGGCTTCGTGTAACCCTAGCCCTAATTACTAAGGAATAGCAAGGACTAGGAAAAGGGGCTCAAACACTCTTCTTCTCCCAAGCTTCACATCCTCCTTAGCACAAGCTTGAATCCAAAAGCATAAAACAATTATAAAATGCGGCTAACTATGTATAAAAACTGAGTATGAATTTTGGCAGAGTTTTGGGGACCTTCAAGAGGTAAATTCAGCCCCCAAAACCAATAAGAAAACAACTATTTATATCCCCTAACATCTGCCCTAGCATCTCCCTAAAAGAAAGGGGAAAACGAAACCCAAACAAGGAAGGAAACTAATCGTAGTCGTTAAACATCCTTTTCCGCATTCTTGATCCTCCTTCAATAAGGAGTCTTCTTTTCTTTCTTGTTTCCACTTCTTGACTTCATCTTTTGACCAGAAATTCAATTAATTATATTCCAAATCAGATCACAAAGCCCTAAAATAAAGGAGAGGGGATATGATTGCGCCTAGGGTTAAATTAACCCTAGCCGTGTTCTTGATAGTTTATTGGCCTCCAAGAAACTTCCTTTCCCTTGTTTCTTGCAATCTTTAATTTTAGATCTGATTAGGAAATCTTTAGGTCTTCTTATCCTGTCAATCCATGTAATTCCTCATTGAAAATGTAAGGTAAATTCGTTCAAAGGACAGCTGCCCTAAATCCCTAAAAGGTAGGAACTTGATAAGGTAAGAAATCCTAATTTCCTGGGTTACAAAGAATGGATAGGAACCCTTCTTTTAATGGATCTTTTGGCCAACTTTCCCAGCTGGATTCCAGGGCATGATGTCTGAAATAGCCCACTTAATCTAGGCGTGCAAGGCTGGCAAGGTTGGTCCTCAAAGTCACACACACACTCCTTGTAGGATTAGGAGTGCCTCTCGGCCAAGAAATGCAAGAACCCTTTTTCCTGGTCAATCTTGATTGTCTTGACATGTGCTATCACCTCATTGGAACCCCTGGAGATTATATGAGTTGCTGATCACATCCAATACATTGAAAAATGCCAATTCAAAGACAAAACCCGAGGGGCCTTCAACTGGGATTTCAGCTAGGGACCTTATCTTCATTTTAGTACTATTCCTTCATTTTGCCTCTGATTTCCTCCATTATTTTTGCATTCTCTTCAGAATTGACTTAACTTTCATAATCTACACATGTCTCATAAAATGGATCATTTTCTCCTATTGTTTGTACAATTATAATCAAAGGACAAGTAAAAGGGATAAGAAATATCATTGAAATCATGCGCAATTCTTGTCTTATTAGAGACCTTATGGAGCAATGCAGCCACTTCTGATCCCTGAGTGAAAATGGGATCACATCACCATGGACTTCATGTTTAAGTTGCCTTAAACACAAAGCAGTTTCGATGGAGTTTAGCTCTTTGTAAACAAACTCACGAGGTCGGCTCATTTTTTACCAGTGCGTGAAACCTTTAAGCTGAATCGGTTAGCTCAACTATTTCTGGATAAGATTATCAGGCAATATACGAAGCCAAAATCGGTTGTGTCGGATCGGGATCCGCAGTTTACATCGAGATTTTGGCAGAGTTTGTAGAAAGGCCCTAGTACGAGGCTGTACTTTAGCACTACTTTTCATCCTCGGACAGATGGATAGTTTGAAAGGACCATGCAGACTATAGAGGATATGATGAGAGCCTGGGTGCTACAGTTCCATGATACTTGGGAGGCACTCGTACGGTTGATGGATTTTTCCTACAACAACAGCTATCAAGCAAGTATCGGGATGGCACCGTTTGAGGCACTGTATGGGTGACAGTGCAGGACGTTGATATGTTAGACTGAGGTAGTTGAGAGGGCTGTATTGACACTAGATCTCATGGAAATGACCTAGGAGAAGGTTAGAATCATCAAGGAAAGGATGAAGGCAGCACAAGATTTCTAGAAAAGCAATGATGAACATCGGATTAGAGCCTTAGAATTTGCAGTGGAAGATTGGGTTTTCTTGAAGTTATCCCCATGGAAAGGCCTTGTCCGATGTGGTAGACGTGGGAAGCTGAGTCCACGTTATACTAGGTCATATGAGATTACAGAGAGGATTGGAAATGTTGCATACCAATTAGCCTTACCCCCAGAGCTTGCAAGACTGCACGATGTAGTCCATGTGTCGATGCTTCGTCAGTACATGCGTGAGGAGTCGCGTGTTATGGAAGAACAACCGTTGGAATTGAGGACGGATTTGAGTTTCGAGGAGCAACCAGTGCAGATGCGGGATTGGAAGCAGAAGGTCTTGCATAACAAGACCATTCCCCTAGAAGGAGAAGGCCATGTGGGAGCTCGAAGCCCTGATGAAGGAACAGTATTCACATTTATTTGAGTGAATTTCGGGGACGAAATTTTTGTAAGCTGGGTAGCTTGTAACACCCATAACTTTTAATTAATTGTAAATCTGGAAATTAAATGTAAAATGACCATTTATCCCCTGGTAGAGGAAAAAATGTTGACTTTTTATCCAGGACACTATTTGGACTTTGACCAAGACTCTTTATGTAGATGGAGACGTCACAAGTCCGTAGACAGGCTGCATGTCGAAATCAAATGTTCTACGGGAAAGTTATGGGTCACGGAAGAAAACCAGCACTATTCAAGCATTTTGAGAACGTGTACAGTTGACATGAATTAATTGGTTAAAATATCTGACTTGGACCAATTGATGAGTGACAAGTGTCACTCATCTAATTGGCCCAATGCCCTAAATGTTTTGGTTCATGTATCATCTTCATCTTTGTTCTTTGTTTATCAGAAACACACAACACATAAACAATCCACACCCACACCTCATTCCTTCATCCTTTGCCATTTGTGTGAAAAAGAGAGTGACATAGTGAGACCAGATAAAGTTGACAGTGGCAATGAGTTGGACAACCATGCGAACTCTTAGGACTTATTGGACGGTTTTGATGATAAAAAATGATTCCCAAGGACTGTGCGAACTCATAGGAATCATTTTCATGGACAGACGCTGCTGGAATCAACCTAGGGAAGGACTAAAACTTTTCCCAAAAATCATGAAGCTTCATGTGTGATTTCTAGACCTATTTAATCAATTTTGAGTCCATAGATCCCTTCATGGGATCATTGTGAGCACGTAAGAAGAAAAATGGTACAAAATGGTTGAGAAATGAGTGAGATTGAGCCGGGTCAATTTCGCGGGTCGGTTGACAATGATGATGTGGAAGTCCACGTCATCATTTTTTCAGAGCTGTTAGTCTACGTGGCAAATTAGGTGACATCACGTGGCAAGCTATGAGACACTATGAGCAGCTAACGTGTCATATTGTCAGACCACATGGACCAATCGGGTGGTGCCACATGACAACTTTTCAGGACCTATCAAGCCTATGTGGCAGCTAACGTGGAAGGTCCAGTCAGAACTGTCATAACATGTGGACCAATAGGGTGATGCCACGTGGCAGTGTGTTAGAGGTGTCAAGGACACATGGCAGGACACGTGGACCAATCAGAGGGTGAGTTTATAACTTATTTATTTTTGGTCCACTAAAATTTTGACTGTTTTATTAACCCTCCAGGCCTTGATATAGAGATAGAGGCGGATACCGAGGTTGAGGCATATGCAGTACTACTACGTACCTAACACCCTACAGGTTAGGTTTTAGTACTTGTATTATACTGACATATATATATATATATATATATATATGCTCGATCATATATAATAGATCCTGATCCCTTGTCCGATAATGTGGTAGTGTACTCTATATGTTTATATTCGAACCTATAAGGGGTATTTCAATATTTTGAGTATTATTGTGAGATGGGAGCAGGGCACGTCCAATTGTAGTTCTAGGGGGATTGGAATGGGTCCTGTCACTAGATCCTTCTAGTATGATTGTTTTCCCAACATTTGCAAGCATCATATTGGACCTTGCGTTTCTTCGTTTGATGTCTCTATTTTGTCATAGATGCTCCAAGTCCACATCAACTCCTGTCATGGAAATTTCGACAGGCCAACAAAGTACCAAAACACCAGAGCCATCCTTAAGCTTCTTCCACTTTCTGTTATTTTACTCCTATTACTACTTTTGAAGTCACGGGTCAAGCAGGTACTCCTATAATTATTTCTGCTATTCATGGGTTTGAATTGGAATCTTCCTCATTTTTGACCCTTCGTCGTCAGATGATTCAATTTTGGAGGCTTCAGCTCCAATTGGTTCCCTGGAATCCCTGGAGATGGAAGTAGACTCAACAATATTGATCAACACTCTGACCCCATGCTATCTACCAATAGTTATTTATGGGGCCTCATCCTTGATTCAACTTGAGTCAACTACCCTTGCTCTAATGGGCGCAGATCCTTCGTATGTTCTAGATGTGGCAGTTGAGGCTGAGGTGAATGTATGCGCTACTCTTTTGAAGGTAATGCCATTAGAGTCCTGGAGCGCCCCCGATCGGAATCTTTCCGCAGATGTACCCTTTAAAAATCTACAGCCATTTTCTTCAAATAGAGATCGTGAGGGGACAACCCATTCACCCCCACTGTCACCAGTTAGGGAAATGGTTGAAACAGTTACTAGATTGAGCGAATTGCATGGTAGTCTACAAACTGCCCCTGTGGTCACTCCAGAGCAGGCTCTGGCAGCACTAGCCTTAGGATTTCTCCCACTACTGAACATGTATTCTCTTCATTCATTCACTTTTTCGTGCTACATGTTTCTAATCCTTAGTCTCCATTTTAAGTCCAGGATCCTCTGACAGGACCTATCCCAATCCCCCTGGATTACCGTGGAATGTGCCCTGCTCCAGTCCAACTAGGGGTGTCAGACAAGGGATAACCAAGAGCCACTGCCCAAACGGGGCATCCAGAGTGCGCAAGGACCGATGAAGGAGGTGTGCAATGTCCCAGTCTCTGCTGCAATCGCATCCGTAATCAACCTGAAGGGCATTAAAACCAAAAGCTGTGAGCGGACAAAAACCAATAAGTTCATCAAATACATTTATAAGACATTTATGCCCTCCAATAAAAACGTATGCATGCCACGAAAACCAGTAACCAAAACGTTTGCTCAACCGAGCCATTAGGGCCTTAGCCCAAAAACCGTTCACCAAAAACCAAGTGTGGGAACTCAGCCCAAAACAGTGGAATATCACAACCATACATAAACAACCATGTGGGCCACCGCCCAAAGCCATAAATATAAATCCAAAAATCCAAAACCATTTAGGGTCCCCGACCCGACATACCATTTCATATCCAATAATCCATTTTTACCACATAACACATATCCAACCGAAAAGCCATTTCATAGATTCATTAATCCATATTTTACCATTACCATCACCAGCATCCCTGATGCTTAGCGTCCCAGATGCTTGACGTCCCTGACGTCATATCTCACGGTTTAATAAGCTACGCGTGCTGCCCGGGGTCTCTCCGGGTCCATATATCTGACATCCCTTATGTCTGACGTCCCTGACGTCAATCATAGCAATCCTGCTCCTGAGTCATCATACGGTCCGGCTGCTCCGTATAATGACCCCTCGCAGGCAATGCACCGTGACTTCCCCAGTGTCCCAGACATCTGGAGGAGACCATCATATATCCTTGTATCCAGATGGTATATGGAAAACAGTTTTATTAAATCCTTTTATCACATCATTACAATGGGCCCTGCCCCGAAATTTCCATAAAACCACGTAATTCCATTTAGGGTCCCTCACCCAAAATCACAATTATTAAACATAGGGTCCCTGACCCGAAATCACATTTATTGAACATAGGGTCCCTGACCCGAAATCACCATTATAATCCAATTGGGCCTCATGCCCGATTTTATGAACCACTGGGCCTACGGCCCGATTTGTAAACCAATTGGGCCCGCAGCCCGACTTTATAAACCCACTGGGCCCACGGCCCGAATTCATAAATCAACTGGGCCCCTGGCCCGATAACATAATTCAAATGGGTCTCAGTCCGATTTCATATCAACTGGGCCCCTGGCCCGATTTCATTAACCAACTGGGCCCCCGGCCCCGATTCTCAAATGGACTCCAAGTCCGAAATTTCCAAAACAAGTGGGCCTCAAGCCCGAGTTTATATTTCCAATTTCAAAACCATTTCATCATATTATAGCCAAGTCCTAAATATGGAAAATCCATGTAAAACCGGAAAACCTCGATTTACGTGCAAGCACGTAAATCGCCTCGAAATGCGTGAAACCGTACAATTTACCAACAACCAAATCAACATCATAAAATCACAACCATAATCCATATAAAACATTTAAGCATGCATAGTATTTATAAAACCAAAGTCCACTCACAGACCGTTTTAACGGTATACCTCGATACGCGTGCCACCGGCCCTCCCGGGCCACACCACTATCACCGGGACTCCCAATCCTGTCCAAATCACATTAGAGGGTCACTAACCTCATCATTAACATCCTATCAAAGTCCCGTAATTTTCCCGAATTTTTACTTATTTTTAAACTTAATTTAAAACCTTCGGACATCCCGAACACTATCGAGACGGTGTCCGATCGACACGAAACCAATTCCAAAATGTTCGTTACATTAAATAGGATAGAAGTCATGTTGACCGCACCTCGAGATTCGTGCCCACGCGCCGTCATGCGCCACCGTGAGTGGCTGCGCGTGAAACTCACGCGCCTGCTACAGTGCATCATCCTAACCCGTATGTCTGGTAAACGGATCCAATTTACCCGCGAGACGACCCGGTTTAATGTCCATCAATTCAGCCTTAATTCCTTCAATTGAGCATTCAGTTAGTTTCGTTTTAAGTCTAATTTAAGTTCTGTAAACTCAATTACACGAACACTTACCCAGATTCCATCGATTCCACGTTGAACACGAAGAACACTCCGGTCACTGTTCAATCATGGGATTCCTTCAATGGCTGCAGGTTTCTTCCAATTGATGCATCCAGAAGCATCAATGGACCATGAGGAACAATTCCCCCACATCAATTTCGTCGTTTGATCACTAAATGATCACGACTCAAGCTCGAACACCGTCCACTGTGCAACCATGGAGTTTCGTCAACCACAACCGTTTTCTTTCAATTGATGAACCTAGAAGCATCGTGGGATCATGAGAAGTAGTTTCCCCACCTCAATTCTGTCGTCTAAACACTCCACGATCACGACTCAACCTCGATTTTCTTCCTCTGTCACCCAGCTCGTTCAAAGCCAAAACGGCACCAATTCTTCTCGTTTCTTCGACAATTATGATCGTGGAACTCCCAGAAAGCTGAAGGTAATCTCCAATTCGATCCTCACGGCCTAATTCTTCCATTTCGAATTTTCCCCCCAATTTTCCCGAAATCCAAAATCCAAAATTCAGTACACTCACAACCCCTCGTGTTTCCCCCGATATCTCAATCCATTACTCCATTATTTTTCTCTCAAGAACGGCAGAGGAAGGGAGCCAATTCTCCCAGTTCATCCTCTCCCCAAATTGTGCACGGTTTGAAAGAAAAACAAAGGAAAAAGAAGGAAAATGATGAAGGAGGAATGATGATGTTGTAATGATGGTGTTGGGAGGGAAACATGGAGCTGGAAACAAGGGATGGGTGACACTTGTCACTCATCCGGATGTGCACAGTCAACAGTCACTATTCATTATTATATTATTATTTTAATCGGAGCCTCGGTTCGTTAGTTCGTTTCCTTGACCATAACGTCGTCGTCGAATCTCCGATTTCGGCATGCCGCCTGTCATTGGATTCGTATCGACGATACCTACGTAGCGGTCCTTGGCCCTCGTCCATCGGACCTCCCGGTCAAAAAGTCAACATTTGACCCCTATCACTCGAAATTACCAAAATACCCCTCAACTTCCGAACATCATAACATTCTCTACGAATGTCGGAATTGAACGTGCCACCTGTCTATGAACTCGTGATGTCCCGAACTACGTCACGGTCATCGGTCAAAGTCCGTTTGACAGCCCGATCAAAAAGTCAACATTTTGCCCACGACCAAGGGCAAAACGGTCATTTTGTACATTTTGTCCGATTCCGCCCTACTAACCACCGTTCAACCTCACTAATCGAGATTAATGACTAATCTAATCCCGGAATTCGGGACGGGTCGTTACATCCTCCAGTAGTTCAAGTTTTGGAACAGGAGGTTACATTGTCCCTTTCCCTATCCTCCGTACCTTCGACTTTGGCTCCCACTACTGCTCCCTTCCAACCTACCCAAGAGGTGATTTATCATTTGTTGGAGGTTATTGCTAGCAGGAATGACGTGCAGGACGTAAGAGAATTCAGAAGTGCGCTGGATGCAGTTCGTGGTGTCATGCCTTCATTCAAATCTGCTACTGCTTGTGTCATGAGCAGGCACTTCAAAGTTTTCATTTGACAGGGGCTCCCATCCATGTTGAACTGCAATTTCTGGGGCAAAACTTTCATCAATGCAGAGAAGAAAGTGTACGTATTAGCCGCTAGCTGATAACAGTGGTTCGAGAAGTCAAGAGAAGGCAATCTGACCTTGCAATGTCTAAAGCATGGCATGTACAACTTGAGCAAGATTATGCACGATCGTAGGTGGGAACACAAGCCACAGTACAAGAGCTCCATGAGAAAAAAGAGCAGGCTCGGGCTGCAACCAAATAGGTTGATAATGTATCCACAAAATTGAGCTTACTTGGGCCAAGGTTGCAGTCCATATCGGGCCTCTTTTTAGAGCAATAGACCTAGGTTTTTATTTTTTTCATTTTATGTATGGCCTTGGTTTATTGTGAACAACGAAAGATATTTTATCGTTTTGGTTGATTTCCGCGCGCATCCTATTATATCAAATGCTTAGAGTTCCACGCCTCAATCATATCGCTACCGGTTACACGCAACCTTCTATTTAAATCTAGTGTTATCCAATATCTTCTCACATCATCCTCCAGAATTCTCCTCAAAAGCTTAGAAAAAATTTCCTCTCTTTCCAATAATGGCTTCTCACTCCAAGAACACAAATCTTTTCATGAACTCTAAAACCATCCAAGCAAACCTTCAGAGGGACCTAGATGACCTGACTTTCGACAAACCATTTCCCAGATTGAAGTCTGAGGGAAGCGGAGCTTCTTTAGGGGAAAGCTCGTGTTGCCGCAGAGGCAACTGCCATGACGTACGAAGCGAAACTTTGGAATATCTAGAACAAGATAGATCAACTTTAGGAGCAACTTTCATCTGTTTCATTAGAGGACCTGGGCCAAGCTACGAGACAAGGGCTAGCCAGCCATCATACCCTCGTACGAGTGATGAGGGGTGTTTACTTCCCAGTAGACATGTCCTCTGACTCAGAGTAGTGAGAGTCGTTCCTCTCTTCTTGTTGTTTTTTTTTTTTGTAATGTTTTCTTTATTAATGAGATGAGATTTCTGAAATACCCTTCATAGTACTTTGTATTGGTCTGACTGCTTGATAATCACCGCCATAGTAAGTCAGGATATATACGGATCAAACCTAATGCTTTATGCACTATCATTCCGTTGTATTTCTAACCCATCATGTCTTCTAGTAGGAAAAATCTGTCTGGGGTACCTCTCATCTATTACATACATATGCACCAATGTCACCAAGACGAGTAGCGGGAACAGTAAAATTCCATTTGAGATTTGGAGCTGTAACTCCATTATCTTGTCGTCTCGATCGATGCGCATAAACATGAAACCAGTCGCCAAAGATCATGTATGGATGCCCGTGCCGAACTTAAGGACACATGGTAGGGACCTAGAACAACATATCTTCTCTCAAAAGTGAATTGGCATAACTTCACGAAGAAAAGGGATATCTACGAACCACTTTAGCTTCTTGGGATCGGAAACTCCGCCATATACGCCACTTGACATACAAAGATGGTTTCTCAAGGCTTCGGGGATAGTAGAGTTGGGAGGCCTCATCCATGTATCATAGATTTGTAATTTTCCTTCCATGGAATGAAATAAAATTTTGTAATATGCATCCTGGACGGATGGTTGCACGCATAACTACGATCGAAATCGTGACTAACCCTGAGATATCTAGCACGATGCCCAGTTGAGTCATGTGTTCGGGCACGAGACCCAGTTACTTTACTTTTATGTTTTCGGGTCGGGGACCCTAAATGGATTTCCGGGTTCATGACAGTTTTTGGGGACTGGCATGAACCCTTGAAAGGTTTTAATGGTTTCATGACAGTTTATGGGGACCATGCATGAATGTTTTCAATATATATATATATATATATATATTCATATACCTTCCTTATTAGGAATGTCTCCTCCGGGGAGGGGCGTTGGCCTGGGTGGACCTCGTAGTAGTCACGGAGCACTAACTGAGTAGAGTCGCCCCCATTGGGTACCTTACTCTCAAGAGGGCTTGGATTATAACCTCAGGGAGGGTCACTGATCTACGAACATTGACCTGGGTGGACCCTAGGAGACTTGGGCTTTGAGACCCTGGGTAGCACGCGCGTAGCTTTAGAAACCGTGACAGGATTGGTTATGTGATTTATGTGTATATGCTATATGTTATATGATCTATGCACTGGTTTTGGGCTGAGTCCCTTATGGATTTGGGTAGTGGCCTACATGGTTGGTTTCATTATGGTTCTTTTTTATAAATGGTTTTTGAATGCATGCATGCTTTTTAGTGAAGGGTACAAATGTCTTTATGAAAATGTTTTTATTAAATTAATGTTTTGTCCACTCGCAGCTTTTAATGTTTTGACTGCCCTTCAGGTTGATAGCGGATAAGGGCTATAACAGAGGTCGAGATATCACATACCTCCTCCAGATCCTGACGTAGTTTGAAGACCGAGAGGGCTAAGGTTGGAATTTCCCTTATATGCACTCCGTGTCAGACGGGATCAGGAGCGTCCCGCGTTAATCTATGGGGGATTGGGACGAGTCCTGACAGGTGGTATCAGAGCACGGTTGGCTCATAGGATACTCAGGACGCTCTGATACTGACAGGTGGTATCTGAGCGAGGTTGCCTCTATTCGAGCAACTGTGTAGCTCTTGGAGTGGAAAGCAGGTCGAGGATGTGATGTCTCTATGGGCTGCAGTCCGTCATCAACCTGATAGTTAGGATATCGGTACGATAGTTAGTATGATTGAATCGTAAATCTTCTAGGTTCGGCATTCGATTTCAAGGTTGCCATAGTTCTGTCGTGATTGGCAGTGTGGGACCTTACGGAGTAGTTAGTACAGGCGATTGATTCCGTTGGATGTGGAGTCTCGACAGCGATGTCTGGTGGTTAGGTCTGCACGTACCGAGAGTGGTTGTAGTTAGGGTTGTTGGGAATCGGGGACGTTCAGAGGACTTTTCTTTTTCTTGTATGAGTTGTCAAGGTGACTGTACCTAGAGTTGTTGGGTACGAGGGAGGAAAAGTTACTCCAATTTGAGCAGAGGTACGGAATCGTCGCTCGGTATGAGCAGAGATCCAGGATTGTCTGTTTCGCACACTCAATGTTGATGCTAGTGTGTTGGTGCTGGTGTTGGTACTGGTACTGGTGCTGGTGCTAGTGCCGGTGATTGTGATGACGATGAGTCACAAGTCGGGATGTGACTCCATCAAGATGGGCATATGTTCGGTATCTATGGTCCGGGAGTGGATCACGGATAGAGTTGGACTGAATGGACCCAGCAGTAGATGAGACGTGAGGATCGATTACTGTCGTTGGGATTAGGGACCGATTGGTCAGATATGGTGGTATGTAGAGATTTGACTGCAGATCACAGAAGGAGTCTGTTTTGACTCTTCAGCCGAGCGGTACATCAGGTTAGGATGCAGTGACATCCTTTTGGATGTGCGTAAGCGGTAGTTACGAACACGTAGTTGATGTCCGAGTGTATTGTTTCCAATCTGGTTGGAACTTCGGAATCGAGAGAGGTTGCATTTGAGGTGATGAGAGGAGTGTGGGTTTTTCGCATTGGTAATGGGTATTCCAAAGTAGGTGAAAGAGACTTCTCATTTTCTGCTCTTTAGCAGATAGTGCTGGGTGCTGGAGGGTGACATTGGATGAACTTTGATGTCATCATCTTGGATTCTCCTTGATTCTTCCCTAGGTGGGATGACGAGGAGTGATGTGACAACGAAGTGTTCAAAGAGGGTGTAAGAACTGAACACCTAGGCTATGGGTCAAATTTGAGATGATTATTTCTCATGTAACCATGAAGTATGGACTGATGTGACAAGTGGGTGCTCGAGGTGAGTGGCCGAGGTCTGGTAATCAGTAAGGGTGAATTGCCTTGTTGATTATGCTAAGCTAGGAGCAGAAGAAATTAAATGCCGCGGGGACGATATTAATTAAGGAGGGAAGTTCGGTTGAAATTAGGTCGGTTGCAATTTCGAGGACGAAATTAATTAAGGAGGGATGGTTGTAATGACCTGTCCCGAATTTCGGGATTAGATTAGTGACTAATCAAAGATTAGTGACTAATCAAAGATTAGTGACTAATCAAGGATTAGTGAGGTTAATCAGTGATTAGTCAAGCGAAATCGGATGAACGATGCAAAATGACCATTTTACCCCTGATCGGGGGTAAAATGTTAACTTTTTGACTGGGATGTCTGATGGTCGAGGGCTGAGGACCGTTACGTAGATCGGGTCGATACGAATTCATAGACAGGCGGCATGTCGAATTCGGACGTTCGACGGAGAAGTTACGGTTCACGGAAGTTTCGGGGCACTATTGCACATTTTACAAAACGGAGAGCTTTTGTCTTATGTGGGCCCAGATCTTTTGAAGTGGCCCAATGGATGAGTGACAATTGTCACCCATCCATTGCCCCTTCCTTTTGCTTCGTGCATCTACTTCTCCCTTCCCTGTTCCATTTCCCACCAAACCCGAATCCTCCAAAGGACGACCCCAAATCATTTCCCCCACCTGGTTCGATCTGAGAGTGAAACAAAGAGTGACTGAGGGCCATGAGGGTGTGATGGTGGCTGGGTGAAGGCAGGACCGCCGTGGACGGCAGCGTTAACCTTGGGAAAAGGTAAAAACCGTGTCCCTTTATATTTTAAAAATCAATTTTGGGTTTTGGACGTTAGAAAGCTTAGATGTTCGTTAAGATGGGTTTAGGGGATTGGTAGGAGGTCTAGGAGATGGTTTTGGAGGTTGAGGAAAGCTGAGAAAGCCGGGAACGGCGACCGGAGAGATTTCGGTGGCTACCCACCGAATTCCATTTTTGGCCAAGTTAGGCCAAATCAATCCTCCCAATCTGATTATAGGGATCCTAGGAACCTATTAGAACCCTTAGGTTGAAGGTTGGACCCCTAGAAGTGCCCTGAACCAAGGTTGGAAGTTTTGGTTCAAAATGGGGTTCTGAACCAATGGGTTTTAGGCTTGGTTTCTTGGTTTAAGGGCATGGTTAGGTTGGAAATGTTGTTAGGATTGTGTAGGAGTTGGAATGGGTGGAAAAGGATGAAAAACGAAATAGATATGGAACCGAACCGGTTCCGCCGGTTCGGCTGGACCGGGTGCAGAATCGGACCCGGCCAGTTGGTTCAGACCGGCTGGCGAGAGGTTGAAGAGGCCACTGTTCCTAGCACGTGGGTTTCATGCGCATGAAATTCAAGCCGCGCGTGGGGGCGCATGAGGCCAGTTTTCGGGAAACTTCCAACATGTGAAATCATCTATTCGATATAACGAACATTTTGGGACTAGTTTTGTGTCGATCGGACATCGTTTCGATAGGTTTCGGTGTGTCCGAAGGTTTAGGATCAACTTTAAAAATAGTTAAAAATTCAGGAAAATTAAGGGGCTTTAGTGAGAGGTAAATTAAGTAGTTAGTAACCCTCTATTACGATTTGGACAGGTTTGGGAGTCCCGGTGACAGTGATTGGCTCGGGAGAGCCGTATGGCATGCGTATCGAGGTGGCAGCTCGGACGGTCTGTGAGTGGAACTCGTTTTCTAAATTGGTACATGCATAAATGTTTATTATAACCAAATCTAGAGGAGACTAACCAACTCACCCATGATGGTATATCTGGAAGTATAACCAAATCTGGTGAAAAATCACTTTAAAATCATTTATGTCTCAAATTGGATTAAACACTGTTCAATTGGGCATATGCCTGAGACATAATTCTCATACATATGTTACACAAAAACCCCCCAAAATAGTGTCTAGAACTTGTTTATAAATCCTGATTTATCGTTATTCAAATCCAGTTGAAATGCATTCTTTCTTTTCAATTTCCCATGACTCTAAATCTAAGTCAAATCATCATTCCATCGGGTCTCAAGCCCAAAACCTTGTTTTCATGAAAATCTGTAAAACATTTCACATCCCGACTATTACATCCATAAATGTCATAACACCAAATCATTTAAGTTATAAAACAAACAGTCCACTCACACTTGGTCCACGTTGTGTGCTAAACCTCAGCATTATATCTATCACAGAGCTAGTCCAAAGTCTACGGGTATGTCCAAAACATGTCTAAGGGTCACTAATGTGTTATACATTGTCATACACTAAACCCTCACAAAGCAAGATATAGAAAACGTGTCCCTGACATGCTTCTCGAGGATAAAAACTTCCAAATGACCAATGAAACGGTCTCTGATCGACCTGAAATCACCACCATTGGATTTAGAACGTCAAAAACTTTCGAACATAATCGGTTTGACCTCAAAATTTGTACCCATGCACCACCACGCGCAGGTCAAACTTTTAAAGCATGTACTACTGCCACTAACTCAAAATCATGAGTGGGATAGTCCAACTCATGTTGTTTTAACTATCGTGAGGTGTAAGCGATCACCTTACCATGATGCATCAGTACACATCCCAAACCTTGTAGTGATGCATCGCTATACACCTCGAACTCTTCACCATCATCTGGAAGTACGAGAACTGGAGCAATAGTCATTCGTCTCTTCAATTCATACAAACTTTGCTAACACAGATCATCCCATTCGAACCTAACCCACTTCCAGGTCTATTGAGTCAAAGGAGCTGCGATGGTAGAGAAACTCTCTACAAATCGTTGGTAGTATCCCGCCAATCCTATGAAACTTCGTAACTCGGTTACCGTCTTCGGACTTTCCCAGTTCGTTATCGCTTCCGTCTTCTGAGGGTCCAAACTAATTCCCTCAGCCGATATGATATGACCGAGAAATCTGATATTGTTCAACCAAAATCGGCACTTGCTGAACTTAGCATATAACTGGTTCTTCCCCAATCTACCCAACACCAATCTCACATGTTTCTCATGTGCTCTGGCACTCCTCGACCAAGATACCATCAATGAAGACTATCACGAACTTGTCCAAATATGCTCGGAACACCCAATTCATCAAATCCATGAATGCAGCTGGTGCATTCATCAACGCAAATGGCATTAAAAAACTCATAATGCACGTACCTCATCCGAAAAGCAGTCTTCGAAACGTCCCCCTCAGCAATCCTTAGTTGATGGTATCCAGATCGAAGATCAATCTTAGAGAAATACTTTGCTCAGCGCAACTGGTCAAATAACTCATCAATCCTAGGTAAGGGGTACTTGTTCCTTATCGTCACTCTCAACCACATATGCGAAATATCCCTGACAACCCTTCTGTAATAGCTTGGTAGCTGTTAGTGCAGAAATTACCTCAGGTGGTGAAATTCCACGCTCCCCCTGAAAAGTCACTTCCGGTAGACCTGGACTTCGCAATGTCACCTGTTTAGTGCAACAATTGATGATTAACCCATGGTCTACCAGCCAGTCCATCCCAAGTATCACATCAAAATTATGCAGATCCATGATAATCAAGTCAGCCATCAGTTCCACATCCCCAACTCTCATTGGGCAGTCCCTCATTATTTGGTTCATAATGTATATGACTCGCATGGGTGTATCTACACCCATCTCCTACTCATGTGGTGACACCTCACGGCCTAAATAGGCGCACAACACCTCGCAATAAATGAATGTGTATCACCGAGACCAATCAAAACCCGAACATGACCACCACTCGAGCCAACAATACACCGGGAAACTCCAGCAAAACCCGAAACTCACTCCAAGCTCGCTGAGCTAATTGGGGACATCACACACGTGTCCTACGTCCCTCACGACCGTTCAGTCGTAATCACCTGGCCTCCAAGCTGTCACTCATGTGGACATTAACTACGTGTCCGTAACTATCAACCTTAATATCCAACACACCTGTCCGTTCATACCGTTTATGCACATCCAAAAGGATGCCATCCTTCACTATCTCATTCTCACGTTTCTACCTTTTATAGGTTCAACTCATGCACCTACACTCGTGCAATCCATCCAAAACTAGCTAGGGTACCTGTCACCAATCCAGAGATACCCCATGCCTCGCACTGAGCCACTCAGCATCCTCTCTGTCCCGCTCAGTGCCCACCGAACTCACATGTTTGCCACTCTAGGCACATCTACCATCTAAGTCACGATCCAAGTCCTCATGGAATTACATCACTTAGACACACAGTGTCACTCGAAACCATTCAATCACTAATGGATTCAACTCAACTCGTCTCTCACATCTCCCACTCATCATCGTCACCGCCATTGAGGTAGTGCGGCACACTCGCCAACACTCAATGTAACGCCCCGGAAATTCGAAAAGAAAAATTTGGAAAATTGAAGGAAAATGACGATTTTGCCCCTGGAATTGGGCGAAAGGTTGACTTTTGGTTTGAACGGTCAAATGGACTTTGACCGATGACTGTGACGTAGTTCGGGACGTCACGAGTTCAAGGACAGGTGGCACGTCCGATTCCGACATTCGAGGAGAAAGTTATGATGTTCGGAAGTTAAAGGGTAATTCGGTAAATTGGTTAAACAGGGGCCAATTGTTGACTTTTTGATCGAGACCGTAATTGGACTTTCCGTAAGTATCATTGGGTAGGTCTCGAGACACTGAATCCGTAGACAGGCGGTATGCATCAATCGGAGTTCGGACGAGAAAGTTGTGGGTCTGGAAAATTCAAGGGCGAAATGGTAAATTGTGACGTGAAGGGTAAAATGGTCATTTGGGCAATCAAAGTCCTTAAAGGTGCAATTAGCTGATATTAATTGATATTAAATGATTTAAGTGGCTGATTCAGCCTAATTGGATGTGGATTAGTTAGTAAGTGACACTTGTCACTCTAAGAGGATGATTAGTGGCTTAAATTAATCAATTAGGCGGTGAGGATTTAACTTGAGAAAGGAAACTATGTCGTGCAGGTGTGTGCAGCTGAAGAAACAAAAACAGAGAGTTAGTAAGAAACAAAAGCATTTGTCACACAAAATCCATTAATCTCTTCTTCTCTGATTGATTACAATGACGAACGGATGAAAGAGGAAAATTTGAGAGGAATGGAGAGGGTGAGATTGGGAGGAAAACGAAAGGAAAAGGGGAAGAAAAACCCAAGAACCCGAGACCCTTCAAATTGTTTCAAAAATTCGAATTAATCTTCCTAGCTCGAGGTGCTGCAAACTGAGGTTGAATTAAGTCCTCTGAGATCATTTTGAATGGAACCAACTCAAATCCGACGGCAATTGGTGCCGTTTGGGCCTAGAACGGACATGGCGGACTTCGGAAATTGTCGAGCTTGGGTTGAGTAATTGGGGGCCAGTTTTTGTGAAATTGACTTCAAAATCGACCTTAGCATGAGCCTACGATGCTGTGTGACTCATCAATTGAAGGGTTGGATGATGGTTGGAGGAACTCGACGATGAACAGACTTCGAACCCGTGAGATTTGATCGACTAGATTGAGGTAATTAGTGATTCAATTGACATTACAGATCTTCAATTCAAGTTAATATGATCCTCTTAGCTTAATCAATTGAAGAAATTGACTAGAATTGTGCAGGATCAGACCGGGTCACTTCGCGGGTTAACAGGACCCGTTTCCCAGTCAGACGGGTTGGAACGACAACTGTTCATGAGCACTGTAGTAGGCGCGTGGCACCCACGTGCAGCCGTTTGCGGCGGCACGTGGGGGCGCGTGCGTGGGAATTTTGAGATGAGGTCAACATGAGTTTTGTCCTATTTAATGTAACGAACATTTTGGCACTGGTTTCGAGGAAATCGGACACCGTTTCGATATTGTTTCGAGGGTCCGAAGGTTTATATTATGTTTAAAATACGTGTTTAAATCCCGGAAAAATGGGGGAAAATTATGGGACGTATATTGAGATGTTAGTGACCCGTGAAAATGATTTTGGACAGGAATGATGACGTTCGGAATTTACGGAAAAACGTGTAGCTCGGAAAACGAGCGATATGGACGGTGTGTGAGTGGGCTTTTGTTTTCTACCCTAAATGCATGCATATATGTTTTAAATGCTTTATAATATGATTTGCAATGATTTGGTATGATTGATACTTCGATATGATGATTTTTGGATTTTTGGAATATTATATTATTTTATGTGCTTTTGGGCACAATTTTCGAGAAAACTGTGAAACTGATATTTCGAGCTAAGGCTCGGGGTTTGAACTTGATTTTGACTCGGATTATGAGTCTGGTGTTGGATTTGATGAATTTATGTCATAAATAAGATTGTGATTGCGCAGGTTTGCGTGGATTGGGTTATGGATTTGAAAAAAGTGTTTTTGGGCTTAAAGCCCAGTTCAAAAATGGTTTTGATATTAAATGCAACTGTTTTCGCTGGTTTTCATGATGATGATATATGAGGGCTTTCGGTGTGGAATATGTTTCCCCCCGAAATGGACCCTGGAGAAAACGCTCGCCTTCGGGATGGAAGTGTTTTCCCCGTAGAGGTCCCGTAGCACGATCTTTGTCGAGTAGCCGAGGGAGGCTTGACTCAGATCAGATGTGCTGGATTATATATGGATCGGTAAGTGATGTGTTCACGAGATCCGGATTGCCGACTGGTGATGTGTTCACAGCGGCGGATGCTCGGGATTTGAGCGGTCCTTGAGCCTATTGATTTGCACGCGTTTCAGGGATAACGTGACTCTATATTGGACATGGATCCTGTGTTTTTATTGATGTTGAGAATTATATTCATATCTTAATTATTTGGTTTATAAGTTATGATATGCATGCATGTTTGTGAAAACCGGAGGGTAAGACACTATTTTGATAAATGTATTTCTAAACTTGATTTTTGTTTACTCACACCTTTCGTTTTATTGACCCTCCAGGTCGTGGCGCGATGATTGAGGCTATTGGGGAGGTGGAGGCCTGAGTGGGCACAGGTACGGTTATCCCTTGTTTGCCAAGTGCTGAAGGTAATTTCGGAGCTTCAGTGGACTTGTCAGACGGAAGCAGGATCGGGCATGGTTATCGATGTCCCTCAGGGACGGGTCCTGTAAAATTAGTATTAGAGCACTAGGTTGCTGATTCTGTTGCCACATCATGCCTCCGAAACGTAAGCCTCGCGCGCGACCTGGTTGTAAGACGGGTATACGAGGGTAACTAAGACCTCGTGATTGAGCTCGGAATGAGATTGACCCTGGACTGGGAGTTAGATGTTAAACAGTGTACACTGTGAACTACAAACGATTTAACACGAAATTGTGTGGGTCCCCAGACGAGTGATCCCAGAGGCTAGAAAGGTAACATAAATGGGCAGAGTGGACCCAGAATGAGCGTATTCGCAGTAAATTCCTTAAGTTGAAATGTTTAAACTTATGAGTTTCGACTATGATGGGATATCCCTTAGGCTTTAGAGTTTGTATTAGATGTGGTTCACCAACGAATTTTGCTCGGTGACCGAGTATGCCAATGATGGCGTGGATGAATGTTTTGAGGTTGGACTCAAAAGGAGTCAAGATTGGAATTAAGAGGAATTAAGAGTTGAATATGGGACTTTTGGTTAGGACTCGAGATGAGTCATAGTAAATCAGGGCTCAGGATGAGCAGTTAAGATTTACCTAGAAGGACGATTTCTGACATAAACGATCATTAGATTGAGATATTCCAAGGATTTAAAGAGAGTCAAGGACTAATATGTTAAGAGTTTATGGGTTGGTATTGTTTAATCTTGTTTATTGGACATATGATTTCAGCTGGTTTATGTCACGTTTACTTCATGATTAGAATTCGGGTAGAGACCCGTAGTACATCGCGATTTGGATGTAGGAGGTGGTCCAGTGCAGTGGGACGCCAGTTGGGTCCACTGGGTGATAAAATGCGAAGGATCATTGCTCAGTGATGCTCTGATTGTGTCATAACGAAATAGTTGTATTGATTGATGGATCCAGTGATAAGTGAGATGACAGGACCCGCCCCGATCCCACAGGGACCACAAGGGGACGTGCCCTGCTCCCGTCTGACACCCAATAATTCATACCAATTTAAACCCCAAAACAACAAATGCCTAAATAACCAAATCAAAGTCATACATCAAATCCGAATTAAACGAATGTCAGACAAGGGATGAAATCCCGAATTACAAGTTGCGAGCACGACTCTATAGTAAACCTGCGGGTACACCACCCAACAGGGGTTCAGGTACGCAGAAGTAGATCTATGCCTCAGCCTCAGGTTCCTCCTCTACCTCAGTATCACGACCTGGAGGGGTTACCAAAAAAAACATTAAGAGTGAGTGGACCGAACTCAAGTTTATAAAACCATTTGATAAGTAAAACATATAATTTACCCCTCCGTTTTCCAAACATGCATGCATCCATAATTAAAACCATCAATCATATAATATGAACCATAGGGCATAATATAAAACCATAAGTATAATTTTAGTTGCTGGACTATACACTCCAATCCCGACATCCCTGATGTCTGACGTCCCTGACGTCAATAAGGTCACAATCACAAGGCTACGCGTGCCACTTGGGTCTCAATTTCCGAGTTCAATCCCCGAACCCCGTTCGGGTACAGCATCCCCGATGCTTAGCGTCATAGACGCTGGACGTTCTAGACGTCCGTGACCTCTCCGGGGTACCTCATCCGGAGGAGACAATATAATATGGAAGGATCTATACAGTGCAGTACCAAATACATTTTATTGATATCCACATGCAAGGCATATATATACCTAGATAAAATCCGAATCAATCATTAAGTTTCATCAAACGGGTCTCAAGCCCAAATACCGTGAAACGTGCCATAACCATATTTTCCATATCCTCAAAACCATAATTGTTTTTAGCATGTGAATAAGTATAATAAACCAGAAAACATTTATGCACGCAAGGGTTTAAGAAAATGGCCCACTCACAGTACAGTCCTGCTGAAAACCGAGCGTTTACCCTCGATCTGGTACAATTACAAAATTCCTGTCACATCCAAAGTATGCGTAAGGGTAAATACAAACCCCTAACATTTAACCATGAAACCCTAGACCGAAACTGGTCCGGATAAGCCGCCCGAACGCGCTTTCCAAGGCAATAACTCTCATTTTGACCAACTTAATGATCTCTGATCGACCCGAAACCACCGCCATTTGATCCGGATCGTCGAAACCTAAAGAATGGTGGTGGTCCCACCAAAATTACTGTTCACATACGCCCCCACGCGCCTGGTCAACCCTCTGGTCAACTGTGCTACAGTACTGCTGACGTCAGCATGACGTCACTGCTGATGTCAGCATGACGTCATCACTGACAGTGTTAGAGAACACGTGTCAGCAGTCCATTGGTCCCCGGTCTGACTGAATTCTGACATGATGACGTCATCATGACGTCACTGCTGACGTCAGTATGATGACATCATCAGCTACAGTAACCGGGTCTGAGAACCGGGTCACCGCAGACCCACGGTTCGACCCGATCAGTTCTCATCAACCCGACCACCATTTCTGATGGGATTTGTTCCTATGAACTCGTCACAATGTGTTCTATGGTTCTGTGGACTCAAAACTAGTTTCTAGGTTCAAAAATCTACCTGAAAATCGACAGGAAACTGGCTGCCGGCTCTGGTTCGTCTTCTCCGGCGAGTCGTCAAGCTTCCAGCCGCGAACCTTGGTTCAAATTGGTCGTCTGGGTCCCTTAAGTGTGTCTTAGAAGCAACCAAACAAATTCAACGTCAAAAACGGTCGTTTCAAAGCAGGGAAGAAAATCGGGTCTCTCGGGTTTTTCGACCTACCGCCGCCGTGTCGCCGCTGTACGTCGTCCAGTCCAGCTCTGGGTCGTCCTGCCGTCACAGTGAACCCAACCGTACGTTGGTTCGAGTCCCAGAGTGAAGGTTTGGATGGTTTGGTGACTTGGGTTGTTCGGGTTTCCTTCTCGGGTCTGGGAGAAAACCGGCCGTGCAGGGTGGCCGTGGAGTGGTGGCCGGCGTCTGGGGGTGGCAGTTGGCCGCCTGGTTTTGCCGTGAGGGTGAGGTTGAGAGGTGAGGTGCTGGAGTGTTTGTTCGAAGGGGTAGCCGTGCTCACGGTTTGAGAGAATGAACAATATAGGTGTAATGTCTCCTGGGTTTATAAAACACAATAGGAACTTAAATCAAGGGCCAGGATTCCATCAGATTTAAGATTCAATGGTGAGGATTTGAGGAAAATAAAATAATAAACTAACCTATTGGCCAACACAGATCCTTGTTTTGGAGAATGTAGGGGATGAGTGACACTTGTCACTCATCCAAGGGTCCAGATTGAGTTGATTAAAGTAATCAGATAGCATTAATAAAATATTATTTTAATCCGGTTCTCGGTTGGTTCGGTTAAATGCGAAATACTTCCGTGACCATAACTTCCTCGTACGAAGTCCGATTTCGGCGTGCCGCCTGTCTACGGACTCAGGACGTCGAGACCTACCCAACGGTCCTTGAGTCAACTGAAAATTATTTTCCAAGAGAAAAGTCAACATTTCCACCTCCAAATTTCCAAATTACGGTAATGCCCCTGAACTTCCGATAGTCATAACTTTTTCCCTGATCGTCCGAAATGGACGTGCCACCTTTCTATGAACTCGTGACGTCCCGAACTACGTCACGGTCATAGGTCAAAGTCCATTTAATTTATAAATCAAAAAGTCAACAATTGGCCATACCCAACTCAAGGGTAAAAGCGTCAATTCAAACATTAATTTACAATATTAAAATCCTCAAATTTCCGGGGTGTTACAACCTTCCCCCCTTAAGAAATTTCGTCCCGAAATTTCAAAGAAACAAGTAAGGAAATTGTTCTCGCATCTGAGCCTCAGGCTCCCATGTGGCTTCTTCCACATTCTGGTTTCTCCAGAGAATCTTCACGAGAGGAATCGTCTTCCGTCGTAGTACCTTGTCCTTCCGATCCAAGATCTGTACTGGTTGTTCTTCGAAGCTCAAATCCTCCCGTAGTTCGACAGGTTGTTCCCCAAGTACATGTGAAGCATCATGTACGTACTTCCGCAGCATCGATATGTGGAAAACATCGTGAACTCTAGAAAGTTCTGGAGGTAGCGCCAATCTGTAAGCAACCTTGCCAATCCTCTCCACGATCTCATACGGTCCGATAAAACGCGGACTCAGTTTCCCCCGTCGGCCAAAACCGATAATCCCTTTCCACGGAGATAACTTCAGGAAGACAAAATCTTCTACCTCAAATTCCAAGTCTCGAATCCGTCGATCAGCATAACTCTTTTGGCGATCCCGTGCCGCCTTCAATCTCTCCTTGATAACTCGAACAGTTTCCAGGGTTAAGTCCATCAATTCTGGCCCTACAGCCGCTCGCTCTCCTATCTCCGTCCAGCAGATAGGTGTCCTGCACTGTCGACCATACAGTGCCTCATATGGTGCCATTCCGATGCTTGCCTGATAGCTGTTGTTGTAAGCGAATTCCATTAATGGCAAATGAGTATCCCAAGAGTCCTGAAACTGTAGCACACAGGACCTCATCATGTCCTCCAGGGTCTGAATGGTTGTTTCAGACTGTCCATCGGTCTGTGGATGGAAAGTAGTACTGAAACGTAGGGTTGTTCCCAGAGTAGCTTGCAAACTCCGCCAGAACCTGGAAGTGAAACGCGGATCACGATCGGACACGATCGATTCCGGCGTACCATGCAATCGTATGATTTCCTTCACAAACAATTGAGCCAGTCGGTTAGGTTTATAAGTCTCCTGAACGGGTAGAAAATGGGCTGACTTAGTTAACCGGTCCACGATCACCCATACTCCGTCAACTCCACTCTGAGTCCTCGGTAACTTAAAGACGAAGTCCATGGTGATGTGATCCCACTTCCACTCGGGAATCGGAAGTGGCTGCATAGCCCCATACGGTCTCTGCCATTCCGCCTTAACCTGCTGACAGGTTAAGCATTTGCTTACGAACTCAGCAATATCCTTCTTCATTCCTGGCCACCAGTAATGGTTCCGGAGGGTACGGTACATCTTTGTACCTCCCGGATGCATAGCATAAGCCGAACTATGGGCCTCCTCAAGAATCTCGGCCCGTAACTCTGCCACTGCAGGTACACACAAACGGCCCAACTTCACAAGTGCTCCATCGTCCCGGATGGTAAAATCCTGTCTCCCATCCGCATCGACCTCAATTCTGTAAATACAGAGTATCGGATCCTGAAGTTGTGCTTCGATGATCCGATCAATCAGTACTGGTCGTACATGAAAGCTGCCCAACAAAGCTCCATGCTCATCCATACCCAAAATAACTCCCGCCTTCCGGAGTTCCACCAGTAAGGGAAGATACACCATCCCCAGGTGTGCAACTGATCCCGCTAATTTTCTACTGAGTGCATCCGCCACCACATTGGCCTTACTCGGATGGTACTCGATCGTACAGTCATAGTCCTTCAGCAGTTCCAACCATCTCCGTTGTCTCATGTTAAGCTCCTTCTGAGTGAATAGGTACTTAAGACTCTGGTGGTCGGTGTATATCCGACACGTTGCGCCGAATAGATAATGTCTTCAGATTTTTAGAGCATGAACCACCGCCGCCAACTCCAAATCATGGGTAGGGTAGTTCAACTCATGAGTCTTCAACTGCCGGGATGCATAGGCGATAGCCTTGCCAGTTTGTATCAACACGCAGCCCAGACCTTGTAGCGATGCATCACTGAAGACCACAAACTCTCCACTGTCATCCGGCAATGCAAGGACAGGTGCAGTAGTCAATCGATCTTTCAACTCTTGAAAGCTCCGATCGCACTGCACGTCCCAGATAAACTTCACTCCCTTTCGAGTCAAACGAGTCAATGGTGCAGCAATTTTGGAGAAACCCTCCACGAATCTCCGGTAGTAACCTGCTAATCCGACAAAACTCCGCACCTCCGTTACTGTTGTCGGTCTAGCCCAGTTACTCACCGCTTCTGTTTTCCGGGGGTCCACGCAAATCCCATCCGTCGATATCACGTGTCCCAGAAAACCAATACTGCTCAGCCAAAACTGACACTTGCTCAGCTTGGCATACAACTGTTCTTGTCTTAGCTTCTCCAAGACCAAACGTAGATGTTTCTCATGTGCACGGGCACTCCTTGAGTATACCAAGATATCATCGATGAACACAATCACGAATTTATCCAGGTAGGGTCGGAAGACCCGGTTCATCAAATCCATGAATGCTGCTGGAGCATTCGTCAACCCAAAAGGCATAACCAGGAACTCGTAGTGTCCATAACGGGTTCGAAAAGCAGTTTTCGGAATATCCTCCTCCGAAATCCTCAGTTGGTGATACCCAGACCGCAAATCAATTTTCGAGAAGCACTGAGCTCCCCGCAACTGGTCAAAAAGGTCATCGATCCTGGGTAGAGGATACTGGTTCCTCAGTGTCACCTTGTTGAGTTGCCGATAGTCAATGCACAAATGGAGACTTCCTTCCTTCTTCTTCACGAACAACACCGGTGCTCCCCATGGTGAAGTACTCGGTCGAACATATCCCAAATCCACCAGCTCCTGCAATTGAGCCTTGAGTTCTCGTAACTCAGCCGGCGCCATCCGGTATGGTGCCTGGGATATAGGTCGGGTACCAGGGAGTAGTTCAATTGTAAATTCGATCTCCCGCAATGGTGGCAATCCAGGTAAGTCTTCCGGGAATACATCCGGAAACTCACATACCACCGGTATCTCGTCGATACCCGGAGTATCAACCTGCTCCGACATGACATGCGCCAGATAACCCTGGCATCCCTTCCGTAGAAGTTTGGTAGCAGTAAGTGAAGAAATCACTTCAGGAGGCGAACCATCACGTTCCCCCTGAAAGATAACCTCCGGCAAACCCGGGCTCCGCAGAATCACTTGCTTGCTACAGCAATCGATGAGCGATCCGTGCTCCGATAGCCAATCCATCCCTAAGATTATATCGAAGTCGTGGATATCCAGAATAATTAAGTCTGCTGGTAAATACACATCCTCAATTCTTACCGGGCACCTCTGAATCACCTGATTCACAAGGTACACGATACCCATCGGGGTGCCAACACCCATTTCGCAATCTAAAGCTGATACCACACAATCACACAACTTTTCGAAATAAAAGAATGTGTAGCCCCCGCATCCATCAATACACGTACAAGAAGGTTAAAGATATGTAGTGTACCTGTGACCACGCCTGGGGCAGTCCTCGCCTGCTGTTGGGTCATTGTAAACACTTGGGCCCTCGGCCCTCTGTTCCGTCCGCGCTCGCACGCGCCACGCCGAGCACCACGGTCACCTCCCTGACCGCGACCTCCATTAGTGTGGGAAGCCGTGCTCTGCACCACACTAGAGCCCCCAGCGTCGTTGTTCTTGGACAACTGCGGGCAATCACTGGCATAATGGCCCTCCTCTCCGCAAGCAAAACAGGTTACAGACCTCGGCCAGTTTGAATGCCCACCAGAAGCACCGCTCCCAGATGAACGCTGTCCAGAGTTATATCCAGATCCTCTGCCCTGAGAGCCTCCACGTCGACCTGACCAGCCACGACCATTGAAGGATGAGGGTGCTCCCCTGTAGCCCCCTCCCTTGTTGTTCTTCTGGCCTGATGGCCCACGATGTGGGCGATCCTGACGTCGCCCCTCGCCCGAAGGCTGTCGTGTCTGGTGTGCCGCCAGACTGGCCTCGACACGCACCGCCGCGTCGACCATATCTCTCAGTGAAGTATGAGTAGCATCAGTCACACTTGCCCGGATATCCCCTCGGAGTCCAAGCTCGAACCTTTGGCATTTGTCCTCCTCCGTGCTCACGAATGATGCAGCGAACTGGGACAGTTTCCCGAAAGTTTGCTCATAGTCCGCAACGGACATATCCCCCTGCTTCAGCCGCAGGAACTCAGTCTCCCGTGCCACGCGGAACGACCGCGGGTAGTACTGATCCAGAAATCGGGAACGGAAAACTTCCCAAGTAGTGGTATGGACCGACCATCCAGACATTTCAAGTCCGTGCCACCACTGGTAGGCTCTTCCTTCCAGTAAGAAGGCCGCCAAGGTCACTCGTTCGCCCGGAGGGCAGTGCATCACCGAGAAGATCCTCTCCCACTTGGGGATCCCTTTCCAGATCCTCGCCAGTTCGTGTATGAGGAATTCTCCTAGGAGGCATAACCAACTGTCAAGAGGCATAGATCAGATAACAATATTCTTAAAAGTCGAAAAGTAACTAGTACTATTCGCTAGTCTAGCATGCTGACCAAAACCTAGTACTGACCACAACCTAGTGCTCTGATACCAAGCTGACAGGACCCGCCCCGATCCCACAGGGACCACAAGGTGACGTGCCTTGCTCCCGTCTGACACCCAACAAAACAAAAAATGCCTAAATAACCAAATCAAAGTCATACATCAAATCCGAATTAAACGAATGTCAGACAAGGGATGAAATCCCGAATTACAAGTTGCGAGCACGACTCTATAGTAAACCTGCGGGTACACCACCCAACAGGGGTTCAGGTACGCAGAAGTAGATCTATGCCTCAGCCTCAGGTTCCTCCTCTACCTCAGTATCACGACCTGGAGGGGTTACCAAAAAAACATTAAGGGTGAGTGGACCGAACTCAAGTTTATAAAACCATTTGATAAGTAAAACATATAATTTACCCCTCCGTTTTCCAAACATGCATGCATCCATAATTAAAACCATCAATCATATAATATGAACCATAGGGCATAATATAAAACCATAAGTATAATTTTAGATGATGCACTATACACTCCAATCCCGACATCCCTGATGTCTGACGTCCCTGACGTCAATAAGGTCACAATCACAAGGCTACGCGTGCCACTCGGGTCTCAATTTCCGAGTTCAATCCCCGAACCCCGTTCGGGTACAACATCCCCGATGCTTAGCATCATAGACGCTGGACGTTCTAGACGTCCGTGACCTCTCCGGGGTACCTCATCCGGAGGAGACAATATAATATGGAAGGATCTATACAGTGCGGTACCAAATACATTTTATTGATATCCACATGCAAGGCATATATATACCTAGATAAAATTCGAATCAATCATTAAGTTCCATCAAACGGGTCTCAAGCCCAAATACCGTGAAACGTGCCATAACCATATTTTCCATATCCTCAAAACCATAATTGTTTTTAGCATGTGAATAAGTATAATAAACCAGAAAACATTTATGCACGCAAGGGTTTAAGAAAATGGCCCACTCACAGTACAGTCCTGCTGAAAACCGAGCGTTTACTGTAACAACCCGTCCCGAGAATTGGGATTAGTAGAGTGATTAAGGTGTGATTAGTAAGGTTAAACAGGGGTTAGGTGGTCCCGAGGGGTCCGGGAACTTAGAATGACGATTTTGCCCCTGGGTCGGGCAGAAATGTTGACTTTTATTTCGGGTGGTCAAATGGGAGTTGACCAGTGACCAGGACGTGGTTGAGGACGTCACGAATCCGTAGGCAGGTGGCACGCCCGATTCCGACATCCGAGGAGGAAGTTGTGATGTTCGGAAGGTTGAGGGCTTAACCGTAATTTGGGTAAAATAGGGGGAAAAGTTGACTTTTTGAATAATCGAGTTTTGGTAGGTTGTCCTAGGATGGTTAGATAGATTCCGTCGTCCTGAGTTCGATGACAGGCGGCACGTATTCATCGGACTTACGGGGTGAGAGTTACGGGTCTAGGAAGTTTTGGTTAAAACGTAAATATAAGTTAAAAAGAAGGGTATTTTGGTCATTTTGGCACATTGGGATTTGTGCACAGAAGAAGGAATGGACGGCTGGGATTAGGCCAGGTGGGATAAAGGATGTAGGGATGGTGACACATGGCAGGTGTGTAGTGGCTTCTGGTGAGTTCGAGTGTGTGCACGGCCCAAATAATTGGGGTGCACCCGTGTTGTGTGATGCTGGTTCAGAAAACAGAGGGAGGTCGTGAAGGAAATTGAGGGCGGTGGTGTGTGTGTTGATGAATGGTGAGTGTCTGAGGATGATCAGAGAGTGAGAGGGAAGCAGTGAGAGAGGTTGACGGTGTGGTGGCCGTATGTGAGGGTGTCGAGAGCTGCGGGAAAATCAGGGAGGAAACAGGAAGGAATTGTGAGAATTGTGGCGGTGGTAGCCATGTACGGGGCAATTGAGTCCGTGGTGGTGTCGTGCGGGTTGCGAAGAGTCAACCACTACCGGAGGAGCTCACGGTGGCAGCAGGAGGCAGGTAATTTCCTCATCTCCGATTCGGTACTCTGTTTTCCATTGAACTTCAATGTGAAAGTCGTGAGTCTAGGGCTAGAGTCGAGGGAGTTGGAGGTTAGGGTGAGGCTCCTGAGGGTCCTAGGAACGGGTTGAGTGTGCTGCCGTGATGGGTTGTGCACAGGGGCGGCCGGTACGACGGAGTGCACTTGTGTGCTCTGTTTTAGCCGTGAGGTTCGAACGGCAAGTTGTGCAGTTGGGGAGTGAGTCGACGGTTCAGGTTAGCTGGGTTAGGTTTAGAGAAGTCCAGGGAAGAGGTTGGTGTAGCCTCCGTGAAGGGGGAAGTCGTGGGTGGCCGGAGTAAGAAACAGGGCAGTGTACGGGTTTTTGTTCAAGGTTGAGTCGACGAGTTTTAGGGTGAATCGAGGTGAGTGACACACGGGAAGGGGTAGCCTAGGACGGGACGATGCTGCTGGAGAAGAGAGGAGTCGTTTTGGTGGACGGAATGAGGAGAACCGCTCTCGCCGGTTCAGGGTCCAGACCACTGGTGCGAACCGGGTTTGCCCAAGGTTGACGGTGCACTGTAGCTGGCGCGTGAGGGCCACGCGCAGCCACTTTGGGCGGCGCGTGGAGGCGCGTGCGGCGGTTCTGGGAAAAACGGTCAACATAGTTTTTGGTCTAGGAGTCATGGTGAGTTCAATGGAATTGGTTTCGAGTCAATCGGAAGTCGTTTGAGTGTAGTTCCGCGAGGGTGAATGTGTAGGGTCCCGGGGTTTTAAGTCTTCGGTTCGGGGATTTTTGAGGGAATTTAGGAGAGTGTTGGTAGATGTATTAGTGACGTAAGTTGACGGTGTTTGACAGGATCGGGATTTCCCGAGGAAGCCGAGGAACGGGCTGGACGTTCGGGACGCGAGTAGGGCTCAGTACTGTGAGTGGACCCTTTCTCTAAACTCGAGCATGCATAACTGTTTTCTATAATTGTTTTATCGTTTTAATCATGATTTTATGTTTATCGAATATGTTTAGTCGGTTTTGCATTTTTACACGTTTTTCGAGGAAAGTGGTATTTAGCACGTTTTACGAGGAATGGTTGGTTTTTGGAATATATATGATGAGTTTGGGATTTCAAATGATCAAGGGTTTTCAATGGTTATAAGTGGATTTTGGAGCATGATTTTGATGATCAAAGTTTTCGATTTTAGAATCGGATTTCACTAATCGGAATTTGGTTTTAAGATTGGAAAGTGGACTCCGGATTTGGGTTCGGAATGACGGTTCTAGATGCCGGGAGAGCATCGGACCAGTGATTTCGGATTCGGGTTTGGATGAGGATTTGGTAAATGGTTTTCAAATGGTTTTGGGATTGGATTTGCTGGATCTGGATATTGGGTTTAAAGACCCGGATTGAGTTTAAAGACTCGGGAGTTTAAAGACTCGGATATATATTGATTTCCCCCGTAGGCCTTTGAGTTTAAAGACTCGGGAGTTTAAAGACTCGGATATGATTAAGGCCTGGATTGAGTTTAAAGACTCGGGAGTTTAAAGACTCGGATAGATCCAGCAGGTTTGATCGGGAAAATGATAATTTGGTGGTTATGGTTGTGATACGGTTTCTGATACTCATGTTATGGTTTCCTATGATATTTTATAGTGTTTCTGTTTCTTATGATGTTTAAGAACGATTATTTTAGAACTGTGTTTATAACTGTTGGTTATGCATGTGGTTTCAAAACGGAGGGTTTAAACTCGGTTTTCTTATAAAATGGTTTTGAACTTTTTGTACTTTCTGGTCCACTCACATTTTCTGTTTTCATTGCCCTCTAGGTTGTGGAGCGAGCGCGGGGTCTTGACGTCGAGGCAGTGTCCAAGGCATAGAAGTGACGTGAGAGTTCCCAGAGTAGAGTAAAGGCTTCCGTGTGCGTTTTTATTTTCCTTGTATGTTCGTACTATGCTCTGTAAATGCTACCTTCGGGATATTGTGTCTAATTACTCCTGCGTTTGACTGGGTTCGAGTAAGTGTTCCTTAGGTGTTGTGTCGGGGAGTCAGACGGGAGCGGGATTTACCTCGGGTTTCGGGGTGAAACCGGGGTGGGTCCTGACATTTACCCTCGATCTGGTACAATTACAAAATTCCTGTCACATCCAAAGTATACGTAAGGATAAATACAAACCCCTAACATTTAACCATGAAACCCTAGACCGAAACTGGTCCGGATAAGCCGCCCGAACGCACTTTCCAAGGCAATAACTCTCATTTTGACCAACTTAATGATCTCCGATCGACCCGAAACCACCGCCATTGGATCCGGATCGTCGAAACCTAAAGAATGGTGGTGGTCCCACCAAAATTACTATTCACACGCGCCCCCACGCGCCTAGTCAACCATCTGGTCAACTGTGCTACAGTACTGCTGACGTCAGCATGACGTCATCATTGACAGTGTCAGAGGACACGTGTCAGCAGTCCATTGGTCCCTGGTCTGACTGAATTCTACCATGATGACGTCATCTTGACGTCACTGCTGACGTCAGTATGATGACATCATCAGCTACAGTAACCGGGTCTGAGAACCGGGTCACCGCAGACCCACAGTTCGACCCGATTAGTTCTCATCAACCCGACCACCATTTCTGATGGGATTTGTTCCTATGAACTCGTCACAATGTGTTCTATGGTTCTGTGGACTCAAAACTAGTTTCTAGGTTCAAAAATCTACCTGAAAATCGACAGGAAACCGGCTGCCGGCTCTGGTTCGTCTTCTCCGGCGAGTCGTCAAGCTTCCAGCCGCGAACCTTGGTTCAAATTGGTCGTCTGGGTCCCTTAAGTGTGTCTTAGAAGCAACCAAACAAATTCAACGTCAAAAACGGTCGTTTCAAAGCAGGGAAGAAAATCGGGTCTCTCGGGTTTTTCGACCTACCGCCGCCGTGTCGCCGCCGTACGTCGTCCAGTCCAGCTCTGGGTCGTCCTGCCATCACAGTGAACCCAACCGTATGTTGGTTCGAGTCCCAGAGTGAAGGTTTGGATGGTTTGGTGACTTGGGTTGTTCGGGTTTCCTTCTCGGGTCTGGGAGAAAACCGGCCGTGCAGGGTGGCCGTGGAGTGGTGGCCGGCGTCTGGGGGTGGCAGTTGGCCGCCAGGTGTTGCCGTGAGGGTGAGGTTGAGAGGTGAGGTGCTGGAGTGTTTGTTCGAAGGGGTAGCCGTGCTCACAGTTTGAGAGAATGAACAATGTAGGTGTAATGTCTCCTGGGTTTATAAAACACAATAGGAACTTAAATCAAGGGCCAGGATTCCATCAGATTTAAGATTCAATAGTGAGGATTTGAGGAAAATAAAATAATAAACTAACCTATTGGCCAACACAGATCCTTGTTTTGGAGAATGTAGGGGATGAGTGACACTTGTCACTCATCCAAGGGTCCAGATTGAGTTGAATAAAGTAATCAGATCCCATTAATAAAATATTATTTTAATCCGGTTCTCGGTTGGTTCGGTTAAATGCGAAATACTTCCGTGACCATAACTTCCTCGTACGAAGTTCGATTTCAGCGTGCCGCCTGTCTACGGACTCAGGACGTCGAGACCTACCCAACGGTCCTTGAGTCAACTGAAAATTATTTTCCAAGAGAAAAGTCAACATTTCCACCCCCAAATGTCCAAATTACGGTAATGCCCCTGAACTTCCGATAGTCATAACTTTTTCCCTGATCGTCCGAAATGGACGTGCCACCTGTCTATGAACTCGTGACGTCCCGAACTACGTCACGATCATAGGTCAAAGTCCATTTAATTTATAAATCAAAAAGTCAACAATTGGCCATACCCAACTCAAGGGTAAAAGCGTCAATTCAAACATTAATTTACAATATTAAAATCCTTGAATTTCCGGGGTGTTACATGAGATAAGTGAGATGCCGCCAGTTGTAGTGCAATGGAGCTGGGATTGGGCCCTGCATGAAATGGTGATGTGATAAGCAAGGGAACAATTGGTAGGCCCGTGATGGACCGTAGAGGGCGTGGTCAGATTGGGACCACATGCCCGAGGATTGCAGTTACTTAGCAGGAGGCCTGAGTAGCCTCTTGAGTGATGACATTACTTATGGCCATGATGTTGTTTTTGGTAGGTCCCGGGCTATCCACTCTTCCATGTTTTGGGATTGTGCATTGGATTGTCCATGTTTGTAGATTGTATATTGGACAGATATGGAGATGTCCGTGATTGGTTCAGCTATAGTAGTCGATGAGCCAACTAGAACTACGGATGTGATAACATTGCTGATATTTAGGTGGTACCCTTGGTAGGGAGGTGACCAAAGATAGTGAAAATGGTGAGACGTAAGGGGGGGTAGACCTATCGATGTGAGGCTACCCAGAATGACTAATGTGAGTAGTCAAATGGCTGACCTCTAGACTCGAAGGATTTGGATGTACTCCTTGGGATGGACTGATTGATGATGCATGATACCTTTATTGAGTATGTTGATTTGAGATGCCAAGTGAAGGATGCTCAAGTTCACTGGTCAGAAGTGTGATCAATGTGATTCATGTCTGAGATGCCTAGTGATGGCTGATGAGGTATCCTGAGTTTTTGCCAGGATGCGATTGAGTTTAGGATGGAAATTATGTCGTGTATATGAATTGTTTTTCGGATATTTTGGTATGTGGTACCGACGGAAATCCTACGGACTAAAGGTGCAAGTACAAGACTTAGGAAGCACGGGTTCATTCGGCTCAGTGTTGTCGTAGGGAACCCAGTGGGGATAAAAAGAAAAAAAAAAGGAATGTCGGTCCTAGCTTACATGTTGATCATAAACAACTTCCTATGGTAACGGTATGTGATATGTATCCCTCATCATGAGCTAATAAATTGTGGCCTGTTAGAAATATGTGATTATGGCGCAAGAGTGGCCAACAGGGTGATGATTAACAGTCATGAGTATAAGCGAAAAAAATAGAACATTCGGACTTGATATGGCGAAGGGTAGCCAATGATAATGCCTTCGGATAGGCAAATGGACCGGTTATGCTTGTGTATCGATGAGTTAGATATTCTGACTATATTTGAGTGTTTTATGGTACCATGATTGACGGATACTTGGTGTATTCACACATACAGAAGGACATGAAAAATCCTGGACCGAGATATTAAATGCCCTCAGAAAGAACGGGTTGAATGAGCGCTAGGTCTGGTCGACCAACGTAAGTTGTGGAATCGATAAGAATAGTTGGGATTCGTGTGAATCCTAGGAGAACCAAATGTGTTGTTCAATGGAAACCGATTAAAGACTATCATGGGAAACATGAGTTGTTTAAGATTGAATAAGGATCAATGTATTGCTAATTATGGTGATTGACCTGGTAGGAGGTCAGCATGATTGAGAAGGAAAACTGAAATAAACTAACTACAAGGGAAGAAACAGTGATTTATGTTTGATGAAATCCATTTTGTGTGCCTAGTGATTTGTCGCTTGAGATTTGGGATAAGACTGGGATTCACGATGCTAGGTAAACCCTCAGAAGTTGTACTTTCCTCGTATGATTTGAGATCGATCATAGTGACCCATAGATCGAGTATGCAAAGCCATACCTCTGGAAAAGAATGTATGAGTATTGTATTGACCATCATGCTTACAAGTGATTGATAACCAGAAAGGCTCAATGTGTGATGAGACGATGATCGGGATACATTGAGATTATGACTGCATTGTCAGGTCAGGTATCATTCGTGAGAAGGCTAATGAGATGAGATAGTCAGTCAGGAATTGACATATTTAACGTAAGGGAAAAAAAAACTGAACTCCGATTATTAATGGAACTCCACAGGATTGGAGTGGGACATGATTTTGATCCGTTGGACTATTGGGATCCAACTGCAGAATCTACTTAGTGTATGATGTTGGATGGAGTCGAGGTTAAAGCATGAGTATGAGTTGTGATATCATATAAATGATTGTACTGAGTGTTCGTTGTTGGCAGGATGAGGGCATCAGTGAGGCCCATGAGGATAAACGAGACCAGATAAACGACGCATGACTAACGTAATGAGGGGAATGAGTTCCCGATTTCTTAAACCTTATGAGGTTATTGACCTGATGTCCTAGTGGCATCTGTGGGGTGATATAAGCCATTATACCATATTATGAGTGGATGACGTGTGGTTGGGATGATGATACTGGTACTAATGACTTCTCGATTGTGTATACTCGGACGTTGAGCAAGACTCCGTATCCCTAGTAACCTTTGATATAATTGCCCGTGAGGCAGGGATTACGATGAAATATGTCCCGATGTTGACCTAGTGATAGAGACTGGATTGTTGAGTTTCCATAAGTTTGATTGGAACGGACATTCGATTCGGTTGAACCAGAAAGGTATGCGAGTGCTTGTGTTTCTGGTTCACATATACGTGCACTTGATTATGGATATCACTATCATGGTATTACAGATTGAAATTTCGAGGACGAAATTCTTTAAGGGGGGAAGGTTGTAACGCCCCGGAAATTCGAAAAGGAAAATTTGGAAAATTGAAGGAAAATGACGATTTTGCCCCTGGAATTGGGCGAAAGGTTGACTTTTGGTTTGAGCGGTCAAACGGACTTTGACCGATGACTGTGACGTAGTTCGGGACGTCACGAGTTCATGGACAGGTGGCACGCCCGATTCCGACATTCGAGGAGAAAGTTATGATGTTCGGAAGTTAAAGGGTAATTCGGTAAATTGGTTAAACAGGGGCCAATTGTTGACTTTTTGATCGAGACCGTAATTGGACTTTCCGTAAGTACCGTTAGGTAGGTCTAGAGACGCTGAATCCGTAGACAGGCGGCATGCATCAATCGGAGTTCGGACGAGAAAGTTGTGGGTCTGGAAAGTTCAAGGGCGAAATGGTAAATTGTGACGTGAAGGGTAAAATGGTCATTTGGGCAGTCAAAGTCCTTAAAGGTGCAATTAGCTGATCTTAATTGATATTAAATGATTTAAGTGACTGATTCAGCCTAATTGGATGTGGATTAGTTAGTAAGTGACACTTGTCACTCTAAAAGGATGATTAGTGGCTTAAATTAATCAATTAGGCGGTGAGGATTTAACTTGAGAAAGGAAACTATGTCGTGCAGGTGTGTGCAGCTGAAGAAACAAAAACAGAGAGTTAGTAAGAAACAAAAACATTTGTCACACAAAATCCATTAATCTCTTCTTCTCTGATTGATTACAATGACGAACGGATGAAAGAGGAAAATTTGAGAGGAATGGAGAGGGTGAGATTGGGAGGAAAACGAAAGGAAAAGGGGAAGAAAAACCCAAGAACCCGAGACCCTTCAAATTGTTTCAAAAATTCGAATTAATCTTCCTAGCTCGAGGTGCTGCAAACTGAGGTTGAATTAAGTCCTCTGAGATCATTTTGAATGGAACCAACTCAAATTCGACGACAATTGGTGCCGTTTGGGCCTAGAACGGACATGGCGGACTTCGGAAATTGTCGAGCTTGGGTTGAGTAATTGGAGGCCAGTTCTTGTGAAATTGACTTCAAAATCGACCTTAGCATAAGCCTACGATGCTGTGTGACTCATCAATTGAAGGGTTGGATGATGGTTGGAGGAACTCGACGATGAACAGACTTCGAACCCGTGAGATTTGATCGACTAGATTGAGGTAATTAGTGATGCAATTGACATTACAGATCTTCAATTCAAGTTAATACGATCCTCTTAGCTTAATCAATTGAAGAAATTGACTAGAATTGTGCAGGATCAGACCAGGTCACTTTGCGGGTTAACAGGACCCGTTTACCAGTCAGACGGGTTGGAACGACAACTGTTCATAAGCACTGTAGCAGGCGCGTGGCACCCACGCGCAGCCGTTTGCGGCGGCGTGTGGGGGCGCGTGCGTGGGAATTTTGAGATGAGGTCAACATGAGTTTTGTCCTATTTAATGTAACGAACATTTTGGCACTGGTTTCGAGGAAATCGGACACCGTTTCCATATTGTTTCGAGGGTCCGAAGGTTTATATTATGTTTAAAATACGTGTTTAAATCCCGAAAAAATGGGGGAAAATTATGGGACGTATATTGAGATGTTAGTGACCCGTGAAAATGATTTTGGACAGGAATGATGACGTTCGGAATTTACGAAAAAACGTGCAGCTCGGAAAGTGAGCGATATGGACGGTGTGTGAGTGGGCTTTTGTTTTCTACCCTAAATGCATGCATATATGTTTTAAATGCTTTATAATATGATTTGCAATGATTTGGTATGATTGATACTTCAATATGATGATTTTTGGATTTTTGGAATATTATATTATTTTATGTGCTTTTGGGCACGATTTTCGAGATAACTGTGAAACTGATATTTCGAGCTAAGGCTCGGGGTTTGAACTTGATTTTGACTCGGATTTTGACTCTGGTGTTGGATTTGATGAATTTATGTCATAAATAAGATTGTGATTGCGCAGGTTTGCGTGGATTGGGTTATGGATTTGAGAAAAGTGTTTTTGGGCTTAAAGCCCAGTTCAAAAATGGTTTTGATATTAAATGCAACTGTTTTCACTGGTTTTCATGATGATGATATATGAGGGCTTTCGGTGTGGAATATGTTTCCCCCCGAAATGGACCCTGGAGAAAACGCTCGCCTTCGGGATGGAAGTGTTTTCCCCGAAGTGGTCCCGTAGCACGATCTTTGTCGAGCAGCCGAGGGAGACTTGACTCAGATCAGATGTGCTGGATTATATATGGATCGGTAAGTGATGTGTTCACGAGATCCGGATTGCCGACTGGTGATGTGTTCACAGCGGCGCATGCTCGGGATTTGAGCGGTCCTTGAGCCTATTGATTTTCACGCGTTGCAGGGATAACGTGACTCTATATTGGACCTGGATCCTGTGTTTTTATTGATGTTGAGAATTATATTCATATCTAAATTATTTGATTTATAAGTTATGAAATGCATGCATGTTTGTGAAAACTGGAGGGTAAGACACTATTTTGATAAATGTATTTCTAAACTTGATTTTTGTCCACTCACACCTTTCGTTTTGTTTACCCTCCAGGTCGTGGCGCGATGATTGAGGCTATTGGGGAGGTGGAGGCATGAGTGGGCACAGGTACGGTTATCCCTTGTTTGGCAAGTGCTGAGAGTAATTTCGGAGCTTCAGTGGACTTGTCAGAAGGAAGCAGGACCGGGCACGGTTATCGATGTCCCTCAGGGACGGGTCCTGTCAAATTTGTATCAGAGCACTAGGTTGCTGATTCTGTTGCCACATCATGCCTCCGAAACGTAAGCCTCGCGCGCGACCTGGTGGTAAGACGGGTATACGAGGGTAACTAAGACCTCGTGATTGAGGTCGGAATGAGATTGACCCTGGACTGGGAGTTAGATGTTAAACAGTGTACACTGTGAACTACAAACGATTTAACACGAAATTGTGTGGGTCCCCAGACGATGAACTGCGAGGAGCAAATACCCGTTGCCTCGGATCGATGATTTGTTCGATCAGCTGCGAGGAGCGCAGTACTTCTCCAAAATTGATCTTCGTTCTGGGTATCATCAGTTGCAGGTTAAGGATGAGGATGTACCCAAGACAGCCTTTAGGACCCGATATGGTCATTATGAGTTCCTTGTGATGCCGTTTGGTTTGACCAACGCACCCGCAGCGTTTATGGATTTGATGAACCGAGTGTTGCAGCCATACTTGGATCACTTTGTTATAGTGTTCATTGACGATATCCTAGTCTACTCGAGGAGTGCGGAAGCGCACGAGGAGCACTTAAGGATGGTGCTGTGTACCTTGAGGGAAAACCAGTTGTATGCGAAGCTCAGCAAGTGTCAGTTTTGGCTGACGAGCGTGAGTTTCTTGGGGCATGTGATCTCAACAGACGGGATCAGTGTGGATTCTCAGAAAATTGAGGCAGTGGCGAAGTGGGAACAACCGAGGACCGTCACTGAAGTCAGAAGTTTCTTGGGCTTGGCTGGTTACTACAGGAGGTTTGTAGAGGGTTTCTCTACCCATGTTGTCCCGTTGACACGACTGACGCAGAAGGGAGTCAAGTTTGAGTGGGATGACGATTGTGAGCGTAGTTTTCGGGAGCAAAAGGAAAGGTTGACATCTGCTCCTATACTGACCCTTCCAGACGACGGTGGGGAATTCGAGGTGTACAGTGATGCATCCTTACAGGGTTTGGGATGTGTACTAATGCAGCATGGGAAAGTGATTGCCTATGCTTCGCGCCAGTTGAAACCGCATGAGCGCAATTATCCGACGCACAACTTGGAATTAGCTGCTGTTGTGCATGCGTTAAAAATTTGGAGACATCACTTGTATGGTGCGACTTGCAGAATGTTCACGGATCACAAAAGCCTGAAGTACTTGTTCACTCAGAAGGAGTTAAATGTGAGGCAACGATGGTGGCTAGAGCTAATTAAGGACTATGATTGCACAATTGAGTACCACCCTGGAAAAGCCAATGTGGTGGCTGATGCTCTAAGCCGGAAGTCAACGCATTCTGTAGCACATCTACGGACGGTTCATTTACCACTTTTGGTTGAACTCCGTAAGACTAGCATTGATTTGGGTTTGGATGGCCAAGGTGTCTTGCTGGCTAATTTTCAGGTGAGACCACTTTTGATCGATCAGATCGTTGAGGCTCAATCTCAAGATCCTGTCTCATGTGTACTTCGGATTGAAGTGGAAGCTGGTGAGCGGCTAGATTTCACAGTCAGGGAGGATGGAGCTTTGCTAAAAGAAGGACGGTTGTGTGTGCCCGACGTTGAGGCACTGAAGAAGGAGATCTTGGACGAAGCTCATAGTTCAGCCTACGCGATGCATCCTGGTGGGACCAAGATGTATCGTACCTTGCGAGAGCACTACTGGTGGCCGGGTATGAAGCGGAAGATTGCCGAGTTTGTCAGCAGGTGTCTGATTTGCCAGCAAGTGTCTGATTTGCCAGCAAGTGAAGGCTGAGTGACAACGACCTTATGGAGCCTTGCAACCCCTACCTATCCTGGAATGGAAATGGGATCACTTGACGATGGATTTTGTGTTTGGACTTCCTAGGACACCCAGAGGTCACGATGGAGTTTGAGTGATTGTGGACAGGCTTACGAAATCAGCTCATTTCTTACCGATGCGAGAGAACTTCAGAATGACACAGTTGGCTCAGTTGTTTATCGACGAGATCATCCGTTTGCACGGTACTCCAGAATCAATAGTTTCTGACAGAGACCCGAGGTTTACTTCTCGGTTTTGGCAGAGTTTACAAGAAGCCTTTGGGACGAAACTCCGTTTCAGTACTGCATTTCATCCTCAGACTGACGGCCAGTCTGAGCGGACCATCCAGATATTGGAGGATATGATGCGAGCTTGAGTTCTGCAATTTCAGGACACTTGGGAATCACATCTAGCCTTGATGGAATTTTCCTACAACAACAGCTATCAGACGAGCATTGGGATGGCTCCGTACGAAGCCTTTTACGGACGGCAGTGCAGAACCCCGTTGTGTTGGACGGATGTGGGTGAAAGGAAGCTGACTAAATCCGAATTGGTGGAACTGACAACCGAGAAGGTCAAACTCATCAGAGATCGGCTCAAGGCAGCCCAGGACAGACAAAAGAGCTATGTGGACCAACGGATTCGAGATCTTGAGTTTGCGGTCGGAGATCGGGTATTTCTGAAATTGTCCCCTTGGAATGGTGTGGTGAGATTCGGCAGGCGAGGGAAGTTGAGCCCTCGTTATATCGGACCGTATGAGATTACCGAGAGGATTGGCCTGGTGGCCTACAGGTTAGCACTACCGCCAGAACTTTCGAGGGTCCACGATGTTTTCCATGTGTCGATGTTGCGGAAATATGTGTTTGACGCATCTCATGTACTGGAGGAACAACCCATTGAACTCCGAGAAGACTTGAGCTTTGAGGAACAGCCAGTGCAGATTTTGGACAGGAAGGATAAGGTGCTACGTCGGAAGACCGTTCCTCTGGTAAAGGTTCTCTGGAGGAACCAGAATGTGGAGGAAGCCACATGGGAACCCGAGGCGCAGATGCGAGAACAGTTCCCCTACTTGTTTCCTTGAAATTTCGGGACAAAATTTCTTAAGGGGGGAGATTGTAACGCCCCGGACATTCTGAAAATGTAATATTGTAAAATATTGAATAAAAAGACGGTTTTACCCTTGTGATTCGTATGGTCAAATTGTTGACTTTTTGATTGGACGGTCGAACGGGCGTTGAGTGATGACCGTGACGTAGTTCGGGACGTCACGAGTTAATAGACAGGTGGCACGTCCGATTCGGACGAACAGGGTGAAAGTTATGACGTGCGGAAGTTCAGGGGCATTATCGTAATTTGGACGTTATAGGGGAAAAAGTTGACATTTTGTTTGACATTTGGTTTTCACATGACTCGAAGACCGTTAGGTTCGTCTCGACGCCCCGAGTACAACGACAGGCGGCACGCGTGAAACGGACATCGGGTGGCCGAGTACGGGTCACAGAAGTTGGAGGGCATTTTGGTAATTATTGCACAGAGGGGCATTTTGGTCTTTTTACAAGGGATACTGTTCACGACCGTGGAAAACAGAGTGCACGGCCATGGTGTCTTGTGCGTTCAATTGTTTATGGCCTAGTGGAATGATCAGATGCATTGTTTAAGTTGATTGAGGCAGTGGGGGACATTGGTGAACGAACTGAGGCCACATAGAGCACGGGCTGGGTTAAAGAAATGGCTGTGGCTTCTGTGTGCGTGGGAGACATTTTTAGAGAGGAATCAGTTGGTCTCCCACGGGTTGCTGGCCGCTTTGATCGATTATCCGACTTCCTTTCAGTTTGGGAGCTCATTTGGAGTCATTCGGCTGTGGAGAGACTGAGGGAGATTGAGAGAAAACCGCGAGGAAATAGTTCGGGTTTTTTGGGGGGAAATCTCAGAGTTCATTTCCTACGGGTTTTGGGACCATTTCAGACACACAGAGAGCTTTCTGGGAGCAGCAGAAACATAACCGTGCGCGAGATCAAGTGAATTGAACGAAACCAAGGGCCGTTTTAGACTTCTGGGGTCACTTCGAGCACAACCGTGCAAAAATCGAAGGAGGAGGAGGACTGGTTGGCCGGGAACCTGAGTCTCAGTTTCAGAGGAAAACCAGTGTTGAGGACGACGACTTCCAGGTAACGGCAAGTTCAATTGATTGTGCTTTTGTGTTCGTATAAGTCCCATTAGGCTACTGGTGAAGTTAATTTGGAAATGGAACCGTGTAGGGTGAGTTCCAGACGTCGACTTGTTCGACTGTTTGAGCTTGAGTTGGGTCGTTTTGGTGTTAGTCGAGGTTAATCATCAATACAGACCTAAAATTAACGGATTAGAGAAGATAATAGGATTGAAAACGAGAGGAATTGATTGAGAATTGAGCTTGAACTGGTCGAGTTGAGTCGCGGGTAATAGACCCGTTTATCAGTCTATCCGGGTAAGGACGAAGGTATTGTAGCTTGGCGCGTGGCCTTCACGCGCAGCCACTTTGGGCGGCGCGTGACGGCGCGTGCGATGTTAACTCCGATCACGGTCAACATGAGATTTAATCCTTTCAGTTTAATTAACATTTTATCTTTAGAGTTCGAGTGGCTCGGGAGTCATTCGGGATAATTTCGGGAGTCCAGAAGGTTATGTCTCTAAGTTTATTTTCGCCGAAAAATCCGGGAAAATTAGGAAAAATCCTACGAGTTATTTTGGGATGTTTGTAACCCTCCTTATACATTTTTACAGGCCCGGACACTTCCGAAGCTACGGAGGAGCGCGCGGGACGCGATTGACGCGTCCTAAAACTGTGAGTGGACTTTTTGATTTCTAAACTGGGCATGCATGACTATTTTACTTGTTTATCTTATGGTTTTGCATATGATTTTATGATGGTGAGATGATATTTCGGTTTTACGTGTTTTCACGCTTTTCGAGATATTTATCGTATTTCACGCATTTCGAGGTTACGGTTTTCGCTTATGCATGCGTGATGTTTTTGGTGAAGTATCTGGATATGATTATGCATGTTACGGATTTATGATGTTTTGATATAATTGTGAAGCGATTTCGGAAATTGCATGTTTTGGAATTTGCATGTGAATTCGGACATAAGTCCTATTATGACGTGATATGATTTCGGAATGATGTTGGAAAACGGTTTATGATGAATCCTGGTTTATTGTGTTTAAAAACGGTTTTAGGTTTAAAGACCCGGTTGATTGTTGGATCTGGTTTTGGGTTTAAAGACCCGGCTTATTGATGACGGGGGCGGGCCCGAAAATTGGGTTTAAAGACCCGGATTGAGATTAAAGACTCGTGAGTTTAAAGACTCGATTATTGTGATACCCCCGAGGCCTATTGATCATGTTTTGAGTTTAAAGACTCGTTGATATCCCGGGAAGGCCTGATATTGAGTTTAAAGACTCAGATGGATCCAACGGCATAATTGTGATTATCGATTCACTTATTACTTGATTTGTGCAAATTGATGTTTCAAAATGACGGTTTCTGGATTCTGGTAATATTAAATTGTTTAACATGAGTTGTAACGATTCTCTGTAACGTTTTTCATGTGTTTTGGGAAAAAGAGTTTTCAAAGGTTTAATACGCGATTTTTGAATATTTGGTTATGCATGCGTGTTACAAAACTGGAGGGCGAACCCGATTTCGGAAAAACTGTTTTTCTGTAAAACTTATGTTTCGGTCCACTCACACTTTGTTGTTTTAAATTCCCTCCAGGTCGTGGTACAAGTGCGGGGGCAAGCGCCGAGGCAGAGGCGGAGGCATAAAGTTTTCCGTTGCGGAGTAGTTAGTTCACATAGTAGGATTTGTTCTTTAACCTGTTTTGTAATATTATGCTCTGTGAAACTGTGGACTTGACGTCCAGTCGGATGTATTTGTTTAATCTCCCTGGTCTGTCAATGGGTGTGTTGTAATATTATTTGTTTTCCGGTCTTTTGGATTCGATTGTCAGATTGGAGCAGGATGTCAGGACCCACCCCGGTTTCACCCCGAAACCCGAGGTAAATCCCGCTCCCGTCTGACTCCCCGACACAACACCTAAGGAACACTCACGCAACCCAGTCAGACGCAGGAGTAATTAAACAAAATATCCCAACCCTATCGTTTACAGAGCATAGCACTAAATTACAAGGAAAATAAAAACCGATAAATTACACGCACGCGGAAGACTTTGAACTATTCCAGGATCCCTCACGTCACTTCTATGCCTCGGACACTGCCTCGACGTTAAGACCCCGCGCTAGCTCCACAACCTGGAGGGCAATTTAAAACAGAAAATGTGAGTGGACCAGAAAGTACAAAAAGTTCAAAACCACGTTATATGAAAACCGAGTTTAACCCTCCGTTTTGAAACCACATGCATAACCAACAGTTATGAACACAGTTGTAAAATACTCATTATAAAACATCATAAAAACAGAAACACTATAAAATATCATAAGAAACCATAGCGTGAGTATCAGAAACCGTATCAAATCCTCATTTCCTCGATCGAACCTGCTGGACCTATCCGAGTCTTTAAACTCAATCCAGGCCTTAATCATATCCGAGTCTTTAAACTCCCGAGTCTTTAAACTCAAGGCCTACGGGGAAAATCAATATATATCCGAGTCTTTAAACTCCCGAGTCTTTAAACTCAATCCGGGTCTTTAAACCCAATCCGGCCGGTCCCCCGTCACATATATCCGAGTCTTTAAACCCAATATCCAGATCCAGCAAATCCAATCCCAAATCATTTGAAAACCATGTACCAGTCCATATCCAAACCCGAATCCGGAATCACCGGTCCGACACCCTTCCGGCATCCAGAACCGTCATTCCGAACCCAAATCCGGAAGCCACTTTCCCCTTGAAAACCAACTTCCATTTCCGAAATCCGTTTCTAGAACCAAAAACCTTGATCATTGAAAGCAAGTTCCAAAATCCACTTATAACCATTGAAAACCACTTATCTTTTGAAATCCCAAAACCATAGCATAAATTCCAGAAACCAACCATTCCTCGTAAAACGTGCTAAAAACCAATTTCCTTGAAAAACGTATAATAATGTAAAACCAACCAAAACATATTCGATAAACATAGAATCATAATCAAAACCATAAAACAATTATAGAAAACAGTTATGCATGTTCGAGTTTAGAGAAAGGGTCCACTCACAGTACTGAGCCCTACTCGCGTCCCGAACGTCCAGCCCGTTCCTCGGCTTCCTCCGAAAATCCCGATCCTGTCAATCACCGTCAAATTACGTCACTAACACGTCTACGAAGGTTTACCTAAATTCCCTCAAAAATCCCCGAATCGAAAACCTAAAACCCGGGACCCTAAACCTTCACCCTCGCGGAACTACATTCAAACGACTTCCGATTGACCCGAAACCAACTCCATTGAACTCACCACAACTCCTAGACCAAAAACCATGTTGACCGTTTCTCCATACGCCGCCGCACGCGCCCCCACGCGCCGCCCAAAGTGGCTGCGCGTGGCCCTCACGCGCTGCTACAGTGCATCCCCTACCTCGAACAAACCCGGTTCGATACAGTGTCTGTAATTCGAACCGGCGAGAGCGGTTCTCCACCGTCCCGTCTCCATTCCTTCCCTTCCTTCACCATTCTCATCGTCTAGGCCTACCCTATCGATTCCCCAACACTCCTAACCTCGACTCTGTCCCTAGCCCGTCGACTAAAGCTCAAACCAGACAACTCAAAACCCCTGTTTTCCTTTCCGGCCACCCACGACTTCCCCCTTCATGGTGGCTTCACCAACCTCTTCCTAGGACCCTTCTAAGCCTAACCCGACTCACCTTGACCGTCGATTCTTACCCAAACGTCACGACTAGCCGTTTGAACATCACGGCAAAACAGAGCATACAGGTACCCCCGTCGTGCTAACCTCCGCCGTGTACACCCCCGTCACGGCGACCATCCTAGTCAACGCCTAGGACCCTCCTGAACCTCACCCTGACCTCCATTCCTCTCGACTCTCAGCCCAACCTCACGACTTTCAAATTGAGCAGCACGGGAAAAGCAGAGCAAAAGATCTCACCTTTCGATCGCGTCTCCGTCGTGCGCACCGTCGCGTGCCACGGTGCTCGTTGGACTCCCTGCAGCCTCCTGCAGCTCGCTCTGCCTTGGTTTGAGCCACCACACGGCGTAGTCACCACCCTTGTATCACAGCCTCTCTGTTTCCCCAAAACTGCAACCGTGCCGCCTCCGTGACGTCGTGCACGATGTCGCCACCAAAACACGACCACCTACTCAAACTCTCCTCCATGTCACTCTCACAAGCACTCTTCACTCCCCCCTTGCACTGAGTCGATCAATTGCTCCCCATTCCTCACCCTCTGTTTCTGTCTGTGTCGAAGAACAACACACGGGCACACACAGGTGCACCCAAATAATTGGGACCGCGCACATACAGGATTCCACCAGAATCCTCTACACACATGCCACATGTCACAATCCACTCCACACACTCCCACATGGCCTAATCCCAGCCGTCCATTCCTTTCCTCTGTGCACAAATCCCAATGTACCACAATGACCAAAATACCCTTCTTTTTAACTCATATTTAAGATTTAACCAAAACTTCCTAGACCCGTAACTCTCGCCACGTAAGTCCGATGAAGACGTGCCGCCTGTCATCGAACTCAGGACGACGGAATCTATCTAACCATCCTAGGTCAACCTACCAAAACTCGATTATTCAAAAAGTCAACTTTTCCCCTTAATTTACCCAAATTACAGTTATGCCCTCGACCTTCCGAACATCACAACTTCCTCCTCGGATGTCGGAATCAGGCGTGCCACTTGCCTATGGATTCGTGACATCCTAAACTACGTCCTAGTCACCGATCAACACTCAAATCAACCTCCCAACTAAAAGTCAACTATTTGCCCGAACCAGGGGCAAAATCGTCATTCTACGCTCATGGACCCATCGGGACCACCTACCCACTGCTTAACCTCAATAATCACACCTTAATCACTATCGTAATCCCGGCTCTCGGGACGGGTTGTTACACAGGATGCTTCCCGATTATCGAGGCGTTAATCGGGCTGGGTCCTGTCAATTGGTATCAGAGCCTAGGTTTACGATTCGTGTCCGGCACTCGGGTGTGCCTTGATTATTGTACTAACTTATGCCTCTTTCAGAGAAGGACGATCAGCCATGCCTCCGCGACGCGAACCCCCTCCACGACCTGATGGTGATGCCGTGTAACGACCCGTCCCAAATTCCTAGATTAGATTAGTGACTAATCACGATTAGTTCGATTAATCGGTGATTAGTAGGGCAAAATCGGACGAACGATGCGAAATGACCGTTTTGCCCCTGGTGGTGGCAAAACATTGACTTTTCAATCGGGCGGTCAAATGGACTTTGACCGATGACCGTTACGTAGTTCGTGACGTCACGAGTTCATAGACAGGTGGCACGTTCAATTCCGACGTTCGAGGAGGAAGTTATGACGTTTGGAAGTGTAGGGGAATTTTGGTAATTTTGGTTAAAGATGAGTCAAATGTTGACTTTTTGACCGGGATGTCCGATGGCCGAGGGCCGATGACCATTACGTAGATAAGGACGATACGAATCCATAGGCAGGCGGCACACTGAAATCGGACTTCGAACGGGAGAGTTATGGGTCACGGAAGTTCGATTTCACTATGCACGAACTTCGAGACGGGGACGATTTGGCGAAATCTGATTGGGCAGATATTTTGGTGGGTCCCATGGATGAGTGACAAGTGTCACTCATCCTATTGGCTAAATCCCCCAATTGGTAGATCTATGTAATAAAATATTATTATTTTAATTATTTTATAATTAAACCTAACAACCTTAAATCCTAGCCATCCATTTCAATCTCATCTTTAAATCCTCACCCTCCATCTCTCATTCTCACATCTGATCAGCCATCCCTCTTCTTCTTTGTTTCCTTACCACCCGAAACCCCATAACCCCATTTTCTCCATTTTCTTTCAAAAACCGAAACACACACACCCCATTACCATTCATTGATTGGGTGTGACCGTGAGTGACGGGAGGGAAGGACAGAGAGGCTGGGACGGCGAGTCACGGCGACGGACGACGGAGGACACGGCGGAGGAGCTCGACCCGTGAGGTGAAAATATTAAAAAATCCAAGTTTTATTTTAGTTAGGTTTTAATTGAAACTAATGATTGGGTTGTGCTTCTGGGGGACCTAGGAGAGAAATGGGATTGTTTTTGAAGGTTAGATGGCCTGGAACGGCCGTGAACGGCGGAGGAATGCACGGCCGCCATGGCCAAGCTCGAAGGTATGGTTTTCGGTGTTTTCCTTCCATTTTAATGTCATAGAACCCTAGGTTAGGATTAGAGGATGAAAATGGGACAAACGGGAACGGTTTTGGTGGCCGGACGGCGGAGAACCGGCCGGGTCAAGCCGCGGGTCACGGCGACCCGGTTGTAGACATTTGGGTCGACCCGGCGAGGAGGCAGGGATGACTGATGATGTCATCCTGAGGACGTCATCATGTCAGGGATGACGTCATCATGTTAGATCTGACAATGTCAGACTGACATGTCAGACTGTGAGCCAATGGGAGCGTGACACGCAAATCGAGGCGATCATCATCATGTCCCGGTGACGGTGATCGGCTCGGGGAGCCGTATAGCACGCAAATCGAGGCGGCAGCTTGGTCTGTGAGTGGATCTTGTTTTCTAAATTGGTGCATGCATAAATGTTTATTATATGTTTTAAATGCTTGTTTGTAATGCCATGGGTGCATTTGTATGTGGTTACGTATAAGCACGTATTTCGAGGTTTCGGCCTTAGACGGTGCTTATACGGGTCTGTATTTCTTTATTGGTTTTAATGAAATGGTTTTGGATTTATAAAAGGATAAACTCGGGTATGAGACCCATTTGGTTTTGTCTCGGGCATATGACCTCAGATTCCGGGCACGGTGCCCAGTTGATGTCCTATGTTCGGGTACGAGACCCAGTCACTTTACGGTTTTGATTTCAGGTCAGGGAACCTTAAATGGATTCCCAGGTTCATGACGGTTTATGGGAACCTGCATGAACCCTTGTTATGGTATCATGGTTAATGACGGTTTATGGGAACCGACATGAACCCTTGTTGGTTATTACGGTACATGACGGTTTATGGGAACCGGCATGTTACCTCGGTTATGTTATTACGGTACATGACGGTTTATGGGAACCCGCATGTTACCTGATTATGGATATTATGGATCATGACGGTTCAGGGGAACCGGTCATGAATGTTTATGCTATGTATATATATGTTCATCTACCTTCCTTTACTTCTATTATCTCCTCCGGGGAGGGTCGTTGGCCTGGGTGGACCCCGGAGTAGTCACGGAGCACCGACTGAGTGGAGTCACCCCCTAGTTGGGTTCCTTACTCTCAGGAAGGCTATGGTTACTATTACCTCGGGTAGGGTCAGTGGTCTGCAGACATTGACCTTGACTTTGAGATGACTCGGATTGAGACCCGGGTAGCACGCGCGTAGCTTTGGATACTGTGACAGGATTGGTTGTGTGACTTATATGTATATATATGATATGTGGTGTGCACAGGTGTGCACAGGTGTTTCTTTATGGTTTGGGGCCGAGTCCCTTATGGATTTGGGCAGTGGCCCGTATGGTCGTTTTCATTGTGGTCCTTTCGACCTTGGTTTATATCTGCTTTGGGCTTAGTCCCACATATGGTTTGTTTTAGATAAATGGTTTTCGAATGCATGCATTCTTTTTAGTGGAGGGTACAAATGTCTTATGAAATGTTTTTATAAACTTTTGTTTTGTCCACTCACAGTTTTTAATGTTTTGATTGCCCTTCAGGTTGACATCGGATGTGGACTGTAGCAGAGACCGAGATATCACCTACCTCCTCCGGATTCTGGCGTACTCTGATAGCGCGGGAGGGCAAGGGTCGAAAATATCCCTTGTCTGACACTTCGTGTCAGACGGGAGCATGGTCATCCCGCACTAATCCCAGGGGGATTGGGATAAGTCCTGTCATGCCGAGAGTGCTTCGATCGAGCGAGCCCAGCGTCTTGGTGCTACGGTGTTTAGTGGTGGAGCGGATCCTGAGGATGCTCACCGTTGGATTTCTCGGTTCGAGCGGATTTTTGATGTGATGCACTGTCCTCCTGAGGAGCGAGTTGTATTGGCTACCTTTTTGCTTGATGGATCTGCTTATGAATGGTGGTACACTCTGGAGTTGTCGGGTTGGGATGCCCGTACAGTGACTTGGGAGACCTTTCGTGAACGGTTTCTGGATCAGTACTATCCCCGTTCATTCCGTGACGCTAGGGAGACCGAGTTTCTGCAGCTCCAGCAGGGGAACATGTCGGTAGCTGAGTATGAGCATAAATTTCAGATGCTAGCCCGTTTTGCTCCTACCTTTGTGTCTACTGAGGCTGAGAAATGTCGTAGGTTTGAGCTTGGCCTACGGGGTGAGATACGGGCCATTGTGACGGCCGGAGCTTTTGCTACTCTCAGGGAGTTGTCAGATGCCGCAGTGCGGGTTGAGGCCAGTCTCCCGACACGTCCACAGTACTCTGGTGGTGGACAACGTCGAGAGCGTTCATATCCTGGATCGTATGGTCAGAGAGCCCCGAATAAAGGACGTTATGGTGGAGCCTCATCTGCAGGCAATGATCGTTATGGCAGGCCTGGTAACTATCAGAGTCCCAGATTCCGAGGGCCTAGGGCGCAGACTGCTCTGCAGGCGAGCGCGACTTCAGTTGCTTCCACATGACGGCAGGGTGGTGGTTTTGCTCGCGATGCTTCTAGTGTTATCTGTTTCTTCTATGGCGAGCGGGGCCACTATCGGAGAGAGTGTCCATCTTTTCCACAGGGTGGTGGGCGCAGGTCTGGGTGGAGCAGAGTAGGGACGGAGCACAGCTGCAGTTTCTGGAACTGGAAGTACTAGAGGAGGTGGTGCTGGAGCGGCTAATGGACAGAGGGGCCGGGGCCGTGGGCGAGCAGCTGGACCACAGGCCCGAGTTTTTGCTGTTACGCAGTAGGAGGCCAGGGTAGCACCTGGTGTTGTGACAGGTACACTCACGATCTTTGGGCATGATGTTTGTGCTTTAATTGATCCCGGAGCTACTCATTCATTTATTTCACGGGACTGTGAGTTGTTGGCGGGTAGGGAGGTGTCCGCCTTGGACTGTGACTTGGGTGTGAGTACACCCACGGGGGATGTATTTGTGGTAAATCAAGTGTTGCGGGAGTGTCGCGTAATGGTAAGTGACGTTGGTTTGGTAGCATATTTGATACTCTTGGACTTGCACGACTTTGATGTCATTTTGGGAATGGATTGGTTGACGCTCCATCATGCTTCTATCGAATGTGTCGATAAGAAGGTTACTTTTCGGAGCCCTGGGTTACCGGAAACCACCTTTCAGGGAATACAGCGAGCAACTCCTGTCGGAGTAATTTCAGCCCTGAAGGCAAGTAAGTTGTTGAGGAAAGGGTGCCAGGGATACTTAGCTCAAGTGATGGACTCACGAGCTGCACCATTGAGGGTGTAGGATATACCGATAGTACGGGAGTTCCCAGATGTCTTTCCGGAGGATCTACCGGGATTGCCACCGCATCGAGATGTCGAGTTCACTATTGATCTGGTTCAAGGTACGCAACCTATCTCTCAGACTCCCTATCGTATGGCGCCAGCTGAGTTGAAAGAACTGAAGGCGCAGTTACAAGAATTACTTGAGATGGGGTTTATTCGAACGAGTGTATCCCCCTGGGGAGCCTCGGTGTTGTTTGTGAAGAAAAAGGATGGGAGTTTGAGACTTTGCATCGATTACAGGCAACTGAATAAAGTAACAGTCAGGAACAAATACCCGTTGCCTCGGATCGATGATTTGTTCGATCACCTACGAGGAGCGCAGTACTTCTCCAAATTTGATCTTCGTTCTGGGTATCATCAGTTGCGGGTTAAGGATGAGGATGTACCCAAGATAGCCTTTAGGACCCGATATGGTCATTATGAGTTCCTTGTGATGCCGTTTGGTTTGACCAACGCACCCGCAGCGTTTATGGATTTGATGAACCGAGTGTTGCAGCCATACTTGGATCACTTTGTTATCGTGTTCATTGACGATATCCTAGTCTACTCGAGGAGTACGGAAGCGCACGAGGAGCACTTAAGGATGGTGCTGGGTACCTTGAGGGAAAACCAGTTGTATGTGAAGCTCAGCAAGTGTCAGTTTTTTGCTGACGAGCGTGAGTTTCTTGGGGCATGTGATCTCAATAGACGGGGATCAGTGTGGATTCTCAGAAAATTGAGGCAGTGGCGAAGTGGGAACAACCGAGGACCGTCACTGAAGTCAGAAGTTTCTTGGGCTTGGCTGGTTACTACAGGAGGTTTGTAGAGAGTTTCTCTACCATTGCTGTCCCGTTGACACGACTGACGCGGAAGGGAGTCAAGTTTGAGTGGGATGACGATTGTGAGCGTAGTTTTCGGGAGCAAAAGGAAAGGTTGACATCTGCTCCTATACTGACCCTTCCAGACGACGGTGGGGAATTCGAGGTGTACAGTGATGCATCCTTACAGGGTTTGGGATGTGTACTAATGCAGCATGGGAAAGTGATTGCCTATGCTTCGCGCCAGTTGAAACCGCATGAGAGCAATTATCCGACGCACGACTTGGAATTAGCTGCTGTTGTGCATGCGTTAAAAATTTGGAGACATCACTTGTATGGTGCGACTTGCAGAATGTTCACGGGTCACAAAAGCCTGAAGTACTTGTTCACTCAGAAGGAGTTAAATGTGAGGCAACGACAGTGGCTAGAGCTAATTAAGGACTACGATTGCACAATTGAGTACCACCCTGGAAAAGCCAATGTGGTGGCTGATGCTCTAAGCCGGAAGTCAACGCATTCTGTAGCACATCTACGGACGGTTCATTTACCACTTTTGGTTGAACTCCGTAAGACTAGCATTGATTTGGGTTTGGATGGCCAAGGTGTCTTGCTGGCTAATTTTCAGGTGAGACCACTTGACAGGACCCATCCCAATCCCCCCGGGATTAGTGCGGGATAACCCTGCTCCCGTCTGACACGAAGTGTCAGACAAGGGATATTTCTGACCTTTGCCCTCCCGGACCATCAGAGTACGCCAGGATCCGGAGGAGGTATGTGATATCTCTGTCTCTGCTACAGTCCACATCCGATGTCAACCTGAAGGGCAGTTAAAACATTAAAAGCTGTGAGTGGACAAAACAAGAGTTTATAAAAACAATTTATAAGAAAGCCATTTGTACCCTTCACTAAAAAGCATGCATGCATTCGAAAACCATTTAACCAAAGAAACCATATGTGGGAACTAAGCCCAAAACCAAGATTGAAAGAACCATAATGAAAATGACCATACGGGCCACTGCCCAACTCCATAAGGGACTCGGCCCAAATCATAAGGAACCAACCATACGGCTACTGCCCAAAAACCGTCATGAACTTGGAATCATAAACCGTCATGAACTTGGAATCATAAACCGTAAAGTAATTGGGTCTCGTGCCCGAACATATGACTCAACTGGGCACCGTGCCCGATATCTAAGGGTCAGTCACGACTCCGATCATAGTGATGCGTGCAACCATCCATCCAGGACCGCCCTCAATCCTGGTATGTCGACGTGAATGTATCAACCGACGCGACCATCACAAGATCATGGTACACTCATCACCGATCGATATCCTGAACAGTCAGCACTCCGAAGTCGAGCCTCCCCAGGCTGCCCGGCCACGAATCGTGCATCGTGACCTCTCCGGAAGGAACACATCCCAATCCGGAGGCGAGCGTCGTATCGTCGATCGACGTGCACATAGCACCCGTCGCGACCATGATTTAGACCCGAAGGTCGTAAATAGTGTCATATGCCCGAGACAAAATCAAATGGGTCTCATACCCGAGTTTATCCATTTGAAATCCAAAACCATTTCATTTAGACCAATAAAGACATACAGACCCGTATAGGCACCGTATAGGGCCGAAACCTCGAAATACGTGCCTATATGTAACCACACATCAAAATGCACTCATGGCATCATCAAACAAGTAATAAAAAAAATAATAAACATTTATGCATGCACCAATTTAGAAAACAAGGTCCACTCACAGACCGCCCGAGCTGCCGCCTCGATTTGCGTGTCATACGGCTCCCCGAGCCGATCACCATCACCAGGACTCCCAAACCTGTCGAAATTTTAATAGAATGTTACTAACTACTTAATTAACCTCCTATCAAAGCCCCGTAATTTTCCCGAACTTTTAACTATTTTTAAACCGACCCTAAACCTTCCGAAACCTCGAAAACTATCGAAACGATGTCCGATTGATACGAAACCAGTCCCAAAATGTTCGTTACATCGAATAGAAGATTTCCCATGTTGAACACTTTCCCAAATTATGGACCACGTGCCCTCACGGTCCCCAGAAGGTCGAAAACACTGTTCATCATCACCTACCTCAGAAAACCGGTTTTTTTTCCTGGTTTTGGACCGGTTACTGTGCTGAACCGGCGGAACCGGTTCAGCGTTCCTCCTTCCTCGTTTTGGTCCGATTTCAACCCCAATCAATCCTATAATTCCTATTTTCATGTTTCCTATCTATTCTAATCCTTAAAACAACCTAAAAACGCCTAAATCCTATGGTTTGATTTTGAACCAAACGGTTCAATATTTCCAAAACCGTCCCACGGCTGCCCAACCGTCCAACCACCATAGAAACCTTCCTAAAACTATCCTAGCAACCTATTTGATTCATTAAAACCATTAAAACCGATCCAAAACGTCAAAAATGGAAAATGGATTAAAATGGGCTAATCGGGTACCTTGCGGGTTTCTCCTTCTTTCGCCGCCGTGGGCGGCGGTTCAGGCCTCCAGGCCGGCCACCTCAGCTCCCTCAATCTCCCTGGTCCTCTGCCTGGTCATGGGTGAAGATTGGATGGGTTTTGGGTGAATGGTTTGGGTGAGAAAGTGAGATCGGGTAATGGGAGGGGTGTGTGTGTTTGAATGAAGAAATGGAATGGTTTGCACGGTGCATGAATGCAATAGGGTGTCCATTGGATGGGTGACACTTGTCACTCATCCATTGAGCATCAGGACAAATATCTGGGCCCACTAGAGACAAAACTGCACTTTTTGTCTCGTAAAACGTTTCGCCGTAAATAGTATCCTGAAACTTCCGTGAACCGTAACTTCACCGTCGAACGTCCGAATTCGACGTGCCGCTTCTCTACGGATTCATATCACCTTTATCTACGTAACGGTCTTCGGCCCTCGGCCATCGGACCTCCCGGTCAAAAAGTCAACATTTTGACCCTTTTAACCAAAATTACTAAAATGCCCCTAAACTTCCGAACGTAATAACTTCCTCCTCGATTGTCGGAATTGAACGTGCCACCTGTCTATAAACTCATGACGTCACGAACTACGTCACGGTCTTCGGTCAAAGTCCATTTGACCGTCCGAACGAAAAGTCAATATTTTGCCACGACTAGGGGCAAAACGGTCATTTCGCATCGTTCGTCCGATTTCGCCCAACTAATCACCGATTAGCCTCACTAATCGTGATTAGTCACTAATCTAATCTAGGAATTTGGGACGGGTCGTTACACCACTTTTGATCGATCGGATCGTTGAGGCTCAATCTCAAGATCCTGTCTCATGTGTACTTCGGATTGAAGTGGAAGCCGGTGAGCGGCTAGATTTCACAGTCAGGGAGGATGGAGCTTTGCTAAAAGAAGGACGGTTGTGTGTGCCCGACGTTGAGGCACTGAAGAAGGAGATCTTGGATGAAGCTCATAGTTCGGCCTACAGGATGCATCCTGGTGGGACCAAGATGTATCGTACCTTGCGAGAGCACTACTGGTGGCCAGGTATGAAACGGGAGATTGCCGAGTTTGTCAGCAGGTGTCTGATTTGCCAGCAAGTGAAGGCTGAGAGACAACGACGTTATGGAGCCTTGCAACCCCTACCTATCCCGGAATGGAAATGGGATCACTTGACGATGGATTTTGTGTTTGGACTTCCTAGGACACCCAGAGGTCACGATGGAGTTTGGGTGATTGTGGACAGGCTTACGAAATCAGCTCATTTCTTGCCGGTGCGAGAGAACTTCAGAATGACACAGTTGGCTCAGTTGTTTATCGATGAGATCATCCGTTTGCACGGTACTCCAGAATCAATAGTTTCTGACAGAGACCCGAGGTTTACTTCTCGGTTTTGGCAGAGTTTACAGGAAGCCTTTGGGACGAAACTCCATTTCAGTACTGCATTTCATCCTCAGACTGACGGCCAGTCTGAGCGGACCATCCAGATATTGGAGGATATGATGCGAGCTTGCGTTCTGCAATTTCAGGACACTTGGGAATCACATCTAGCCTTGATAGAATTTGCCTACAACAACAGCTATCAGGCGAGCATTGGGATGGCTCCGTAGGAAGCCTTGTACGGACGGCAGTGCAGAACCCCGTTGTGTTGGACGGATGTGGGTGAAAGGAAGCTGACTAAATCCGAATTGGTGGAACTGACAACCGAGAAGGTCAAACTCATCAGAGATCGGCTCAAGGCAGCCTATGACAGACAAAAGAGCTATGTGGACCATCGAATTTGAGATCTTGAGTTTGCGGTCGGAGATCGGGTATTTCTGAAATTGTCCCCTTGGAAGGGTGTGGTGAGATTTTGCAGGCGAGGGAAGTTGAGCCCTCGTTATATCGGACCGTATGAGATTACCGAAAGGATTGGCCCGGTGGCCTACAGGTTAGCACTACTGCCAGAACTTTCAAGGGTCCACGATGTTTTCCATGTGTCGATGTTGCGGAAATATGTGTTTGACGCATCTCATGTACTGGAGGAACAACCCATTGAACTCCGAGAAGACTTGAGCTTTGAGGAATAACCAGTGCAGATTTTGGACAGGAAGGATAAGGTGCTACGTCGGAAGACCGTTCCTCTGGTAAAGGTTCTCTGGAGGAACCAGAATGTGGAGGAAGCCACATGGGAACCCGAGGTGCAGATGCGAGAACAGTTCCCCTACTTGTTTCCTTGAAATTTCGGGACGAAATTTCTTAAGGGGGGAGATTGTAACGCCCCGGACATTCTGAAAATGTAATATTGTAAAATATTGAATAAAAAGACGGTTTTACCCTTGTGATTCGTATGGTAAAATTGTTGACTTTTTGATTGGAGGGTCGAACGAGCGTTGAGTGATGACCGTGACGTATTTCGGGATGTCACGAGTTCATAGACAGGTGGCACGTCTGATTCGGACGAACAGGGTGAAAGTTATGACGTGCGGAAGTTCAAGGGCATTATCGTAATTTGGACGTTATAGGGGAAAAAGTTGACTTTTTGTTTGACATTTGGTTTTCACATGACTCGTAGACCGTTAGGTTCATCTCGACGCCCCGAGTACAACGATAGGCGGCACGCGTGAAACGGACATCGGGTGACCGAGTTATTGCACAGAGGGGCATTTTGGTCTTTTTACACGGGGTACTAATCACCACCGTGGAAAACAGAGTGCACGGCCATGGTTTCTTTTGCGTTCAATTGTTTATGGCCTAGTGGAATGATCAGATGCATTGTTTAAGTTGATTGAGGCAATGGGGGACATTGGTGAACGGACTGAGGCCACACAGAGCACGGGCTGGGTTAAAGAAATGGCTATGGCTTCTGTGTGCGTGGGAGACATTTTCAGAGGGGAATCAGTTGGTCTCTCACGGGTTGCTGGCCGCTTTGATCTATTTTCTGACTTCCTTTGAGTCTGGGAGCTCATTTGGAGTCATTCGGCTGTGGAGAGACTGAGGGAGATTGAGAGAAAACCGCGAGGAAACAGTTCGGGTTTTTGGGGGGAAATCTCAGAGTTCATTTCCTACGGGATTTGGGACCATTTCAAACACACAGAGAGCTTTCTGGGAGCAGCAGAAACATAACCGTGCACGAGATCAAGTGAATTGAGCAAGGATTGCTCAGGAGTTCAGGTACCAGTTCAGAGATGAACCAGTTGGAGGGAAAAATCGAATTCAATTCCTGAGGCGTGTTGAACGAAACAAAGGGCCGTGTTAGACTCCTGATTGTGCTTTTGTGTTCGTATAAGTCCCCTTAGGCTACTGGTGAAGTTAATTTGGAAATGGAACCGTGTAGGGTGAGTTCCAGACGTCGACTTGTTCGACTGTTTGAGCTTGAGTTGGGTCGTTTTGGTGTTAGTCGAGGTTAATCATCAATACAGACCTAAAATTAACGGATTAGAGAAGATAATAGGATTGAAAACGAGAGGAATTGATTGAGAATTGAGCTTGAACTGGTCGAGTTGAGTCGCGGGTAATAGACCCGTTTATCAGTCTATCCGGGTAAGGACGAAGGTATTGTAGCTTGGCGCGTGGCCTTCACGCGCAGCCACTTTGGGCGGCGCGTGACGGCGCGTGCGATGTTAACTCCGATCACGGTCAACATGAGATTTAATCCTTTCAGTTTAATTAACATTTTATCTTTAGAGTTCGAGTGGATCGGGAGTCATTCGGGATAATTTCGGGAGTCCGGAAGGTTAAGTCTCTAAGTTTATTTTCGCCGAAAAATCCGGGAAAATTAGGAAAAATCCTACGAGTTATTTTGGGATGTTTGTAACCCTCCTTATACATTTTTACAGGCCCGGACACTTCCGAAGCTACGGAGGAGCGCGCAGGACGCGATTGACGCGTCCTAAAACTGTGAGTGGACTTTTTGATTTCTAAACTGGGCATGCATGACTATTTTACTTGTTTATCTTATGGTTTTGCATATGATTTTATGATGGTGAGATGATATTTCGGTTTTACGTGTTTTCACGCTTTTCGAGATATTTATCGTATTTCACGCATTTCGAGGTTACGGTTTTCGCTTATGCATGCGTGATGTTTTTGGTGAAGTATCTGGATATGATTATGCATGTTACGGATTTATGATGTTTTGATATAATTGTGAAGTGATTTCGGAAATTGCATGTTTTGGAATTTGCATGTGAATTCGGACATAAGTCCTATTATGACGTGATATGATTTCGGAATGATGTTGGAAAACGGTTTATGATGAATCCTGGTTTATTGTGTTTAAAAACGGTTTTGGGTTTAAAGACCCGGTTGATTGTTGGATCTGGTTTTGGGTTTAAAGACCCGGCTTATTGATGACGGGGGCGGGCCCGAAAATTGGGTTTAAAGACCCAGATTGAGATTAAAGACTCGTGAGTTTAAAGACTCGATTATTGTGATACCCCCGAGGCCTATTGATCATGTTTTGAGTTTAAAGACTCGTTGATATCCCGGGAAGGCCTGATATTGAGTTTAAAGACTCAGATGGATCCAACGGCATAATTGTGATTATCGATTCACTTATTACTTGATTTGTGCAAATTGATATTTCAAAATGACGGTTTCTGGATTCTGGTAATATTAAATTGTTTAACATGAGGTGTGACGATTCTCTGTAACGTTTTTCATGTGTTTTGGGAAAAAGAGTTTTCAAAGGTTTAATACACGATTTTTGAATATTTGGTTATGCATGCGTGTTACAAAATTGGAGGGCGAACCCGATTTCGGAAAAACTGTTTTTCTGTAAAACTTATGTTTCGGTCCACTCACACTTTGTTGTTTTAAATTCCCTCCAGGTCGTGGTACAAGTGCGGGGGCAAGCGCCGAGGCAGAGGCGGAGGCATAAAGTTTTCCGTTGCGGAGTAGTTAGTTCACATAGTAGGATTTATTCTTTAACCTGTTTTGTAATATGATGCTCTGTGAAACTGTGGACTTGACGTCCAGTCGGATGTATTTGTTTAATCTCCCTAGTCTGACAATGGGTGTGTTGTAATATTATTTGTTTTCCGGTCTTTTGGATTCGATTGTCAGACTGGAGCAGGATGCTTCCCGATTATCGAGGCGATAATCGGGCTGGGTCCTGTCATGCATGCATGTTTGTGAAAACTGGAGGGTAAGACACTATTTTGATAAATGTATTTCTAAACTTGATTTTTGTCCACTCACACCTTTCGTTTTATTAACCCTCCAGGTCGTGGCGCGATGATTGAGGCTATTGGGGAGGTGGAGGCATGAGTGGGCATAGGTACGGTTATCCCTTGTTTGGCAAGTGCTGAGGGTAATTTCGGAGTTTCAGTGGACTTGTCAGACGGAAGCAGGACCGGGCACGGTTATCGATGTCCCTCGGGGACGGGTCCTATCACTCAATGCTTAATGTCTCCTTCTGTGATCGCACTCAGTGCTGACCAAATATAACTCAAGGCTCTGCTCATACTAAACGACACTCGCACACCTCTACATCATCGTCATGACTGACGAATCCCCCTCGTCTCAGTCATCATAGTAACCTGAGCCTATCCAAATTGATAAAACTCGTCCACTTCCATCGATAGCAGTGTCTGCCATAACCGTCTATGGAATAATCCCAGAAACGTTTCACTATCGAGACACCGTACTCATCCGGTCAACTCACCGCAGGTACCAACCACTCAACACGCAATATCCACGGATCAGTCCACCTCAAGATCCGGTCCACAAGTACCACACTCTTGGTAACTTATCCAATCGATCTCCAACTAGGGTTATCACAAAACCAGCTGCTCACTGCATCACGTCCCTCGTGACCGATCCATCTCTCTCGACTCTTAGAAGTTTTCATACTCTGATACTGGTATCCAACCAGCTAGTAACCACAATCTGAAGACTTCATACACTCGCAACTCTACGGCCCTCGGCCGTTAGGCCCATAAGAACTTGGCCTTACTCAGTTTTAGAAACTGTACAACCACTACATGTTACAATCACGGCCTACCATGCCACACAACATCTATACCGTGGCATCTTCTGCCAGTCAAAATCCCTTATGGATTCCACACACTGAAACATGGCATCTTATGCCAAATGAGACCAAACGTTCCTATTCCCAACAATCTCAACTAGGGTCGTCCACGACCTCCACTAATACCACCTGACACAATCCCTATCTAACATGACCATCAACGTGCCCCTACTCTTAAAGTCGTTATACTGCGACAACTAGTCAACTAGGTCCCATCCACTAGTAACACTATGGCTCTAAGCCGTTGGATTCATATGTACATCGATCCTACTCGGGATCAAATCTCACCAAAACATGACATCTCATGCCAATCGAACCCCAAACCATCGTACCACGCACCAAACATGACCTAATTAGGGTCCAATTCAACTAAATTATTGTACTCTTGCCCTAGCTATTAGGTTGATGACGAGTTGTTACCACTGCAAAGACATCACATCCAGCGCATGTGCGTCACTCTATGAGCAACTCATGCTCTGATACCAACCTGACAAAATCGTGTTTGATTTCAAGCTCTTGATTATGATTGTTATCTATGCCTGGATTTGTTGGATTACTGTGATTCATGAACTCAATTTATGCTTATAAGCTTAGCTACCTTATTTGTGTATAATTGTTGATATAATTGTTTGACGGATCACCTCGATGTTTGAATTTTATTGTCATGAAAGGCCTTGATCTTCTCGTTGTAAATTCGTGAGCTTTCATATGCCTCATTGCGAAGTTCATCGAGCTCATTCAGTTGAAACTTTCGGTGAATTCCAGCATCGTCTAGGTCCATGTTCATGCGCCTAGCCGCCCAAAAAGCCTTGTGTTCGAGATCTACAGGTAGATGACAACCTATAACAAAGACTAATTAAAAAGTGGACATACCAAAAGGTGTCTTGAAAGCCGTCCTATAAGCCCAAAGTGCATCGTTCAACTTTAAGGACCAATTCTTGCGGCTAGGATGAACTGTCTTCTCAAGTATCGCTTTGATCTCACTATTGGACACTTCAGCTTGCCCACTTGTTTGAGGATGACAAGGGAAGGATACTCTGTGATTTACACCATACTTCCTCATCGAAGTCTCAAAAGAACGATTGCAAAAGTGGGAGCCTTCATCGCTTATGATGGCCCTTGGTGCACCAAACCTAGCTAGAATATAGTTTTGAATAAAACTCACATCTTAGCATCATTAGTTTTAGTGGCAAGTTCCTCAACCCATTTAGATACATAATCTACAGCAAACAATATGTAAACATTACCAAAAGAATTAGGGAAAGGCCCCATGAAATCAATGCCCAAAATATCAAAGATCTCAACAACTAAAATCGGGCTTGAAGGCATTTGATTCCTAGGACCTATGTTACCTTGCCTTTGGCATCTATCACATGTGAGAACAAATTCATGAACATCCTTCAGAGTGTGGGCCAATAGAAACCACTTTGAAGAACTTTATAAGCTGTTTTCTTGGCTCCAAAGTGACCACACGCAAAAGAATGACAAAATTGATGGATAGAACGTACCTCACAATCGGGAATGCATCGTCGAATGATTTGATCCAGGTAATGTTTCCATAGGTAGGGCTCATCCCAAATGTAACACCTAGCTTTCTTAGAAAGCTTATTCCTTTTGTACCAGTTAAAAAACAAAGGGAATTGCTTGGTTACAATAAAGTTAATCAAATCAGCGTACTATGGATCGATTACATCAATGCTGAAAAGTTGTTCGTCGGGGAATGTCTCGTACAAGGGCAAGTGATCCTCTTCTTCATTCGAGCCATGGATGAGACGTCTCATATGATTAGCAACTAAATTCTCACTCCCCTTCTTGTCCCAAATTTCCAAGTCAAACTCTTGAAGGAGAAGCATCCATCGCAACAATCTAGACTTTGCATCCTTTTTGCTCAACAATTATTTCAACGCTGCATGATCGGTGTAAACTATGACCTTTGTTTGAATCAAGTAACTCCGAAATTTTTCCAAGGAAAAGATGACGGCAAGAAGCTCCATTTCAGTTGTAGAATAGTTCAATTGGGAATTATTCAGGGTGTGGCTTGCATAGTATATGACATGAGGAAGTTTATCTCGTCGCTGTCCCAAAATAGTACCTACCGCGAAATCTGAAGCATCACACATAAGTTCGAACGGAAGGTCCCATTGGGGGGAATAATGATAGGGGAGCTCGTGAGCTTCTCCTTTAAAGTGTCAAAATCCGTCCTACATTCCCTATCAAAGTTAAACACATCATCCTTGGCAAGCAAAGCACGCATAGGCTAAGATACCTTGCTGAAATCCTTATTGAACCTCTTGTAAAATCTAGCGTGTCCCAAGAAAGATCTAACCTCTTTGACCATAGTTGGGTACGGTAATCTCTCAAAAACATCAAACTTATCCTTTTCCACCTCAATACCCTTTCTAGACAACACGTGGCCCAAGATAATACCTTGTTGAACCATAAAGTGAAATTTTTCCCAATTCATCACTAGGTTACTTTCTTCGCAACGTTCAAGTACCCGGTAAAGATTAATCAAACACAACTCAAATGAATGCCCAAACACAAAGAAATCATCCATAAATACCTCAATGATATCTTCAACCATATCCTAAAAGATACTCATCATACACCTTTGAAAACTGGCTGGTGCATTGCATAGATCAAAGGGCATGCGCTGGTAAGCGAATGTTCCATAGGGGCAGGTCAATGTCGTTTTCTCTTGATCTTTTGGGGCAATTGGAATCTGATTACACCCAGAATATCCATCTCGGAAATAGTAATGAGAATGCCTTGCTAATCGTTCCAACATTTGATCAATAAAAGGCAAGGGAAAGTGTTCCTGACGAGTGGTAGTGTTGAACCTTTGGTAATCAATGCATACTCTCCAACCCGTGTGTATCCTTTGGTGTACAAGCTCATCCTTTTCATTCTTAACCACAGTGATTCCACTCTCTTCAGGCACTGCTTGCACTGGACTTGCCCAATTATAATCACTTAATGGATAGATGATTACCACATCCAAAATTTTCAGCACCTCTTTTTTTACAACATCCTTCATTGGTGGGTTCAACCTTCTTTGTGCCTCTCAGAAAGGCTTCAAATCTTCTTCAAGGAGAAACCTATGCATGCACTTGGCTGGACTAATGCCCTTAATGTCAGCACTAGTCCACCCAATGGCCTTTTGATGGGTACGAAGGACGTGACAATGCAAGTCTTCCTCGGATGGAGTAAGGTTCGCGACAATGATGACCAGGAGTGACAGGAACTGACCCTCCTTGCCCTTGTCCTCATGGTTTTTTTTTCGAAAGCTCACGGTGCAACTTCCCAGGGGGTCATCCATCATGGAAATGCACCAACCTCAACTCGTTTAACTTTGGAGTTCCAACTAAACCAAAAGCCACTGAGCACCCAAAAGGCCTCGTGCTACATAGGTGTGTGCCTACACCTTTAAGGCACACCACCATTCCCCTCCCAGACCATTCCCCCCTCGTAGGAATGTGGGATTGTTCACTGTTCCCTCCAGGACATGGGTCTTACAATCCACCCCCCTTAGTGTAACGACCCGGATTTTATTATTATTTAATTTAATGAAAATTATATGTAAATGACCATTTTGCTCCTGGTCAAGGAAAAATGTTGACTTTTGACCCGAAGCATCGTTTGACTTTGACTTCTTGACCAATACGTAGATCGGGTTGCCCTGAATACAAGGACAGGCGGCATGCCAAATTTGGAGACCCGGAGCGAAAGTTATGGGTCAAGGACGTTACGGGGCACTATTATGTTTTTCAAGGAACGGGATAATTAAATGGTCTTACTTAAGTCAACTTGGACCTTTGAACCAATCAGATGAGTGACAAATGTCACTCATCTAATTGGCCCAAAAGCCCAAATAATTGGGTGCATGAACCATTTCCTCTTCTCTTTACCGTGAACACCATATACACACACACAAACAAACATTCTTCTTTTCCCTTCCATTTTCTCTCAGCCTAGATCGATCTCACCCTCATTAACCCTCACTGAACATCACTATCATCTTCATCTTCACTGTCGTCGTCGCCGGCCACCGCAGCCACCACGACAACCCAAGACCCGTGACGGCCCAAACGTGTTCCAAACGGTCGACCGTGCAAACCCCGCCTTCCCTTTCCATCTGCAGCTCAATAGTGGACGTATGAGGGGACAGAGGACCTGACTGGAGCTCACGACCGACCAGTTCGACGCAGGACGCCGCCTGAAGCGACGGAGAGGAAACCAGAAAACTGGGCAAAGTTCTCCACAACCAAGGTATTAAATTCGATCTTTTTCTTAGTTTTGGAAGTTACAGACGTCTAGGGTGTGTTTAGACAAGTCTATAGGGCCAAATCAAGAAGAAAATGGTGACTGGAGGAGGAATTTCTGGGCAGGCCTTGGCCGTGGGTCACGGTGGCTCTGCCGCTGGGTTTTCGGTAGGATCCAACCGAGTAGCGCCGCAGGCCTTCGGTGCAAGGCAGCCGAAGCTTAGCCTGAGTATTCGGTAGGACTCCACCGAAGATGAAGTCATCATTCTGACACTTTTCTAACAGCATGATGACGTCATCTTGTCAGACTTGTCAGGGCAGGGACCAATCACAGGCTGACACGTGGCGTCTGACACCTGTCAGAGGATGACATCATGCTGACGTCAGTAGTGATGTCATGCTGATGTCATCAGTTACTATAGCACCGTTGACCGCACATTAACCAGGCGTGTGGGGGCACGTGTGAATAGTACATTTTGTGGAGACGGTACCATTTTCTAGGTTTCGACGATACGAATCCAATGGCGGTGGTTTCGTGTCGATCGGAGATCGTTAGGTTGGTCAAATTGAGAAAATTAGCTTCGAGAAGCGTGTTCGGAGCGCGTTCCCGGGCCGATTTCGTCCTAAGTTTCTATGCTAGGCCTAGTAGGGGCAATTAGTGACCCTTAAGTATGTTTGGGCAGGTTCGGACATTGTGTTTAGCTTCAGGACAGGTGTAAATGGTCTGTTAGCGCAGCAAGGACATGTTGTGAGTGGACCGTTGATTTTATAAATGAATATATGCATGACTATGTTACTTATTTTCTAATTTGTGTTGTTATAACTGTTTTATGATTATGGGATTTGAGAACTTGGATTTCGGATTTCGAGAAATGAATGGATTTTAAATAAAAAAGGAGATTTATCGGGCTTGAGACCCATTTGACGAGCTTTGACTCGGATTTGGACCAAAGGTATCTCTAAATGATTTATGAACTGTGGATTATTAATAATTCGAGACATTTAACGTAAAGACTCGTTTTATAAATAATTTTGGGAAACGATTTATCATGATTCTGAAGATTTCCTGAAATACCTGTACACCCTTCCATATTTGCTGATTGGTCTCCTCCAGACGTCGACCTGGAGGGTCGCGATCCACTAACCTGAGTGGGCTTCCCCATTGGGAACCCGTTCCAGTAGTGGGAGTTTGTGATGTGGTCCCGGACTAGAGTTCCGGAGAGATACTCGAACTAGAATCCGAGAGAGAGCTCGGACTAGGTTCAGAGATAGAGCCTCCCAGACGGAGAATTCCTGGGAGAAGACTCGGAGTGAGACCCCGGGTGGTATGCATACCCTTTTAGAGATAAATCGTGACCATTATCGAGGATTTGATCCCTAGGGGCTGTGTGCCCTGAGTAGGCGTCGAACTTGATTCGAAGCCGAGGAAGGGGTTGTGGATACATGATTACTTGTAGAGTGATATGGTGTTGCCCAGATGTATTTTTACTATAGATATACATATATGTATAGATATGTTCCATGTTTTTATATGTGATCATGTTTCCTGTTTTATACTGCATGCATGTATGTTTCTATAAACGAAGGGTCAAATTATATATATATATATATATATATATATGTTCAAATGGATTTATAACTGCTTATTTTTGGTCCACTCACACTTTGAATGTTTTCTTGACCCTTCAGGAAAGGAAACCGAGGAAGGCATCGACTCCGGGGCCGAGGTATAAATACCATCGTTGCGTTTACACCACCCTGAGGGGTAGGTTTTATCTTCGTTTTTTATTAGTATGAACATGATTCTCCTTTCCATTTGTCTGACATGTTGTATTTTGAAACACACCGGTGTGTATCTAGAACCCCCTAGTAGGGGTATTTGTGTAATAAAACCCTTGGAAGGGTATTTGTGGTATTTTTGGTTTACGTGTCAGATGGGAGCAAGCTTCCCTAGTGGTCCCCAGGGGGAACACGGGGCGGGTCCTGTCAAGTTGGTATCAGAGCCGAGCATTATGTTAGCGGTCGGTACAGGGTACTTTGACATGCATGTTTTGTCGTACTAATCTTATTATTTATGCCTCTTTACAGTTCAGTATGCCCCCGAGACGAGAGACCTCGTTTACACCACCTGACACGTGCCTCACTGGAGGCTCTAGAGATGTGAGTGCTGGAAGTTCGTTGATTGGTATGGCAAGATACCTGGGTGCCACGGTGTTTAGTGGTGACGCCGACCCTGAGATGGCTCACCGTTGGATTCTGAGACTGGAAAAGATCTTCTTGATGATGCCTTGTCCACCTGAGCAGAGAGTACTGTTGGCCACATTTCTACTTGATGGTGAGGCTTATGAGTGGTGGTATACACTGGAGATATCGGGCTGGGATGCCCAAGCTGTGACTTGGCAGGAGTTTAGGAGCCGCTTCTTGAACCAGTACTATCCTCGTGCCTTCCGCGAGGCGAGAGAGCTTGAATTCTTGCAACTCCAATAGGGAAACTCGACTGTCACCGAGTATGAACAGAGATTTCAGAGGTTGTCACGGTTTGCAGAGGTTTATGTGAGGACTGAGGCAGACAGGTGCCGCCGGTTTGAACAGGGTATGAGAGGTAACATCCGAGCTATGGTAACTTCCTCTGCTATGAATTTTACTACACTTCGAGAATTGGCCGATGCTGCAGCTAGGGTGGAAGTAAGTTGGACCAACCGCCAACAGAAGACTGATGTAGGTTGACGCAGGGATCGTTCCTTTTCTGTACCTTCAGGCCACAGGGCCCCGAAGGGAGGTCGGTTTGGTGGAGGACAGTCATCCTACAGTGGGTGATCATCGAGTAGTGGTCGGTCTGGCAGGTTCGAGAGAGGCCGTGGGGCCGGATACAGCACACCGCAGCAGAGTGGCACTTCTGTAGGGCCTGCAAACTGGATGAGGCACGTGACATGCTACGCTTGTGGTGATACTAGTCATGTGTCGAGAGGATGTCCGCAGTGGTCAGGCGGGAGTGTAACTAGATCCACACCGAGCACCATGTCAGATGCTGCTAGGGGCAGAGGACATAGCAGTTATCACAGCGATCGTGGGGAACACGTGAACGTGGTCGGGGCACAGGACCCCAGCCACGAGAGTTCGCAATCACCAGGCAGGAGGCCAGGACTGCTCCTGAGGTGGTGACAGGTACACTTACTATCTCTGACATGTCTGTACGTGTATTGATGGATCCGGGAGCCACCCATTCCTTTATTTCATATAGTTGTGTTGGGTTGTTGGATCGAGAGTTATTTGTACTTGAGGAGGACCTAGGTGTTGGAACCCCGATTGGGGACGTGTATATAGTTAACCAAGTGTTGAGAGACTGTCGTGTGAGGTTAGGGGATTTTGAATTGTTGGCAGACTTGATAGTGTTAGACTTGCATGATTTTGATGTGATCCTAGGCATGGATTAGTTATTTGAGCATGGGGAACTGATGGACTGCAGAAAGAAGAAGGTGTTGATCCAGAGTCCAGGCGTACCTAACCTGACTTTCCAGGGAGATATTGCAAATGCTCCACTAAGAATTGTTTCCACCCTCACGGCACGGAAGCTACTGAAGAAAGGATGTCAGGGGTATCTAGCTCATGTAGTGGACACGAGTATAGCAACCCCAAGTTTGGAAGACATACCTGTGGTGTGGGACTTCACAGACGTGTTTCCAAAAGATTTACCAAGACTGCCCCCAAACCGAGAGATTGAGTTCACGATAGAGCTAATTCCAGGGACTGGACCTATCGCACAAGAACCCTATCGTATGGCTCCAGCAGAACTGAGGGAGTTAAGAGAACAGCTACAGGAATTACTCAAGTTGGGATTCATCCGGCCAAGTGTATCGCCGTGGGGAGCACCAGTCCTATTCGTGCGGGAAAATGAAGGTAGTCTCAGATTGTGCGTGGATTACCGACAGTTGAACAAGGTAACAGTGAGAAATAAATACCTTTTACCTCGAATAGACGATCTCTTCGACCAGTTGAAAGGAGCAAGATACTTTTCAAAGATTGACTTGAGGTCTGGATACCATCAGTTGCGGATCGCCGAGGAGGATGTGCCGAAGACAGCTTTCCGGACCAGATACGAGCATTTTGAGTTTTTAGTGATGCCCTTTGGATTGACCAATGCACCTGCAGCCTTTTTGGATCAGATGAATCGAGTATTCAAGTCCTATTTGGATAGGTTTGTGATTGTGTTTATTGATGATATTCTGGTGTATTCGAAAGGCGCAAGGGCATATGAGAAACACCTGAGGTTAGTATTGGCAAGGTGGAGGAAGGCTCAGTTATTTGCAAAGTTCAGCAAGTGTCAATTTTGGCTGAACAGTGTTGGCTTTTTAGGTCATGTGATATCAGTGGAGGGGATCAGTGTGAACCCTCAAAAGACGGAGGCAATCACAAATTGGGAACAACCTAAGACTGTAACTGAGGTTCGGAGCTTCCTGGGGTTGGCAGGTTATTACAGACGATTTGTGGACGGCTTCTCCACTATTGCAGCACCTTTGACCCGTCTGACGAGAAAAGGGGTTAACTTCGTTTGGACCGAGCATTGTGAAAACAGCTTCCAGGAACTAAAGGAAAGGCTGACTACTGCTCCTGTTTTAGCCTTGCCCAGTGATGGAGGAGAGTTTGTGGTTTACAGTGATGCATCCTTACAGGGTCTGGGATGTGTGTTGATGCAGCACGGGAGAGTTATCGCCTACGCCTCCCGACAGTTGAAGCCATGGAGAGACAAGCTTTCACTATCAGGGACGACGGTGCAGTTTTGAAATAGGGTCGACTATGCGTTCCAAAGGATACGGCACTGAGGACCGAGATATTGTAGGAAGCCCACAGTTCGGCTTATGCCATGCATCCTGGGGGAACCAAGATGTATCGCACCCTTCAAGAATACTACTGGTGGGCAGGAATGAAATGAGAGATTGCGAACTTTGTAAGTCAGTGTTTGATCTGCCAGCAGGTGAAAGTGGAAAGACAGAGACCGTATGGACCCCTGCAGTCCCTTCCAATCCCAGAGTGGAAATGGGACCATATTACCATGGACTTCATATTCAAGTTGCCAACTACTCGAAGTGGATTCGATGGTGTGTGGGTAGTAGTGGATCGCCTTACTAAGTCAGCGCACTTCCTACCTGTGCGTGAAACTTTTAAACCCAACCGACTGGCACAGTTGTTTATTGATGAGATAGTCCGACTGCATGGTACTCCAGAGTCAATTGTGTCAGATCGAGATCCGGGGTTTAACTCGAGGTTTTGGCAGAGCCTACAGAGAGCACTTGGCACGAGACTGCATTTCAGCACGACGTTTCATCCTCAAACAGATGGGCAGTCAGAGAGGATCATCCAGATCTTGGAAGACATGATGAGAGCTTGTGTCTTACAGTTTCAGGGTTCTTGGGATACCTACTTACCCTTGACGGAATTCGCTTACAACAATAGCTACCAAGCGAGCATTGGGATGGCACCGTTTGAGGCACTGTATGGGCGACAATGCAGAACACCTTTGTGCTGGACCGAGATCTGGAAGAGAGCTGTGTTGACACCAGAACTGATGGATGTAACCCAAAAAAAAGTCAAGATCATCAAGGAACGACTTAAGGCAGCTCAAGATTGTCAAAAGAGCTACGCAGATCGTAGAGTGCGGGATCTTGAGTTTGAGATCGGAGACTGGGTATTCCTGAAATTATCGTCGTGGAAAGGCATTGTTCGCTTTGGGAGACGAGGGAAACTGAGCCCTCGGTATATCGGATCATTTGAGATACTGAAGAGAGTGGGAAATGTGGCGTACCGATTGAATTTGCCTTCGGAGTTAGCACGAGTGCATAGTGTCTTCCATGTGTCAATGCTTCGGAAATGTGTTAGGGAAGAATCACATATCCTGACGGAACAACCATTGGAGCTCAGGACAGATTTGAGTTTTGAAGAACAACCAGTGCAGATCCTGGATTAGAAATAGAAAGTCCTAAGGAACAAGACCATTCTGTTAGTGAAAGTTCTATGGAGGAATTCTGTGGTCGAGGAAGCAACTTGGGAATCGGAAGCCTTGATGAGAGAGCAGCATTCCTACTTGTTTGAGTAATTTCGGGGACGAAATTTTGTAAGGGGGGTGAATTGTAACGACCCAGATTTTATTATTATTTAATTAAATGAAAATTATATGTAAAATGACCATTTTGCCCCTGGTCAAGGCAAAATGTTGACTTTTGACCCGAAGCATCGTTTAACTTTTACTTTTTGACCAATACGTAGATCGGGTCGCCCTGAATACGAGGACAGGCGGCATACCAAATTTGGAGACCCGGAGCGAAAGTTATGGGTCAAGGACGTTACGGGGCACTATTACGTTTTTCAAGGAACGGGATAATTAAATGGTCTTACTTAAGTCAACTTGGACCTTTGAACGAATCAGATGAGTGACATTTGTCACTCATCTAACTGGCCCAAAAGCCCAAATAATTGGGTGCATGAACCATTTCCCCTTCTCTTTGTCGTGAACACCATATACACACACACAAACAAACCTTCTTCTTTTCCCTTCCATTTTCTCTCAGCCCAGATCGATCTCACCCTCATTGACCCTCACTGAACATCACTATCATCTTCATCTTCGCTGTCGTCGTCGCCGGCCACCGCAGCCACCACGACAACCCAAGACCCGCGACGGCCCAAACGTGCTCCAAACGGTTGACCGTGCAAACCCAGCCTTCCCCTTCCATCTGGAGCTCAACAGTGGACGCAGGAGGGGACAGAGGACCTGACTGGAGCTCACGATCGACCAGTTAAACGCAGGACGCCGCCTGAAGCGACGGAGAGGAAACCGGAAAACTGGGCAAAGTTCTCCACAACCAAGGTATTAATTTCTATCTTTTTCTTAGTTTTGGAAGTTACAGACGTCTAGGGTGTTTTTAGACGAGTCTCTAGGGCCAAATCGCGAAGAAAATGGTGACCAGAGGAGGAATTTCTAGGCAGGCCTTGGTCGTGGGTCACGGTGGCTCTGCCGTTGGGTTTTCGGTAGGATCCCACCGAGCGGCGCCGCAGGCCTTCGGTGCAAGGCGGCCCAAGCTTAGCCTGAGTACTATCAAACATAGGCCATATGTGAATGGTCCCAGACTTAAGCTCAAAGTTCTCAATGGTGCTTACGGGAAAGATAATAGGTAAGAGATCTTCGGGCACATGAGGGGATGCGAACTCCTGAAGGAGCCTAGGTTTAGGACGAGGGACAAGAGAACTATCTTGCAGGTTGTCTAGGCACGAGGGCTTGGTGGGGGACTGTCTTGAATTGAAGAGTTTCGGGAGGAACAAGTAGGGCCGTGAGCTGTTCCCTCCACTAAGGAACTGCATGACATGAACTAGTACCTGCAAAAAAAATAAACCAACCATGTTAAATAATTCCAAACTATACGGACATCGTTGGGGGATAAGTCCCCAGCAACGGCGCCAAAAACTTGATAGAAGATTTATCAACCAAGAAATTATGAATGATAACTCCTAATGTAATACATTGTACGTGCACAAAGTCGTATCACGAGTATAGTAGGTTCGTAAAGGTCGATCACTCGAGGACTTGTTCAACATGAATCCACTCAGTTTGGAATGAAAAAACAACTTGAGAAAAAGCAAAAAAACGTTGGGGGGGTTTTGAGTGATGATTAGAACGAAATTGAATGATGAAAACAAGTGCAAAATGATGAAAAACTCGATTTGAAAGTTGATTTGATGATTAGGACGAATTAGGATATGTTATCCACCTTTACCAATTATAGTTCACCATAGATTTTGTTCATTAGATTAATTATGCATGTATCTGAATTAAGTGCCCATGCAGGGGTCCGACTATGGCTCACCCCACACATTTATCTTCTCTTGGTGCGTGATAATGCATAAAACATAAAGAAGATTTAATGACACTACATTATCCCTAAAAAAGTGATGTGCAGACCTAGGGAGTCATGATTTTAGATTACGAATAAGGGCCCTCCCCTTAAACGTGATCCTACAAATTGCAAGGTGAACACAAACATTGAGGTGATCTATCAAGCAATTACATCAACAATTATAAGCAAATTAGGTGATCAAACTTACAAGAATAAATTGAGTTCATGAAGCATAGTAATCCAAAAAATCCAGGCATACATAACAACCATAATCAACAGCCAGAAATCTAATTATGTACTAACATGGCTAGGGCTTCAAACAGCCTTAATCCTAAAGGAAACTACTCAGGCATAACTAAGTTAACAAACAACATAATTGAATTCATATAAAGAATAAAGAGATTAGGGAATGAGAAACACAAATACTAAGACGAATGATGCGTGAGAGAAGTGGTACAAACACTTCTTGTCCTCCCAAGCTTCACGTCACAATCAAAGTGCAAGAATCAAATCCAAAAGCATGAACAAAAGGAAATTGCGGCAACTTTATGTATAACTTTGAGAAAAAAATTCAGCAGAGTTTTGGGACCTTAGGAGGTAAATTGGATGTCCAAAAATAATGAGAAAACAACTATTTATATCCCCTAACACCTGTCCGAGCCTCTTCCTAAAATAAAGGGAAAAACAAAACCCAAAAGGGAAGGAAAAATCCTTTTTGCCTTGAACCCTAGTGCTAGTTGCATTTTGTGATCCTTGTTGTACAAGGACTCCCTTTCCTTCCTTTTTTCCACTTCTTGACTTCATCTTTGACTAGGACATCTTTAAGTTTCCTTATCTAAGTCAATCCACGTCATTCCTCATTGATAAAGGAAGGCAAATTCGTCCAAAGGTTATCGATGCACAAGTTAGCACCCTAAACACCCTTAGCCGCAATTTTGAGAACTTTGGGGGCCTAGCCACCATTTCTTGGATCTTGGAAGATCTTGGACGTGAAAATGGAAGGTGATATGTTCCTTTGTGAGTCCTTGCTGGGTTCTCAAAGATCTAGCTTTCGAAAGATCAAATTTCATTGCAAAACCCAATTTAAACCTCAACTAAGCAATCTGCACAAACTTCACAAAAGAGATCATTTTCTCCTATTGTTTGAATGATTATCATCAAAAGATAAGTAAAAGGGATTAGAAATATCCTTGAAATAATGCTCAGTTGGTGACTTATCATATGGTGTAGGCGTAAAAACCGTTCAAGAGAGACTGATCCAGAGTTTTATGTTGCGTCATGGAGGTATGGGTTAAAATACTATGCATATGAATAGTCTATGATTATTGAACTAGTTTGGGTACTTATAAGCCAATTTATGGGTAGAAGGATAATTTTACAATATAAGAATAAAGACTAATTTTATTTTTGAAAACCTTACTTTTGTCAACTATCAATTGTTGCTCTTCTTAACTGTACCAATCAGATTTCCTTTTGTTTTGGGTGATTCTATTAAACAATATGTTTAGGCAATGATATATGCTAAGTATGGAAGTTGCATTTCATGTATCAGTAGTTGGGTTGCAAGCACTATTTCAATTTTCTTTAGTTAATTGTTGGAAAGTATCCAATTCAACCAACATACAATGTAAGCAATCCCTGTGTCATTTTCATCATTTGTGAAACTATGCAACTTCTTGTTTCATATAGATCATTTGTTTTGTTTTATTTTTCCTCTTTACAAAACCATCTTCTATGACCCAAGAATGATGTGTTTTTGTCTTTATGGTTTGTTCGTTATCTTTTTTCTACATATGGTCGCAATTGCATAAAGGGTGGCCACTGTAAAGTATACAATGCTGATATTATCAGGAAAAGGTGGAGTTGGAAAAAGAACATTCTCCACCCAACTCACAATTGCACTAGCATCCATGGATTTTTAGGTAGGTCTACACGACATTGACATTTGTGGTCCTATTAGGTGAGCTTGATTTTCTCGTCATCGATGCTCTTCCTGGAACCTCATATGAGCATATTGATGAGTTATTCCCTAAATTAAGTGGAGGGGAATTTGATGGGTTTATCCCTCCATTAAGTGGAAGAGAATTAATATGATCTTTGGAGTTCCCCAAATGAAGACTTTTGATATCCCAATGCATATGTTATGGTTTGTGCATGGATGTGATTTTGGGTAGGTTCATTCATATGCTTGAAAACAAAGAAGACTTTTGATCTCCTAACTTATTGTGGGAAATTACTATACTCATGAGAGTTACCATGAGATTAATTGAAGGTAAATCTTATGCATGACTATGTATTGATAACTTCCTTCCATCCATCCCTATATAAAGGAGAGGGATGGAGCATTCTCAATAATCCTTCAAGCAACAAGTTATCCACCAATAGTGAGAGTAAGAAGAGAGTTTCTCCTTGTGTGAGAAATATGAAGATAGCTTCCTTTGTAAGAAAAAAAAAGAGCATGTGAGATCCTCTTGAGTGAATCCAAGAGAGAGTTGTGTATCCACCATTGGGTGAGATTATACTTGTAATCTCATTATTCATAGTGAAGAATTTTGGAGCTGCTGTCCGAGGACGTAGGCACATTGCCGAACCTCGTTAAATTTCAGTGTCCTCTTTTACCTTTTTACTTCCTCTTTATTTCTGTCAATTTATTTACTCAATTTATTTTGAGGGTGAGAAAAGTTTGATCCTGGTGATTATAATTATCTATTTAATTTGTGCATCTTTTGGTATCAGAGCCAGGTTCATTGTTCTTGATGGCAGAATCGTCGAACTCATCATCCTCAACAATGATCAAACTCATTTCTTCAAACTATTCCATATCGAGACCATGGATGGAGGACATCCTCTATTGCAAAGATTTGTACGAGGTATTGCTGTGCAATGGAGAGAAACCAGAAGAGAAATCTGACAAATATTGGACCATTCTAAACCGAAAAGCTATTGGAGAAATCCGTCCATGGATCGACCAAAGTGTTTTTCACCACATTTCAAAGGGGACCGACGCCTTCCAAATGCTGGCAAAATTGGCGTCGATGTACGAAAATGAGACTCCTCAACAAAGCTTCGCTCATTCGTCGATTGATGAACTTGAAGTACAAAGACAGTCGAAGTGGTTCTGAACACTCGAGCGATTTCCAAGAATTGGTGAATCAACTATCAACTACAAAGTTGGTGCTTGAAGATGAGTTGTTAACACTTTTGATGCTTAGCTCTCTACTGGATACCTGGAACACACTTGTGGTTTCCCTTAGCAACTCTGCTCCTCAAGGTGTCCTTACTCTGCCATTGGTGAAGGACAGTTTATTAAATGAAGAAGCGAGGAGGAAAGAACAAGGGATATCAACTGAGTCAGAGGCTTTTGTTACAGAGAAACACGGAAGAAATTTTCAAAGAAAATCCCACAACCAGGACCGCTCCAGAGGAAAGTCAAGAGACAATTCTAGGGGCACCTACAGGCCAAGGAAGGAGATAGAATGTTACCATTGTGGTAAGAAGGGTCACATGAAGAGAGAATGTAGACGACTCAAAAAGGAGCAAAGAAATGGAGTCAATGGAAAGAATGAAACCAATGATACAACCGCTACTGCTGCTAAAGGCGATGAGGTCATCATTATTTGTGATGACGGTTTTATTAATCTAACTTCTCAACATTCATGCTGGATTGTAGATTCTGGCGCATCATTCCATGTTACTTCCCGAAAGGAGTTCTTCACATCCTACACAAGCGGAGATTTCGGAAATGTGAGGATAGGAAATGAAAAATTGTCTAAGATTGTGGGAAGAGGAGAAATAGCTCTTGAGACCAACACAGGCTGCCTTTTGGTTCTTAAGAATGTGAGACATGTTCCAGACATGCTTCTCAATTTGATCTCTCACGGCTTGCTAGATGATGAAGGCTACACCAATGTGTTTGGTGGTGGAAAATGAAAGCTCATCAAAGGTTCTTTAGTGCTAGCAAGGGGAAAGAAATAGAATACACTCTATATGACACATGCCAAGATCAACAATCAACATGTCAATGCAACAACCAGCCAATCAGATTCAGCGATTGGGATACGCCATAGGCGTTTGGGTCATATAAGTGAGAAGGGATTGCAAATCCTCGCTAAAAAAGAGGTATTAACCGGATTGAAAGCAAAAGGTACTCCTCTATATCAATGCACTGATTGTCTAACTGGAAAAAAACATAGAGCTTCATTTCATTATAAAGATGCACCTAGAAAACTCAATATATTGGATGTCGTTTATTCTGATGTTTGTGGGCCTATGACTACTAACATTCTTGGTGGTGCAAGATACTTTGTTACCTTCATTGATGATCACTGTAGGAAGGTGTGGGCCTTTGCAATCAAATCCAAAGATCAAGTCTTTGAAGTGTTCAAGAATTTCTATGCCACTGTTGAACGTGAGACAAGCATGACACTTAAGTGTATCTGTTCTATAATGGTGGAGAGTACATGGGAGACTTCAGAGCCTATTGCAAGAATAATGGGATCAGACATGAAAGATCAGTTCCAAAGACCCCTCAACACAATGGGTTGGTTGAGAAGATGAACAGAACAATCGTTGAGAGAATAAAATGTATGTTATCTCATTCCAAGTTACCAAAGAGTTTCTGGGGTGAAGCATTGATGACTGCAGTGCACTTGATCAATTTATCTCTATCAGCTCCACTAAATGGCGATGTACCCAACAAGTTTGGAGTGGTAAACACGTGTCCTATCAATACTTGAAAGTGTTTGGCTGCAGAGCATTTGTTCACATCCCAAAAGATGAGAGGTCCAAGCTTGATGTCAAATCAAAAGAATGCATTTTTCTGGGCTATAGAGATGAAGAGTTTAGGTATAGACTATGGGATCCTGTCAATAAGAAGATTGTCAGAAGTAAAGTTGTGGTCTTCTTTGAAGATCAAACCATTTAAGATGTCCAGAAGAGGGAGAAGTCAAATGACTCCAAAGAATATACAGTCAACCTAGATCCAGTTTCTCAGCCCAGGGTTCGTGATGAAGGGGGAGATGTGGTCGAGAACATTAATACTAAACCTATTGTTAACAACAATGATGATAATGTTGTGCTTGAATATGTGCAAGAAGATCAAGCTCTTGAAGAACCACAATTGAGAAGATCGAACAAACAGAAAAAACTCAACAACTTCTACTCCCCAGACCAGTTTGTGCTGCTGACAGATGCAGGAGAGCCTGGGTGCTACCAAAAAACTGTGACCCATGAGAAAAATAGGGAGTGGTTGAAAGCCATGAAAGATGAGTTGAAATCCTTACATGATAACCACACTTATGATTTGGTGAAATTGTCGAAAGGAAGAAGAGCTCTCAAGAATAAGTGGATGTATAAATTAAAGACAGAAGAAAACAGCTCACAACTAAGATACAAAGCAAGGCTGGTTATGAAAGGCTTCAGTCAGAAACAAGGAGTTGAATTTGAAGAGATTTTCTCACCAATAATGAAGATGACATCTATCAGAGTAGTGCTTGGTTTGGCTGCTAGTCTGAATCTAGAAGTTGAGCAACTAGATGTTAAGACTGCATTCCTTCATGGAGACCTTAAAGAAGAAATTTACATGGAGCAGCCAGAAGGTTTCAAAGTCACAGGAAAAGAAGACCTAGCCTATCGACTAAAGAAGAGTTTGTATGGACTAAAGCAAGCACCACGACAATGGTACAAAAAGTTTGATTCCTTCATGATCAAACATGGATACCAGAGGACCACTTCTAATCATTGTGTTTTTGTCAAGAAGTACTCTGATGGAGAGTTTATTATACTTCTCTTATATGTTGATGACATGTTGATCGTAGGTCGTGATAGTGACAACATTAGCAAGTTGAAGAAAGAACTCAGCAAGTCTTTTGCAATGAAAGACTTAGGACTAGCAAAGCAGATTCTCGGTATGCATATCTCTCATGATCGAAAGAATGGTAAGTTGTGGTAATCGCAAGAACGTTATATCGAGAAGGTGTTGAAGATATTCAACATGGATAAGACAAAATCAGTTGTGACTCCTCTTGCTAGTCATTTCAAGCTCAGCTCCAAGCAGTGTCCTACAAGTGACAAAGAGAAGGAAGATATGAACTCGGTGCCATATGCTTCAGCAGTTGGGAGTCTTATGTATATGATGGTCTGCACCAGGCTAGATTTAACAAATGTAATTGGTTCTGTTAGCAGATTCTTATCCACACTGGGTAAAGAACACTAGGAAGCATTAAAATGGATTATGAGATATCTCAGAGGTACCTCTAAAATGAGTTTGTGTTTTGGATGTGGTAAGCCCGAATTGGTTGGGTACACACATGCAGACCATGCTGGAGAACTTGACACCGGAAAGTCCACAACAAGTTATCTGTTTACTTTTTCTGGGGGAGCTATTTGCTAGCAGTCTAAATTACAGAAGTGCATTGCTCTGTCAACTACAGAAGCAGAGTTTATTGCTGCTACAGAAGCTTGCAAGGAGTTACTGTGGATGAAGACGTTCGTACAAGAGTTGGGACAAGAGCAACAAAAATATGTTCTTCATTGTGACAGCCAGAGTGCTATTCATTTGAGTAAGAACTCAAGTTTCCACTCAAGGTCAAAGCATATTGATATTAGATATCATTGGATTCGTGAAGTGTTGGAATCCAAGCAAATTCAAATCTAGAAGATCCATAATGATGACAATGGTTCAGATATGATGACAAAGTCTTAACAAAAGGACAAGTATGAGTTTTGCAGAAGCGCATCTAGTATGATAGAGCCCTCCACTTAACTTAAGAAGGGGGAAATTGATGAGTTATTCCATCAATTAAGTGGAGGGAAATTTGATGGGTTATTCCCTCCATTTAGTGCGGGAGAATTTGATGGATTTATCCCTCCATTATGTGAAAGAGAATTAATATGATTTTTGGAGTTCCCAAATGAAGACTTTTGATATCCCAATGCACATGTTATGGTTTGTGCATTTATGTGAATTTGGGTAGGTTCATTCATATGCTTCAAAACAAAGAAGACTTTTGATCTCCCAACTTATTGTGGGAAATTACTATACTCATGAGAGTTACCATGAGATTAATTGGAGCTAAATCTTATACATGACTATTGTAACGCCCCGGACGTTCTGAAAATGTAATATTGTAAAATATTGAATAAAATGACGTTTTTACCCCTGTGATTTGTGTGGCCAATTTGTTGACTTTTTGATTGGGAGGTCGAACGGACGTGGAGTGATGACCGTGACGTAGTTCGGGACGTCACGAGTTCATAGACAGGTGGCACGTTCGATTCGGACGATCAGGGTGAAAGTTATGATGTTCAGAAGTTCAGGGGCATTACCGTAATTGGGCGTTGTTGTGGGGAAAAGTTGATTTTTTGTTTAACAATTGATATGCATTTGACTCGAAGACCGTTATGTTCGTCTCGACGCCCTGAGTACAACGACAGGCGGCACGCTTGAAACGGACATCGGATGACCGAGTTATGGGTCACGGAAGCTGGAGGGCAATTTGGTAATTATTGCACAGAGGGGCATTTCGGTCATTTTCACGGCGGTTACTGTAGCACCACCGTGGAAAACAGAGTGCGGTCGTGGAGCTTTGTGCGTGCAATTGTTTATGGCTAAGTGGACTGGTGAGTGGGGTTAGTTTATGAATTTTGAGATTGTGGGAAGCATCCCTGCGTGTCTGGGCAGAGACTGAGTGCACGGACTGGGTTAAATAATGGCTATGGCTTCTGTGTGCGTGGGAGACATTTTCAGAAAATCTCAGTTGGTCTCCAACGGGTTGCTGGCCGTTTGAATCGATCGACATAGTAAAGGAGTGAGGAGAGGACTCAGTTGGGTCATTTGGTTCAGTTTAGGAGCTGAGTTGAGAGGAAACCGTGAGTGAAACCGTGAAGAACCATTTTCGGGTTTTTGGGGGGAAAGCTCTGAATTCGACTTCTACGGGTTGAGAGACAAACCTAAACACATTGAAGGACTTCTGGGAGTGGAAGGATCATGTTGGTGCAAGTTTTGGGTGAGGACGACCACTGTTGGCCCTAGAACCCAAGTCACTGCTCAGGGAGGAACCAGTTGGAGGGAAAAATCCCATTCAATTTCTGGAGCCTGTTGATCGAAACCATAGGCCGTGTTGGACTTCTGGGATCACTTCGTGCACAACCGTGCAAGAGTTGAAGGAGGAGGAGGACAGTTTGGCCGGGAACCTGAGTCTCAGTTTCAGGGGAAAACCAGTGCTGAGGACGACGACTTCCAGGTAACGACGAGCTAAATTGTTAGTGCCATTGTGTTCGTCTAAGCTCCCTTAATCTACTGGTGAAATTGATTTGAGAATGGAGTTAGTTTGGGTGAGTTCTGGGTGACGACCCGTTCGGCTGTTCAAGTATGGGTTGAAACGATTTAGGGACAGTCGAGGTTAATGATTAGTACAGACATAAAATTAATAGAGTATAGAAGGTGTTAGGATTGAAAACGGGAGGAATTGCTTGATATTTGAACTTGAACTGGTCGGGTTGTGTCGCGGGTGACAGACCCGTTTATCAGGCTATCCGGGTAGGAACGATGACATTGTAGCTTGGCGCGTGGCCTTCACGCGCAGCCACTTTGGGCGGCGCGTGACGGCGCGTGCGATGTCATCTCCCATTACGGTCAACATGGAAATTGATCCTTTCAGTGTAATTAACATTTTACCTTTAGAGTTCGAATTGTTCGGGAGTCTTTCAGGATAATTTCGGGAGCTTGGAAGTTTAGGACCTTAAGGTTTATTTCGCCGAAAAATCCGGGAAAATTAGGGAAAATCCTACGAGCTATTTGAGGATGTTTGTAACCCTTCTTGTACATTTTTACAGGCCCGGACACTTCCGAAGCTACGGAGGAGCGCGCGGGACGCGATTGACGCGTCCTAAAACCGTGAGTGGACCTTTTGACTTCTAAATTGGGCATGCATGACTATTTTGCTTTTTTATCTCATGGTTTTACATATGGTTTTATAATGGTGATTATAATACATCGGTTTTACGTGTTTTCACGTTTTTCGAGATATTTACCGTATTTAACGCATTTCGAGGTTACGGTTTTCGCTTATGCATGCGTGATAATTTTGATGAAGTACCTGGATATGAATATGCATGTTTCGGATTTATGATGTTTGTTCATAATTGTGAAGTGATTTTCGGAAATTGCATGTGTTGGAATTTGCATGTGAATTCGGACATAAGTCCTATTATGATGTGATATGATTTCGGAATGATGTTGGAAAATGGTTTGTGATGAATCCTGATTTATTGTGTTTTAAAAACGGTTTGGGGTTTAAAGACCCGGTTGATTGTTGGATCCGGTTTTGGGTTTAAAGACTCGGTTTATTTAATGACGGGGGCGGGCCCGAAAATTGGGTTTAAAGACCCGGATTGAGTTTAAAGACTCGTGAGTTTAAAGACTCGATTATTGTGATACCCCCGAGGCCTATTGATCATGTTTTGAGTTTAAAGACTCGTTGATATCCCGGGAAGGCCTAATTTTGAGTTTAAAGACTCGGATGGATCCAACGGCATAATTGTGATTATTGATTTACGTTTTACTTGATGTGTGCAATTAACGTTTTCAAAATGACGGTTTCTGGAATCTGGTATTATTAAATGGTTTTACATGAGTTATGACGATCCTTGTAACGTTTTCATGTGTTTCGGAAAAAGAGTTTTCAAAAATTTAATATGCAAATTTTGAATATTTGGTTATGCATGCGTGTTACAAAACTGGAGGGCGAACCCGATTTCGGAAAAACTGTTTCTGTAAAACTTATGTTTCGGTCCACTCACACTTTGTTGTTTTAAATTCCCTCCAGGTCGTGGTACAAGTGCGGGGGCAAGCGCCGAGGCAGAGGCGGAGGCATAAAGTTTTTCCGTTGCGGAGTAGTTAGTTCCCAGAGTAGGATTTGTTTCTTTAACTTGTTTTGTAATATTATGCTCTGTGAAACTGTGGACTTGACGTCCAGTCGGTTGTAATCGTTTAATCTCCCTGGTCTGACAATGGGTGTGTTGTAGTATTGTCTAATTTTCCGGTCTTTTGGATTCGATTGTCAGACGGGAGCAGGATGCTTCCCGATTATCGAGGCGATAATCGGGGTGGGTCCTGTCAACTATGTATTGATAACTTCCTTCCATCAATCCCTATATATACAACATCAATCAACACATCACAAGGAACTACCGGTAGGCCATCACATACACGCCCGGAATACAAAGCCCAGCTCGACGTCCGAGTCGCCATCACACACTAGTACCAAGATACAGAGCCCTGCTCGACGTCCGAGACTACTCAACCCAATATCAGAACATATCCACATGAATGCACATCACAATCCACAATCACAACAACAGATAATACTCATCTCAATGTTCGGAGCCCCGTGCTTAATGTCTAAGACTCACATCCAATCTAGATAATCATCACACATCATCATAACACATATAATCGATCCAAATCCAAATAACACTCATCACCATAGTTTATATCCTCAATGACAATAAAACATACTCATATCACATCCTATATTATATATCAAAAAACATAATCAAAATCTCATTTCAAAAACCCGGACCTAAGCCCAAAACCAATATACACATCGTGCCTCGTAAAACATGCATAGGAAACATTTTCCATGAAGACTACTCGAAAATCACAAGATAGTAATAAAGCCACTTATTTTCATAGATCAAACCTTGTTCAGCCCAAATCTACACTTAAAACCAAAATCTGGAACATATACTCGAGGAAAACCTCGTAAAATGAGCCCTCGAGTAACTTCCGTAAAAACCATCCAAATCATAAAAAATCATTGGAAAACCAACATCATAGTCTTTCAAATCACAAACCATGCCAAATCCCCAATTTCAAATTCGAACCAGACATCAAAACAGAATATACTGAAATCCACGAAAAAAGTGCAATATTATATTAATTAAATATTCTTAAATCACCAAAAAATCCGATAAATTTTCCAATCACTCAATTATCATAGAAACACATATTAAAGCATTTACAACTCATAAATATGCATGCATAACATTTTGGTAAAATAAAACGTCCACTCACACACACACACCTCTGAATCGTCCAATTCACCTTCGCACGTTTTCCGTAAATTCGGGGAATCATATAACCTGTCAAAAATCGCATTGTAAGGTCACAAACCATCCCATATAACTTCTATTTTAATCCCATTATTTTCCGGGATTTTTAAATGGATTTAAAACAGACCCTAAACCTTTGGACACCCAAAACTACCTTGAAACAGTGTTTGATCTACTCGAAACCTGCGTCAAAATGTATGTAACATCGAAAATATTGAAAACCGTGTTGACTACATCTCGGGAATCTCACCCACGTGGCCACATGCGCCTCCCAAAGTGGCTACGCATGGAAGTCACGCGCCTGCCACAGTACCCGGTTATTGTTTATCATCTTCAACCTTCATCTCAACCCATTTTTCTATAAAACGGATCGTCTGGCCCACGCGTTCGACCTGAGTTTATTTCATTCACTTTTCAGTATTTATCTATTCTAATTCGACCAACATCTTCTAAACTAAATTAGAAAGAGATCTATATGGTCAAAACAAGTGAAAAACTCACCTAAACGACTCGAGCCGACAAAGATCTCACGACCAATTTCCTGCTTGCTGTTTGGACGATACGAGTGTCCAAATCCTTGTCTCTGAATCCTGTTAAGGTCATAGAGACCTCAAAGGAATGCTTCCAACTTTTTTGTCTCAAAGTTCTTGCCCAAAACCTAGCCCAACCAACCTATCCCGAAAAAACCCACACGGGTTTCTTCTTCTTCACTCCGCTCGAACCCTCTTTTTCTTTCCTCTGGGCTTCTTTCTTTGCTCCTCTCTGTTTTCTCTTTTTCTTCTCTTATTTCTCTCCTTCTCCCCTGCTCCTCTGTTTTCCATTCCATCTTCTTAGCTAAAAACACAAAAACACACTGTAAGACCCGTGTCCTAGAGGGAATGGTGAACAATCCCACATGTCTGCGAGGGGGAATGGTCTGGGAGAGGATGGTGGTGTGCCTTAAAGGTGTAGGCACACACCTATCTAGCACTAGGCCTTTTGGGAGCACAAGTGGATTTGGGGGGGATTAGAACCCCAAAGTTAAGCGAGTTGAGGCTGGTGCAATTCCATGATGGGTGACCCCCTGGGAAGTTGCACCATAAGCTCCTGAAAACAAAACCGTGAGGGCGAGGCCCAAAGCGGACAATATGGTGCTAGATGAGTTAGGTCCTGACCGAGGAAGGTCGAGTCCTGAAAATTTCGCTGACAGGACCCATCCCACTCCCCCCGGGATTAACGCAGGATGACCCTGCTCCCGTCTGACATGAAGTGTCAGACAAGGGATAATTCCAACCTTTGCCATCTCAGGCTATCATAGTACGCCAGGATCCGGAGGAGGTATGTGATATCTCGGTCTCTGCTACAGTCCACATCCGCTGTCAACCTAAAGGGCAGTCAAAACATTAAAAGTTGTGAGTAGACAAAACAACCAGTTTATAAAAACATTTCCATAAAAGAAATTTGTACCGTTCATTAAAAAGCATGCATGCATTCGAAAACCATTTAACCAAAGAAACCATATGTGGGACTAAGCCCAAAACCATAATGAAATAGACCATACGGGCCACTGCCTAAATCCATAAGGAACCAATAAGGGACTCAACCCAAAACCATAACCATACTGAAACCAAATACACGAGCCACTGCTCAAATCCTATGCACACCTGTGCACACCACATATCACATATCATATATCCTATATAAGTCACACAACCAATCCTGTCACGGTTGCCAAAGCTACGCGCGTGCTACCCGAGTCTCAATTCGAGTCTTATCAAAGTCAAGGTCAATGTCCGCAGACCACTGACCTTACCCGAGGTTATAGTAACCATAGCCTTCCTGCGAGTAAGGAACCCAACTGGGGGGTGACTCCACCTAGTCGGTGCTCCATGACTACTCCGTGGTACACCCAGGCCAACGACCCTCTCCGGAGGAGATAGAACAAGTACGGAAGGTATATGAACATATATATACATAACATAAATATCCATGCCCGGTTCCCCTGAACCGTCATGATCCATAGCATCCATGCCATTCATATATATATATATATATATATAATCCTCCATGCACGGTTCCCATAAACCGTCATGTACCACCATAACATAACAAGGGTTCATGTCAGTTCCCATCAACTGTCATGAACCTGGAAATCCATATAGGATCCCTAACCCGAAATCATAACCATAAAGTAAGTCGGTCTCGTGCCCGAACATAGGACACCAGCTGGGCGCCGTGCCCGATATGTAAAACTCGTGTCCTAGAGGGAACGGTGAACAATCCCACATCCCTGCGAAGGGGAATGGTCTGGGAGAGGATGGTGGTGTGCCTTAAAGGTGTAGGCACACACCTATCTAGCACTAGGTCTCCCTTGGCCGCGCTACTTAAGGTGGTTACCTTCCAGGCGTGAGGTCTTGGGAACAAAACCTTGCGGGCGCAGGTGTGCCGAAAGAGGACAATATAGGGTTAGATAGAGGGTGTAGTTATGCAACTCTGATCTAAACTAGGCCTTTTGGGAGCTCAAGTGGCTTTGGGGGGGATTGGAACCCCAAAGTTAAGCGAGTTGGGGCTGGTGCTATTCCATGATGGGTGACCCCCTAGGAAGTTGCACCATGAGCTCCCGAAAACAAAACCGTGAGGGCGAGGCCCAAAGCGGACAATATGGTGCTAGATGAGTTGGGTCCTGACCGAGGAGGGTCGGGTCCTGACAATTTGACAGGACCCATTCCAATCCCCTCGAAATTAACCCGGGATGACCCTGCTCCCGTCTGACACGAAGTGTCATTCCAACCTTTGCCCTCTCGGGCTATCAGAGTACGCCAGGATCTGGAGGAGGTATGTGATATCTCGGTCTCTGCTACAGTCCACATTCGATGTCAACCTGAAGGGCAGTCAAAACATTAAAAGCTGTGAGTGGACAAAACAACCAGTTTATAAAAACATTTCCATAAAGAAGACATTTGTACGCCAGGATCTGGAGGAGGTATGTGATATCTCGGTCTCTGCTACAGTCCACATTCGATGTCAACCTGAAGGGCAATCAAAACATTAAAAGCTGTGAGTGGACAAAACAACCAGTTTATAAAAACATTTCCATAAAGAAGACATTTGTACGCCAGGATCTGGAGGAGGTGTGTGATATCTCGGTCCCTGCTACAGTCCACATTTGATGTCAACCTGAAGGGCAGTCAAAACATTAAAAGCTGTGAGTGGACAAAACAACCAGTTTATAAAAACATTTCCATAAAGAAGACATTTGTACCCTTCACTAAAATGCATGCACGCATTCAAAAACCATTGAACCAAATGAACCACATGTGGGAACTAAGCCCAAAACCATAATGAAAACGACCATATGGGCCACTGCCCAAATCCATAAGAAACCAACCATTCAGGCCATGCTCAAAACCTGTGCACACCACATATCACATAACATATATATCATATATACATATAATTCACACAACCAATCCTGTCACGGTTTCCAAAGCTACGCACGTGCTACCAGGGTCTCAATCCGAGTCTTCTCAAAGTCTAGGTCAATGTCCGCAGACCACTGACCCTACCCGAGGTTATAGTAACCATAGTCTTCTTGAGAGTAAGGAACCCAACTAGGGGTGAGTCCACTCAGTCGGTGCTCCGTGACTACTACGGGGTCCACCCAGGCCAACGACCCTCCCTGGAGGAGATAAGACAAGTATAGAAAGGTGTATGAACATATATATACATAACACAAACATTCATGCCCGGTTCCCCTGAACCGTCATGATCCATATATATACATATAGGCAATATCCTCCATGCCCAGTTCCCATAAACCGTCATGTACCATAATAACATAACCAGGGTTCATGCCGGTTCCCATAACTCGTCATGAACCACGATACCATAACAAGGGTTCATGCCGGTTCCCATAAATCGTCATGAACCTAGAAATCCATGTAGGGTCCCTGACCCGAAATCATAACCGTAAAGTAACTGGGTCTCGTGCTCGAACATATGACATCAGCTGGGCATCCTGCCCGATATCTAAGGGTCAGTCACGACTCCGATCGTAGTGATGCGTGCAACCATCCATCCAGGACCACCCTTAACCCTGGTATGTCGTCGTGAATTAATCAACCGACGCGACCACCACAAGATCATGGTGCACTCATCACCGATCGCTATCCTGAATCGTCAGCACTACGAAATCGAGCCTCCCCAGGCTGCCCGACCACGAATCGTGCATCGTGATCTCTCCGGAAGGAACACATCCCAATTCGGAGGCGAGCGTCGTATCGTCGACCGCCGTGCACATAGCACCCGTCGCGACCACGATTCAGACCCGAAGGCCATCAATAGGGTCATATGCTCGAGACAAAACCAAATGGGTCTCATACCCGAGTTTATCCTTTTGAAATCCCAAAACCATTTCATTTAAACCATTAAAGAAATACCGACCCGTATAAGCACAGTATAAGGCCGAAACCTAAAAATATGTGCTTATATGTAACCACAACTAAATGCACCCATGGCATTATCTGTAATGACCCGGACGTTCAAAAAGGGAAAATTTGGAAAATTTGAAGGAAATGACGATTTTGCCCCTAGGTAATGGGCGAACGGTTTACTTTTTGGTTAGGCGGTCAAACGGACTTTGACCGATGACTGTGACGTATTTCGGGACGTCATGAGTTCATAGACAGGTGGCACGCCCGATTCCGACATTCGAGGAGGAAGTTATGACGTTCGGAAGTTGAAGGGCATTTTCGTAATTTGGACAAAAGGGGGAAATGTTGACTTTTTGATTGACCACTGATTTTCACACAACTCGAGGACCGTTAGGTAGGTCTCGATGCCCTGAGTACAACAACAGGCAGCACGCGTCGATCGGAGTTCGGATGACCGAGTTGCAGGTCTAGAACGAGGAAGGGCATTTTCGTAATTTTGTGCACAAGGGAAAATTTGTAAATTTGCACAGGGGTAATGTTTTGAAACCGGGAAGCAGGGGGCTGAACCACCGTGCTTGGGTGGTCTGTCCAGGGGATTATTTTTTCTTTCTGGTTAGTGGCTTTGGGGTGTGAGTGAGTGTGCTGTGTATGTTGTGAAAGACAGAGCACGGCTGAAGTTTTCTATTGTTTGGTGCTTTTGAAACTGGGAAAAACAGAGGCTGGTTCCCCATGCTTGATCGACTTCCCAATACCATTTTGAGAGGAACTGATTGAGGGGATAGAGGCAGAGGCAAAGCACGAGTTGTTCAGTTGTGTGGGTGGTGGAATTGGGACTTGAAACTGGGTGTTGGTTCTGAATTGAAAAACAAACAGAGCACTGGGAATTGTTATGCTATTGAGTGGATTGAGAAGAGCACAGCTTACCTTAAGTTTGGGTTTGAAGTAGCTTAATCAATTGCTGGGAAGGACGGAGAGAAACAGAGAGACACTGGAGAGTTTGAGAGATCGGAGAGACAGAAATCGTGAAAATGGAAAAATGGAGGGAAAATAAGAAATTTAATCTGTGAGTTGAGAGGGCCCAAACAGAGATCAAAAGCAGCTTCCTGAGCTTGTGTCGACTGCAACCACGCAAAAATAGAAGGAAATTGGTCGTGTTTTGACCTCGAACTGGAGTTTCAGTTCTGGAAAAATCCGAGGTGGAGTTCAGTTGGTTGGAGGGGTTAGTCGATGCAATTGAGATCGAAGATACGTTTCTAATAATCATACGAAGCTTTTGGGTTCACCAATTGAAGAAAAACATTGGGAATCAAGGGATATCGATGACTGAACAGTGTTCAACTGTTCTTCGCAAATTCAGGTTCGAATTGATGGTTTGAGGTAAGTGTTGATGGAATTTAACTTACAGAACCATAATTAACTTCATAGTGATGCTTTAGAATAAATCAATTGAAGATTAGAGTTGGAATTGACAGGATTCTAATCGGGTCGTCTCGCGGGCAAACCGGACCCGTTTCACAGTCAACCGGGTGAGAACGATGAACAGTGCTTGCACTGTAGCTGGCGCGTGAGGGCGCATGGGCCTGATTCTCAAGGTGAGTTCAACACGACTTTTGTCCTATGCAATGTAACGAACATTTTAGCGTTGGTTTCGAACTAACCGGACACCGTTTTGATGTTGTTTCGAGGGTCCGAAGGTTTATGTTACGTTTTTAATTAACGTTTAATTCTCGAAAAATTATGGGAAATTAGTATGCTATTATTTGAGTCCTTAGTGACACTAAAGAATGTTTTCGGAAAGGAGATGAGATTTCTGGAAATTTTTGGAAATTACGGAAACGCGTGCGGCGCAAAAACGAGCGTTATGGACTGTGTGTTAGTGGACGTTGCTTTCAAAATTTAATGCATGCATAAATGTTTCTATGATTTTAATGATTATGATTATAACTTGTGATAACAATGATTTCCGTATTTATACGTATTTTTGATATGCAATCAAAATTGCACGTATATCGAGACTATGGTTTCTTTTATGTTTGATGATGGTGTGAGAAACGATTTTACATGATTTATGCGTGTGATGTTTTAAGGATATTTCGATTATGATTGTGAGTATGATTTACGGTTTTGACACGTATTTCGAGAATGACACGGATTTGAACGTTTTACGAGATTTCAAGTATGTTGTGGTTTGACCGTGATTTTGGTGATTTGATTATGGTTTTGATGTTTTAACCTTGGGATTTGAAATATGATGTGATTTCAAGGACTTAAAATGGATTTTGAAAAAGGTGATTTCGGGCTTGGTGCCCAGGGCATAAAAAAAATTTTGATGAACGAGATTTCGGTTTCGGAAGTTGAAAATGGATTTCTGGTTTGGGTTCGGAATGATGGTTCCGGATGCCGGCTTACGGAATCATCATTGCGAATTCGAATTCGAGAATGGGTGATGGTTTGATAAAGTGATTTAATACGATTATACATGTCTCATTTTTAATGATGATTTGATTATGTTTTGTGAAGTAAGATTTTGGGGATTTGAATGTGGAAATTCGGACATGAGTCCTGTTATGACAAAATGTGATTTCGGATTGATGTTAATTTCTCATGTTTCGGATGTGTTGGGCAGTGGCCCGGTTTCTATGGTTGATGGATTTGGATTATGTTGTGTACTTGGTTTTGATTCATTGTTTTGAGCTGAGGCCCTGTGTTTGTTATTGCGGGCTAAGACCCGAAGGTTAAGAAAAGGAAAAGGATTTTGATTTTCGTACACGGTTTTCTTATGAAGAAAATGTAACAGATTTCGAAATGATTTTCGAATGCATGCATTGGTTTTACGTGGAGGGTAGAAATGTCTTTCTGTAACTGTTTTATAACTGATTCATTTTTGTCCACTCACACCTTTTGTTTTTTTATTGATCCTCCAGGTCGTGGCGCGTTGGTCGAGGCTGATCGAGAGGGGGAGGCATGAGTGAGTACATGTGTGGCTATCCCTGGTTTGGCAAGTACTGAGGGTAAATTGGGAACTTCAGTCGTCTTGCTAGACGGGAGCAAGACCGGGCACGGTTATCAATGTCCCTCCCAGGGGCGGTCCTATCATTATCAAACATGTATTAAAAACATATAATAAACATTTATGCATGCACCAATTTAGAAAACAAGGTCCACTCACAGACTGTCCGAGCTGCCGCCTCGATTTGCATGCCATACGGCTCTCCCGAGCCAAGCACCGTCACCGGGACTCCCGAACCTATCCAAATCGTAATAAAAGGTTACTAACTACTTAATTAACCTCCCATTAATGCCCCATAATTTTCCGGTATTTTTAACTATTTTTAAACTCGATTCCAAACCTTCCGATGCCCCGAACATTATCGAAACGGTGTCCGATCGACACGAAACAAGTCCCAAAATGTTCGTTACATCGAATAGAAGATTTCACGTGTTGAACACTTTCCCATTGGACCTACCACGCGCCCAATGAAGGTATTGCGCGTGAAAGCCACGCACGGCACTATTCACCTTCTTCAACCCGCAGGGAACCGGGTACACTGGTTCTGGACCGGCCGAACCGGCTTGGATCTGTTCAAGGCCCAATCGTCCATGTTTTCGGTCCATTTCATCCCATTTTGATTCTAATACCTTCCTAATCCTATTTCTAATCTTTTTACACGTTAAAATGGAATTAAAACCACCAAAAACCGTACATTGAAGCTCGGCCATGGCTGTCGTGACTTTCCTCCGCCGTTCACGGTCGTTCCCGGCCGTCCTATCCTTTAATAACGATCTCATTCCTCTCCTAGGGTCCCCAGAAACATAACAAGATCCTTAGGTTCGATTAAAACCCAATAAAATTGAGTTTCGAGTTTTTGAATATTTACCTACGGTTTCGGGTTTCCCCGCCGTGAGCCGTCGACGTGGCTGGTCGTCCTTAGTCTCAGTCCTTCATCACTCTCTCACTCCCTCACGGTCGCACATGAGGAATGGTGGTGAGGTGTCGTGGTATGTGTGTTTGTGTTTGAAGAGAAATGGAGGAAATGGAGAATATGGGTTTCGGGTTGGTGTTTGAAGAACAAAGGAGATGATGAGATCAGATGAGAGGAGAGATGGAAATGAGATGAGTGGTGAGGATTAAAAGGTTAAGTTTAGATGGAGGGCTAGGATTGAATGTTAAATGGGTTAATTATAAAATATTAGAAATAATAATATTTTATTAAGTAGATCCACAAATTAGGGGATCTAGCCAATGGGATGAGTGACACTTGTCACTCATCCATGGGACCCATTGAAAATATCTAGCCAAATCAGAAATTGCCAACTTATCACCGTCTCGAATTACGTGCATTGTGAAATCGAACTTCCGTGACCTATAACTCTCCCGTTTGAACTTCGATTTTAGCATGCCGCCTGCCTATGGATTTGTATCATCCCGATCTACGTAACGGTCCTTATCCCTCGGCCATCGGACCTCCCGGTCAAAAAGTCAACATTTTTCCCCTTTTAACCAAAATTACCGAAATGCCTCTTAACTTCCGAACGTCATAACTCTTTCCTCGAACATCGGAATTGAACGTGCCACCTGTCTATGAACTCGTGACGTCCTAAAATACGTCACGATCATCGATAAAAGTCCATTTGACCACCAGAATGAAAAGTCAACATTTTGTCCACGCCTAGGGGCAAAACAGTCATTGTGCATCGTTCGCCCGATTTCGCCCAACTAATCACTGATTAACCTCACTAATCGTGATTAGTGACTAATCTAATCTAGGAATTCGGGACGGGTCGTTACAACCTTCCCTTCTTAATTAATTTCGTCCTCGAAATTCCAACCGACCTAATTCTAGCCGTTCTTCCCTTCTTAATTTAGTTCCGTTCTCGAAACTCCAACTATTCTGATTCCACATCCACCTCGTGGAAAGTACCAATCCGACTACCAACACGCTCACCATCATACCACTGGTATAACTTATATACCATCACCAGGCACCACAAGTCTGCCCAGTATCGTACCTTGAACAACGTACAAGGTACGTACATCTACCCATCAATTAGCCTACAACCACCTAGGTTGTAGTCAATCACGTTTCAATTATGGAGTTCATTTGTCTAATCCCGAACTAGACAAATCGAAACTCCAACTCAAACATCCATTCCCAAATCCGAATCCGAATTCGCAATTTCGTAAGAAATCCCGAATCCAAAACCAGAAATCATATCCATAATCATATCCAATTTCGAATCCGAAATCATCATTCCGCAAACTAGTATTAGGAATGACCATTCCGAACCCAAATCCATAAAAGAAAATCCACTGTCAAGCTCCAGAATCAAATCCTGAATCGTCACCCAGAATCCGATTCCAAAACCCAAATCCAGAAATCCTCTTTCAAGTTCCAAAATCAAATCCTGAATCGTCATCCAGAAATAGAATTCCAAAACCCGAAATCTCGTTCTCGTCTACCGAGACGCGTCAAAACCGAACCTTTCGGTTACCTGCTCAACCGATTACCACAATACAATCGATTGACTTCCTAGGGAAGCCAATCCCAACATCCACACGGCTCTAAGGCTGACTAATTCCGACCTCGTCGGAAAACTACTCACCTGAGTAATATACCATACGGAATTTACCTCGAAAAGAAGTTCAGTCCCATCATCTACAACTCCAACATCCAAGTAAGAGCGATAAACTCTCCACCTATCTGGATCATCAAGATCACGATCCAGATCCATCACTACATCAACCGACCATAGACGTCACGATTGAGAATCGTCACGCCGACCAAATTCCTTAACTATTTCCCACATCTAACCAGATCAGTCAACGACGAGACCCGTCGAGACTGTGGGTTCTCTCAAATTACCTCATATCGATCCTTGTCATTCCACTGAGGAAAATCAAGGATCATCTAATGCAATGACATCAAAAGTCGTCCTAATGACTTCGAAATACCCAATATCAATGCGTAAAACCCGCATTCCACTCGTCACCTCAATCGCAACCTCTCGCGATTCCGAAGTTCCAACCAGATTGGAAACAACATACTCGGACATCAACCACGTGTCCATCACCAATTTAACTCTATCCGAGTCCACTATCCCACTTTCGGATAGGTTGGCACGTAGGATGTCGTTAGGAGTCATGCTTAATAAATGTATTTAAATTATTCCTTGTCTGATACTATTTGAATTCAGATTATATATATGACTTAATTATGGATATTTATGCATTTGAATCTATTAAGGGTAAAATTGGTATTCTAGGGTTGTTTGTCATACGGGAGTAGGGCATGTCTGTAACACCCCGGAAATTCGAGGATTATAATAATGTAATTTAATGTATGAATTGACGTTTTTACCCTTGTGAATAGTATGGCCAAATTGTTGACTTTTTTATTGTGGGTCATATGGACTTTGACCAATGACCGTGACGTAGTTCGGGACGTCACGAGTCCATAGGCAGGTGGCACGTCCAATTCGGATGATCAGGGAAAAAGTTACGACTATCGGAAGTTCAGGGGCATTACCGTAATTTGGATGATAGGGGCAAACATGTTTACATTTCGTTTGGAAACTAATTTTCACACGATTCGAGGACCGTTAGGTAGGTCTCGATGCCCTGAGTCCGTAGACAGGCAGCACGCCGAAATCGGACTTCGTATGGCTGAGTTACGGGTCTGGAAAGTGAGGGGCATTTTGGTAATTATTGAACCAAGGGCATTTTGGTCATTTTACCCCTGGTTACTGTAGCAACCGCAGGGGAACATGGGCGGCACCACCATGTGCGGTGGTTCTGAGTGTCCAATTGATTATTCAAGGGTGTGCTGGAAAGTATGGATTGTTTAAAACTTTTGGAAGCATCAAACGTGGTCTGATTCATCCACCAAGCACGATCAATTTGTTAATTGAAGATTCGAAGCATTTCAGGAAACTTTCTCAGTGGCCAGGCTGGTTTTCCACGAGCTGTTGGGTAGCACTGATAGTTTAAACAGAGTGGAATTTAATGAGCTTCATTCTGCTGTTGAAGAAACTGAGAATTGGAGAGGAAAACCAGAGAAACCATTTCGGGGAAAATTGGAGGGAAAGTCGAGTTTTGATTTCTAGTGATTGTTGGACGAGACCAAAGCCTGGTTTAGTCTTCTGGGAGTATTTGGAACTCAACCATATCAAAATCGAGGCGAACCAGTCACGGTTGAGCTGGGACGGAGGCTGCCGTTTTCAGTGAAGTTGCAGAGCTTGGGACGACAACCTTCAGGTACTTTCAGACACAATTGATTGGTCATTTTAGTTCATTTTGATCCTATTATGCTTCACGTGAAGTTAATTGGAGATTGAGTTAGAAACCAGGAAGTTCTGGTGATTGACCCGTTTGGTTGTTCACGGGTCGATGGGTCGATTGGGGACTTGTCGAGGTTGATTTATGTCTCAGAACCTAAATTGGATAGTTAATGAACATGTTAGGATCAAATACGAGTGAAATCGAGTGGAAATTGAGGTTTAATAAACCGGGTCAAGCCGCGGGTGGCAGGCCCGTATTACAGACAAACGGGTGAAGGTGGTGACACTATAGCAGCTACAGTGTCAGGCGTGACTTTCACGCGCAGCCACTTTGGGCGGCGCGTGAGCGCGCGTTGGACTTTATCTCTAATCACGATCAACATGACTTTTTTTCCTCTCATCATTCTGAACATTTTTTATGAATTAACCATGTTGATCTGAGATAGTTAGGAGGGTCAGTTTTGGGCCGGTTGTCTCGGGAAACGTGTTGGACGGTTTCCCCGAACCGGTTTCTGTTTCAAACTTTTTGGATAAATGTTTAAGACTTGTAGTGACCCTTACGTGTGATTTGGACTGACAGGAATTGTACGATAATCCCGGTACAAGTTCGTACACACAAGTTCACCGCGGGATCGTACTGTGAGTGGGCCCGATTTCATTAAACCCTTGCATGCTTAAATGTTTTCCGATTTACCTATATGTTCACATGCTGGAATCAAGAAACGGTTTTGATGATATTAAAATTATGGTTATGGCACGTTTCACGGTATTTGGGTTTGAGACCCGTCTGATTAAACTTAAGGATCGGTTTGGATTTTATCTATGTATATATATGTTTTGCATGTGGATATCAATAAAATGTATTTGGAACTGCACTGTATAGATCCATTCTTATGATACTGTCTCCTCCGGATGTGGTACCCCGGAGTGGTCATGGCGCATTGCCTGCGATAGGTCATTCTACGGAGGAACCGGACCGTAAAATGACTCAGGAGCAGGATTGCTTATTTGACGTCAGGGACGTCGAGCGTCTAGGACGCTAGGCATTTGAGATGCCGTACCCGGACAGGGTTCGGGGATTGGACTCGGAATTGAGACCCTAGTGGCACGCGTAGCCTTGAGACTATGACCTTATTGGACGTCAGGGACGTCAGACATCGGGGATGTCAGGATTGGAGTGTATAGTGCAGTGGCTATAATTATGTTATGATTTTATTACATGCCTTATGGTTCATATTATATGATTTATGGTTTTAAATTCTGACGCATGCATGTTTTGGAAAACGGAGGGGTAAATTATATGTTTTACTTATCAAACGGTTTTATAAACTTGAGTTTCGGCCCACTCACCCTTAATGTTTTGGTAACCCCTCCAGGTCGTGCTACTGAGGTAGAGGAGGAACCTGAGGCTGAGGCATAGATCTACTTCTGCGTACCTAAACCCATGTTGGGTGGTTTACCCGCAGGTTTATTTTAGAGTCGTGCTCGCAACTTGTAATTTTGGTTTTCATCCCTTGTCTGACATCTGTTTAATTCGGATTTGATGTATAACTTTAATTTGGTTATTTATGCATTTGATTATTTGAGGTTAAAGTTGGTATGTTATTTTGGGTGTCAGGCGGGAGCAGGACACGTCCCCTTGTGGTCCTTGTGGGATCGGGACGGGTCCTATCAGCTTGGTATCAGAGCACTAGGTTGTGGTCAGCATGCTAGACTAGCGATTAGTACTAGTTACTTTTCGAGTTTAAGGATAATGTTAACTGATCTATGCCTCTTGACAGTTGGTTATGCCTCCAAGGAGGATTCCTTATACACGAACTGACGAGGATCTGGAAAGGGAAATGGAATGCGCAAGCGTTGAGCGGGCTCAACGTCTGGGAGCCACACCTTTCAACGGGGGATCAAACCCCGAAGATGCTCATGATTGGATCACCAAATGGGAAAGGATCTTCACGGTGATGCACTGACCTCCGGGCGAACGGGTGACCTTGGCGGCCTTCTTACTAGAAGGAGGAGCCTACCAGTGGTGGCACGACCTTGAAATGTCGGGATGGTCTGTCCATACCACTACTTGGGAAGTTTTCCGTTCCCGATTTCTGGACCAGTACTACCCGCGATCATTTCGCGCGGCACGGGATGCAGAGTTCCTGCGACTGGAGCAGGGGGATATGTCCGTTGCGGACTATGAGCAGACTTTTGGGAAACTTTCCCGATTCGCTGCATCATTCGTGAGCACGGAGGAGGAAAAATGCCAGAGGTTTGAGCTTGGACTCCGAGGGGAGATCCGGGCAAGTGTGACTGCTGCCACTCATGCTTCTCTGAGAGATATGGTCGATGCTGCGGTGCGTGTCGAGGCTAGTCTGGCGGCACACCAGACACGACAGCCTTCGGGCGAGGGGCGACGTCAGGATCGCCCACAATGTGGGCCAACGGGCCAGAAAAACAACAAGGGAGGAGGCTACAGGGGAGCACCCACATCCTTTAAGGGTCGTGGCTGGTCAGGTCGACGTGGAGGCTCTCAGGGCAGCGGATCAAGATACAACTCTGGGCAGCGTTCATCATGGAGCGGGGCTTCTGGTGGGCATTCGGATAGGCCGAGGCCAGTAACCTGCTTTGCTTGCGGAGAAGAGGGCCACTATGCCTGTGATTGCCCGCTGTTGTCCAAGAGCAACGACGTTGGGGCTCTAGTGTGGTGCAGAGCACGGATTCCCACACTAATGGAGGTCGAGGCTAGGGAGGTGACCGTGGTGCTGAGCGTGGCACGCGCGGGCGAGGACGGAATGGAAAGCCTAGGGCTCAGGTGTTTGCAATGACCCATCAGCAGGCGAGGACTGCCCCAGTCGTGGTTACAGGTACACTACATATCTTAAACCTTCTTGTAAGTGTATTGATGGATGCGGGGGCTACACATTCTTTTATTTCGAAGAGTTGTTCTGGTATGCTTGATTGTGTGGTATCAGCCTTAGATTGTGAGATGGGTGTTGGCACCCCGATGGGCATCGTGTACCTTGTGAATCAAGTGATTCGGAGGTGACCGGTGAGAATTGAGGAGGTGGATTTACCAGCGGATTTAATTATTCTGGATATCCACGACTTTGATATAATTTTGGGAATGGATTGGCTATCGAAGCACGGGTCGCTCATCGATTGCTGTAGTAAGCAAGTGATTCTACGAAGTCCGGGTTTGCCGGAAGTTATCTTTCAGGGGGAGCGTGACAGTTCGCCTCCTGAAGTGATTTCTTCACTTACTGCTACCAAACTTCTACGGAAGGGATGCAAGGGTTATCTGGCGCATGTCGTGTCGGAACAGGTTGATACTCCGGGTATCGACGAGATACAGGTGGTACGTGAGTTTCCGGATGTGTTCCCGGAAGACTTACCTAGGTTACCACCATTGCGGGAGAACGAGTTTACAATTGAACTACTCCCCGGTACCCGACCTATATCCCAGGCACCATACCGAATGGCATCGGCCGAGTTACGAGAACTCAAAACTCAATTGCAGGAGTTGGTGGATTTGGGATACGTCCGACCGAGTACTTCACCGTGGGGAGCACCGGTGTTGTTCGTAAAGAAGAAAGAGGGGAGTCTCCGTTTGTGCATTGACTATCGACAACTCAACAAGGTGACACTGAGGAACCAGTATCCTCTACCCAAGATCGACGACCATTTTGACCAGTTGCGGGGAGCACAGTGCTTCTCGAAGATTGATTTGCGGTCTGGGTATCTCCAACTGAGGATTTCGGAGGAGGATATTCTGAAAACTGCTTTTTGAACCCTTTACGGACACTACGAGTTCCTTGTGATGCCTTTCGGCTTGACGAATGCTCCAGCAGCATTCATGGATCTGATGAACCGGGTCTTCCGACCCTACTTGGATAAGTTCGTGATTGTGTTATCGATGATATCTTGGTGTACTCAAGAAGTGCCTGAGCACATGAGGAACATCTACGGTTGGTGTTGGAGAAGCTGAGACAGGAACGGTTGTACGCCAAGCTGAGCAAGTGCCAATTTTGGCTAAGCAGTATTGGTTTTCTGGGACACGTGATATCGACGGATGGGATTAACGTGGATCCCCAGAAAACAAAGGCGGTGACAAACTGGGCTAGACCGACAATGGTAACGGAGGTGCGGAGTTTTGTCGGGTTAGCAGGTTACTACCGGAGATTCGTGGAGGGTTTCTCCAAAATTGCTGCACCATTGACTCGTTTGACTCGGAAGGGAGTGAAGTTCATTTGGGACGAGCAGTGTGATCGGAGTTTTCAAAAGTTGAAGGATCGATTAACCACTACACCTGTCCTTGCATTACCGGACGACAGTGGAGAATTCGTGGTCTTTAGTGACGCATCACTACAAGGGTTGGGTTGCGTGTTAATGCAGACTGGCAAGGTTATCGCCTACGCATCCCGGCAGCTAAAGACTCATGAGTTGAACTACCCTACCCATGATTTGGAGTTGACAGCAGTGGTTCATGCCCTAAAAATCTGGAGATATTACCTATTCGGCGCAACGTGCCGGATATACACCGACCACCAGAGCCTAAAGTACCTATTCACTCAGAAGGAGCTTAACATGAGACAACGGAGATGGTTAGAGCTGCTGAAGGATTATGACTGTAAAATTGAGTACCATCCGGGTAAGGCCAATGTGGTGGCAGATGCACTCAGCATGAAGTCAGCGAGATCTGTTGCACACCTGGGGATGGTGTATCTTCCTTTGCTGGTGGAACTCCGGAAGGCGGGAGTTGTTTTGGATACGGATGAGCATGGAGCTTTGTTGGCCAGCTTTCATGTACGACCAGTGCTGATTGATCGGATCATCGAAGCACAACTTCAGGATCTGATACTCTGTGTTTACAGGATTGAGGTCGATACGGATGGGAGACAGGATTTTACCATCCGGGATGATGGAGCACTTGTAAAGTTGGGCCGTTTGTGTGTACCTGCAGTGGCAGAGTTACGGGCTAAGATTCTTGAGGAGGCCCATAGTTCAGCTTATGCTATGCATCCGGGAGGTACAAAGATGTACCGTACCCTCCGGAACCATTATTGGTGGCCAGGAATGAAGAAAGACATTGCGGAGTTCGTAAGCAAATGCTTAACCTGTCAGCAGGTTAAGGCAGAACGGCAGAGACCTTATGGGGGTATGCAGCCACTTCCGATTCCCGAGTGGAAGTGGGATCACATCACCATGGACTTCGTCTTTAAGTTACCAAGGACTCAGAGTGGAGTTGACGGGGTATGGGTGATCGTGGACTGGCTAACCAAGTCAGCCCATTTTCTGCCAGTTCAGGAGACTTATAAACCTAACCGACTTGCTCAATTGTTCGTAAAAGAAATCATACGATTGCATGGTACGCCGGAATCGATCGTGTCCGATCGTGATCCGCGTTTCACTTCCAGGTTCTAGATGAGTTTGCAAACTACTTTGGGAACAACCCTACGTTTCAGTACTGCGTTCCATCCACAGACCGATGGACAGTCTGAACGGACCATTCAGACCCTGGAGGACATGATGAGGACCTGTGTGCTACAGTTTCAGGACTCATGGGATACTCATTTGCCATTGATGGAATTCGCATACAACAACAGCTATCAGGCAAGCATCGGGATGGCACCCTATGAGGCACTGTATGGTCGACAGTGTAGGACACTTATCTGCTAGATAGAGATAGGGGAGCGAGCGGTTGTAGGGCCAGAATTGATGGACTTAACCCTGGAAACTGTTCGGGTTATCAAGGAAAGATTGAAGGCGGCACAGGATCGCCAAAAGAGTTATGCCGATCGACGGATTCGAGACTTGGAATTTGAACTGGGAGATTTTGTCTTCCTGAAGTTATCTCCGTGGAAAGGGATTATCCGTTTTGGTCGACGGGGGAAATTGAGTCCGCGTTTTATCGGACCATATGAGATTGTGGAAAGGATTGGCAGGGTTGCTTACAGGTTGGCACTACCTCCAGAACTTTCTAGAGTTCACGATGTTTTCCACATATCAATGCTGCGGAAGTACGTACATGATGCTTCTCATGTACTGGAGGAACAACCTATCGAACTCCGAGAGGATTTGAGCTTTGAGGAACAACCAGTGCATATTTTGGATCGGAAGGACAAGGTACTACGTCGGAAGACGATCCCTCTCGTGAAGATTCTCTGGAAAAACCAGAATGTGGAAGAAGCAACATGGGAGCCCGAGGCTCAGATGCGAGAGCAATTTCCTTATTTGTTTCTTTGAAATTTTGGGGCGAAATTTCTTAAGGAGGGAAGGTTGTAACACCCCGGAAATTCGAGGATTATAATAATGTAATTTAATGTATGAATTGACGTTTTTACCCTTGTGAATGGTATGGCCAAATTGTTGAATTTTTTATTTGTGGGTCACATGGACTTTGACCAATGACCGTGACGTAGTTCGGGACGTCACGAGTCCATAGGCAGGTGGCAAGTCCAATTCGGACGATCAGGGAAAAAGTTATGACTATCGGAAGTTCAGGGGCATTACCTTAATTTGGATGATAGGGGCAAAAATGTTGACTTTTCATTTGGCAACTAATTTTCACACGACTCGAAGACTGTTAGGTAGGTCTCGATGCCCTGAGTCCGTAGACAGACGGCACGCCGAAATCGGACTTCGTATGGCTGAGTTACGGGTCTAGAAAGTGAGGGGCATTTTGGTAATTATTGAACCAGGGGCATTTTGGTCATTTTACCCCTGGTTACTGTAGCAACCGCAGGGGAACATGGGCGGCACCACCATGTGCGGTGGTTCTGAGTGTCCAATTGAGTATTCAAGGGTGTACTGGAAAGTATGGATTGTTTAAAACTTTTGGAAGCATCAAACGTGGTCTGATTTATCCACCAAGCACGATCAATTTGTTAATTGAAGATTCGAAGCATTTCGGGAAACTTTCTCAGTGGCCAGGCTGGGTTTCCACGAGCTGTTGGGTAGCACTGATAGTTTAAACTGAGTGGAATTTGAGTGAGCTTCATTCTGCTGTTGAAGAAACTGAGAATTGGAGAGGAAAACAAGAGAAACCATTTCGGGGAAAATTGGAGGGAAAATCGGGTTTTGATTTCTGGTGATTGTTGGACCCAACCAAAGCCTAGTTTAGTCTTCTGGGAGTATTTGGAACTCAACCACATCAAAATCGAGGGGAACCAGTCACGGTTGAGCTGGGACGGAGGCTGCCGTTTTCAGTGAAGTTGCAGCGCTTGGGACGACAACCTTCAGGTACTTTCAGACACAATTGATTGGTCATTTTAGTTCGTTTTGATCCTATTATGCTTCCTGTGAAGTTAATTGGAGATCGAGTTAGAAACCAGGAAGTTCTGGTGATTGACCCGTTTGGTTGATCACGGGTCAATGGGTCGATTGGGGACTTGTCGAGGTTGATTTATGTCTCAGAACTTAAATTGGATAGTTAATGAACATGTTAGGATCAAATATGAGTGAAATCGAGTGGAAATTGAGGGTTAATAAACCGGGTCAAGCCGCGGGTGGCAGGCCCGTATTACAGACAAACGGGTGAAGGTGGTGACACTGTAGCAGCTATAGTGTCAGGCGCGTGACTTTCACGCGCAGCCACTTTGGGCGGCGCGTGAGGGCGCGTTGGACCTTATCTCCGATCACGATCAACATGAATTTTGTTCCTCTCATCATTCTGAACATTTTTTATGAATTAACCATGTTGATCTGAGATAGTTAGGAGGGTCAGTTTTGGGCCGGTTGTCTCGGGAAACGTGTTGGACGGTTTCCCCGAGCCGGTTTCTGTTTCGGACTTTTTGGATAATTGTTTAAGACTTGTAGTAACCCTTACGTGTGATTTGGACTGACAGAAATTGTACGATAATCCCGGTATAAGTTCGTACACGCAGGTTCACCGCGGGATCGTACTGTGAGTGGGCCCGATTTCATTAAACCCTTGCATGCTTAAATGTTTTCCGATTTACCTATATGTTCACATTCTGGAATCAAGAAACGGTTTTGATGATATTAAAATTATGGTTATGGCACGTTTCACAATATTTGGGTTTGAGACCCGTCTGATTAAACTTAAGGATCGGTTTGGATTTTATCTATGTATATATATGTTTTGCATGTGGATATCAATAAAATGTATTTGGAACTGCACTGTATAGATGCATTCTTATGATACTGTCTCCTCCGGATGTGGTACCCCGGAGTGGTCATGGCGCATTGCCTGCGAGAGGTCATTCTACGGAGGAACCGGACCGTAAAATGACTCAGGAGCAGGATTGCTTATTTGACGTCAGGGACGTCGAGCGTCTAGGACGCTAGGCATTTGAGATGCCGTACCCGGACAGGGTTCGGGGATTGGACTCGAAATTGAGACCCGAGTGGCACGCGTAGCCTTGAGACTGTGACCTTATTGGACGTCAGGGACGTCAGACATCGGGGATGTCAGGATTGGAGTGTATAGTGCAGTGATTATAATTATGTTATGATTTTATTACATGCCTTATGGTTCATATTATATGATTTATGGTTTTAAATTCTGACGCATGCATGTTTTGGAAAACGGAGGGGTAAATTATATGTTTTACTTATCAAACGGTTTTATAAACTTGAGTTTCGGCCCACTCACCCTTAATGTTTTGGTAACCCCTCCAGGTCGTGCTACTGAGGTAGAGGAGGAACCTGAGGCTGAGGCATAGATCTACTTCTGCGTACCTGAACCCCTGTTGGGTGGTTTACCCGCAGGTTTATTTTAGAGTCGTGCTCGCAACTTGTAATTTTGGTTTTCATCCCTTGTCTGACATCTGTTTAATTCGGATTTGATGTATAACTTTAATTTGGTTATTTATGCATTTGATTATTTGAGGTTAAAATTCGTATGTTATTTTGGGTGTCAGGCGGGAGCAGGGCACGTCCCCTTGTGGTCCCTGTGGGATCGGGACGGGTCCTATCAGCTTGGTATCAGAGCACTAGGTTGTGGTCAGCATGCTAGACTAGCGATTAGTACTAGTTACTTTTCGAGTTTAAGGATAATGTTAACTGATCTATGCCTCTTGACAGTTGGTTATGCCTCCAAGGAGGATTCCTCATACACGAACTGACGAGGATCTGGAAAGGCAAATGGAATGCGCAAGCGTTGAGCGGGCTCAACGTCTGGGAGCCACACCTTTCAACGGGGGATCAAACCCCGAAGATGCTCATGATTGGATCACCAAATGGGAAAGGATCTTCACGGTGATGCACTGACCTCCAGGCGAACGGGTGACCTTGGCGGCCTTCTTACTAGAAGGAGGAGCCTACCAGTGGTGGCACGACCTTGAAATGTCGGGATGGTCTGTCCATACCACTACCCGATTTCTGGACCAGTACTACCCGCGATCATTTCGTGCGGCACGGGATGCAGAGTTCCTGCGACTGGAGCAGGGGGATATGTCCGTTGCGGACTATGAGCAGACTTTTGGGAAACTTTCCCGATTCGCTGCATCATTCGTGAGCACGGAGGAGGACAAATGCCAGAGGTTTGAGCTTGGACTCCGAGGGGAGATCCGGGCAAGTGTGACTGCTGCCACTCATGCTTCTTTGAGAGATATGGTCGATGCTGCGGTGCGTGTCGAGGCTAGTCTGGCGGCACACCAGACACGACAGCCTTCGGGCGAGGGGCGACGTCAGGATCGCCCATAATGTGGGCCAACGGGCCAGAAAAACAACAAGGGAGGAGGCTACAGGGGAGCACCCACATCCTTTAAGGGTCGTGGCTGGTCAGGTCGACGTGGAGGCTCTCAGGGCAGAGGATCAGGATACAACTTTGGGCAGCGTTCATCATGGAGCGGGGCTTCTGGTGGGCATTCGGATAGGCCGAGGCCAGTAACCTGCTTTGCTTGCGGAGAAGAGGGCCACTATGCCTGTGATTGCCCGCTGTTGTCCAAGAGCAACGACGTTGGGGCTCTAGTGTGGTGCAGAGCACGTCTTCCCACACTAATTGAGGTCGAGGCTAGGGAGGTGACCGTGGTGCTGAGCGTGGCACGCGCGGGCGAGGACGGAATGGAGGGCCTAGGGCTCAGGTGTTTGCAATGACCCAGCAGCAGGCGAGGACTGCCCCAGTCGTGGTTACAGGTACACTACATATCTTAAAGCTTCTTGTACGTGTATTGATGGATGCGGGGGCTACACATTCTTTTATTTCGAAGAGTTGTTCTGGTATGCTTGATTGTGTGGTATCAGCCTTAGATTGTGAGATGGGTGTTGGCACCCCGATGGGCATCGTGTACCTTGTGAATCAAGTGATTCGGAGGTGACCGGTGAGAATTGAGGAGGTGGATTTACCAGCGGATTTAATTATTCTGGATATCCACGACTTCGATATAATTTTGGGAATGGATTGGCTATCGAAGCACGGGTCACTCATCGATTGCTGTAGTAAGCAAGTGATTCTACGAAGCCCGGGTTTGCCGGAAGTTATCTTTCAGGGGGAGCGTGACGGTTCGCCTCCTGAAGTGATTTCTTCACTTACTGCTACCAAACTTCTACGGAAGGGATGCCAGGGTTATCTGGCGCATGTCGTGTCGGAACAGGTTGATACTCCGGGTATCGACGAGATACAGGTGGTACGTGAGTTTCTGGATGTGTTCCCGGAAGACTTACCTGGGTTACCACCATTGCGGGAGATCGAGTTTACAATTGAACTACTCCCCGGTACCCGACCTATATCCCAGGCACCATACCGAATGGCATCGGCCGAGTTACGAGAACTCAAAACTCAATTGCAGGAGTTGGTGGATTTGGGATACGTCCGACCGAGTACTTCACCGTGGGGAGCACCGGTGTTGTTCGTAAAGAAGAAGGAGGGGAGTCTCCGTTTGTGCATTGACTATCGACAACTCAACAAGGTGACACTGAGGAACCAGTATCCTCTACCCAGGATCGACGACCATTTTGACCAGTTGCGGGGAGCACAGTGCTTCTCGAAGATTGATTTGCGGTCTGGGTATCACCAACTGAGGATTTCGGAGGAGGATATTCTGAAAACTGCTTTTTGAACCCTTTACGGACACTACGAGTTCCTTGTGATGCCTTTCGGCTTGACGAATGCTCCAGCAGCATTCATGGATCTGATGAACCGGGTCTTCCGACCCTACTTGGATAAGTTCATGATTGTGTTATCGATGATATCTTGGTGTACTCAAGAAGTGCCTGAGCACATGAGGAACATCTACGGTTGGTGTTGGAGAAGCTGAGACAGGAACGGTAGTACGCCAAGCTGAGCAAGTGCCAGTTTTGGCTAAGCAGTATTGGTTTTCTGGGACACGTGATATCGACGGATGGGATTAACGTGGATCCCCAGAAAACAGAGGCGGTGACAAACTGGGCTAGACCGACAATGGTAACGGAGGTGCGGAGTTTTGTCGGGTTAGCAGGTTACTACCGGAGATTCGTGGAGGGTTTCTCCAAAATTGCTGCACCATTGACTCGTTTGATTGGTCATTTTAGTTCTTTTTTATCCTATTATGCTTCCTGTGAAGTTAATTGGAGATTGAGTTAGAAACCAGGAAGTTCTGGTGATTGACCCGTTTGGTTGATCACGGGTCAATGGGTCGATTGGGGACTTGTCGAGGTTGATTTATGTCTGAGAACAAAATTTGGATAGTTAATGAACATGTTAGGATCAAATATGAGTGAAATCGAGTGGAAATTGAGGGTTAATAAACCGGGTCAAGCCGCGGGTGGCAGGCCCGTATTACAGACAAACGGGTGAAGGTGGTGACACTGTAGCAGTTATAGTGTCAGGCGCGTGACTTTCACGCGCAGCCACTTTGGGCGGCGCGTGAGGGCGCGTTGGACCTTATCTCCGATCACGATCAACATGACTTTTGTTCCTCTCATCATTCTGAACATTTTTTATGAATTAACCATGTTGATCTGAGATAGTTAGGAGGGTCAGTTTTGGGCCGGTTGTCTCGGGAAACGTGTTGGACGGTTTCCCCGAGCCGGTTTCTGTTTCGGACTTTTTGGATAATTGTTTAAGACTTGTAGTGACCCTTACGTGTGATTTGGACTGACAGAAATTGTACGATAATCCCGGTATAAGTTCGTACACGCAGGTTCACCGCGGGATCGTACTGTGAGTGGACCCGATTTCATTAAACCCTTGCATGCTTAAATGTTTTCCGATTTACCTATATGTTCACATTCTGGAATCAAAAAATGGTTTTGATAATATTAAAATTATGGTTATGGCACGTTTCACAATATTTGGGTTTGAGACCCGTCTGATTAAACTTAAGGATCGGTTTGGATTTTATCTATGTATATATATGTTTTGCATGTGGATATCAATAAAATGTATTTGGAACTGCACTGTATAGATCCATTCTTATGATACTGTCTCCTCCGGATGTGGTACCCCAGAGTGGTCATGGCGCATTGCCTGCGAGAGGTCATTCTACGGAGGAACCGGATCGTAAAATGACTCAGGAGCAGGATTGCTTATTTGACGTCAGGGACGTCGAGCGTCTAGGACGCTAGGCATTTGAGATGCCGTACCCGGACAGGGTTCGGGGATTGGACTCGGAATTGAGACCCGAGTGGCACGCGTAGCCTTGAGACTGTGACCTTATTAGACGTCAGGGACATCAGACATCGGGGATGTCAGGATTGGAGTGTATAGTGCAGTGGCTATAATTATGTTATGATTTTATTACATGCCTTATGGTTCATATTATATGATTTATGGTTTTAAATTCTGATGCATGCATGTTTGGAAAATGAGGGGTAAATTATATGTTTTACTTATCAAACGGTTTTATAAACTTGAGTTTCGGCCCACTCACCCTTAATGTTTTGGTAACCCCTCCAGGTCGTGCTACTGAGGTAGAGGAGGAACCTGAGGCTGAGGCATAGATCTACTTCTGCGTACCTGAACCCTTGTTGGGTGGTTTACCCGCAGGTTTATTTTAGAGTCGTGCTCGCAACTTGTAATTTTGGTTTTCATCCCTTGTCTTACATCTGTTTAATTCGAATTTGATGTATAACTTTAATTTGGTTATTTATGCATTTGATTATTTGAGGTTAAAATTGGTATGTTATTTTGGGTGTCAGACGGGAGCAGGGCACGTCCCCTTGTGGTCCCTGTGGGATCGGGACGGGTCCTGTCAATGTCCCAGGGTGGTTCTAGGTGGATCGGGACGGATCCTGTAAGATGAAATGATAAATGACAGGACCCATCCCAATCCCCCCGGGATTAGTGCGGGATGACCCTGCTCCCGTCTGACACGAAGTGTCAGACAAGAGATATTTCCGACCATTGCCCTCCCGGGCTATCAAAGTACGCCAGGATCCCGAGGAGGTATGTGATATCTCGGTCTCTGCTACAGTCCACATCCGATGTCAACCTGAAGGGCAGTCAAAACATTAAAATCTGTGAGTGGACAAAACAAGAGTTTATAAAAACATTTTAACGAGAAGACATTTGTACCCTTCACTAAAAAGCATGCATGCATTCGAAACCCATTTATCCAGAAAAACCATATGTGGGAACTAAGCCCAAAACCAAGATTGAAAGAACCATAATGAAAACAACCATACGAGCCACTGCCCAAATCCATAAGGGACTCGGCCCAAATCATAAGAAACCAACCATACGGGCCACTGCCCAAAACCAGTGTAAACACACATCATATATCTCATAAAGCATACATCATATATACATATAATTCACACAACCAATCCTGTCACGGTTTCCAAAGCTACGCGCGTGCTACCCGGGGTCTCAAACCCAAGTCTTTCAGGTACCAAGTCAATGTCCGAAGACCAATGACCCGCCCTGCGGTTATAGTACAAGCCTTCCTGAGAGTAAGGAACCCAACTGAGGCGACTCCCACTCAGTCAGTGCTCCGTGACTACTCCGGGGTCCACCTAGGCCAACAACCCTCCCCGGAGGAGATAACAGAACAAGTAAAGGAAGGTATATGAACATATATATACATAACATAAACATTCATGCCCGGTTCCCTTGAACCGTCATGATTCATAACATCCATTAACCAGGGTTCATTCCGGTTCTCATAAACCGTCATGAACCAGAATGACCTGACAAAGGTTCCTGTCGGTTCCCATAAACCGTCATGAACCAGAATGACCTTACAAAGGTTCCTGTCGGTTCCCAAAAACCGTCATGAACCAGAATGACCTTTCCAGAGTTCATGCTGGTTCCCATAAACCGTCATGAACTTGGAAATCCCTCTAGGGTCCCTGACCCGAAATCATTAGTGTAAAACAACTGGGTCTCATGCCCGAACATATGACTCAACTGGGCACCGTGCCCGATATCTAAGGGTCAGTCACGACTCCGATCATAGTGATGCGTGCAACCATCCATCCAAGACCGCCCTCAATCCTGGTATGTCGCCGTGAACGTATCAACCGACGCGACCACCACAAGATCATGGTGCACTCATCACCGATCGATATCCCGAACCATCAGCACTACGAAGTCGAGCCTCCCCAGGCTGACCGACCACGAATCGTGCATCGTGACCTCTCCGGATGGAACACATCCCAAACCAGATGCGAGCGTCGTATCGTCGATCGTCGTACACATAGCACCCGTTGCGACCACGATTTAGACCCGAAGGTCGTAGCTAGAGTCATATTCTCGAGACCAAACCAAATGGGTCTCATACCCGAGTTTATCCTTTTAGAAATCAAAATCCATTTCATTTAAACCATTAAAGACATACAAACCCGTATAGGCACAGTATAGGGCTGAAACCTAGAAATACGTGCCTATACGTAACCACATACAAATGCACGCATGGCATCACAAACAAGTATTTAAAACATATAATAAACATTTATGCATGCACCAATTTAGAAAACAAGGTCCACTCACAGACCGTCCGAGCTGCCGCCTCGATTTGCGTGGCATAGGCTCTCCCGAGCCGATCCGACCTCTCCGGGTCATCCTGACCTGTCCAAATCATATCCAAAGGTTACTACTAACCTACACAAGTCCATATTAAGAACCCTAAACTTTCCCGGAAAAGTCAACGTGTCCCGTACTCGTTTCCCGAGGTGAAAAATCCTCAATTTGACCAACTTAACGATCTCCGATCGACCCGAAACCACCGTCATTGGATCCGGATCGTTGAAACCTTTAAAACGACACTGGGCACACTCAAAACACTGTTCACCCGCGCCCCCACGCGCCTGGTCAATGCGTGGTCAACACTGCTACAGTAGCTGCTGATGTCAGCATGACGTCATGCTGACATCATCTGACAGCTGTCAGGTCTGACATGTCAGACTCTGACAGGTGCCACGTGTCACACTTCCATTGGTCCACTATCTGACATGTCAGCTGACATTGTCAGACCTGACAATGCTGACGTCATCCCTGACATGATGATGTCAGTAGGATGACGTCACCTGTCATCCCTGTCCTCCCGCCGGGTCGACCCGAATACCTGCAACCGGGTCACCGTGACCCACGGCTTGACCCGGCCAGTTCTCCCTACTCCGGCCATCAAAACTCTCCCCGTTTGTCCCATTTTCATCCCCTCATCCTAACCTTCAGTTCTATGACCAAAAAATGGAAGAAAAACAACTAAAAGTCGCATCTTCAATTCGACCATGGCGGCCGTGCATTCCCCTACCGTTCACGGCCCTTCCTGGCCTTCCTAACCCTCGAATCCAATCCCAATAGACTCCTAGGACTACCAGCAGCCTAACCTAGACCTTATAATCGAGCAAAAACCAGTCGAACTCAAATTCGAAAATTTAAATATTTTCGTACCTCACGGGTTCATTCCGCCGTGGCCTTCACCATGGGCCACCGTCCTCAACCTCTCACACTCCTCACACGGTCACTCACGAGCTCTCAAGAGGGATGGTGAAGTGTGTTTGTGTTTTTTTGAAGAAAATGAAGAAAAATGGGGTTATGGGGTTTCGGGTTTGTGAGGATGAACAAAGATGAAGATGATGAAGGATAAAGGCTGATCAGATGTGAGGGAGATGGGATGGAGGGTGTGGATTTAAAGATGAATTTGGAATGGATGGCAAAGATTGAATGATGGGGAGATTAATTATTAAATAATAAAAATAATAATAGTTAATTAGGTAGATCCACATTTTGGGGGTTTGTCCAATGGGATGAGTGACACTTGTCACTCATCCATAGGTCCACCTAAAATATCTTGCCTAATCAGATTTCGCCAAATTATCTCATCTCGAAGTACGTGCATAGTGAAATCGAACTTTCGTGACCTATAACTCTCCCGTTCGAAGTTCGATTTCAGCGTGCCGCCTGTCTATGGATTCGTATCGTCCTTATCTACGTAATAGTCCTCGGCCCTCGGCCATCGGACATCCCAGTCAAAAAGTCAACTTTTGGCCCTTTTAACTAAAATTACCAAAATGCCCCTAAACTTCCGAACGCCATAACTTCTTCCTCGAATGTCGAAATTGAACGTGCCACCTGTCTCTAAACTCGTGATGTCACGAACTACGTCACCGTCATCGGTCAAAGTTCATTTGACCCCCCGATTGAAAAGTCAACGTTTTGCCACGACTAGGGGTAAAACGGTCATTTTGCATCGTTCGTCCGATTTCGCCTAACTAATCACTGATTAGCCTCACTAATCGTGATTAGTCACTAATCTAATCTAGGAATTTGGGACGGGTCGTTACAATAATTGGTTCAGAATATCCAATTACTTGGGGTTGTGGGCCAATTAGATGAGTGACACTTGTCACTCATCAATTGGTCCACCTAGATTTTCTAACTAATCCAAAATTGCCACCTGTACAAATCCCCGAAAAGCGTGAATAGTTCTGATTTGTTTCTGTGACCCGTAACTTTCCTATCAAATGTCTGATTTCGACGTGTCACCTGTCTACGGACTCGTGACAGGACCCATCCCGATCCCCTAAGGACCACAAGGGAATGCGCCCTGCTCCAGTTTGACACAAACCCGGGAAATGCCTGAAATACCCATAATAGGTTAAATAATGCACAATAAAACGTATTAAACATCAAATACATCCGAGAATGGATCCAACAGTGCCATACAAGGGATAGAGAGCACTACAAAATTACGAGCACGTGTAACAGTTTTACAAAATGGTGCTCAACCTACCCAACCAGGGTATTAGGTACGCAGCAGTAATGGGACTATGTCTCCGCCTCGGGACCTGCCTCTACCTCTGGGTCACGTCCTGGAGGGGTTAAGAAAACAATGAAGGTGTGAATGGGTCGAAAATAAAGGATATTTCAAAAAACTGTTCGTAATACATAGTAAAAATACTGTTTTACCCCTCCGTTTTCAAATCATGCATGAATTTAAGTCAAAGCATATATATATATAGTAAAACTGAAACATATCACACATAACCAATCATGTATTATATCATCACACACACACACAATAGTATAATAATAATGCATCTACCATAATCATATTGCACCGTATATCTCAACTCTGACATCACAGATGTCGGACGTCCCAGTGGTCTAATAAGGTCACGGTCCTAAGGCTAGGCTTGCCGCCCAGGGTCTCAATCCAGTGTCCTATCCCCGAACCCAATCCGAGTATGGCATCCCAGATGCCTGACATCCCTGACGTTTCATAATAGCAATCCTGTTCCTGAGCCACCTTACGATCTGGTCGCTCCGTAGCATGACTCCTCGCAAGCAGTGTGCCGTGACAGCTCCAAGGTACCAATAACTGGAGGAGACAGTAATATATATGGTCAATCTATCTGGTGCAATAGCATGAGCCTGTGACATCCTGGTATAATTCCACAACTCACATAATCACCGGACGGTCACATGCCACATAATGTAACATAGATAGGTACATAGTTCATAAATAAGATTCAATACACTCATACACGCAGTCATATACTAGTATAATGAAAACAATTATGCATGCATTCCGTTAGAAATCAAAAGACCCACTCACATTACTGGCATGCTGTTAATCAACGTCTTAAACCTGTCATGTAGTTATATCTCAGTCTCTGACCTGTCCAAACACATTCAAATGTCATTAGTGATCTCTACAAACACATATCTATAACCTAGGAACAGTGTTGGCCCGGAAACGCTTCCCAAGACTTTAAACTACATTTTGACTAGAAAATGATCTCCGATTAACCCGAAACCACCCCCATTAAATCCAGATCGTCAAAACCATTACAATGGCACTGGTCCCATCTCGAAAAGCATGCCTAAATGCCCCCACGCACGGGTCAAAGCTAAGGTCAATGTTGACCAAAAAGTCAACGCTGATGTCAGTAAAAATCAACGATGACGTCAGGTCAACGGTCAAAGTCAACACTGACATCATCTGACAGTAACAGACCTGACACGTGTCAGACTGATAGGTGCCACATGTCCGCTGCAGGTTGGTCCACGTCACTGACATGTCAGTGCTGACTGTGCACTAACATGTGACACGTGTCTTGTCTTCATTGGCCCCTTTCTTCCAAAACCCAAATTCCTCAACCATTTTTTATCAGGTTTCTTGCTATGAACTCTTCTCGTCCTAACTAGAAGATCTATATGGTCAAAAATGAAAAACAAGGACTCAAAGCTACCTGAAATTCGATGAACAGTGGGCCGTGACCTATGTCCGTCGATATCTCCAAACTCCGGCCACCAGAACTCTCCCCACCAAGTCTACTGGAATCATCTCAGTTCCTAGAACATGTTAGGGGCCATTAGATCGATCGACACACGTCCTAAAACCATTTTCCATTTTTGGGCAAACGTGAGGGGTTTCAGGTTTTACCTTCTCGTATTGATCTGTCGTGTGCCACTGTTGCCCTCCGTCGTATCTCTAGTCTCAACTACGCTCCCGGTCTCACAGCGAGTAGAACAGATGATGTGGTGTTGGTGGAACGTTCGTATGTTTCTGGGTTCCTTACAGGTTAAGAATGTTTGAGAGTTAAGGAAAAACGATGAAGAATATAATAGAAAGTGAGAGAAGTTTTAGTTTTTAGGAACCTTGATCAGATCCAAATGCATGGGGAAACCTGACAGGACCTATCCCAATCCCTTCGGGATTAGTGCGGGATGACCCTGCTCCCGTCTGACACGAAGTGTCAGACAAGCGATATTTCCGACCTTTGCCCTCTCGGGCTATCAGAGTACACCAGGATCTGGAGGAGGTATGTGATATCTCGGTCACTGCTACAGTCCACATCCGATGTCAACCTGAAGGGCAGTCAAAACATTAAAAACTGTGAGTGGACAAAAAAAAGAGTTTGTAAAAACATTTTAACGAGAAGACATTTGTACCCTTCACTAAAAAGCATGCATGCATTCGAAAACAATTTATCCAGAAAAACCATAATGAAATCCAGTACACGGGCCACTGCCCAAATCCATAAGGGACTCAGCCCAAATCAGAAGAAGCTAACCACACGGGCCACTGCCCAAAACCTGTGTAAACACACATCATATATCATATCATATGGCATACATCATATATACATATAATTCACACAACGAATCCTGTCACGGTTTCCAAAGCTACGCGCGTGCTACCCGGGTCTCAATCCGAGTCTTCTCAAAGTCAAGATCAATGTCCGTAGACCACTGACCCTACCTGAGGTAATAGTAATCATAGCCTTCCTGAGAGTAAGGAACCCAACTGGGGGGTGACTCCACTCAGTCGGTGCTCCGTGACTACTCCGGGGTCCACCCAGGCCAACGACCCTCCCCGGAGGAGATAGAACATGTAAAGGAAGGTAGATGAACATATATATATATATATATATACATAACATAAACATTCATGTCCGGTTCCCCTGAACCGTCATGATCCATAATATCCAGAACCAAGGTAACATGCCGGTTCCCATAAACCGTCATGTACCGTAATAACCAACAAGGGTTCATGCCGGTTCCCATAAACCGTCATGAACCACGATACCATAACAAGGGTTCATGCCGGTTCCCATAAACCGTCATGAACCTGGGAATCCATTTAAGGTTCCCTGACCTGAAATCAAAACCGTAAAGTGACTGGGTCTCGTGCCCGAACATAGGACATCAGATGGGCACCGTGCCCAAAATCTGAGGTCACATGCCCGAGACAAAACCAAATGGGTCTCATACCCGAGTTTATCCTTTTAGAAATCCAAGGCCATTTCATTAAAAGCAATAAAGAAATACATACCCGTATAAGCACCGTATAAGGCCGAAACCTCGAAATACGTGCTTATATATAACCACATACAAATGCACCCATGGCATCATCAAACAAGTAATAAAACATATAGTAAACATTTATGCATGCACCAATTTAGAAAACAAGGTCCACTCACAGACCGTCCGAGCTGCCGCCTCGATCTGCGTGCCATACGGCTCTCCGAGCCAATCACCATCACCGGGTCTCGCAAACCTGTCCAAACCATATCTAAAGGTTACTACTAACCTATGCAAGTCCATATTAAAAACCCTAAACTTTCCCGGAAAAGTCAATGTGCCCCGTACACGTTTCCCGAGGTGAAAAACCTCAATTTGACCAACTTAACGATCTCTGATCTGATCGACCCGAAACCACCACCATTGGATCCGGATCGTCGAAACCTTTAAAATGACCCTGGGCCCACTCAAAACACTGTTCACACGCGCCCCCACACGCCGGTCAACGTAAAAGTCAACGTTGCTACAGTACCTGGTGACGTCATCGCTGACGTCATCTGACAGCTGTCAGGTCTGACATGTCAGACTCTGACAGGTGCCAAGTGTCAAGCTCCCATTGGTCCACGTCACTGTGCTGTCAGTGCCACGTGTCATTCTAACATGTGCCACGTGTCATGACGGCACTGGTCCACGTAAGTGCCACGTGTCAGCCCCTGATTAGGCCACATCACTGACATGTCAGTGCTGACTGTGCACTGACATGTGACACGTGTCGTACTCCTATTGGCCCATTTTCTGACATGTTAGCTGACATTTTCAGGCCTGACAATGCTGACGTCATCCCTGACATGATGACGTCAGCAGGATGACGTCATCAGTCATCCTCGTCTTCTCGCCGGGTCGACCCGAATGTCTGTAATCGGGTCGCCGTGACCCGCGGCTTGACTCGGCCGGTTCTCCCAGCTCCGGCCACCAAAACACTCCCCGTTTGTCCCATTCTCTTCGTCTCATCTCAACCTAGAGTTCTATGGCCCTAAAAACTAAGAACAACCTCAAAAACTATACCTTCCAAGTTCATCAATGGCGGCCATGACTACCTCCGCCGTTCACGGCCGTTACATGCCATCTAAGCCTTCGAAAACAATCCTAAAAGAACCCTAAGACCTCTAGGAACATTTCCCAATCCCTAGATTTGATTAAAACACAACAAAAATCAATTTCCAATTTTTGAAAGAAAACTCACCCACGGGTTCTCTCTCCCCGCCGTGTCCTCCGCCGTGGCTGGCCGTGGCCTGCCATCCCCAGCCTCTTTCCACCACCTCACGGTCATGTTCAGCTCGAACAAGCAATGAGTGGTGATGGTGTGTGTGTGTTTTGGGTTTTTGAAGAAAATGGAGAAAATGGAGGATTATGGGTTATGGGGTTCGGGTTTGAGGATGAACAAAGAAGAGTGATGGCTGATGAGAGGGAGATGGGATGGATGGTGAGGATTTGAGAGATTAAGTTTAGATGAATGGTTAGGATTGATTGATGAAAAGGTTAATTATTAAATTAATTAAATAATATTATTTTATTATATAGATCCACAAATTGGAGGATTTAGCCAATAGGATGAGTGACACTTGTCACTCATCCATGGGACCCACTAAAAATATCTGCCCAATCAGATTTCGCCAAATCATCCCCGTCTCGAAGTTCTTGCATAGTGAAATCGAACTTCCGTGACCTATAACTTCCCCGTTCGAAGTCCGATTTCAGCGTGCCGCATGCCTATGGATTCATATCGTCCTGCTCTACGTAACGGTCCTTAGCCCTCGGCCATCGGACCTCTCGGTCAAAAAGTCAACATTTGACCCCATTTAACCAAAATTACCAAAATGCCCCTAAACTTCCGCACATCATAACTTCCTCCTCGAACGTCGGAATTGAACGTGTCACCTGTCTATGAACTCGTGACGTCACGAACTACGTCACGGTCATCGGTCAAAGTCCGTTTGACCTCGCGAACGAAAAGTCAACGTTTTTCCACGACTAGGGGCAAAATGGTCATTTTGCATCGTTCGTCCGATTTCGCTCTACTAATCACGGATTAGCCTCACTAATCGTGATTAGTCACTAATCTAATCATGGAATTTGGGACGGGTCGTTACAACCTTCCCTCCTTAATTAATTTCGTCCTCGAAATTCCAACCGACCTAATTCTAGCCGTTCTTCCCTCCTTAATTTAGTTCCGTTCTCGAAACTTCAACTATCCTGATTCCACATCCTCCTCGTGGAAAGTAGAATCAACCTCAAAACACGTGCACACTCGTACACCAACTAACCAGAACAATCCTTACTCGTCTACAACTAGACATACCACTAACGCTCACGTCACATCGTCTACATTCTACCCACTTGTCAAATCTACCCTTTCGCTGACATAAACAACTCTACGGTTCCTTCCTCAATCACTAATTATCCTGACGTCTGCTCCCACTGGGAGTCACCAGACCTCACTCAACGATCCACGCTGACACCTTCGACAAACTGTCACCACTTGACAGTCGTCAGTCAAGACTAACACGATACACTTGTGGTTACACTAACCACCAACTTACTCAACCATGAGTGAACACTAACCAACATCTAACTCTACCTGTGTGTAACTAGATCCATCAGAATCACTATGACCCAACGCACAGTATCCAATGTCCGGTCCACAACCTCAACTAATCTGATGGTATCGGAACAAATCCGACTACCAACACGTTCACCAACCTACTACTGGTATAACCTATATACCGTTACCTGACACGACAAGTACACCCAGTATCGTACGCCCGCACAACGTACAGGGTACGTACATCTACCCATCAACCAGACTACAACCACCTAGGTCATAACCAATCACGTTTCTACTATAGAGTCCATTTGTCCAATCCAGTATTAGATAAATCGAAACTCCGACCCATTATCCATTTCCAAATCCGAATCCGAATCCACAATTTCGTAAGAAATCCCGAATCCAAACCCATAAATCATATCCATAGCCATGTTCAAATCCGAATCCGAAATCATTATTCCGTAAGCTAGCATTTGGAATAACCATTCCGAACCCAAATCCATAAAAAGAAAATCCACAGTCAAGCTCTAGAATCAAATCATGAATCGTCACCCAGAATCCGATTCCAAAACCCAAATCTAGAAATCCTCCTTCAAGTTCCAAAATCAAATCCTGAATCGTCATCCAGAAATCTGATTCCAAAACCCGAAATCTCTTTCTCGTCTACCGAGACGTACCAAAACCGAACTTATCGGTTACCTGATCAACCGATTACACACCATACATTAGATTGACTTCATAGAGAAGTCAATCCCAACATCCACACATCTCTAAGGCTGACCATAGCCGACCTCATCGGACAACGACTCGCCTGAGTAATATACCATATGAGATTCACCTCGAAAAGAAGTTCAGTCCCAACATCCTCAACTCAAACACTCAAGTAGGAGTGATAAACTCTCCACCTATCTGGATCCTCAAGATCACAATCCAGATTCAACACTACGTCACCTAACCATAAACGGCACGATCGAGAATCGTCACGACACCTAAAGTCCTCAACCTAGTCCCACATCTAAACCGATCAGTCAACGACGAGACACGCCGAGACTGTGGGTTCTCACTGATTACCTCGTATCGATCCTTGTCATTCCTCGTGTCACCTCAATCACAACCTCTCGCGATTCCAAAGTTCCAACAAGATTGGAAACAACATACCCGGACATCAACCACGTGTCCCCTAACCAATTTAACTCGATCTGAGATCCACTCTGGGACCACAGATACCAAACATAAGCCCATCATGACGGATGTGACTCAACGTCATCACAATCACCGGCACCACCACCAGCGCTAGTACCAGTGCCAACGCACTATCATCAACACTAGTATCAATATCAGCATCGGCACACCAAGTGCAAAACTGACAATCCTGGATCTCCGCTCATACTGAACGACAATCCCGTACCTCTACTCATATTGGAGAAACTCTGCCTCCCTCGTACCCAACAACTCTGGGTACAGTCACCCTGACAACTCATACGAGATAAGGAAACGTCCCCTGAACGTCCCCGATTCCCAACAACCGTAACTACAACCACTCTCGATAGTAGCGCCTGCCCCACACTCGTGCAGACCTAACTACCAGACATCACGATCTTGACTCCGCATCCAACAGAATCCATCGACCTTACCAACTACTCTGTATCCCCGCTCCAGGATTCCATCCACAAGTACCAACCCTGATAACTTGTCTAACCAATCACTAACCAGTAGTAACTCGACTAACCAATGTCGTCTACCAGGTCGCCCACGACCTAAGCTGCACCAACAGTCGATCACAACTGAAGTAGCACGACAACCAACTAGGTCTAACCGATAAGTACAACCCCGACTGCGAAGTGCAGTCCCAACACAAGATGACATGACTAGACCGACTAACGAGTCCAAATCAAAATAGTCGTCCAAGTCACACCATTCGCCAACTCACATTTCCGAACCATACACCTAAGGTAGGGTTCCACAATCACGCCCTAGGGTCACTCTGAACCCAACTGCAGTACAATCCACAATCTGACCGTCTCCGCGGTCTTGACATCGAAAAGACGTCAACCCAATCCTACCGTAAGTGCAATTAGGATTCCACAAAGTCCGACCAACTAATGGTCACAATTCCGAACTGCCGTCAAACTGATCCCCCAGTATCGTGAAAGACGATCCCAACTAACCGTCTCACGATCACAATCTAACGTACGAATACGTTCATCCTTCCATAGGGTTCCACTGCCAACCTTGACAGAACTATGGCAACCCCGACATCCCATGCCAAGCCAAAATAATCCATGATACAGTCCTATTAACTATCGTACCGGCACCCCAACAATCAGGTTGACCACGAACTGCAGCCCATTGAGATATCACATCCTCGACCTGCGTACGGAGTATCGCGCAAAATATGCTCTGGAATTCAGAGTAACATGAGCAACCATGCTCTGATACCACATTGACAGGACCTATCCCAATCCCTCTGGGATTAGTGCGGGATGACCCTGCTCCCGTCTGACACGAAGTGTCAGACAAGGGATATTTCCGACCTTTGCCCTCCCGGGCTATCAGAGTACGCCAGGATCCGAAGGAGGTATGTGATATCTCGGTCACTGCTACAGTCCACATCCGATGTCAACCTGAAGGGCAGTCAAAACATTAAAAACTGTGAGTGGACAAAACAAGAGTTTGTAAAAACATTTTAACGAGAAGACATTTGTACCCTTCACTAAAAAGCATGCATGCATTCGAAAACCATTTATCCAGAAAAACCATAATGAAATCCAGTACACGGGCCACTACCCAAATCCATAAGGGACTCAGCCCAAATCAGAAGAAGCTAACCACACGGGCCACTGCCCAAAACCTGTGTAAACACACATCATATATCATATCATATAGCATACATCATATATACATATAATTCACACAACCAATCCTGTCACGGTTTCCAAAGCTACGCGCGTGCTACCTGGGTCTCAATCCGAGTCTTCTCAAAGTCAAGCTCAATGCCCGTAGACCACTGACCCTACCCGAGGTAATAGTAATCATAGCCTTCCTGAGAGTAAGGAACCCAACTGGGGGGTGACTCCACTCAGTCGGTGCTCCGTGACTACTCCGGGGTCCACCTAGGCCAACGACCCTCCCCGAAGGAGATAGAACATGTAAAGGAAGGTAGATGAACATATATATATATACATAACATAAACATTCATGTCTGGTTCCCCTGAACCGTCATGATCCATAATATCCAGAACCAAGGTAACATGCCGGTTCCCATAAACCGTCATGTACCGTAATAACCAACAAGGGTTCATGCCGGTTCCCATAAACCTTCATGAACCTGGGAATCCATTTAAGGTTCCCTGACCTGAAATCAAAACCGTAAAGTGACTGGGTCTCGTGCCCGAACATAGGACATCAGCTGGGCACCGTGTGTAACACCCCGGAAATTCGAGGATTTCAATATTGTACTTTAATGTGTGATTTGACGATTTTACCCTTGTGAATGGTATGGTCAATTGATGACTTTTTGATTGATGAACTAAATGAACTTTGACCTATGACCGTGACGTAGTTCGGGACGTCACGAGTTCATAGACAGGTGGCACGTCCAATTCGGACGATCAGGGTAAAAGTTATGACTATCGGAAGTTCAGGGGCATTACCGTAATTTGGACTCTCGGGGGAAAATGTTGACTTTTCTTTTGACAACTAATTTTCAGTTGACTCAAAGACCGTTGGGTAGGCCTCGACGTCCTGAGTCCGTAGACAGGCGGCACGCCGAAATCGGACTTCGTACGAGGAAGTTATGGTCAGAAACGTGAATTCGGGAAGTTCGTGTCTCGGTTTTCGTGTCGAATATTATATTCAGGAAATCTGATTGGAGGACACCTGGTGAGTGACAAGTGTCACTCACCCATTGGCTAGATTGGATCAGATCCACTATTGGGTTAATTAACATTTAAATCAGCTTTAAATTCCAGCCCTTGGATTGAAAACCCCTGATCTAATCTGAGCCCTTGATCTAATCATGGAGATCAAATCTGGGCCGTCCGTTTCCTTCCCTCCATTTCTTTATATTTCCTACCCGAATCGTACACTCTGTCCATTTCGATCAAGCATCCCAGCTAATCACCCACTCACTGTGTCTGCGTGTTGGGGGACTCCCTGGTGAGGCTGAACGACGGCAGTGATCACGGCGGAGGACGGCGGCGAGGAAGGAAGCAGGGGAAACCGTGACGGTTTCAAACCCAGTTTTTGGTAAACCCATTTCCCGCGTTTTGATTTGTCCTTATTGAATCCTAATAGACTCTAGGAACTGCCAGGGACTTACTGGATTTGAACTCGTGGCCGGAGGAGCTCAGGGCGGTGACACAACTGCGACGGGAGGCCGATGCTGTTCTTCGAGGTAGGCCCTCGATCCTATCGGTTTTTCTCCATTCTATTTACACTGAACCAATCTAGGGACTCAGACGAGTAGTTAGGAATTGAAAGGAACGAAAATGATCCAGAAATGAAGATATGGCAACCGGGTCATGATCGCGGGTCTGATCGACCCGAGTTGCAGGTATTCAGGTCAACCCGTCTGAGGACAGCGGTGATGACGTGGCACCCTGTCAGTCTGTCAGATGACGTGGACCAACCGTGAGCCGACACGTGTCACATGTCAGTGCACAGTCAGCACTGACATGTCAGTGATGTGGACCAATCAGGGACTGCCACATGTCAGTGACGTGGACCAGTGCCGTGCTGACACGTGGCACATGTCAGATCTGACACGTGGTCTGACAGATCAGCGAGGTGGACCAATCGGATGTTGACACGTGGCACCTGTCAGAGTCTGACACGTTAGACCTGACAGCTGTCAGATGACGTCAGCATGACGTCATGCTGACGTCAGCAGTGACGTCAGCAATGACGTCAGTATGACTGTTCCAGCGTTGACCTCCGCGTTGACCAGCGCGTGGGGGCGCGTGTGAACAGTGTTTCTGGTGGGACCACCACCATTCTTTAGGTTTCGACGATCCGGATCCAATGGCGGTGGTTTCGGGTCGATCGGAGATCATTAGGTTGGTCAAAATAAGGTTTATTGCCTTGGAAAGCACGTTCGGGCAGCTTTTCCGTTCCGGTTTCAGTCTAGGGCTTCATAGTTGAATGTTAGGGGTTTAAATTGACCTTTGCATATACTTTGGATATGACAGGGGTTGTATAATCGTACCAGAACGAGGGTATACGTTCGGTTTTCGGCAGGACTGTACTGTGAGTGGACCATTTTCTTAAACCCTTGCGTGCATAAATGTTTTCTGGTTATTTATACTTATTCACATGCTAAAACAATAATGGTTTTGAGGATATGGAAAATATGGTTATGGCATGTTTCACGGTATTTGGGCTTGAGACCCGTCTGATGAAACTTAATGATTGGTTCGGATTTTATCTATGTATATATATGCCTTGCATGTGGATATCAATAAAATGCATTTGTTACTGCACTGTATAGATCCTTCCATATTATATTGTCTCCTCCGGCGAGGTACCCCGGAGAGGTCACGGGCGTCTAGTACGTCCAGCGTCTATGACGCTAAGCATCAGGTGATGCTGCATCAGGTGATGCTGTACCCGAACGGGGTTCGGGGGTTTAACTCGGAAAATTGAGACCCGAGTGGCACACGTAGCCTTGTGATTGTGACCTTATTGGACGTCAGGGACGTCAGACATCAGGGATGTCGGGAATGGAGTGTATAGTGCAGCAACTAAAATTATACTTATGGTTTTATTATATGCCTTATGGTTCTTATTATATGGTTTATGATTTTGAATTATGATGCACGCATGTTTGGAAAACGGAGGGGTAAATTATATGTTTTACTTATCAAACGATTTCATAAACTTGAGTTTCGGTCCACTCACCCTTAATGTTTTGATAACCCCTCCAGGTCGGGAAACTGAGGTAGAGGAGGAACCTGAGGCTGAGGCATAGATCTACTTCTGCGTACCTGATCCCCTGTTGGGCGGTGTACCCGCAGGTTTTACCTTAGAGTCGTGCTCGCATCTTGTAATTTTTGGTTTTCATCCCTTGTCTGACATTCGTTTAATTCGGATTTGATGTATGACTTTAATTTGATTATTTATGCATTTGATATTTTGAGGTTAAAATTGGTATGAATTATTGGGTGTCAGACGGGAGCAGGGCACGCCCCCTCGTGGTCCTCGTGGGATCGGGGCGGGTCCTGTCACCGTGCCCGAAATCTGAGGTCACATGCCCGAGACAAAACCAAATAGGTCTCATACCCGAGTTTATCCTTTTAGAAATCCAAGGCCATTTCATTAAAACCAATAAAGAAATACATACTCGTATAAGCACCGTATAAGGCCGAAACCTCGAAATACGTTCTTATACGTAACCACATACAAATGCACCCATGGCATCATCAAACAAGTAATAAAACATATAATAAACATTTATGCATGCACCAATTTAGAAAACAAGGTCCACTCACAGACCGTCCGAGCTGCTGCCTCGATCTGCGTGCCATACGGCTCCCCGAGCCGATCACCGTCACCGGGACTCCCAAATCTGTCCAAACCATATCTAAAGGTTACTACTAACCTATGCAAGTCCATATTAAAAACCCTAAACTTTCCCGGAAAAGTCAATGTGCCCCGTACACGTTTCCAGAGGTGAAAAACCTCAATTTGACAAACTTAACGATCTCTGATCGACCCGAAACCACCACCATTGGATCCGGATCGTCGAAACCTTTAAAATGACCCTGGACCCACTCAAAACACTGTTCACACGCGCCCCCACGCGCCGGTCAACGTAAAAGTCAACTTTGCTACAGTACCTGGTGACGTCATCGCTGACGTCATCTGACAGCTGTCAGGTCTGACATGTCAGACTCTGACAGGTGCCAAGTGTCAAGCTCCCATTGGTCCACGTCACTGTGCTGTCAGTGCCACGTGTCATTCTAACATGTGCCACGTGTCATGACGGCACTGGTCCACGTAAGTGCCACGTGTCAGCCCCTGATTAGGCCACGTCACTGACATGTCAGTGCTGACTGTGCACTGACATGTCAGTGCTGACTGTGCACTGACATGTGACACGTGTCGTACTCTTATTGGCCCATTTTCTGACATGTTAGCTGACATTTTCAGGCCTGACAATGCTGACGTCATCCCTGACATGATGACGTCAGCAGGATGACGTCATCAGTCATCCCCGTCTTCACGCCGGGTCGACCCGAATGTCTGTAATCGGGTCGCCGTGACCCGCGGCTTGACCCGGCCGGTTCTCCCAGCTCCGGCCACCAAAACACTCCCCGTTTGTCCCATTCTCTTCGTCTCATCTCAACCTAGAGTTCTATGGCCCTAAAAACTAAGAACAACCTCAAAAACTATACCTTCCAAGTTCATCAATGGCGGCCGTGACTACCTCCGCCGTTCACGGCCGTTACATGCCATCTAAGCCTTCGAAAACAATCCTAAAAGAACCCTAAGACCTCTAGGAACATTTCCCAATCCCTAGATTTGATTAAAACACAACAAAAATCAATTTCCAATTTTTGAAAGAAAACTCACCCACGGGTTCTCTCTCCCCGCCGTGTCCTCCGCCGTGGCTGGCCGTGGCCTGCCATCCCCAGCCTCTTTCCACCACCTCACGGTCATGTTCAGCTCGCACAAGCAATGAATGGTGATGGTGTGTGTGTGTTTTGGGTTTTTGAAGAAAATGGAGAAAATGGAGGATTATGGGTTATGGGGTTCGGGTTTGAGGATGAACAAAGAAGAGTGATGGCTGATGAGAGGGAGATGGGATGGATGGTGAGGATTTGAGAGATTAAGTTTAGATGAATGGTTAGGATTGATTGATGAAAAGGTTAATTATTAAATTAATTAAATAATATTATTTTATTATATAGATCCACAAATTGGGGGATTTAGCCAATAGGATGAGTGACACTTGTCACTCATCCATGGGACCCACTAAAAATATATGCCCAATCAGATTTCGCCAAATTATCCCCGTCTCGAAGTTCTTGCATAGTGAAATCGAACTTCCGTGACCTATAACTTCCCCGTTCGAAGTCCGATTTCAGCGTGCCGCATGCCTATGGATTCATATCGTCCTGCTCTACGTAACGGTCCTTGGCCCTCGGCCATCGGACCTCTCAGTCAAAAAGTCAACATTTGACCCCATTTAACCAAAATTACCAAAATGCCCCTAAACTTCCGCACATCATAACTTCCTCCTCGAACGTCGGAATTGAACGTGTCACATGTCTATGAACTCGTGACGTCACGAACTACGTCACGGTCATCGGTCAAAGTAAGTTTGACCTCGCGAACGAAAAGTCAACGTTTTACCACGACTAGGGGCAAAACGGTCATTTTGCATCGTTCGTCCGATTTCGCTCTACTAATCACGGATTATCCTCACTAATCGTGATTAGCCACTAATCTAATCATGGAATTTGGGACGGGTCGTTACAAAACCCACTAATAGGATGAGTAACACTTGTCACTCATCCAAGGGCCCTACTAAGCTATCCTTATCCAATTGGAATCAGCCAAGTGTAACATTCTCGGGGTTTCGTGATTAGTGCCATTTTCACGCTCCTGACCATAACTCTCCCGTTCAGACTCTGATTTCAGCGTGCGGCCTGTCTACGGACTCGTGACGTCCCGATCTACGTCACGTCATGGGTCAAAGATTGAAATACAGTCCAAGTCAAAAATCAACAAATCTCCCCAACTAGGGACAAATCGGTCATTTTACATTAAAATTTCAACTTTACCAAATCCGAAAAGTCCGAGGTGTTACAATCGTGACGTCCCGATCTATGTAACGGACCTTGGTCAAAATCCAAAAAGTGTCCCGGGTCAAAAGTCAATAATTTTCCCTTTCTAAGGGCAAAATAGTCAATTCGTAATTAAAATTCTGAAATTACAAATTAACGAAAGTTCGGGTTGCTACATTTGTTAACTTAGATATGTGTGAGTAGTTTCTTTAAGAATTCAGGCTATTTGAAGTCCTAGCTATGTTAGTTCTTATTTAGATTTCTAGTTCTTGATTGTTGTTGTGATTGGATTTGTTGGATTAATGCGTTTTATAAACTCAATTTACACCTATAAGGTTGATCACCTTGTTTGTGTACAATTGTAGATGTAATTGCTTGACGGACCATAATATCATCTTGCAATTTCTAGCATCATGTTTAAGAGGAGGACTTTTATTCGTAATCTAAACTCATAACCTACTAGAATTGCACATCACTTTTCTAGGGATAGTGTAGTGTCATCAAATCTTCTTTGTGTTTTATGCATTATCCCGCATCATCGATAATAGACGTTTAATAGTGGACATCACGTTTTAAACGTACAATCTAAGAGAAGATAATATGTGTGGGGTGAGCCTTAACCAGACTCCTACACGGGCACTTAATTCAGAAACATGCATAGTAATCAGATCAAAGAAATCTAATGGGAACTATAATTGGTAAAGGTGGATAATAAGCTCTAATTCGTCTTAATGAATCAATCAATAATCAACCTCATTTTCATCACTTTACATTGTGTTTTTGCATCTCAATTTCGTGCTAATCATCACTCAAAACCCCCCAACGTTTTTGTGTCTTTTTAACCAAGTTATTTCATTCTAAATTAAGTGGATTCACGTTGAACAAGTCCTCGAGGGATTGACCTTTGCAAACCTACTATACTCGTCATATGATTTTATGCACTTGCAAAGTATTACACTATGAGTTATCATTCATCATTCTTTATTGGATAAAACTTCTATCATGCTAATCTACAACTATCAAATTTTTACTTTGTATAATAATGTGTAATTTGACTTCGAAAACTTTCCAATTAAAAAAAAAGTTAGTAGAAAGTGTCAAAATGGAATTCGAAATGAGAATATCAAACTAGTTAGAATTTTCATTATAAACTATTTTTAAATTTTTTTAATATTCTCTTAAATTATTTCATTTTTATTTCTATTTCATTTATAATTTAATTTATTATCTCTTTTATTTCCTTTTAACCCTAAAACTAATCCACTAATCACCATTTTCTCATTAATTCTCTCTGTTTAACTGATCACATTCTCTCTCCCCAAAGCTTATCTTCATCTTCTTCTCTGCAAAGAGAACATTGGTTGCTTTGATCGGCTCGACACCATCATGCTTTTACCTTACTCATTTTAAAGAATTATCTTCAAAAAGAAATGGAATGCCCTAGAAACTAAAAAGCGCGCGATCTAGTTTTTCTTCCTCTATTGATTGTCTTCTTTAATGCTGTAGAAGAGCGAGAAGTTTTTCTCTGCTCCATTTCTGTTCCGCTTATCAGGATCACAAGTTGTGAGAATTGAAGTTTTCTTTTACTTTTTTGGGTCTTTATCTGAGGTTTTTTTTCAATTAGAATGAAAGATCTTGATCGACTCTTAGTTCTATTCTGATTTGACATAAATTCGAAGCCAAAAAGTCACACCAACATGCTTAAAGATTGAAGTTTACATAACCCCATCAAGATTTCCTAGACAGACTCTGTGTTGAATGATTCAAATTGATATTTTGTGTTGACCAATAGCTTGAAATTGACTTAACTCAATTCTTGATGATCCTGCTCTGCTGCCCTTCTCTCCCTCCAAAAGAAAGCACACACATTTACGGGAACCTATACTTGAGGCAGAAGCTGAAACCCACTCGGGAAAGTCGTCAATGAAGAACAGTGAAATTGCCGAAAACGCCAATGAACGTAAGGCTTTCTCCTTCATAATCTCAATGTTCTTTAATTTTCTTCAACTTGGATGTCTTAATTGTTTCTTCTTTATGTTATCACTTAAAAGGGTTTCTATTGTTTATATTGCCCGGGTCCTCAATTTGAATCTGTTGGTAAAGCCGATTTGTACAAAGGATGCCTAAATCAACAAATTTGTGCTATTGCTCCATAAGGCACTGACCCAGGTTTTCTTTTTCTTTGTTTTGGATTGCTCTGAGTAATTGGAGTATGATTATTAACATTTAGAAGAGAAAGTAGAATTTGATGCATTATGTTAATTTCATGAAACTGTTGATTCTGATCATAGATAGTTTAGCCATAGTCCCTAGTCATGTTGCCACACTTGAATAGTAAGTCCAAATTTTCAAGGTATATGTATTCTCAAAGAAATTCATAGGCACTTGATATTGTGGAGGCACTTGATATTGTGGCATTTCATTAAGTTTGGAGATGTGTGTTAATATGTTATGCATCAGAATAGTCTCGGATTATTGAATTGGTTTGTGTAATTATGTGATAAGCTGATTTATTAGTAGAAGGATAATTTACAATATAAGAATAGAGACTATAATTTTCTTTTTTTTGAAAACCTTGCTTTTGTCATATATCAATTGTTGCTCTTCTTAGCAGTTCCAATAAGCTTTCCTTTTGTGAGTGATTCTACTGAACAAATTGTATAGCCAATGACATGCGCTAAGTATTAAAGTTGCGTTTCATATATCAGTAGTTGGGCTGCAAGCGCTATTTCAATTTTCTCTAGGTAATTGTTGCAAGGCATGTAATGCAAGCAAGCCTACAATGTAATCAACCCCTGTGTCATTTTCATCATTTGTGCTATTGTGCAACTTCTTGTTTCATGCAGACCGTTGTTCGATTCTTTTTCTTCTTTACAAAAACATCTCCTATGACTCAAGAATGATTTTGTCTTTATGATTTTTTCATTATCTTTGTCCAGACGTGGTTGCAATTGCAGAAAGGATGGCCACTGTAAAGTATAAGATAATGGTTTTATCAGGAAAATGTGGAGTTGGAATGAGCACATTCTCCACCCAACTTGCATTTGCACGGGCAGCCATGAATTTCCAGGTGGATCATCTCGACATTGACATTTGTGGTCTAAGATGCTTGGCATTGAAGGTTAAGAAATCCACCAGAGGAACCTTAGCTTGTCTCTTGTCTAAGTTGAGTCCAACGTCGAGGTCATGTCAATTGGGTTTATGCTTCCTGATCCTGATGACGCTATTATATGGAGGCCCACCCGCAAAAATGTCCTCATCAAGCAATTCTTGAAGGATGTTTATTAAGGCAAGCTTCATTTTCTCATCGTTGATGCTCCTCCCAGAATGTCAAATGAGCATATCTCCATCGTCCAATACCTTGCTGCTGCGTCAATAGACGGTGTAATCATCGTCACCACTCCACAACAAGTCTCCCTCATTGATGTTGATAAAGAAATAAGCTTCTGCAAGAAGGTTAGAGTCGAAGTTGTTAAGAACATGAGTAGATTGTGCCGGCCAATGATGGATTTCAAGTTTTTGAGGATGACAGAGATGGGTGAGCAAATGGATGTCACAGAATAGGCTAGAACGCTTCTGAAAGTGAAATTGCAAGAATTTTTAGATATAATAGCTTGCAAAATGAAGTGTTTGATAGTAGCTGCGGTGGCGGCGAAAGAATGAGCACATAAATAGAGGTGCCATTTCTGGGGAAGGTGCCGATAGACACTCAGCTTTGCATGGCGGCAGAAGGTAGGTCTTGTTCCATCGATCAGAAGTGCGGGGTGAGTGCACCAACACTGAAGAGAATTGTAAAAATGATAGAAAATCGGGAATTCTCTACAATGGCCATAGAAAACGGTGCATAAAGATGATCAGATTTTGCCATCTGATTTTCATAGATCAAGATTTTGTTTATGTTTCAAACACTTGACATGTGTTTATTTATAATTATTATTATTTTCTTTGAGGATGGTAATGGTTTTATATGATATGTTTTCATGTTTTTATGCTTTTGTGTCTCCATTTCTTCGTCTCTCTATGTTTATTTATAATAATTATTATTTTCTTTGATTCATCAACTCCAACCTCGCACGAAAGTTGAGAATGTCCACTCTGAATCATGATTTTCCTTTTATTCTCTAATCTTTATAAAAAAAAATCGTTCTTATAATAATATGATCTTATGATATATCTATTAATAAACTCATGATGAATCAAGCACAACTTTATGAAGAAAAATCGTTCTTTCGGGTCATTTTCGGGTCAACCTGTTATGACCCGTTTAATAAACAGACAGATTTCGCGTCAACCTGTTAACCCGTATAATGACTTGTTAACCCGTTTAATAAATAGGTAGATTTCAGGTTAACAAGTTAACTCATATATTGGCTTATATATTAACCTATTTAATAAACGTGTCATTACTAACTCATATATCTACCAATTTACCTACCTAAATACCTATTAAATCTTATAATTTAAACATGTTAAACATATTAAACCGGTTAAACGGTTCATAGGTTAATTGGATTTTGAGTACGATTTGTTTATTAAATGGGTTGCACGGATTACGCGGGCCATTAACAGGTCGAGTTCGAATTAGATATTTTTGACACGATTATTAAACAGATCGAATTCAAATTGGGTATAAATAAGTAAAATAGAATTTATGACACGATATTTATAGGTGAAAAATGGCTCAAAGTTATAATTGAAGTGACATTTTTCAAAGTATATATACTAAAACCAAGTCAGGTTTTGCACGGTTCGAACAGTGCAATTCCTATTTTATCCTTATTTTTTTTGTTTTAATTTGTTTTGAATAGTGAACTGTCATTTTTGTCCTTTTTTTTCCTTTTCTTTTTCTTTTATATTTTTTTTCTTTTCCTTTTTCCTTTAATTTATTTTTTTTCCTTTATACATATCAAAATTTTTTTTCCCTTTTTTTCTTTTCCTTTTTTTTCTTTTCCTTTATATTTTGTTTTCTTTTCCTTTATACATATCAAAATTTTTTTCCTTTTCCTTTTTTTTTCTTTTCCTTTATAATATATTTTTATTTCTTTTATTTTTTTTCTTTTCCTTTATATTTTTATTTTTTTCCTTTTCTTTATAGATATAAAAAAATCACTACTCATTTATGGAAAATTAGTGATACTCAATTCAATAATTTCGCGACAAGGTCTAATTGCTAGTCTATAGCTATAATCACATAACATACTTAGTTAACGTATATTAATATTTATTTATTAATTACTATATTTTAAAAGTGAAAAATATTGCCTTTATCAATCATTGAACATATTATATTACTAATCACTATTTAATAATTTCTCAAGTGATAGACACGAACCACACTTCAAAAAGGAAAAATAGCAGTACTTTTCCCCGTACAAGTTATATTATCATGATTAGTTTTCTCTATTCTTCAGAACACAATTATGATCCGAGAGGGACCGCAATTCGAAGATAGGAGGGCTTGCAGCCGAAATATACTCAATTTGTGTCTCCGTATCAACATCAGAACCCAAAATCGATCAAAGGTGGGTCCCAAAATTGCGCCTCAATCGGCCCACAATCAGCCGAAGAACCTATCGGATGAGTTAGAAGAAGATTTGTCGTTCCCCAATTTCTCTCCTTTCCGTCTCTCACGTCATCCCTCCTTTCCTAGGGTTTTCTTCCCCTCTCTCTCTCTAAAGTAAAATTGCATTCTCTCTAACTAAATAAAACCAATTTTTCGGGAAAGGATTGATGCAATCCCTTACTCCTTTAGAGAGCTTAGGTATTCATCTCTTGCTTTTGGTTAACTTCAATTTATTCTTTTATCTTCAATTTATTACTAAGAATGAATTTACGTGACCTTTCGTTTCTACTCTTCTGCGATCTAATCCGCTTCTTTATCGAAGATTGTAGTCAAGACTGAAGCTTTTCCTCTGCAAAGATTGACGAGCGATTTGAAGCGTGCGGTCCTCCGGCATTTGAAGGTTGCGGTCTACTGCGATTTGAAGCTTCTTTTCACGATTAGGTAAAATAATGTACTTAATTATTGATTCAAACCAGCCTCTCTCTGTTTCTCAAGGTATCACCCACACCCACCTGCAAATTTGCAATCACTAAGAGAAAATCAGCCACATGCATCAACCATCACCACCATGATCCGATCTCTCTGTTTTTTTTATTTATATACAATTTCTTGCAATCTGATTTAAGAGTAGAGCTACTTTGATTTGGGAATATGAGGTAAAGATAAAATGGCATGGGCGGTGACCCTTAGTGATTTGGGTGTTTTCAGTCATGTTTGAAGATTGAGATCTTAGAATTGTTGTCAATGGTCCTTTGGTTATTTGTTGTTATTTTGGGTTTAATACCTTAAAAAACCAAATGAAGCAATCCCAGGATATTGTGTGAAGTGGATGTGTATGGGTTGTTTGATTTCAGAAATTTCAGGTACTAACAAATGAATGAACAGATGGATATGTAGATGAAATGGATGTGGTTGTGTTCTTAGCTTAGTTAGCAGTCTGATTAGCTTAGTTAAGCTGCCAAGCTTTTGGATTTGAATAATAAAATTAAGGAGCTCAATAAGCCCTGTTGGATTAATTTGCATAAATGTGCAGTTTTATTTAATTAGATGTATCAATTCTGACTTCATGTCTACACCTTAACTTCACAGTTTGCATGAAGTATTTTTTTTTTTAATCATACATAACATGCTTACTGAAGTATATGTTTCATTTTGGCTTATACTGGCTTAAAGTTATCCTCTCTTTCTGACTGTTGTCAAATATATTATATTATGTGATTTCCGGAGTATTTCAGGGTAGATTGCTTCTTTCTTCCCTTTCTATAATCTACATATATTCCCACGCTTTCTTTTGTTTTCAGCTGTCATATTCTTACAAATTATACAAACTAGGATAGCTTGCATGCTACACTTTTTAAGCCTTGATTTTTTTTTTTCCAAGGATTAAAGAACGTACCATTGGGTTTTCGAGAAATCTAGAGGTATATATATTTTTTTTCAGTTGCTTAATTTCTTTTTTCTGCCTCTATTTTTCCTTCGGTTTCTCATCTCTCTTTCTCATTGTTCGAGTTCATGTTTTTCTTATGTTTGTTGTATGGGTTCATATTTGTCTGATGTTAATTGGGTAGTAGTTAGAATCATTTTGGCTTTTTGGTTGTTAATGATCTCCATAAACTGTTGAATTTTAACTCTTAAATATTTTTTTCGTAGTTTGGGTTCATATTTTTTCGGCGTTAATTGGAAATAATTTTGGCGATTTGTTGTAAGTTCGCTGGTTAGAAATTTTCATTGGATGATTTATAGGTTTGCATATGTTAAATTGATATTTCTTCCTATTTATATATTTTTTTTCTTATTTCTCATTCAAATCTAGAAACTTTTATGTGTAACTTATATAGTTTTTTCCAATTTCATTTGGGAAGCTTTATTAAGTGACTTCATGTTCTGTCTTCTGAGAGGGAGCAAATTTTTGTTATCTGTGATAACCGTTATTGCGTAAATTTATGTTCTTACAATTCAACTCTCAATCCAAATATAAATGTAAGTTCCACATATTTTCTTCTGTTTTCGGTATGATTAGGCTGTTTTAAACTTTTGTATCTTCATTTTTTGATAGGACTGGTGAAGAAATTATCACGTTTTGAAGAGGTATTTAGGTAAGGTTCATGTAATTCAATTTGGTTATAATTTGTTTGCTCATTAAGGTTTCTTATTCATATGGATTCTGTACGCTTTTATGAAATTATTAATTGAAATCTGTTCAATCCATGCTTATAGTTTAGTTGTCATTTGCATGGTTTGGGCAAAATTGATGTCTTCTTTTCTTATAAAGCTGTTGAAATTCATAATGTGTTGATGGTTTGGGCTCCAATTGATCTCCATTTTTTTGCCATGATGAAAACACATTGATTGCAGCTTATGTTCTGAATATGCTTTACATATAATAGTTTCTGTTCATTTTGAAGTTAGACTTACAATTTGATCATAATATTGAATAGATTTCCCTGATTGCTAATATCGAATTTCAAATTTACAAGGTTTTCAAATTTACAAGGTTTAGATATTGTGTTATTTTTACCATTGATTGTAAACATTTACTTCCAAACTATCTATTATGCAAATTTACATTATACTGTTTTAAAAATAATTTTTTGACCCCCGACATTGCACAGACTTCTTTCTAGTATTGGCTTAGAGTCGATATTGAGTAGGAGGATCTTTTTTTTTCTTTTCCAGATATTGGGTAGGAAACTCCTGTAAGAGTCGAAATCCGCCTCTTTTCTATTTTTTTTATGGGTGATTTCATATTTGGAGTAATAATGGCTACATTACTTGGTTAAGAATTTATGATGTCGTCAGGAAATTATAGGCTTGTGTTAGTGCAACTTTGAGCGAATCAGTTCTTAGGGTTAATGCCATCTGTATGTATTGAAGAGTTGGAAAACAATAGTATGTCTTCTTGATTTCACATTATAATTGCACAATTTGCAAAAGAAAAGGTGATGAGTTGTGGCGTTTTAGTACACATTCTTGCTTGCAAAAGGATGATACTGGGAAAAAGAAACGGGCGGGTATGTGATGTGAACTGTTCCAACCCGGAATAATTCGGTTGGGTCAGATCAGGGTTTCCTCGACCGATTGTGTTGAACAATCTAAATTGATGTTTTATTTTGTTTTGACTTTGAACTTATAAACTGACTCAACTCTCTGTGATTCCCCTTTGTTTCCCTTCTCTCCTTAGAAAGCAAAACTCACACATTTACGGGAACCTATACTTGAAGTAGAAGCTGGAACCCACCTGGAAAAGTTGTCAATGGAGAACAGTGAAATTCTCGAAAACGCCAATGAACGTAAGGCTTTCTTCTTCATAATCTCAATGTTCCTGAATTTTCTTCAATTCGCATGTCTTCATTTTTTCTTCTTCATGTTATCATTTAAAAGAATTCCTACTGTTTAGATTGCCCAGGTCCTCAATCTGAATCTGCTGGGAAAGCCGATTCGTGCGAAGGATGCCCAAACCAGCAAATTTGTGCTACTGCTCCAAAGGGCCCTGACCCAGGTTTCTTTTCTTTCTCTTATCCTTGAAGCTATATGGTTTTTTGCTCTCCCTTAGCTGTAGCTTTCGAGCCTTGGTTAAATTATTCTTTGTTTTGGGTTGTTGTGAGTAATTGGACTATGATTATTAACTTTTAGAAGAGAAAGCAAAGTTTGATGCTTTATGTCACTTTCATGAAATTGTTGATTCTGGTCATGGTTTAGCCACTCCCTAGTCATGTTGCCACACTTGAATAGTATGGTCAAATTTTCAAGGTCTATGTCTTCTAAAAGAAATATCTAGGCATTTGATATTGGGGCATTTTATTGAGTTAGGACGTCCGATTTCTGGGATTTTATTGATATTTATCGGAATAGTCTCGGATTTATTGAACGAGTTTGAGTAATTACGTGATAAGCCGATTTCTGGGGAAAAGGATAGTTTACGATATAACAGTAGTGACTATAATTTTCCTTTTGCAGACCTTGTTTTTCTCAAGTATCCATTGTTGCTCTTCTTAGTACCAATAAACTTTCCATTTGTTTTGGGTGAGTCTATTGAACAAATTGTCTACCAATGATATATGCGAAGTATGGAAGTTGCGTTTTATATTAGTCTCTGGGTTGCAAGTGCTATTTCAATTTTTGTTAGGTAATTGTTGCAAGGCATCCAATTCAAGCCACCATACAATGTAATTGGCCTGTGTGTCATTTTCATCATTTGTGCAACTTTTCAAATTCTTGTTTCCTGTGGGCTATTTGGTCTATTCTTTTTCCACTTTACAAAACCATCTCCTATGACTCAAGAATAATGTGCTTTTGTATTTATGGTTTGTTCATTATCCTTTGCCCAGACGTGGTTGCAATTGCAGAAAGGATGACCACTGTAAAGCATAAGATATTGGTTTTATCAGGAAAAGGTGGGGTTGGAAAGAGCACATTCTCCACTCAACTCGCATTTGCACTGGCAGCTATGGATTTCCGGGTGGGACTTCTCGACATTGACATTTGTGGCCCAAGCATCCCAAAGATGCTTGGCGTAGAACGTCATAATATCCACCAGAGCAACATCGGCTGGTCTCTTGTCTACGTAGAGTCCAACCTCGGGGTCATGTCAATTGGGTTTATGCTTGATCCTGATGCCGCTATTATATGGAGGGGCCCTCGAAAAAATGCGCTCATCAAGCAATTCTTGAAGGATGTTTATTGGGGCGAGCTAGATTTTCTCGTCGTTGATGCCCCTCCCGGAACCTCAGATGAGCATATCTCAATCGTCCAATATCTAGATGCTGCTTCAATAGATGGTGCAATCATCATCACCACTCCACAACAAGTCTCCCTCATTGACGTTCGCAAAGAAGTCAGCTTCTGCAAGAAGGTTGGAGTTCATGTCCTCGGAGTTGTTGAGAACATGAGTGTATTGTGCCAGCCAATGATGGATCTCAAGTTTTTGAGGATGACAGAGATCGGTGAGCAAATAGATGTCACAGAATGGGCAAGGGTGCTCCTGAAAGAGAGATTGCCAGAATTTTCAGATATAATTTCCTGCACTGAAGTGTTTGATAGCAGCCATGGTGGCGCGGAAAGAATGTGCAGAGAAATGGGGTTGCCATTTCTGGGGAAGGTGCCAATGGACCCTCAGCTTTGCAAGGCGGCTGAAGAAGGTAGGTCTTGTTTCATCGATGAGAAGTGCGGGGTGAGTGCCCTTGCATTGCAAAAAATTGTAGATAAAATAATGAAAAATCAGGGGTTCTCTACAATGGCAGTAGACAATGGTGCAGAGAGATGATCAGATTTATTCATTTGATTTTCATAGGTGAAGATTTTGTGAGATGATCAGATTTATTCATTTGATTTTCGTAGGTGAAGATTTTGTTTATGTTTCAAACCCATGACACGTGTTTATTATAATTATTATTTTATATGCGGATGGGAATGTTTTTGTGTGACATGTTTTCATGTTCTTATGTTTGTGTCTCCATTTCTCTCCATCCAGCACAAGTGTACAAGCTGTAGACCCCCTGCACTAACGTAGGACCTTATTGTCGTAATACTACAATATCAAATTTGTATCTCCCATCACTGGACACTTCTAAATGGGAATGCGTCATATCTCTGGGTGATCGGTATATCAAATTTTCCCTCCCATCTTTTGCTACAGAAATTTTAATTGGTTTTTTTTTTCTCATTACTTTTTACCAATCTGCTTCTGCGGTCATCTTTCTCCGAGAAGAATGGCGTCGAGCCCACCTAAATTCTCAATGCCATCTAGGTCACCACTGATTTCTAGCTTTGGCAAATATGGTTTGTGTGTATCATCATTCATCACCTAACCATTTGTTAATGGTCTTGTTTATTTCATGTTGTGGTGTTGATTTGGAAGAATCAGCCGACTGGTGGCCAGGGTTGCTCTTTGGAGAGATGACATTGAACTAGTAGTAGTTGTTAACGACTTTTTCATCAACACCGAATACATGGCAAACTTTCAAATTTCAAACTAACATTGATAATGTTTGTCTATTGTTAACTGTTATTCAACATGGAGGCTTGTGTGCCATTGATAGAAGGTTATTCAGACTCGAATGTAAAAATTGTATCAGGCGAGTTGATATGGTAGTTTTTGTTGTGCAATTATTGCTGTTTTTAGAAATGTTAAGGTTAATGTTATTGATAATGTGAAGTTGAACGTTGAAACATAGGAAAAGTGAAAAAAATAAATGTGTTTCCTCATAGAAAATAAAAGCCTCTCTCTCTCAAGCAATCACCCGCACCCGCCTACAAATTGCAATCAATAAAAGAAAATCAGCCATATGCATCATCCATCACCACCATAATTCGATCTCTCTGTTTTTCGTTTATCAACAATTTCTTGCAATCTAATTATAGTAGAGCTTTGACTTTGATTTGGGAATATTAGGTAAAGAAAAATGGCATGGGGCATGGGCGCTGACACTAAGCGATTTGGGTGTTTTCAGTCATGTTCGAAGATTGAGATCTTAGAGTTGTTGTCAATGGTCCTTTGGTTATTTTTTTTTTGTTATTTTGGGTTTAATACCTAAAAACCAAATGAAGCAAACCCATGATATCGTGTGAAATGGATGTGTTCGGGTTGTTTGATTTCAGAAATTTCAAGTACTAACAAATGAATGAACAGATGGATGTAGTTGTGTTGTTAGGTTAGTTAGTAGTCTGATTAGCTATTTATTTTATTTTACCAAATGGATGTGTAGATGATTTTTTTTAAACTTGATGTTGGTCATGAATTTGGTCTTTGTTTCGGTTAGTCTACGACTACAATTGTATCTGACCACTCATCTGGCAAGCTTCAAGTTCGAATTAATTTTATAAATTAAACGCTATAAATTTCAATTTTTCCTTTCAGAAAGTTATATGAGCACACATCTGAATTACATGAACTGCATATTGTGTGCAATTCGTATTCTAATTTCCAGTTGTATACTTCTTATTGTTTATTTGGGTATCGTATTCAGAGTTTATCTAGATTCCAAAATTTGGTAGAAGGTTATTCAGTCACATATAAAAACTGTATCATGGTAATAGTGGTTGTGCAGTTATTGCTATTTTTAGAGTGATTAATGTTAATGTTAATGATAATCACGCCTGATCCTACTCCCTCCTAACAAACGACCTACGATAGGATCCCACCTAAATACCCTAGAATAGTACTCCAGTGTCCTACTCCGGTCTGACAGAAACCTTGTTAGACAAGGGATAAACGTAATCTTGCTAGTTCATGCCTCCGTCTTTCGAACCTCGATTCCCGTGCAACGTCCTTGTAGGGTCACAAAAACTAAGAAACGTGAGTGGACAAAAAGAACTAGTTTAAAAATATATAGCTGTTATCCTCCGTTTTTCCAAAACCATGCATGTATACAAAAAAACATTTCAAAACCGATGCAAACAAAATATAGTTCATAATACTCGAAATACGTGAAACAGTTCTCGGATTGAAAATAAAATTTTATCATGTAAGACCCCAATAAGTCAACATAACCATCGTCAAACATCACATCCATCAACATAAGGATAGTGCATCAACCATAAACAATCAACCCACCGTCATTACAATGTCACACATGAAATCACTCCCACACTAGCAGGCACACCACATATACCCTCGGGAATCGGAGCCCAAGGCTCGACGTCTGAGTCATCACAACACAGTCTCACAAGCCATCATATCAATCCACATAATCAATCTATACCCAATATCAGCCCAGAACTCACATACAGTCAACTCATCATCAATACATATGTACAACATCAATCAAAACATCACAAGGAACTACCGGTAGGCCATCACATACACGCCTGTAATACAAAGCCCAGCTCGACGTCCGAGTCGCCATCACACACTAGTACCAAGATACAGAGCCCTGCTCGACGTCCGAGACTACTCAACCCAATATCAGAACATATCCACATGAATGCACATCACAATCCACAATCACAACCACAGATAATACTCATCTCAGTGTTCGGAGCCCCGTGCTTAATGTCTAAGACTCACATCCAATCTAGATAATCATCACACATCATCATAACACATATAATCGATCCAACTCCAAATAACACTCATCACCATAGTTTATATCCTCAATGACAATAAAACATACTCATATCACATCCTATATTATATATCAGAAAACATAATCAAAATCTCATTTCAAAAACCCGGACCTAAGCCCAAAACCAATATACACATCGTGCCTCGTAAAACATGCATAGGAAACATTTTCCATGAAGACTACTCGAAAATCACAAGATAGTAATAAAGCCACTTATTTTCATAGATCAAACCTTGTTCAGCCCAAATCTACACTTAAAACCAAAATCTGGAACATATACTCGAGGAAAACCTCGTAAAATGAGCCCTCGAGTAACTTCCGTAAAAACCATCCAAATCATAAAAAATCATTGGAAAACCAACATCATAGTCTTTCAAATCACAAACCATGCCAAATCCCCAATTTCACATTCGAACCAGACATCAAAACAGAATATACTGAAATCCACGAAAAAAGTGCAATATTATATTAATTAAATATTCTTAAATCACCAAAAAATCCGATAAATTTTCCAATCACTCAATTATCATAGAAACACGTATTAAAGCATTTACAACTCATAAATATGCATGTATAACATTTTGGTAAAATAAAACGTCCACTCACACACACACACACACACACACACACCTCTGAATCGTCGAATTCACCTTCGCACGTTTTCCGTAAATTCGGGGAATCATATAACCTGTCAAAAATCGCATTGTAAGGTCACAAACCATCCCATATAACTTCTATTTTAATCCCATTATTTTCCGGGATTTTTAAATGGATTTAAAACGGACCCTAAACCTTTGGACACCCAAAACTACCTTGAAACAGTGTCTGATCTCCTCGAAACCTGCGTCAAAATGTATATAACATCAAAAATATTGAAAACTGTGTTGACTACATCTCGGGAATCTCACCCACGTGGCCACACGCGCCTCCCAAAGTGGCTACGCATGGAAGTCACGCGCCTGCCACAGTACCCGGTTATTGTTTATCATCTTCAACCTTCCTCTCAACCCGTTTTTCTATAAAACGGATCGTCTGGCCCACGTGTTCGACCTGAGTTTATTTCATTTACTTTTTCAGTATTTATCTATTTTAATTCGACCAACATCTTCTAAACTAAATTAGAAAGAGATCTATATGGTCAAAACAAGTGAAAAACTCACCTAAACGACTCGAGCCGACAAAGATCTCACGACCAATTTCCTGCTTGCTGTTTGGACGATACGAGTGTCCAAATCCTTGTCTCTGAATCCTGTTAAGGTCATAGAGACCTCAAAGGAATGCTTCCAACTTTTTTGTCTCAAAGTTCTTGCCCAAAACCTAGGCCAACCAACCTATCCCGAAAAACCCACACGGGTTTCTTCTTCTTCACTCAGCTCGAACCCTCTTTTTCTTTCCTCTGGGCTTCTTTCTTTGCTCCTCTCTTTTTTCTCTCTTTCTTCACTTATTTCTCTCCTTCTCCCCTGCTCCTCTGTTTTCCATTCCATCTTCTTAGCTAAAAACACAAAAACACACTGTAAGACCCGTGTCCTAGAGGGAATGGTGAACAATCCCACATGCCTGCGAGGGGGAATGGTCTGGGAGAGGATGGTGGTGTGCCTTAAAGGTGTAGGCACACACCTATCTAGCACTAGGACTTTTGGGAGCTCAAGTGGATTTGGGGGGGGGGGGGGGGGGGGGGGGGGGATTAGAACCCCAAAGTTAAGCGAGTTGAGGCTGGTGCAATTTCATGATGGGTGACCCCCTGGGAAGTTGCACCATAAGCTCCCGAAAACTAAACCGTGAGGGCGAGGCCCAAAGCGGAAAATATGGTGCTAGATGAGTTGGGTCCTGACCGAGGAAGGTCGGGTCCTGAAAATTTTGCTGACAGGACCCATCCCAATCCCCTCGGGATTAACGCGGGATGACCCTGCTCCCGTCTGACATGAAGTGTCAGACAAGGGATAATTCCGACCTTTGCCCTCTCGGGCTATCAGAGTACGCCTGGATCGGGAGGAGGTATGTGATATCTCGGTCTCTGCTACAGTCCACATCCGCTATCAACCTAAAGGGCAGTCAAAACATTAAAAGCTGTGAGTGGTCAAAACAACCCATTTATAAAAACATTTCCATAGAAGACATTTGTACCCTTCATTAAAAAGCATGCATGCATTCGAAAACCATTTAACCAAAGAAACCATATGTGGGACTAAGCCCAAAACCATAATGAAATAGACCATACGAGCCACTGCCCAAATCCATAAGGAACCAATAAGGGACTCAGCCCAAAACCATAACCATACTGAAACCAAATACACGAGCGAATGCTCAAATCCTGTGCACACCTGTGCACACCACATATCACATATCATATATCCTATATAAGTCACACAACCAATCCTATCACGGTTTCCAAAGCTACGTACGTGCTACCCGGGTCTCAATTCGAGTCTTCTCAAAGTCAAGGTCAATGTCCGCAGACTACTCCGTGGTCCACCCAGGCCAACGACCTTCCCCGGGGGAGATAGAACAAGTACGGAAGGTATATGAACATATATATACATAACATAAATATCCATGCCCGGTTCCCCTGAACCGTCATGATCCATAGCATCCATGCCATTCATATATATATATATATATATAATCCTCCATGCACGGTTCCCATAAACCGTCATGTACCACCATAACATAACAAGGGTTCATGCCGGTTCCCATAAACTGTCATGAACTTGGAAATCCATATAGGATCCCTGACCCGAAATCGTAACCATAAAGTAACTCGGTCTCGTGCCCGAACATAAGACACCAGCTGGGCGCCGTGCCCGATATGTAAGACCCTTGTCCTGGAGGGAACGGTGAACATTCCCATATTCCTACGAAGGGGAATGGTCTGGGAGAGGATGGTGGTGTGCCTTAAAGGTGTAGACACACACCTATCTAGCACTAGGCCTCCATTGGCCGCACTAGTTAAGGTGGTTACCTTCCAGGCGTGAGGTCTTGGGAACAAAACCTTGCGGGCGCAAGTTGTGCCCAAAGAGGACAATATAGGGTTAGATAGAGGGTGTCGCTGTGCAACTCTGACCTAAACTAGGCCTTTTTGGAGCTAAAGTGGCTTTGGGGGGGATTGGAATCCAAAGTTAAGCGAGTTGAGGCTGGTGCAATTCCATGATGGGTGACCCCCTGGGAAGTTGTACCATGAGCTCCCGAAAACAAAACTGTGAGGGCGAGGCCCAAAGCGGACAATATGGTGCTAGATGAGTCGGGTCCTGACCGAGAAGGTTCGGGTCCTGACAATTTGACAGGACCCATCCCAATCCCCTCGGGATTAACGCGGGATGACCCTGCTCCTGTCTGACACGAAGTGTTAGACAAGGGATATTTCCAACCTTTGCCCTCTCGTGCTATCAGAGTACGCCAGGATCCGGAGGAGATATGTGATATCTCGGTCTCTACTACAGTCCACATCCGATGTCAACCTGAAGGGCAGTCAAAACATTAAAAACTGTGAGTGAACAAAACAACCAGTTTATAAAAACATTTCCATAAAGAAGACATTTGTACCCTTCACTAAAAAGCATGCATGCATTCGAAAACCATTTAACCAAATGAACCACATGTGGGAACTAAGCCCAAAACCATAATGAAAACGACCATATGGGCCACTGCCCAAATCCATAAGAAACCAACCATTTAGGCCATGCTCAAAACCGGTGCACACCACATATCACATAACATATATATCATATATACATATAATTCACACAACCAATCCTGTCACGGTTTCCAAAGCTACGCGCGTGCTACCAGGGTCTCAATCCGAGTCTTCTCAAAGTCTAGGTCAATGTTCGTAGACCACTGACCCTACCCGAGGTTATAGTAACCATATCCTTCTTGAGAGTAAGGAACCCAACTAGGGGTGAGTCCACTCAATCGGTGCTCCGTGACTACTACGGGGTCCACCCAGGCCAACGACCCTCCCTGGAGGAGATAAGACAAGTATAGAAAGGTGTATGAACATATATATACATAACACAAACATTCATGCCCGGTTCCCCTGAACCGTCATGATCCAATTCAAGGCCTCCAACAATGCTGCCGAGTATGAGGCTCTCCTTGCAGGGCTCCGCCTCGCTAAAACCATGGAGGCAGAACAGGTCAAGATCTTCAGCAATTCACAACTCATCGTCAACCAGATCAACAATGCCTATGAGGCGAAAGACTCTTCCATGGCAGCATACAGAGCACTGGAAAAGTCCCTTCTATGTAGTTTCCGCAGCTACGCTATCACTCGGATTCCACGCTCCGAAAACAGCGATGCCGACGCTCTGGCCCGACTCGCATCCTCCCTCGATGAGAAGTAAAGTCGAAGTGTACTGATCGAAATTCTGGATCAACCCAGTACACAATGCTCGGCGGTCTACGCCATCAACGCTAACGGCACGTGGATGGCCCCACTGATTAGATTCCTCGTAGATGGAACTCTTCCTTCTGATAAGATCGAGGCCAAAAAGGTCCGGAGACGGGCAGCCCGCTATACACTCATCAACGACCAACTCTACAAACGGGGCTTCACTTTGCCCCTTGTGAAATGTCTCGTCCCGGAGGCAGGCAGAGCCATTCTCGAGGAAATCCACGCCGGTATTTGCGGAAATCATTCTGGACCACGGTCATTGGCCCACAAGGCTTTCCGACAAGGTTTCTATTGGCCAACCATGCACGGAGACGCGACCGAGCTGACCAAGCAGTGCGATAAATGTCAACGGTTCGCCCCTCTCTTCCACCTACCTCTAGAAAACCTCACACCAATGGTCAGCCTCTGGCCCTTCTCACAGTGGGGACTTGATTTGATTGGGAAAATGCCGGCAGGGAAGGGCAAGATAGAGTATGCAGTGGTACAGTGGATTACTTCACAAAATGGGTAGAGGTGAAAGCTTTGTCTTCTATTACCACGGCCCAGATCGAAACGTTCGTCTTCCAGAACATTATCTGCCGTTTCAGTCTCCCCCACACAATCGTCACGGACAATGGGAAGCAATTCGACAACACACGCTTCCGTGCCTTTTGTGACAGACACAACATCCGCCTTTGCTTCGCCTCACCAGCTCACCCTCAGTCCAACGGCCAAGTTGAGGCCATACACAAAATCATCAAGCATACACTGAAAACGCAGCTGGACGAGGCCAAGGGCAAGTGGTCTGAAATTCTCCCCAACGCACTCTGGTCATATCGGACATCCTACCGCACATCTACAAATGAAACCCCCTTCTCGTTAACTTTCGGAACGGAAGCAGTCATCCCCGCTGAACTAAGCGAAACTTCTTACCGAGTGTCGTCCTATGAGCCTGAACAAAACAACCATCAGATCGCACTCAGTCTAGACCTCATTGAGGAGCACAGGGAGCAGGCCAACCTCAGAAACATCGCCTACAAGCAGCGGCTTTGCAACTACCATAATGCCAGAGTCAAACATCGGGGTTTTCAGGAAGGCGACTGGGTCCTCCGAAAAGTCAGCCTTGCCACCAAGGATAGCTCAGCCGGGACTCTCGGTCCCAATTGGGAGCGTCCATATTGGGTTACCAGAATCTGCCGGCCCGGAACTTACGAACTGGAAGACCCAGATGGGTGAAGGCTGGGCCACCCATGGAATGCCGACCATTTGAAGAAATACTACATTTAGGACTCTGTATTTTTTCTTTCTTATAACTTGCTGTACTTGCACCCGTTATTTATAAACTTCCATTTATCTAGCCTTGCAACATCACATTACGACTCAAACTAAACGAGTCGGTGTACAGCCCTACTCGGCTTGCACCACCATTACGACTCAAACATACGAGTCGGGGTTCAGTCTTACTCGGCCTACACCCCAACACTTGCTATTTTGACTCAAACTAAACGAGTCGATGTACAGCCCTACTCGGCTTGCACCACCATTACGACTCAAACATACGAGTCGGGGTTCGGTCTTACTCGGCCTACACCCCAACACTTGCTATTTTGACTCAAACTAAACGAGTCGGTGTACAGCCCTACTCGGCTTGCACCACCATTACGACTCAAACATACGAGTCGGGGTTCGGTCTTACTCGGCCTACACCCCAACACTTGCTATTTTGACTCAAACTAAACGAGTCGGTGTACAGCCCTACTCGGCTTGCACCACCATTACGACTCAAACATACGAGTCGGGGTTCGGTCTTACTCGGCCTACACCCCAACACTTGCTATTTTGACTCAAACTATACGAGTCGGTGTACAACCCTACTCGGCTTGCACCACCATTATGACTCAAACATATGAGTCGGGGTTCGGTCTTACTCGGCCTACACCCCAACACTTGCTATTTTGACTCAAACAAACGAGTCGGTGCACATCCCTACTCGGCTTGCACCACCATTACGACTCGAACGTTAGAGTCGGTGTACAGCCCTAATCGGCTTGCACCACCATTTCTACTCAAACATACGAGTCGGGGTTCGGTCTTACTCGGCCTACCCCTCAACACTAGCTGTTTTTAGACTCGAACATTAGAGTCGGTGTACAACCTTCCTCGGCCTACATCAACACTCAGACAAACAGAAATTGAAGGATTACTCGGTATACAGTTTTGTTTCAAGGAAAATCCATTTTCTATTTCAAATGCGCAGACCTATTATGCTCGGCCTGCAAGAGCTTTACAAAATTCGACCTCTCGGTCGTCCCCACTATTCTTAACCAAAAAACAAAAACGAAGAGGAGAAATACAAGCGTCCTACACTAGCTCTTCCACAGGCTACTCGGCTTGCTGAGCTCCCTCCACCCTTGGCTCAAGCTCCTTTTGAGGCTCCACCTGGTCGGCTTCCAGCTGGTCACTCGGCTGGTCACTTGGCTGGTCACTCGGCTGGCCACCGCCGCCTCCTTCGCCTTTTCCAGGTCGGCCTCCCTAGCAGACTTCACCCGACACAACTCTTTCCAGTGCTTCAGGCGGTCTTTCTCCTTTGCCTCGAGGTCGGCCTTCACCTGATCCCTGGAGGCAAGGGCCTCCTGAGTCTTCCACCTTTCGGCTTCCAACTTTCGAGTGAGGTCGGCCGCCTCTTTCATTGCCCTCTCGGCTTCCTGGAGCTTGGGGGTGAGCTCTTCCTGTTTCTGCTTCAGCCGCTCTTTCTCCCGCCGAGCCGCAGCCACCCTCCTCTGGCTGTTCCCAAACTGGAGGTACACCTCACCGAGAGCCTGCACATGACAACCATTAATAACTCACTCGGCCTAACATACCACACTTGGAAAATAGAAAAGAACTTACATTACTCAGTAGGAGCAGGGCTTTTTCCATTCTCTGGTCGGCCGACCGGCACTGCACCTCGACGAGCTCGTCCAATGGAGTCGAGGCCCCCTGACAGACCCCGTTCAGCAGAGGCACCATCTGTCTCGGACAACAGAGGGTGGCCTCGGCACTCGACCCCTCACCGATCGCCTCTCCATTGGTGAACATGCGAAGGTTCACGTCCCCCTTCCTCTGGAGCATCTCCAGGATCCGCACATCCAACCGAGGGGGGGGACGGCGGAGGGACGAAATCTGGGGCCGGCATAGTCCTTTTGCCCCCTATCTGCTCCTGAGCTGACTGGATCGTCTCGGCCTCTTTTCTGACCTTCAACTATCTGGGGTCAGGAGACAGGACTCGGTCTCCCTCCACGTTGCTTTGTTTCCTTTTGGGAGACCGCGGCAGAGGATTTGGCTGTCTGGGCTGAGAGGACGATACGTGCCTGGTACGCTCAGACCGCTCTGGCTGACCTCTGCCGGCTCGCTCTCTCTTCTTCCTGAGGATAAGCTCCAGGCGCTCGGCCGCCTTCGACAGTGAGGCAAATTCCCCAGAGCCCTGATCGGCCTTCATTCTCAACTGCTCACAGTCTTTGTAAATCCTACTCCCGAGATGATACGGAACTGCAACACCGAGAAACAGGTCAGAAACAAAAAAAAAATCACTTACCCTCGTCGGTATCGATGAGGCCGGCTTTTTATTGGAACCCAGGTAACCGAAGAATTCGTCGGTTCCGATTCAACTCGTCCAAGATCTCCCTTACTCGGTGGACGACCGCTTTCTCCTCTGGAGATATTTCTTCTTCTGGGAACAAACATGCACACCGAGAAATGGTCAGCCATAATACTCATACTTAAGCATACAACATATCAACATTTACATGAACGGTCGGCCTATGCTACAACTATCCACCTTGGGTCTAGAATTTGGATGGTATTGGGGGTCCCTCGGTGTTCCCCTCCCAGTTCCCACCGACCAGGAAAAACTTCGTCTTGTACGATTTTTGGGAGGTCGGTATGTCCAGAATGAACTCCCCCCGTTTGCTCTTCTTGCGGTGACGGACGAAGACCCACCCGGTACTTTGCTGCTGAAACCCGAACTCGTACAGGTACATCAGTTGGGCGTAGGTTGGCTCCGGTTGATCGGCCCACCTGAAGGCCGTGTAGAGGGAGCAGAGCACAATCCACACGTTCGGATTGAGCTGACCGAGTGCCACCCCCATTTTCTTCACCATTCTCCGCAGCCAGGGGTGAAGGGGCAGCCTTACCCCGTGGTGCATCAGCTCGGTATAGAACAATGCCATACCGGCTGGGGGGTTGCTCGGTCTTTCCTCTCTAGTGGGTAACCTTGTCGTCACCGAGTCGGGAACGCCAAACTCGATCCTCATCTTCATCAGTCCCTTCTCGGTCTCCTTGTTCACCATTTCGTCCACGGTGAAGGCCGCCCGCTCAATCGGCACGGCTTCCGGGACCGACTCGTCCCCGGTCGTTTTCACTTTGTTCAGCCGAACTGTGCCTTTATCACGGCCGTGGGTCAGCTTCAACGCTCGGTGCACCCCCACCTTTACTATCTTTTGAGCATCTACCAGCAGATTGCCGCTACCCGACCTACTGGTCGGCCCAGGACCAGAACCGGTGTCCGTTGTCCTACCGGACGACTCGGCTGTACTATGCACCGCCTCTACTCTCTTTTGTGCCTCGGATGAGTGGGCCTCGTCCTCACTCCCGGAGATGGGAATGAGCACCTGCACACTACTACCCGACGACTCACCGCCCTGTGAGTCGTAGCATTTACCCTTAGATACCGAGTCACTCTCGATCGACATCTACAAAAGAAAACAGAAAAACAAAACTCAGCCGACCGACTCGTTCCTATGAAGATCTGACCACAACCTTCACCACGTTCATGGCCAGTTCTTCACACCCTCCTACTTTAATCGAAAAACTAAACTTGGACAAGTGCTTACCTTGTTTTTCACGGAGGACCGTAGGTTGGAAATCGCAAACACCGTACGCACCGCCGTCAAATGCTAGTCGGAAATCGCCTCCTTGGTTGGACAGAGTTTCCCCACTTTTCTCAAAAACACAAGTGAGGAAATCGGTGACGAGCTCCTCATATTTATAGACATTGGTGAACAGACTACGAGGCGTCACCCCTCTCAGCGACAGACACGTGTTGCACCCACTCATTCTGACCGAACACGTGTCAACCATCTGCCCGAGGAAGTCCAACCGTCTTCCCTCACTTCGACACCGACCTCCGTACACCGCTCGGTGTCCGGGACTGCTTAACAGACGTTGGCCCCCACCGCCGACTCGTGTACACCGCTCAGTGCCCTGGGACTGTTTAGCGAACTTTGGCCGTGCTACTGACCCATGTACACCGCTCGGTCTCCGCTGCTTCAACCCTGTTTTTGGCTCCTATCACCGACCATGACGCAACCACCGACCGCCTGGGCACAACCGCGACCGACTGAGCCACTTTTCCGCCGAGTGCTCTCTATCACCGGCCGCCTACTAGCTACTTCCTCGCCATGACCGAGACTGTCTCGGCGGACTCTCCCACTAGGGGACTTGGGGGACTACAGGTATACTTCCCACCAGGGTCTGGGAGAATGAAACAAGTCCCCGATCGAGAAATTCCACCTCAGTCAACGACTTGGGGGACTTCTGTTGACACCATATCTGACCAGACCCACTGGGCCGTATACTTAAAGCCCAGAAAACGCTCAAGGCCCAAAAGCACCATACTTACGACAGCCCTAACACCGGGCCCAATGCGGGATGCCACGTGGCAGCGTATCCATCATCAATTTACGTAACACGTGTCAGCACGTAAATCGAGAAGCATTTGTCCCACATCGGAACTTTGGGAATTAAACATCCCACCTACCCATACATAAAGGGTACACATTTCCCAATAAAGGTAACTAAGTTTTACTATTACAATTACTCTACCGAACTTACCATTTAGTGCTTCCTCTTACGAACGAAAGTAACTGACTTGATCGTCGGAGAGCCTTAGGACGGCACCACACCGGTGCCCATACTATTGGAGACCCGTGATCCACTTAAGTTGACAGGTCACAAGAGGGACACGCATCTGGAGTTTCAGTTCTGGCAAAATCCGAGGTGGAGTTCAGTTGGTTGGAGGGGTTAGTCGATGGAATTGAGATCGAAGATACGTTTCTAATAATCATACGAAGCTTTTGGGTTCACCAATTGAAGAAAAACATTGGGAATCAAGGGATATCGATGACTGAACAGTGTTCGACTGTTCTTCGCAAATTCAGGTTCGAAATGATGGTTGAGGTAAGTGTTGATGGAATTTAACTTACAGAACCATAATTAACTTCATAGTGATGCTTTAGAATAAATCAATTGAAGGATTAGAGTTGGAATTGACAGGATTCTAATCGGGTCGTCTCGCGGGCAAACCGGACCCGTTTCACAGTCAACCGGGTGAGAACGATGAACAGTGCTTGCACTGTAGCTGGCGCATAAGTTTCACGCGCAGCCACTCACGGCGGCGCGTGGGCTCGATTCTCAAGGTGAGTTCAACACGACTTTTGTCCTATGCAATGTAACGAACATTTTAGCGTTGGTTTCGAAATAACCGGACACCGTTTCGATGTTGTTTCGAGGGTCCGATGTTTTATGTTACGTTTTTAATTAACGTTTAATTCTCAAAAAATTATGGGAAATTAGTATGCTGTTATTTGAGTCCTTAGTGACACTAAAGAATGTTTTCAGAAAGGAGTTGAGATTTCTGGAAATTGTCGAAAATTACGGAAACGCGTGCGACGCGAAAACGAGCGTTATGGACTATGTGTTAGTGGACGTTGCTTTCAAAATGTAAGGCATGCATAAATGTTTCTATGATTTTAATGATTATGATTATAACTTTTGATAATTTCAATTTTCGTATTTATATGTATTTTTGATATGCATACGAAATTGTACGTATATTGAGACTATGGTTTCTTTTATGTTTGATGATGGTGTGAGAAACGATTTTACATGATTTATGCGTGTGATGTTTTAAGGATATTTCGATTATGATTGTGAGTATGATTTACGTTTTTGACACGTATTTCGAGAATGACACAGATTTGCACGTTTTACGAGATTTCGAGTATGTTGTGGTTTGACCGTGATTTTGGTGATTTGATTATGGTTTTGATGTTTTAACCTTGGGATTTGAAATATGATGTGATTTCAAGGACTTAAAATGGATTTTGAAAAAGGTGATTTCGGGCTTGGTGCCCAGGGCATAAAAATAATTTTGATGAACGAGATTTCGGTTTCGGAAGTTTAAAATGGATTTCTGGTTTGGGTTCGGAATGATGGTTCCGGATGCCGGCTTACGAAATCATCATTGTGAATTCGAATTTGGGAATGGGTGATGGTTTGATAAAGTGATTTGATACGATTATACATGTCCCGTTTTTAATGATGATTTGATTATGTTTTGTGAAGTAAGATTTTGGGGATTTGAATGTGGAAATTCGGACATGAGTCATGTTATGACAAAATGTGATTTCGGATTGATTTTGGAAATTGGATCACGATGGGTCCTGGATTTTTGTGATTTACAACTGGTTTTGGGTTCAAAGACCCGGTATTATTGCTGGATTATGTTTTGGGTTTAAAGACCCGGTGCTATTGCTGGATCATGTTTTGAGTTTAAAGACTCGGTTAATTGATGACGGGGGAGGGCCCTTGATGAGTTTAAAGACTCGGTTACTGTTTTGAGTTTAAAGACTCGGTATGATACCCCTGAGGCGTATTGATTATGTTATGAGTTTAAAGACTCGTTGATATCCCGGGAAGGCCTGATTATGCGCATGGTTTTGAGTTTAAAGACTCGGGCACACTTGATATCCAAAAAACTGTTTGACTTGTGATTTATTGTTAATTTCTGATGTTTCGGATGTGTTAGGCAGTGGCCCGGTTTATATGGTTGATGGATTTGGATTATGTTGTGTACTTGGTTTTGATTCATGGTTTTGGGCTGAGGCCCTGTGTTTGTGATTGCGGGCTAAGACCCGAAGGTTAAGAAAAGGAAAAGGATTTTGATTTTCGTACACGGTTTTCTTATGATGAAAATGTAACGGATTTCGAAATGATTTTCGAATGCATGCATTGGTTTTACGTGGAGGGTAGAAATGTCTTTCTGTAACTGTTTTATAACTGATTCATTTTTGTCCACTCACACCTTTTGTTTTTTTATTGACCCTCCAGGTCGTGGCGCGTTGGTCGAGGCTGATCGAGTGGCGGAGGCATGAGTGAGTACGTGTGTGGCTATCCCTGGTTTGGCAAGTACTGAGGGTAAATTGGGAACTTCGGTCGTCTTGTTAGACGAGAGCAAGACCAGGCACGGTTATCAATGCCCCTCCCGGGGGCGGTCCTATCATTATCAAACATGTATTAAAAACACATAATAAACATTTATGCATGCACCAATTTAGAAAACAAGGTCCACTCACAGACCGTCCGAGCTTCCGCCTCGATTTGCGTGCCATACGGCTCTCCCGAGCCAAGCACCATCACCGGGACTCCCGAACTTGTCCAAATCGTAATAAAAGGTTACTAACTAATTAATTAACCTCCCATTAAAGCCCCGTAATCTTCCGGTATTTTTAACTATTTTTAAACTCGATTCGAAACCTTCCGATGCCCCGAACATTATCGAAACGGTGTCCGATCGACACGAAACAAGTCTCAAAATGTTTGTTACGTCGAATAGAAGATTTCACGTGGTGAACACTTTCCCATTGGACCTACCACGTGCCCAATGAAGGTACTGCGCGTGAAAGCCACGCGTGGCACTATTCACCTTCTTCAACCCGCAGTGAACCGGGTTCACAAGTTCTGGACCGGCAGAACCGGCCTGGACCGGTTCAAGGCCCAAACGTCCATGTTTTCGGTCCATTTCATCCCATTTTTATTCTAATACCTTCCTAATCCTATTTCTAATCTTTTTACACGTTAAAATGGATTAAAACCACCAAAAACCGTACCTTGAAGCTCGGCCATGGCGGCCGTGACTTTCCTCCGCCGTTCACGGTCGTTCCCGGCCGTCCTATCCTTCAATAACGATCCCATTCCTCTCCTAGGGTCCCCAGAAACATAACAAGATCCTTAGGTTCGATTAAAACCGAATAAAATTGAGTTTCGAATTTTTTAATATTTACCTACGGTTTCGGGTTTCCCGGCCGCGAGCCGTCGCTGTGGCTGGCCGTCCTTAGTCTCAGTCCTTCATCACTCTCTCACTCCCTCACGGTCGCACATGAGGAATAGTGGTGAGGTGTCGTGGTATGTGTGTTTGTGTTTGAAGAGAAATGGAGGAAATGGAGAATATGGGTTTCGGGTTGGTGTTTGAAGAACAAAGGAGATGATGATATCAGATGAGAGGAGAGACGGAAATGAGATGAGTGGTGATGATTAAAAGGTTAAGTTTAGATGGAGGGCTAGGATTGAATATTAAATGGGTTAATTATAAAATACTAGAAATAATAATATTTTATTAAGTAGATCCACAAATTAGGGGATCTAGCCAATGGGATGAGTGACACTTGTCACTCATCCATGGGACCCACTGAAAATATCTAGCCAAATCAGAAATTGCCAACTCATCACCGTCTCGAAGTACGTGCATTGTGAAATCGAACTTCCGTGACCTATAACTCTCCCGTTCGAACTCCGATTTCAGTATGCCGCCTGCCTATGGATTCGTATCATCCCGATCTATGTAACGGTCCTCAGCCCTCGGCCATCGGACCTCCCGGTCAAGAAGTCAACATTTTGCCCCTTTTAACCAAAATTACTGAAATGCCCCTTAACTTACGAACGTCATAACTCTTTCCTCGAACATCGGAATTGAACGTGCCACCTATCTATGAACTCGTGACGTCCTAAAATACGTCACGATCATCGGTAAAAGTCCATTTGACCGCCAGAATGAAAGGTCAACATTTTGTCCACGCCTAGGGGCAAAACGATCATTTTGCGTCGTTCGTCCGATTTCGCCCAACTAATCACTAATTAACCTCACTAATCGTGATTAGTGACTAATCTAATCTAGGAATTTGGGACGGGTCGTTACAACCTTCCCTCCTTAATTAATTTCGTCGTCGAAATTCCAACCGACCTAATTCTAGCCGTTCTTCCCTTCTTAATTTAGTTCCGTTCTCGAAACTCCATCTATTCTGATTCCACATCCACCTCGTGGAAAGTACCACCGACCTCACAACACGTGTACACTAGTACACCCCCTAGTCAACACAATACTTGTCTGCACCTAGACGTACCACTAATACTCACATCGTATCGACTACACACAACCACGTCGAATAACAGTAGTCATACGCTCCGAATTGACACCACTTGTCAAATCTACCATTTCATTGAGACAAAAATTTAACGGTTCCTTACTCAATCTCAAACTATCCTACTATCTGCTCCTATAGGGAGTCACCAAATTTCACTAACTGATCCACGCTGACACCTTCGACAATCTGTCACCACTTGACAGTCGCCAGTCGATAACTAACACTATACTTCCTTGTGGTTACACTAACCACCAACTCACTCAACCTGCGTATACGTATACCAACATGTAACTCGACCTGTGTGTAACTAGACCCATACAAAATAACGTGACCCAACGCACAGTATCCAATGTCCAGTCCACGACCTCAACTAATCCAATGGCATCCGAACCAATCCGACTACCAACACGCTCACCATCATACCACTGGTATAGCCTATATACCATCACCATGCACCATAAGTCTGCCCAGTATCGTACCTCGAACAACGTACAAGGTACGTACATCTACCTATCAATTAGCCTACAACCACCTAGGTTGTAGTCAATCACGTTTCAATTATGGAGTTCATTTGTCCAATCCCGGACTAGACAAATCGAAACTCCAACTCAAACATCCATTCCCAAATCCGAATCCGAATCCGCAATTTCGTAAGAAATCCCGAATCCAAACCCAGAAATCATATCCATAATCATATCCAATTTCGAATCCGAAATCATCATTCCGCAAACTAGTATTAGGAATGACCATTCCGAACCCAAATCCATAAAAGAAAATCCACTGTCAAGCTCCAGAATCAAATCCTGAATCGTCACCCAGAATCCGATTTCAAAACCCAAATCCAGAAATCCTCTTTCAAGTTCCAAAATCAAATCCTGAATCGTCATCCAGAAATCTGATTCCAAAACCCGAAATCTCGTTCTCATCTACCGAGACGCGTCAAAACTGAACCTTTCGGTTACCTGCTCAACCAACCGATTACCACAATACAATCGATTGACTTCTTAGAGAAGCCAATCCCAACATCCACACAGCTCTAAGGCTGACTAATTCCGACCTCGTCGGAAAACTACTCACCTGAGTAATATACCATACGGGATTTACCTCGAAAAGAAGTTCAGTCCCATCATCTACGACTCCAACATCCAAGTAAGAGCGATAAACTCTCCACCTATCTGGATCATCAAGATCACGATCCAGATCCATCACTACGTCAACCGACCATAGACGTCACGATCGAAAATCGTCACGCCGACCAAAGTCCTTAACTATTTCCCACATCTAACCAGATCAATCAACGATGAGACCCGTCGAGACTGTGGGTTCTCTCAAATTACCTCGTATCAATCCTTGTCATTCCACTGAGGAAAATCAAGGATGATCCAATGCAATGACATCAAAAGTCGTTCTAATGACTTCGAAATACCCAATATCAATGCGGAAAACCCGCATTCCACTCGTCACCTCAATCGCAACCTCTCGCGATTCCGAAGTTCCAACCAGATTGGAAACAACATACTCGGACATCAACCACGTGTCCATCACCAATTTAACTCTATACGTGATCCACTCTCAGACCACAGATACCGAACACATGCCCATCTCGACGGAGTCACATCCCGACTCGTAACATATCGTCATCACAATCACCGACACCAGCACCAGCTCTAGTACCAGCACAAAGTGTGCGAATCAGACAACCCTAGATCTCCTCTCATACCGAACGACGATCTCGTACCTCTACTTGTATTGGAGAAACTTTTTCTCCGTCGTACCCAACAACTCTGGGTAAAATCACCCTAACAACGTATACAAGAAAAGGAAACGTCCCCTAAACGTCCCCGATTCCCAACAACCATAACTACAACCACTCTCGGTGGTAGTACCTGCCACAGACTCGTGCAGATCTAACCACCAGACATCACGATCTAGAGTCCGCATCCAACGGAATCAACTGCCAATACCAACTACTCCGTATCCCCACTCTAGGATTCCATTGACAAGTACCAACCCTGGTAACCTGTCCAACCAAACACTAACCAGTCGTAACTCGACTCAACCACTGTCATCTACCAGGATGCCCATGACCTTAGCTACACCAACTATCCATCGCAACTATGGTAGTACGACAACCAACTAGGTCCAACCGATAAGTACAATCTCGACTGTAGAGTGCAGTCCCAACACAAGCTGACATGACTCGACCGACGATCTCATCGAAGTCTAGACCACTCGCCAACTCACCTTTTCGAACCATACATCTAAGGTAGGGTTCCACGATCACATCTAGAGTTCCCTGAACCCAACTGCAGAAAGTAGTATATTCCTCAATCTGACCAACCACGTGGTCTTGACATCGTAAGGGCGTCAATCCAATCCTACCGTAAGTTCAACTAGGATTCCTCGAATCCAGCTGCTAACTGCCGACTGCAGTAAATCCATCTAACTCAACCAAATCTAATCATCAGATGGTCACAATTTCGAAACACGTCAAATCGATCCTACGACATCGTGAAGACGATCCCAACTAATCGTCTCACAATCCAAAACTCTAACGTAATACTACGTTCACCATTCGTAGGGTTCCACACTGTCAACAACGACAGAACTATGGCAACCCCGGCATCAAATGCCGAACCAAAACAATCCATGATTCAATCCTACTAACTACCGTATCGGCATCCCAACAATCAGGTTGACCACGAACTGTAGCCCATTGAGATATCACATCCTCGACCTGCGCATCACTCCGAGAGCTACACGGTTGCTCGAATAGAGACAACCCCACTCTGATACCACGCTGACAGGACCTATCACAATCCCCTCGGGATTAACGCGGGATGACCCTGCTCCCGTCTGACACGAAGTGTCAGATAAGAGATATTTCCGACCTTTACCCTCTCGGGCTATCAGAGTACGCTAGGATCCGGATGAGGTAGGTGATATCTCGGTCTCTGCTACAGTCCACATCCGATGTCAACCTGAAGGGCAGTCAAAACATTAAAAGCTGTGAGTGGACAAAACAACCAGTTTATAAAAACATTTCCATAAAGAAGACATTTGTACCCTTCACTAAAAAGCATGCACGCATTCGTAAACCATTTAACCAAATGAACCACATGTGGGAACTAAGCCTAAAACCATAATGAAAACAACCACACGGGCCACTGCCCAAATCCATAAGAAACCAACCATTCGGGCCACTGCTCAAAACCTTTGCACACTACATATCACATAACATATATATATATCATATATACATATAATTCACACAACCAATCCTGTCACGGTTTCCAAAGCTACGCGCGTGCTACTCGGGTCTCAATCCGAGTCTTCTCAAAGTCAAGGTCAATGTCCGCAGACCACTGACCCAACCCGAGGTTATAGTAACCATAGCCTTTCTGAGAGTAAGGAACCCAACTGGGGGGGTGACTCCACTCAGTCGGTGCTCCATGACTACTCCGGAGTCCACCCAGGCCAATGACCGTTCCCGAAGGAGATATGACAAGTATAGGAAGGTATATGAACATATATATACATAACACAAACATTCATGCCCGGTTCCCCTGAACCGTCATGATCCATATATATATACATATAGGTAATATCCTCCATGCCCGGTTCCCATAAACCATCATGTACCATAATAACATAACCAGGGTTCATGCCGGTTCCCATAACTCGTTATGAACCACGATACCATAACAAGGGTTCATGCCGGTTCCCATAAACCGTCATGAACTTGGAAATCCATCTAGGGTCCCTGACCCGAAATCATAACCGCAAAATAACTGGGTCTCTTGCTCGAATATATGACATCAGCTGGGCATCCTGCCCGATATCTAAGGGTCAGTCATGACTCCGATCGTAGTGATGCGTGCAACCATCCATCTAGGACCGCCCTCAATCCTGGTATGTCGTCGTGAACGAATCAACCGACGCGACCACCACAAGATCATGGTGCACTCATCATCGATTGCTATCCTGAACCGTCAGCACTCCGAAGTCGAGCCTCCCCAGGCTGCCCGATAACGAATGGTGCATCATGACCTCTCCGGAAGGAACACATCCCAATCCGAAGGCTAACGTCATATCGTCGATCGCCGTGCACATAGCACCCGTCGCGACCACGGTTCAGACCCGAAGGCCATCAATAGGGTCATATGCCCGAGACAAATCCAAATGGGGCTCATACCCGAGTTTATCCTTTTGAAATCCCAAAACCATTTCATTTAAACCAATAAAGAAATACTGACCCGTATAAGCACTGTATAAGGCTGAAACCTCGAAATACGCGCTTATACGTTACCACAACCAAATGCACCCATGACATTATCAAACATGTATTAAAACATATAATAAACATTTATGCATGCACCAATTTAGAAAAAAAGGTCCACTCATAGACCGTCTGAGCTGCCACATCGATTTGCGTGCCATACGGCTCTCCCGAGCCAAGCACTATCACCGAGATTCCCAAACCTGTCCAAATCGTAATAGAAGGTTACTAACTACTTAATTAACCTCCCATTAAAGCCCCGTAATTTTCCGGTATTTTTAACTATTTTTAAACTCGATCTGAAACCTTCCGATGCCCCGAACATTATCGAAACGGTATCCGATCGATACGAAACCAGTCCCAAAATTTTCATTACATCGAATAGAAGATTTCACGTGTTGAACACTTTCCCATTGGACCTACCACGCGCCCCCACGCGTCCAATGAAGGTGCTGCGCGTGAAAGCCACGCGCGGCACTGTTCACCTTCTTCAACCCGCAGTGAACCGGGTTCACTGGTTCTGGACCGGCTGAACAGGCCTGGACCGATTCAAGGCCCAAACGTCCATGCTTTCGGTCCATTTCATCCCATTTTTATTCTAATACCTTCCTAATCCTATTTCTAATCTTTTTACACGTTAAAATGGAATTAAAACCACCAAAAACTGTACCTTGAAGCTCGGCCATGGCGGCTGTGACTTTCCTCCGCCGTTCACGGTCGTTCCCGGCCGTCCTATCGTTCAAAAATGATCCCATTCCTCTCCTAGGGTCCCCAGAAACATAACAAGATCCTTAGGTTCGATTAAAACCGAATAAAATTGAGTTTCGAATTTTTGAATATTTACCTACGGTTTCGGGTTTCCCCGCCGTGAGCCGCCGCCGTGGCTAGCCGTCCTTAGTCTAAGTCCTTCATCACTCTCTCACTCCCTCACGGTCGCACATGAGGAATGGTGGTGAGGTGCCGTGGTATGTGTGTTTGTGTTTGAAGAGAAATGGAGGAAATGGAGAATATGGGTTTCGGGTTGGTGTTTGAAGAACAAAGGAGATGATGAGATCAGATGAGAGGAGAGATGGAAATGAGATGAGTGGTGAGGATTAAAAGGTTAAGTTTAGATGGAGGGCTAGGATTGAATGTTAAATGGGTTAATTATAAAATATTAGAAATAATAATATTTTATTAAGTAGATCCAAAAATTAGGGGATCTAGCCAATGGGATGAGTGACACTTGTCACTCATCCAAGGGACCCACTGAAAATATCTAGCCAAATCAGAAATTGCCAACTCATCACTGTCTCGAAGTACGTGCATTGTGAAATCGAACTTCCGTGACCTATAACTCTCCCGTTCGAACTTCGATTTCAGCATGTCGCATGCCTATGGATTCGTATCATCCCGATCTACGTAACGGTCCTCAGCCCTCGGCCATCGGACCTCCCTGTCAAAAAGTCAACATTTTGCCCCTTTTAACCAAAATTACCAAAATGCCCCATAACTTCCGAACTTCATAACTCTTTCCTCGAACGTCGGAATTGAACGTGCCACCTGTCTATGAACTCGTGACGTCCAAAACTACGTCACGGTCATCGGTCAATGTCCATTTGACCGCCAGAATGAAAAGTCAACGTTTTACCCATGCCTAGGGCAAAACTGTCATTTTGCATCGTTCGTCCGATTTCGCCAACTAATCACCGATTAACCTCACTAATCGTGATTAGTCACTAATCTAATCTAGGAATACGAGATGGGTCGTTACACAATATCTGAGGTCATATGCCAGAGACAAAACCGAATGGGTCTCATACCCGAGTTTAACCTTTTGAAATCCAATTCCAAATCATTTAGACCATTAAAGAAATACAGACCCGTATAAGGACAGTATAAGGCCGAACCCTCGACATACGTGCTTATATGTAACCACATACAAATGCACCCATGGCATCATCAAACATGTAATAAAACATATAATAAACATTTATGCATGCACCAATTTAGTAAACCAAGGTCCACTCACAGACCGTCCGAGCTGCCGCCTCGATACACGTGCCATATGGCTCTCTCGAGCCAATCACCATCACCGGGACTCCCAAACCTGTCCAAATCACTTTAGACGGTTACTAACTACCTTATTAACCTCCCACTAAAGCCCCGTAATTTTTCGGAATTTTTAACTATTTTTAATCCCAATCTGAAACCTTTCGATGACACGAACATTATCGAGACGGTGTCCGATCCACACGAAACCAGTTCCAAAATGTTCGTTCCATCGAATAGAAGATTTCACGTGTTGAACACTTCCCCAAAAGGTGAGGCACGTGCCCCCACGTGCCCTAGAAAGTTTCTGCGCGTGAGCCCACGCGCCGGGCACTATTCCTGCACCATCAACCTTCAGTCGACCGGTTCACCTGGTTTGGCAGGTCCAGTTGGACCGGCGTGACAGGTTTACTGCTCTAGATCCCCCATTTTTCGTCCAATCTCTTCCTTTTTGATTCCTTTCTTCCTATTTCCTCATTTCCTATCCATTCCAATCCCTAAACCTAATCAAAAACACCTAAAACCCATGGTTCCATTTTGAACCTCACGGTTCAAGCTTCCCAAAACCGTCCTGGTGTCCTACAACCTCTAACCATCCTCAAAATCATTATAACACCTTCCTACTAAGTCTCTAAGCTCATCCTAATCATCTAAAACCAACCATATCGTGTAAAATCAAAATAAAAATGGAAAATGGTTGAACCGAGTACCTCTCGGTTTTGTGCCTCCTCCACGCCGCCGTGGACGGTGGTTCAGGCTTCCAGCAGCCTCCTCAGTCCTCAGTCATCCTCTGCCTTCATCTCAGGGTGGATCAAATGGAATGGAATGGTTTAGGTTGCACAAAGGAGAGGAAAATGGTGAGATCGGGTGGGTTTGAAAACAAAGAAGGAAAAGGGTAGTCGATGCATGTATGTAGGAAGGTGGCCTGTGGATGGGTGACACTTGTCACTCATCCATAGGGTAGGAAATAAATATCTGGGGCCCACTAGAGTCCAAAGGTTAGGTCGTTTCCTAATTTGTGCAATAGTGCACTTGAACTTCCGTGAACCGTAACTTCGTCGTCGAACGTCCGAATTTGACGTGCCGCCTGTCTATGGATTCGTATCGTCCCGATCTACGTAACGGTCTGCGGCCCTCAGCCATTGGACCTCTCGGTCAAAAAGTCAACATTTTACCCCTTTTATCCAAAATTACCAAAATGCCCCTAAACTTCTGAACATCATAACTTCTTCCTCGAATGTCGGAATTGAACGTGCCACATGTCTATGAACTCATGACGTCATGAACTACGGCACGGTCACCGATCAAAGTCTATTTGACCCCCAGAATGAAAAATCAACGTTTTGCCACAACTAGGGGCAAAACGGTCATTTTGCATTGTTCGTTCGATTTCGCCTAACTAATCACCGATTAACCTCACTAATCATGATTAGTCACTAATCTAATCCTGAAATTCGGGATGGGTCGTTACACACACACACTTAACCATAAAACATCCACACACACACACACTAGCACCAAGTCGATGCACACTTCCATAATAGATAAAGGACACTTGTCCCTATCTAAGTTGAAAGTGGAGTGATTTCAGGAGAGATAACCGTCGGGGGGTAGAAGAATGACTAAAATTCCCTTTGGAAAAAATTACCAAAATGCCCTTACTCATCCTAGACCAAGGACGAATCCGACAGGACTCTGTTTTCAGCATGTCGCCTTCTGATGTACTCGAGAAACTGAGACCTTCGTAACGTTTCTCTTGAATCACCTATACGAGGTCTCAATCAGAAAGTCAACACTTTAACTTTGACCAAGAAAAGTCAACTTTTGACTTAGGGGCAAAATAGTCAATGTTGTTCGATCTTTCTCAATTTTGACATGCTGCATGTCTGCGAACACAAGATCTTGTGACTATTGTAATAGTCTTTTTGGAACCCTCAATCGACGTCCCAGTCAAAAAGTCAACATTTTGACTTCCCCAATGGCAAAATTTTCATTTTCTCCTTAAATTTTCCAATTTCGCATTTCCTTGAGATCTGAGTCGTTACAACCTAAAATATCGAAATTATTCACAACATTTGTCAGACAAGGGATACCTATATTTTCTTCAGTTTCTGCCTATGTCTCTTGAACTGTCTCGATTTTCGTGCAACGATCTATCCTTGTAGTTGTTTTTCAGGTTATATGAGTTTTCATAATTTCCTGGAACCTTATTGCCTGTTATAAATCGCTACTAAAAATGGCAATATTCCAAATAATCTTATATATAATTTCCATAATTTTTCTGGAATTAAAAACAAACGAAAAACCTAAACATAACCCTTTGAATATCTAAAATTGCCCAGAGACGATGTTTGATCATCTCGAAAACTGTACCAACGTGTTCATGACATATCGAACACATTGAAACCCATGCTGGTTGAAAACTCAGGCGGCATGGTATGCACCCCCATGCATTGACCATAGCCTCTCCGCATGGTTTCAACGTGCATGCATCAATCACCTTCAACCTCCATCAGGTCTGCCCATTTTCCTAGTTTTCAGGTTTTTCGACAAGGAAGGTTGCCATGGCTTTATTTCCGACCTTTGCCCTCTCGGGCTATCAGAGTACGCCAGGATCCGGAGGAGGTATGTGATATCCCGGTCTCTGCTACAGTCCACATCCGCTGTCAACCTGAAGGGCAGTCAAAACATTCAAAGTTGTGAGTGGACAAAACCAAGAGTTTATAAAAACATTTCATAGAAGACATTTGTACCCTTCACTAAAAATCATGCATGCATTCGAAAACCATTTAACCAAATGAAACTAAGCCCTAAACCATAGTGAAAGAACCAATAAGGACCAATCATACGGGCCACTGCCCAAATCCATCCGGGACTCAGCCCAAAACCATAATGAAACCACGTACACGGGCCACTGCCCAAAACCTGTATCCATCACACATCATATATCTCATATAGCATACATCATATATACATATAATTCACACAACCAATCCTGTCACGGTTTCCAAAGCTACGCGCGTGCTACCCAGGGTCTCACACCGAAGTCTTTCAAGGTTAAGGTCATTGTCCGTAGACCAATGACCCACCCTGAGGTTATAGTACAAGCCTTTCTGAGAGTAAGGCACCCGACGGGGGCGACTTCCACTCAATTAGTGCTCCGTGACTACTCCGGGGTCCACCCTGGCTAACGACCCTCCCCGAAGGAGATAATAGAAGTAAAGGAAGGTATATGAACATATATATACATATAACATACACATTCATGCCCGGTCCCCCTGAACCATCATGATCCATAATATCCATGCCATTTATATATATATATATATATATATATAGAAAACATCCTCCATGCACGGTTCCCGTAAACCGTCATGTACCACAATAACCTTTCCAGGGTTCATGCCGGTTCCCATAAACCGCCATGAACATAGAAATCCATCTAAGGTCCTTCATCCAAAATCATCAGTGTAAAGCAACTGGGTCTCGTGCCCAAACATATGACTCAACTGGGCACCCTGCCCGATATCTAAGGGTCAGTCACGACTCTGATCGTAGTGATGCATGCAACCATCCATCTAGGACCGCCCTCAATCCTGGTATGTCGCCGTGAACGAATCAACCGACGCGACCACCACAAGATCATGGTGCACTCATCACCAATCGATACCTGAACCGTCAACACTCCGAAGTCGAGCCTCCCTCGGCTACCCGACAACGAATCGTGCGTCGTGATCTCTCCGGAAGGAACATATCCTAATCCGGAGGCGAACGTCGTATCGTCGGTCGCCGTGCACATAGCACTCGCCGCGATCACGATTCAGACCCGTAGGTCATCAATAGGGTCATATGCCCGAGACAAAACCAAATGGGTCTCATGCCCGAGTTTATCCTTTTGAATTCCAAAACCATTTCATTTAGACCAATAAAGACATACAGACCCGTATAGGCACCGTATAGGGTCGAAACCTCGAAATACGTACATATACGTAACCACACATCCAAATGCACTCATGGCATCACAAACAAGTATTTAAAACATATAATAAACATTTATGCATGCACCAATTTAGAAAACAAGGTCCACTCACAGACCGTCCGAGTTGCCGCCTTGATTTGCGTGCCATACAGCTCTCCCAAGCCAATAACTATCACCGGGACTCTCAAACCTGTCTAAATCGTAACAGAAGGTTACTAACTACTTAATTAACCTCCCACTAAAGTCCCGTAATTTTTTCGAATTTTTAACTATATTTAATCCCTATCCGAAACCTTCTGATGCCCAGAACATTATCGAGACGGTGTCCGATCGACACGAAACCAGTCTCAAAATGTTCGTTACATCGAATAGAAGATTTCACGTGTTGAAAACATCCCCAAATACTTTGACACGAGCCCCCACGTTCCCTAGGAACCTCACGTGCGTGAAGCCCACGCGCGGGCACTGTAGCGTCGTCCATGTCCTCTAGCTGGGTCTGCAACCGGATCACCGTGACTCGCGGGTTGACCCAGTCAGTTCTCCGCTGTCTGGCCACCAAAACTCCTCCCGTTTGTCCCATTTTAATCCTCTCATCCTAAACTATCTATCTAGGTCTTAAAACACAAGAAAAATCCACGAAACCCGTACCTTCAAGCTCGGCTATGGCGGGTGAGTTTTCCTCCGCCGTTCACGGTCGTTCTCGGCCTTCCAACGCCTCAAAATCAATCCTAAAAGAACCCTAAGACCTCCAAAAAGCATTTCCAATTAATGAAATCGAGTAAAAACCATCAAAGCCCAAATTCGAATTTTTGAATATTTCCTTACCTCACGGGTTCTCTCCGCCCTGGCTCCCGTCGTCCCCAGCCGCGGCTCACCGTTGTCCTCATCACCTCACTCACACTCTCACGGTCACTCACAAGCTCACATGAGGACTGGTGGTGGGGTGTGTTTGTGTTTTGAAGAAAAATGGAGAATATGGGTTATGGGGTTCGGGTTTGAGGATGAAGAAGAATGAAGATAATGAAATCGGATGAGAGAGGAGAGGATTAATTGAAGGGTGGGGATTTAAAGATTAATTGGTAATGGATGGTTAGGATTTAATGATAGATGGATTAATTATATAATAATAATTATAATATTATTTTATTAACTAGATCCACAATTTAGGGGATTTGACCAATGGGATGAGTGACACTTGTCACTCATCCATGGGTCCCACTCAAAATATTTGCCTAATCAGATATTGCCAAATCATCAACGTCTCGAAGTACGTGCATAGTGAAACCGAACTTCTGTGACCCATAACTTCCCCGTTCGAAGTCTGATTTCAGCATGCCGCCTGTCTATGGATTTGTATAGTCCCGATCTACATAACGGTCCTCGGCCCTCGGCCATTGGACCTCCCAGTCCAAAAGTCAACATTTTGCCTCTTTTTACCAAAATTACCAAAATGCCCTTAAACTTCCGAACGTCATAACTTCTTCTTCGAATGTTGGAATTGAACGTGCCACCTGTCTATGAACTCGTGACGTCCCGAACTACGTCACGGTCATCGGTCAAAGTCCATTTAACCGCCAGAATGAAAAGTCAATGTTTTGCCCATCCTAGGGGCAAAACGGTCATTTTGCATCGTTCGTCCGATTTCGCCCAACTAATCACGGATTAACCTTACTAATCATGATTAGTCACTAATCTAATCCTGGAATTCGAGACGGGTCGTTACAATTCATCCTGGGCATACTTTCTTCTCTTCCTTTCTTCCTTCCTTCCTTTTTCATCTCCCTCTTTCCCTTCTTATTTCCTCTCTCCCTAACTGTTTCTTCCCCATTTTGCTCAATTTTCCGCTCGTCGTTGATGCTCTTCCTGGAACCTTAGATGAGCATATCTCAATCATCTAATACCTTGATGTTGCGTCAATAGATGGGGCAATCATCGTCACTACTCCACAAAAAACCTCCCTCATTGGCTTTCACAAAGAAGTAAGCTTCTGCAAGAAGGTTAGAGTTCATGTCCTCGGAGTTGCTGAGAATAATAGTGGATTGTGCCGGTCAATGATGGATTTCAAGTTTTTGAGGAGGACATAGACTTGTGAGCAAACAGATGTCACAGAATGGGCTAGGGTGCTTCTAAAAGTGAAATTGCGGGAATTTTCAGATATAACAGCCTGTACTGATATGTTTGATAGTAGCCATGGTGGCACAGAAAGAATGAGCAGAGAAATGGGGGTCCCTTAAATTTCTTGGGGAAGGTGCTGATGGACCCTCAGCTTTCCAAGGCGGCGCAAGAAGGTAGGTCTTGTTTCATCGATTAGAAGTGATGGGTGAGTGCACCTGCATTGAAGAAAATTGTAGATAAAATGAGGGAAAATCACGGATTCTCTACAATGGAAGTAGACAATGGTGCATAGAGATGATCAGATTTTGCTGCTTGATTTTCATATATCCAGATTTTGTTTATGTTTCAAATACTTGTGGCAAAGCTGGGTAAGTTTATGGGCGAAGAAGAATAGCAGCAGAAGTCATGTAAGGGTGAAGCAGGACGTTGTGGCAAACGTGTGAATTTTTGGAAGCATTGCTATGGCGTAGCGCGGTGGCCCAGTAGGCTTATAGTTGATGAGGACCGATCTGATCTTGGTACGTTTCTAAGTAATTTTTGTGCTAGGAAGTTATGAGTCTAGTTGAAGGCTACAATTACATTTTTTGGGGGCGGGGGGAAGAAAATACACATTTGTTGTTTGTCTTAAAACAAAACACCGATCAATAAATAACAGTTGTTGTATTCTCATCTTTTTTATGTTGCTTATGTTGTGCTAATCTACAATAATTGAATTTTTACTCTTTCCATCGCACCTTGTTAGGGCATTTGGCTTCAAAAACTTTTCAATTAAGCGAAGAATTAGTAGAAAGTATCAAAATGGAATTCGAAATGAGAAAATCAAATTTGTTAAAATTTTTGTTATATAATATTTTTAATTTATTAATATTCTCTTAAATTATTTCATTTTATATCTATTTCCTTTATAATCTAATCAATTATTTCTTTTATTTCCTTTTAACCCTAAACTAAGCCCACTAATCACCATTTTCTCATTTACTCTTTTTGTTTAACTGATGACATTCTCTCTCCCTAAAACTCATCTTTATCTTCATCTCTACAAAGAGAACGTTGGTTGCTTTGATTGGCTCGACACTATCATTCTTTTACCTTACTCATTTAAAAGAATTATCTTCATAAAGAAATGAATGCCCGAGAAACTAAAAAGCGTGCGATCTAGTTTTTCTTCCTCTATTGATTGTCTTCTTTAATACTGCAGAAGAGCGAGAAGCTTTCTCTGCTCCATATTTGTTCGGCTTATCTGGACCACAAATTGTGAGAATTGAAGTTTTCCTTTACTTTTTTGGGTCTCTATGTGATCTTTTTTGTCAATTAGAATGGAAGATCTTGATCTACTATTAGTTCTCTTCTGATTTGACATAAAGTCAAAGCTAAAAAGTCACACCGACATTTTTAAAGATGGAAGTTTTACATAAACGATTCAAATTGATATTTTGTTTTTCTTCGACCTATAACTTAAAATTGACTCAACCCTATCTGTGATTATCCTCCTCCGAGGCCCTTCTCTCCCTCCAAAAGGAAAGCACACACATTTACGAGATCCTATACTTGAGGCAGAAGTTGAAACCCACTAGGGAAAGCCGATTTGTGCAAAGGATGTCTGAATCAACAAATTTGTGCTATTTCTCCAAAGGGCCCTAACCCAAGTTTTCTTTCTCTTTTATCGCTAAAACCATATGATTTTCGCTCTTCCTTAGCTGTAGCTTTTTACTCTTGGCTAAGTTTGGTTATTTTTCCTTTGGTTTGGATTGCTCTGAGTAATTGGACTATGATTATTAACATTTATAAGAGAAAGCAGAGTTTGATGTATTATGTTAATTTCATGATATTGTTGATTCTGATCATAGATAGTTTAGCCATAGTCCCTAGTCATGTTGCCACACCTAAATAGTAAGTTCAAAATTTTAAGGTATATGTATTCTCAAAGAAATTCATGGGCACTTGATATTCTGATAAGCCAATTTCCAAATAGAAGGATAATTTACAATATAAGAATCTAGGTTGCACCAAAACAGATACGGATACGAGGATACGATACGACACGATATGACACGTTACTCTGATACGCTAAAATCAAAAAACCAAAGGATACAATACGAGAAGGATACATCAAATAAATAATATATTAAAATTTAAATATAGTTAGGAAAAAAAACATGCAATTTCAACAAAAAACAACCAACCAAGCTGCACCTGAACCAGCTATTATATCATTCTAACCCAACAACAATTTGCCTCAATTAATGAATTCAACAACAACCCAAATGCTCCATTTCCTTTTAATTCTTCTAATATTTTTTTTACTGAACCCAACCAACAAAACAGAGCCATAATTGATAATGAAGAGATGGAACAATGAGACAGAAGTCACATAACCATGACATCTTGATCAGACATTATCACAGACCCATATGAATTTAACATGAAAAATCTTTAAAGGGTGATACAAGCTCAAACCAACTATATAAGTCTGGATGCTCTCTTGAAATTAGGAAAAAAATAGCATGAGAAATCTTTAAAATGAGACATTATCACAAACCCAAACCTTTTGTCACAGACCCAACCATTCGTTCCACTAAACCCATTATCATTTATCAATCCATCCCATTATCTTGAAATTAGTATATTATAGATGATTGAAACAAACACAATTAAAGGGTGATACACAAAAGAAATCTTCAATATCTAGCAAAACCCAACTCAACCATCTCCTCAAATCTCAATCTAATTGAAATCTTCAATATCTAGAAAAACCCAACTCAAATTGAAAACTTAATCTTTTCACCGATACTTACAATCAAACCAAATATATACACTTAGATTATCAAAGAAGCATAGAAAAAGAGAGGCAATTACTCACTAATGCTCACAGGCTCACAACAGTGGTGATACAATCATACAAGAGAGGGGTCGAGCAGTGAGCGACAACAGGGACAACAGCTCGGCTGAGAACGATGACAGGGACAACAACTACCGACTGCCAGAGAGGCAGAGACAAAGGCTAGCGACGGCCACTGTAGAGAGCTGGGTCACCGTACAGAGATGAAGGCGAGGGAGAGGGAAAGTGGGTCGCAACTCGCATCGCAGAGACAAGGGCTATGAGAATTGGGTCGTTTTCCAATTTTTTTTTTTCATTTTCAACTTTGTTTTGTCATTTATGCCCTCAGGTATCCATCAAAATTATAAAATGGCGTATCCAACTACGAAACATACATATCTAATCCGTATCTAAATCTCGATACAGTATCTGAGCCTATCGGATGCATTTCGGATCGATATCCGTATCCGAAACGCGATACCGGCCCCCATGGGCGTTTCGATGCTTCTTAGGAGAAAAGTCTAGAGAGATTGAATTAGGGGTCAGTTTTAATAGAGAATCATATGAGGCATTGTTCCGTCGTTTAAATCCTCCCTACAGGTGTGAAAAGATCATTGACATCTTCATGTCGTCGCCTACGTATTTTGAATTTGAAATGTTGATAGTATCCAAAATGAATTAGGATTCCATGAATTTGGTTGCTGGCCTGGTGGCTTAATGGAGTGGGGTCTGCTACTACCGGACCACTATACTAGTTGAATCATCTTCATACTTCTAGATGAATCAACTTCATACTTCAATTCAATAGCCCTTTGGAACAATATTGACTATTCTATGTTTATAACTTATTCAACTGTTCTATTAAAAAATAACAATTTATTGGCTCATTGTTTGACGAGAGATTGGATTAGATTATATAATTTATCAAATTTGATGTATTTTGAGTCTAAAAATGAATGCGTTTCCATTATCAAGAGATTAGAGGGAGTATACATAAAAAAAAACTTATCGTTCTATATAATCCTATATATATTTCTTCTGATGAGGCCATATCATATAATTGGAAGAATTATCTAATTGAATCCAATCCTACTTACAAACATGGCCTCAATGTTCAGTAACTTATCATTATTGATCGTAGTTGGAAGACAACATTAAAAATATGTTTGAATGATAAACTTCAAAATATATTGAAACATAAAAGTTGAATTGTATGACTGGGAATGCACGATAAAAGTTGAATTGAAAGATTTGTAACTAGTTGAGTAAAAACTAATGGAGTACATACATGCACCACATGAGTTTAATAAAATCACTAAACAAGTGATTTCCAAATAAAACCTATCAAATAGGTACTTACAAATTCCATCAAATTCGTTGCATCCAGTAATTTATCTAAAGTTTCGGGATTAACGTCGTTAATAGTCCCTGGCCCATACTTTGAGTGCTATTTGGTCCATGAACTATATTATACATTTTTCAGTCCTCAAATTCTACCAAATGTCCTAAATTGGTCAATTTTTTTAGTCTCTCTTGGCTATTTTACCATCTATTTGAAATGAATTATTTACACAAATATTCCTTGAAATTTATTATGTTTTAACAAATATCCTTTGAAATTTGTTATTTTTTAACAAATATCCCTTGAAATTTGTTATGTTTTAACAAATATCCCTTCAAATTTTAGACTTTACATATATACCCATGTAGGTTCCAAAATCATTACACATAAACTTATTTAATAAGTGATTATCAATTAAAAATTCACATTAACTTAAAATTAACAAAATTGACCTTTATAGTAATATTTTCATAATTAGAATGATATTCTATTCAAACAACCATGAAGGCATTTTCCATAACTTATATTACATTTAATTAAAAATCTATCATTTTTTACGGGTTATGTGTAATGTGTTTGAAACTAAGGGGCTATTTTTATAAGATCTAAAACCTGACTTGATATTTGTGAAAACATAAAAATCACAAGGTTGTTTGTGTAAATAAGTCATTTGAAAAATGTAAAGTTAAATTAGATGTTTTAAATATAGAATATATATATATATATAGAACAAAATTAGCTAACAGGATATGGGACCATAAAATATCCTAAAATTGCGAAGCTTTCACATAGCTTATTTGACAGGACTCATCCCTAAAAATATCTCGTATACTACGCATGGCACCTGCTCCCATATGACAAGCAATTCAGAAAATCAAAATTACCCTCAACTTGTCAGACAAGGGATATTCATACTGTCAGGACCCGACCCTCCTCGGTCAGGACCCGACTCATCTAGCACCATATTGTCCGCTTTGGGCCTCCCCCTCACGGTTTTGTTTTCGGGAGCTCATGGTGCAACTTCCCAGGGGGTCACCCATCATGGAATTGTACCAACCTCAACTCGCTTAATTTTGGGGTTCCAATCTCCCCCAAAGCCACTTGAGCTCCCAAAAGGCCTAGTGCTAGATAGGTGTGTGCCTACACCTTTAAGGCACACCACCATCCTCTCCCAGACCATTCCCCCCTCGCAGGAATGTGGGATCGTTCACCGTTCCCTCCAGGACACGGGTCTTACACATACATTCTTACTAGTCATGCCTCCACTTCTCATTCAGCCCCAAACTACGTGCCACGACCCTGGAAGGTTACAAAAACCACAAAAACCATGTGAGTTGACAAAAATAAATAGTCTTAAAACTTAGTTCGAAACATAACATTTTACCCTCTGTTTTCTAAAATTATGCATTGTAATGACCTGTCCCGAATTGATGTAATTATCGAGAATTAATTAAGGATTAATTGGGACTTAATCGAGGATTATCGGAAGATTGGGGTAAAATGACGAATTTGTCCTTGAACGGGTGAAAAAGTTGAATTTTGACTCAGGAAGTCAAATGCACATGGACTGAGGCCCATTATGTAGATCAAGATGAAACGAGTCGGTAAATAGATGGCACGTCAAAATTGAACATTGTACAAAAAAGTTACGGGTCTAGAACCGTTTCTGAACTATTCATAGTTACACGAAAATCAAGACGGTTGACTTTTGGTTTGTTTTTAGTAGGCCCAAAAGATCTAGCTTGGAAAAATAGATGAGTGACAAGTGTCATCCATCCTTTGGCCCAAAGCCCAACATACATGCATCATCTCTCATTCCCTTCATCCATTTCGAACAAACCCAAAACCCTCACCCCACCATTTTTCCATCATCCCTTCCGCCCCAGTGCTGGTTGAATGAGACAGAGAGTGAGGTTGAGAGACAGAGTGACGGTGTGGATGGAAGAAGCCATGACGGTGGCTGAAAATCCGTGAACACAGGTAAACCTGAAACCCAGTTATATTTGAAATTTGGTTTTTGGACGATTGGAGTGACTTTGGTGGTGGTTCAAAAGTTGGTCGTGAAGGATCATTGGTGGCAGGAGAGATTCAAACGACCCGTTACAGTCAAACGGGTCAACCCGTTTGAGGGTTGAAGATGATGACGTGGCATGCCACATCATCATGTTAGGCCACGTGGCCAACCAGAGGGTGACACGTGGCCAGGTGTTAGTCTAGTCAGCAGCTGACGTGGTAGGTCCACATCAGTAATGTCTGAGCACGTGGACCAATGAGAGGGTTTCACATGGCAGTATGTCAGGATCTATCAGGTGACGTGGTAGATGACGTGGACATGCCACGCCAGCGATGTAAAACCACATGGACCAGTGGGATAGTGCCACGTGGCATGTGTCAGAGGTGTCAATGATACGTGGCAAGACATGCGGCACCAATCAGAATGTGCCACATGGCAGCTGTCAGGCTGTCGTCAGTAGCTGACATCAACGTTGATTGATGTTGGCCGCCACTAACCAGCATTGATCAATATGGACAATACTTTAACCAAAGCGTGAAGGCACGTGGGCACGAATTTCAAGGACACTTGTTCGAATGGTTTCGACGTTTTGAATCCAATGGTGGTAGTTTCAGGTCGATCAGAGATCGTTTGATATGTCATTTGAAAGTTTTTAGCCTCGGGAAGCATATTCGGGACACATTGACTATTCTTGTAGTTTTGGGGTTTATGGTATAGACTTGTATAGATGATTAGTGACCCTTAGGTGTGATTTGGATAGGTCTGGACATCCCGGAGAATATGGATTAGCCTCGGAGTGGCTTATGGCACGAATTGTGAGCACGTATCACGGACGGTCTGTGAGTGGACTTTGTTTTATGAAATGATGCATGCATAACTGTTTTATAAGTTTTATGAACATGATTTGAGATGCATTGATTGCATATGATTTAAATATGATTTATGTTGATGATTTGGCATTTTCGTAGAAAATGTTAGTATGCACGTATTTCGAGATTTATGTTTTTATATAATACTTGGACTTAGGCCGAGTATTCTACGTGCATGTGATTTATGTGATTTGACCGATTTCATGGAGAAACGTGAAACTGAGGATTTGACTATCGATTTTGAATGATTTCACGGAGATGCGTGAAGTTGACATTTCGGGCTTGAGTCCCAGTTGGAAATCACCTTTGATTGTTTAAGATTTGAAAAAGAGATTTGAATTGTGAAATGATTTTCGGATTTGGAAATAATATTCTGGCATGTGTCCCAATTGATTTATGGCTTGACTTAGAGTATAGTCAAACATGATGATATGATATATCGGGCTTGTCACCTATTTCTGAGTTACGATATGAGATATCGGGCTTGTGACCCTGTTGTGGATTTATGAGTTTGGATTTGATAGGATTCGAAGAATCCTAGATTTGGAATTTGGGAAATGTTTATAATAATGTTTTTATGATGGTTTTATGTAAACTGATTTGATGAACTATAATTCGGGTGTGGGCCCCATTGAGATATTTTGAGATGATTTGTGAATGATTTGTGAAATTTCTTCCACAATATCATCCTTTATGATGTGATTGTAGCCTCCAGACATTGTAGATCATGTTGATGTTATGGGGACACTGCTTGCAGGAGTGTCAGAGATGGACATTTTGTAGACGTCGAGCTAGGGGCTTCGAGCATGTAGATGCCATCGCTCAGACATCGAGATAGGGGTTCTGAGCCTGAGTTAGAACACCTAGACGTTATGTCAGGACCCGTCCCAAATCCCTCAGGATTAACGTTGGACATGCCTGATCCTGTCTGACACTAAGTGTCAGACCAGGGAAAAGTTTTGTCTCTAGCCCTCACTGGGCTTCCAGAGTATGCCATGTTCGTAGGAAGGAGGTGTGATGTCTCGATATTTTCTACTGCCCGCATCCGCGATCAACCTGAAGGGCATTAAAAACGTCAAAAGTAGTGAGTGGACAAAAATAATATTTTAATAAAAACATTTTCACAATAAGACATTTATGCCCTTCACTAAAAGCATATGCATGCATTCGAAAACCATTTATCAAACGTTCATAAAACCATTTGAAAACATTCTCAAAATGACAGGACCTGTCCCCACTGGACCTCGATAACCGTGCTCGGTCCTGCTCCCGTCTGACAAGTTAGCTGAAGTCCCGAAACTATCCTTCAGCACCTATCAGACAAGGGATAACTGCGCTGATTTCCACTCATGCCTCCGCCTCGAGATCAGCCCCGAACGTTGTGCCACGGCCTGGAGGGTCATCAAAAACAGAAAAGTGTGAGTGGACAAAAATATATTCGTTAAAACACATTTTAAAAGACATCATTTACCCTCTAGTTTATCAAACCTGCATGCATAGGGAAAAACATATGAAACACAACCACTAGCTTTCCAGCCAAACCACATAACAAGTTAAATCCCGGCTCTCAGGCCAAAACATACGAACACATAATCACCTGGCCACACAGAGCAGAACTCGAACTCAATACCAGTACGTAATCACAATCAACATCAAGCAATACTATGCACAAGTTCACAATCCATTACTCAATCAATCAATCAATCAATCCGCACTATTCACAAGTGCACAAACCATCACACTGTCACATCTGTACTACGCGTAGGCCAACCTCGGGAACTGCACTCAGGCACCATTCGAGTCATATCCATCATGTCTGGGAACTGCACACGCATCCTCTAGACGCCTCCGGGAACTGCACTCACGCAACGTCCGAGTCACGTCTAGGCATTGCACTAGCATCATCCAGAACACGATCCAGTATCCAATAACCACAATCACAATCACAATCACAATCCATATAATAACACATATCAATCATATCCATGACCTCAAATCAAGTCATAAGCATTCCCGACAAAGTTTCAAGCTCAAATACCAATTATACGTAAATCCGTGAAATCACAATAAAACCATTAAAAATAATCCAGAAATCATCCTTGACTTACCAATTCATCAAAATATCCATTTTGAAATCATTTTGACTCCGGGCCTAGCCCAAAATACCATTTGCACATTTCCTCGAAAAACGTGTCCAAAAGACCGATTAAAATATTCATTAAATCACACATAAGCAGGCCACATCATCAAGACATCAATGCAAGTCAAATTATGCAATCAATCATGTAAAACATTTAACTATGCATGCATATCAATTTATAAAACAAACGTCCACTCACACACCGTCCAATTGCTCGTTTCCCGCGCTGCACGCGTTTCCGTAATTTCCGACACTTGTCAGGAATCTCAAATCCTGTTCAAAATCATTATGTGGGTTACTAACAAGTCAATTTATATAATATAATTTTTCCCATAATTTTCCGGGAATTTAATATTAATTAAATACGTAACGTAGATCTTCGGACCCTCGAAACAATATCGAAACGGTGTCCGATCGACTCGAAACCAATTTTAAAATGTCCGTTACATTACATAGAGTAAAACACATGTTGAAACCTTCCTCAGAAAACCTACCACGCGCCCTCACGCGCCGCCGCAAGCGGCTGCGCGTGAGTCCACGCGCCGTGAACAGTAACCTGCACAGTCGTCCCTGTAACCCGTTTTCCTGGTAAACGGAGCTTATGACCCGCGATGCAACCCGATTCAATCCTAGCCAATTCGACATCATTTCCTTCAATTCAATCATCTATTATTATCATTAGGGTCTTAATTCAGGGTCTGTTACCTCAATTTGATGAAACCCTGTCCCAAAGTCCACGACTCAATATCGAAACCCGACGGGTCTTAAATCGGGTTCTACTCCAGTTCACGTCATTTCATTAAATTGATTACACAGGGAGTATTATATAGTCATTATAAGCATAATTTCAAAACCAATTTGAAGCTTCCTTACCTCCAATCACTCGAACCCAACCTCCAACCCGTGTAGACGTCGCAGAGTCTGTTCTTCGGGTCTCGTCAGTAATTTCTTTCGAATTCAAGGCTGGTTCAACTCGTTTCAGTCCCAGAAAGCTTAATCCACAATCAATTTCACTTCTTAACGTTTACAAGATCGAATTCGACATAAGGTTCTTGGATGGTATTTTCGGGTTTCTCAGTGTGATGTTAATTGCATTTGTTTTGTATCCCTCTCGGGTTTTCACTCAAATTTTATTCCCAATTACCCTTAATTTCTCACTTACTTGTTCCCTGGATTGCTGAGATCGATCAAGGATTTTGAGGAGGTTTATCTTCTCTGTTTTTGTTCTTAGTCGACAACTGCTAATGATCAACCTTAATTATCTATGCTAAGGATTAATTAATTGATGTAGTGCCACTCATCCACATCCTAAGCCACTAATCTCACACTTATGGTGACAAGTGTCACCACATGACCAAATCCTCATCCAATTAGGCTGAATCAGCCAATTTAAAAGATATTTGATTAGTTAATTGCACCGTTCAAGACAAATTACTGTTTTACCCTCATCATAACAAATTACCAAACTGCCCCTCCTTATTCTAGACCCATAACTTTTTCGTTCGGACTCCGATCGACGCATACTGCCTGTCTATGGATTCAGCGTCCCGAGACCTATCCAACGGTACTTCCGGAAAGTCCAAACCATGTCCCGATCAAAAAGTCAACAAATGACCCCTGTTGACCGATTTACCAAATTACCCTCAAACTTCCGCACGTCATAACTTTTTCCTCGAATGTCAAAATCGGGCTTGCCACTCGTCTATGAACTCGTGACGTCCCGAACTATGTCACAGTCATCGGTCAAAGTCCGTTTGACCGCTCGAATCAAAAGTCAACCGTTCGTCCAATTCCAGGGGCAAAATTGTCCTCTTTCTTAAAATTTTCCAAATTTTCGTTTTTCAAATTTTTGGGGCGTTACAACCTTCCCCCCCTTTAATAATTTCGTCCCCGAAATTCGGTCGCAGTTTTTATTAAACAAACACAACAGTACAACAAACACACAACAACACAATAGTCCAAGCTAAAACGCATACATTATCGTACAAACACATAACAGGACATCACAGCACAATAGTACACAACTTTACATCACAACCACAACATAACAACATATACCACTAATCACAACAGCTACAGGCACACCAAGATCGTGCAACACGCTATGACTATTTTCAAGATCTACGTTCGTGAACTCGAAGGCCGACCAGGACCCGGTCGCCCAGTTCTAGCATTACTGGTACCTGTCGACATTGGTCCTTGGTATCGATCCACAACTGTATGTTCGATCACCCCTTGATCCGACCGGTAGGGACATTCTCTCCTAATATGACCTCGCTCTCCACAATGAAAGCAAGTGATTTGTGTACGCCTTGATGGCGATGATATCGAAACGCTATCCTATGGTTCTTAGGGAAGGGGTCGTGACATACCTCCACGAATATCATCTGGGCCATCTCCTTGACTCGTACTTCCAGTACTTTGATGCTCTCGGTAGCGTCCCGATCTTCTATCTCGCCCTCGAGTGGGTAAAGTCGCCTCCACTCGAGCAGCAGCATCTGATAATTCTCTCAGGGTCGAATACGAACCTACCGTCACAGCACCCCGTATTGCATTCCTCAATCCCTGCTCAAACCTAGAACACTTATCTTCCTCAGTTGCCACATACAGAGGAGCGAAATTTGATAAGTTCAAGAACTTCTGCTCATACTCGGCTAATGATAGATTCCCCTGCTTCAAGTGAAGGAACTCAACTTCTTTAGCATCACGGAAGGATCGGGGGTAAAACTGATCTAAGAAACAATCTCGGAAAGTCTCCCACGTCAAAGTATGGGCAGTGATACCAGTCATCTGTAATCCACACGACCATCAATAAGCATTGCCACTCAACATAAAGGTGGCTAATAAGACCATATCCTCTGGTGGACATCTCATAATCTCAAAAATCCGCTCAACTTGAATAAGCCATTCATAGGCCTCTTCTGGGTTGGTCTGGCCCGTAAATCTTGTGGCTCCCAGACGCTGGGCTCTCTCAACATCTGGACTCACGAACTCATTGTCAGGCCATGCACAGGGCTCACGTCTCGAAGGCATAACAGATCAATAACCAAATGCTCTGATACCACTTTGACAGGACCCGTCCCCACTGGACCTCGATAACCGTGCCCGATCCTGCTCTCGTCTGACAAGTTAACTGAAGTCCCGAAACTATCCTTCAGCACCTATCAGACAAGGGATAACTGCGCTGATTTCCACTCATGCCTCCGCCTCGAGATCAGCCCCAAACGTTGTGCCACGGCCTGGAGGGTCATCAAAAACAGAAAAGTGTGAGTGGACAAAAATATATTCGTTAAAACACATTTTAAAAGACATCATTTACCCTCTAGTTTATCAAACCTGCATGCATAGGGAAAAACATATGAAACACAACCACTGGCTTTCCAGCCAAACCACATAACAAGTTAAATCCCGACTCTCAGGCCAAAACATACGAACACATAATCACCTGGCCACACAGACCAGAACTCGTACTCAATACCAGTACGTAATCACAATCAACATCAAGCAATACTATGCACAAGTTCACAATCCATTACTCAATCAATCAATCCGCACTATTCACAAGTGCACAAACCATCACACTGTCACATCTGCACTACGCGTAGGCCAACCTCGGGAATTGCTCTCAGGCACCATTCGAGTCATATCCATCATGTCTGGGAACTGCACACGCATCCTCTAGACGCCTCCGGGACCAGCACTGACAGGACCGCCCCCGAAAGGGGCATCGATAATCGTGCTCTGTCCTGCTCCCGTCTGGCAAGATGACTGAAAATCCCAAGTTACCCTCAGTACTTTCCAAACCAGGGATAGCCACACGTACTTACTCATGCCTCCGCCCCTCGTACAGCCTCGAACAACGCACCACGACCTGAAGGGTCAATAAAAACCAAAAGGTGTGAGTGGACAAAAATAAATCAGTTTAGCAAAACAGTTACAACAAACATTTTTACCCTCCGCGTAAAAACGAATGCATGCATACCAAAATCATTTCGGTCAAGATTTTCCACATAAGAAAAACTGTGTATCAAATTTCAACATAAAGAAAAACTCGTATGAACCTCAAAATCATTTTTTTTTCCTTTCTCAACCGTCGGGTCTTAGCCCGTAACCATAATCACCGGGACTCAGCCCCAAAACCACGAATCAAAACCAAATGCACAACATGATCCCAAAACCAACAACCATATACCGGGCCACTGCCCAACTCAACCGAACATCAGAAATCATCAATAAATCACAAGTCAATCATTTTGCTGGATAACAAGTGCGCCCGAGTCTTTAAACTCAAAACCATGCGCATAGAGAGGCCTTCCCGGGATATCAACGAGTCTTTAAACTCAAAACATAATCAATAGGCCTCGGGGGTATCTCAGTAACCGAGTCTTTAAACTCACGAGTCTTTAAACTCATTAAGGGCCCTCCCCCGTCATCAATTAACCGAGTCTTTAAACTCAAAACGTGCTCCAGCAATAGCACCGGGTTTTTAAACCCAAAACAGTTTTCAAACACAACAACGGGTCTTTAAACCCCAAGCAGTTTCCAACGGGTCTTTAAACCCCAACACAGTTTAACAATCACGAAAACGTGGGATCCATCCCAAAATCACATTTTTCACAACAGGACGCATGGTCCGAATTTCCACATTCAATTCTCCAAATCATACCTCACAAACATAATCAAATCATTAAACACGGGGCATGCACAATCATACCAAATCACTTTATTAAATCCTTTTTCATTCCCGAATTCGAATTCGCGATAATGATTCCGTAAGCCGGCATCCGGAAACATCATCCCGAACCCAAACCAAGAATCGTCTTTAAATTTCCGAAAACTGAAAACTCGTAAATCAAAGTTATTTTTCTGCCCCAAGCACCAAACCAGAAATCGTCTTTTTCAAAAGCCATTTTTAATTCCTTGATATCACTTCATTTCTCAAATCACATTTTCAACACATCGAAACCACAATCATAATCACCAAAATCACGATCCAATCAGAATATACTCAAAACCCATTTTTAAAATCCTCAAAATCAAAAGTCTCATTTCAATCCCCAAATTCAAACATCAACAGTGATCAAATCACAATAACTCGAAATCTCGTAAAACGTGCAAATTCGGAACGTTCTCGAAAAACGTGTCAAAATCGTAGGTCACACTCGCAAATCATAAACAACCTTCTTAAATCATTTTATACCCATTTCATATAACTTCTTTCATTAAACCATCATTAAGCACACGAGTGACCATAGTCTCGAAATACGTGTGATTTCACATGTATAGTAAAAATGCGTGTAATCACGGAAGTCGGAGACGTATAAATACGGAAATCAAACTCAATCACAACTTATACTCATAATCATAAAATCATAGAAATAATTTATGCATGCATTAAATTTGAAAGCAACGTCCACTCACACACCAATTTTAAGGCTCGATTTCGCGCCATACGCGCTCCCGTAATTTCCGGCATTTTCCAGAAACTCGAATCCTGTCCGAAAACACATTACCGGGTCATTAAGGTCTCAAATAACCTCATACTAATTTCCCATAATTTTTCGGGAATTAAACGTTAATTAAAAAATGTAACCTAAACCTTCGGACCCTCGGAATAACATCGAGACAGTGTCCGAAAATTTCGAAACCAACGCTAAAATGTTCGTTACATTGTGTAGGGCAAAAGTCGTTTTGAACTCACCTTGAAAATCGGACCCACGCGCCGTCACGCGCCGCCGCAAGCGGCTGCGCGTGACACCCACGCGCCTGCTACAGTGACGGTGAACAGTTCGCCTTCTTCGCCCGTTTCCTCTGCAAACGGGTCCTGCAACCCGCGTGACAACCCGGTTAGATAGCTATCAATTCTCAATCAATTCCTTCCCTTTTTGATCCTAACCTCTTCTATAACCATTTAATTCCAGTTCTACGTCATCTATTAGCCTCGACACTGACTAAATCGATCCATCCAAACTCGGACCTCAAATCGGGTCGACATTCCAAACTCACTCAACTCACTTCCATTTCCAAATTAACCTAAACAGGAGCTTAAGGGGACCCAATAGAACACTCTAACACGACCAATTGCATACGAACTCACCTGGAAGTCGTCGTCCACAGTCCCTGCACAACTCTGAAACAGGAACCAGTGATCATGGCCAAACAGCTATCGAATCCCCTGCCAATAGCTACGGTTGATCTCCAAAGGGTCCCAGAAGACGATTACTGTCCCAAGTTTCGTCCAATTCCTCACACAATTCAAATTTCGATTTTTCCCTCATATTTCGATTTTTCCTCCGAACTCCATTTCTCTCACTCTCACCTCTCTCACAGGTTCGAAAATGAACCTCACACCCTCCACTACTCAGCTAAACGATCGAGCAGACGGCAACCCGTGGGAGACACTCTCAGACTCACTGGGAGTTGCTTCCCGCAAACGGAGCCCAACGAATTTTTAAGTTTTCCCGTGCTCTGAAACTGTCCAAGCCATACAACCGTGTCCCCATTATCCTCAAACCAATCAAACAAACCCCTGAGACAGTCCACTACTGATTAATCAATTGGAGTGTGCAGAACCGCCACACACGGTGGGGCAGCAACGGTCTCCCATGGCTGCTACAGTAACCCGTGGTGAAAGGACCAAAATGCCCTTCCAACTTCCGTGACCCGTAACTCGGTCATCGGATGTCCGTTCCACGCGTGCCGCCTGTCGTTATACTCAGGGTATCGAGACCATCCTAACGGTCCTTGGCCCTCGGCCATCGGACCCCCCGATCAAAAAGTCAACATTTTCCCTTAATTCGTCCAAATTACGGAAATGCCCCTGGACTTCCGAACGTCATAACTTCCACCACGAACGTCGGAATCGAACGTGCCACCCGTCCATGGACTCGTGACGACCCAAAATACGTCACGGTCATCTGGCAAAGTCCATTTGACCGCCCGAATAAAAAGTCAACGTTTCCCCCACGATTAGGGGCAAAACGGTCATTTTGCCACGTTCGTCCGATTCCACCCAACTAATCACCGATTAACCCCCAAAAATCATGGTTAGTTACTAATCTAATCCCGAATTCCGGGACGGGTCGTTACAATCTTCCCCCCTTAAAGAATTTCGTCCCCGAAATTCGAACTGATCAAAACTCAACCGTTCCTCCCTCCTAAAACCAGTTTCGTTCTCGAAATTTCCAATTATCCTTATTCCACATCTACCACGTGGAAAACTTTTGACCGCGTAACACGTGTACGCCCGTACACCAACTAACTCATCTGCACCCAGACGTCCCAGTACCGACCACACTCGACCACCTCGAGTGAAAATGATCACTTGACGTCTGCTCCCACTGGGAGTCACCAAATCTTACCTGTCAGCTCGTGCTGATGCTACCAGCCCAACGGTCACCACTAAACCTCCCTAGTAATGCGGCCATCAACAGCCGATCAGTGTTACTTAAGGTAGCGTAAGATCAATAACACAATCCCATCTTGCAGGGCAAGCCCAACCCTGCGGCATATATCAAGCTCAAATTCGAGTTTCACAACCACTCCAAGTGTGTCGGAACTAAGCCGAATACAATCACGTACAACCACACCACTGGTACCTCCCACGTACCGTCACCAGATACCACTCGGCCCTTCCGGTACCCCATCCTCGTACACCGTACAGGGTACGTACACCCATCTCCAACATGTCCACTACAAGGTTCACAGTCGATCACAACCTGACACTGGGGTTTCTTGTCCAATCACTTACTATACAAATTGGTCATTCCAACTCATCATCCATTCTAGGTCCCATGGTCACCCGACCAGTGATACAAAATCGACTCCCAAACACGTCATGCAAGATGTACCAATCCAAGCACGCTCACCAAGGCGTGTACAGTCATGCCGAAAGGGCATCTAATCTTACTCACAATTACCGAGGCGCACCAACCCCGAATCTATACTCGCTCAACGGTTACCACGTCACAGCCGATTGACTTCGAAAAGAAGCCAATCCCAATCGCCCATCTCTACGACTGACCAATTAGACCCTGTTGGATATCCACTCATCCGCGGGTCAAGCCTCGAGTCCAAAACATAAACGTTCCCACTCGTTCGAGTACGGATTAACTTCGAAAAGAAGTTCAATCCAACTATCCTCATATTTAAACATTTACGACAGAGCGAGAAGCTTTTCACCCAGCCTGATCAAGGCGATCGCAATTCGATTCCGTTACCGCATCACCCGACTGGTAACACCACGATCCTAGATCGTCACCACGCCCAAGGTCCCACAACCTCATCAACCAGGTCCACCTAGGATCCACACATGCCCACAGTTGGCAATCCACCTGGGACCCGACAATAGGGTCTTACACCCACTAGATTCTTGTCAACCACCCAACACTCCTCAACTATTTTCTCCCCCAATCAATCATTCAACAACGTAACACATCCACTCTGTGGATCCCCTCCGTTTACCTCACATCGATCCTGCCACTCCACCTAGGAGAGGCCAAGGATGATCCAATACGATGTCATCGACATCCATCCTCTGTGAGTGCAAACATAACTCACTGCACCCACCGTACCGAATATCCAACATCGTCTGCCACCAAGCAGGAAATGGGTATCCCGTTTACCCCAACCTCGGGAATGCAACTCCACCCGATGACCCCAAAACACACATGGGTCCACCACTCAATACCCGCTCATCGTACTGGTATCCGCCATCAAGTCTGCCAGGGCAGAAGGTAAGAAGTCATCCCTAATGACTTCGGAATACCTAGTACCAATGCGGAAACGAGCACTCCTCTCGTCCCACAGTCACAACTCTCCTTGGAACTAAGATTCCACCTACGTTGAAAATAGACACACTCCCCAAGAGATGTCAAGTCCAACCGCCGAACTCCCTACATCCGTATCTCACTTGGATAACCACGCGTCCACAATCAGCCCAATACTCAGACCTTATGTCAAATAATGACTAATTAGGCACATACACCGATTCCGACTGATAATTACTCAACTCTTGTCACCTCGTCACTGATGGGACTTACCCCAATACCTTCCAATCTCCGCTGGATCCTATCCAGTCCATGGGTCAGCCACTACTGAATCTCAAATACCAACACACTCTCATCATGACAGAGTCACACCCCAACTCGAGGCTCAACACAATCTCACTCACTGACACTGGCACCAGCGCCCACATACAAACATCCACATTAGCACACCGTGTGCACAGTGGGTAGCCCTGGATCTCCGCTCATACCGAGCGACGATCCCGCATCACTACTCGTACCCCGCAACCATGGGTACCACCATCCCGACAATCCACATCAGGACAATGGACGTTCCCTGAACGCCCCCGAACTCTCAACTACTACTACTACACCAAGTACCCCAGACCATCAGCTAAACTCCACAAGACCACCGTCTCACAAAACCAAGCCACAATTTTCTAACTCATTCAATACCTGACCATAAACTGGCCCTTGGCATTCTAAGTGCCAAACGTTCCTCACTCAGCTTTTCTGGCTCCACTCAACCCTTGACACCATACCATGACTCACCTCACGTTCCTAACCCCAAGTCCTGACTCATCGTGAGTCCCACATCCACATCTTGACTCCTCCTGAGTCCAATCTCATACCAAACTAATCATGTCATCACTGACGTACCCAATCCCCGAGCAATATCCAATGCTCAACCACTTCTATTCGACCAATAGGGCCTAAGAGAAGGTACAATTTGCCCAAAAATGCGGCCACCCAGCCACCGGTCTCGTTCGTCCTTGCGACCCACATAATTCTACGTCTAACAAATCGTAGTTCACAGCGTCCACTACCCGACATCTGACCCTCAAACCAGGGTCAATCTCACCCGAGATCTAACACGAGGTCCCAAACACCCTCGCCTACTCGTCTCACTACCAGGTTGCGCACGAGGCTTACGCTCCGGAGGCATGATGTGGCAAGAGAATCAGCAACCTAGCGCTCTGATACCAAATTGACAGGACCGCCCCCGAAAGGGGCATCGATAACCGTGCCCGGTCCTGCTCCCGTCTGGCAAGATAACTGAAAATCCCAAGTTACCCTCAGTACTTGCCAAACCAGGGATAGCCACACGTACTTACTCATGCCTCCGCCCCTCGTACATCCTCGAACAACGCACCACGACCTGGAGGGTCAATAAAAACCAAAAGGTGTGAGTGGACAAAAATAAAACAGTTTAGCAAAACAGTTACAACAAACATTTTTACCCTCCGCGTAAAAACGAATGCATGCATACCAAAATCATTTCGCAATCGGTCAAGATTTTCCACATAAGAAAAACTGTGTATCAAATTTCAACATAAAGAAAAACTCGTATGAACCTCAAAATCATTTTTTTTTTCCTTTCTCAACCATCGGGTCTTAGCCCGTAACCATAATCACCGGGACTCAGCCCCAAAACCACGAATCAAAACCAAATGCACAACATGATCCCAAAACCAACAACCATATACCGGGCCACTGCCCAACTCAACCGAACATCAGAAATCATCAATAAATCACAAGTCAATCATTTTGCTGGATAACAAGTGCGCCCGAGTCTTTAAACTCAAAACCATGCGCATAGACAGGCCTTCCCGGGATATCAACGAGTCTTTAAACTCAAAACATAATCAATAGGCCTCGGGGGTATCTCAGTAACCGAGTCTTTAAACTCACGAGTCTTTAAACTCATTAAGGGCCCTCCCCCGTCATCAATTAACCGAGTCTTTAAACTCAAAACGTGCTCCAGCAATAGCACCGGGTTTTTAAACCCAAAACAGTTTTCAAACATAACAACGGGTCTTTAAACCCCAAGCAGTTTCCAACGGGTCTTTAAACCCCAACACAGTTTATCAATCACGACAACGTGGGATCCATCCCAAAATCACATTTTTCACAATAGGACGCATGGTCCGAATTTCCACATTCAATTCTCCAAATCATACCTCACAAACATAATCAAATCATTAAACACGGGGCATGCACAATCATACCAAATCACTTTATTAAATCCTTTTTCATTCCCGAATTCGAATTCGCGATAATGATTCCGTAAGCCGGCATCCGGAAACATCATCCCGAACCCAAACCAAGAATCCACTTTAAATTTCCGAAAACTGAAAACTCGTAAATCAAAGTTACTTTTCTGCCCCAAGCACCAAACCAGAAATCGTCTTTTTCAAAAGCCATTTTTAATTCCTTGATATCACTTCATTTCTCAAATCACATTTTCAACACATCGAAACCACAATCATAATCACCAAAATCACGATCCAATCAGAATATACTCAAAACCCATTTTTAAAATCCTCAAAATCACAAGTCTCATTTCAATCCCCAAATTCAAACATCAACAGTGATCAAATCACAATAACTCGAAATCTCGTAAAACGTGCAAATTCGGAACGTTCTCGAAAAACGTGTCAAAATCGTAGGTCACACTCGCAAATCATAAACAACCTTCTTAAATCATTTTATACCCATTTCATATAACTTCTTTCATTAAACCATCATTAAGCACACGAGTGACCATAGTCTCGAAATACGTGTGATTTCACATGTATAGTAAAAATGCGTGTAATCACGGAAGTCGGAGACGTATAAATACGGAAATCAAACTCAATCACAACTTATACTCATAATCATAAAATCATAGAAATAATTTATGCATGCATTAAATTTGAAAGCAACGTCCACTCACACACCAATTTTAAGGCTCGATTTCGCGCCATACGCGCTCCCGTAATTTCCGGCATTTTCCAGAAACTCGAATCCTGTCCGAAAACACATTACCGGGTCATTAAGGTCTCAAATAACCTCATACTAATTTCCCATAATTTTTCGGGAATTAAACGTTAATTAAAAAATGTAACCTAAACCTTCGGACCCTCGGAATAACATCGAGACAGTGTTCGAAAATTTCGAAACCAACGCTAAAATGTTCGTTACATTGTGTAGGGCAAAAGTCGTTTTGAACTCACCTTGAAAATCGGACCCACGCGCCGTCACGCGCCGCCGCAAGCGGCTGCGCGTGACACCCACGCGCCTGCTACAGTGACGGTGAACAGTTCGCCTTCTTCGCCCGTTTCCTCTGCAAACGGGTCCTGCAACCCGCGTGACAACCCGGTTAGATAGCTATCAATTCTCAATCAATTCCTTCCCTTTTTGATCCTAACCTCTTCTATAACCATTTAATTCCAGTTCTACGTCATCTATTAGCCTCGACACTGACTAAATCGATCCATCCAAACTCGGACCTCAAATCGGGTCGACATTCCAAACTCACTCAACTCACTTCCATTTCCAAATTAACCTAAACAGGAGCTTAAGGGGACCCAATAGAACACTCTAACACGACCAATTGCACACGAACTCACCTGGAAGTCGTCGTCCACAGTCCCTACACAACTCTGAAACAGGAACCAGTGATCATGGCCAAACAGCTATCGAATCCCCTGCCAATAGCTACGGTTGATCTCCAAAGGGTCCCAGAAGACGATTACTGTCCCAAGTTTCGTCCAATTCCTCACACAATTCAAATTTCGATTTTTCCTCCGAACTCCATTTCTCTCACTCTCACCTCTCTCACAGGTTCGAAAATGAACCTCACACCCTCCACTACTCAGTTAAACGATCGAGCAGACGGCAACCCGTGGGAGACACTCTCAGACTCACTGAGTGTTGCTTCCCGCAAACGGAGCCCAACGAATTTTTAAGTTTTCCCGTGCTCTGAAACTGTCCAAGCCATACAACCGTGTCCCCATTATCCTCAAACCAATCAAACAAACCCCTGATACAGTCCACTACTGATTAATCAATTGGAGTGTGCAGAACCGCCACACACGGTGGGGCAGCAACGGTCTCCCACGGCTGCTACAGTAACCCGTGGTGAAAGGACCAAAATGCCCTTCCAACTTCCGTGACCCGTAACTCGGTCATCGGATGTCCGTTCCACGTGTGCCGCCTGTCGTTGTACTCAGGGTATCGAAACCATCCTAACGGTCCTTGGCCCTCGGCCATCGGACCCCCCGATCAAAAAGTCAACATTTTCCCTTAATTCGTCCAAATTACGGAAATGCCCCTGGACTTCCGAACGTCATAACTTCCACCACGAACGTCGGAATCGAACGTGCCACCCGTCCATGGACTCGAGACGACCCAAACTACGTCACGGTCATCGGGAAAAGTCCATTTGACCGCCCGAATAAAAAGACAACGTTTCCCTCACGATTAGGGGCAAAACGGTCATTTTGCCACGTTCGTCCGATTCCACCCAACTAATCACCGATTAACCCCCAAAAATCATGGTTAGTTACTAATCTAATCCCGAATTCCGGGACGGGTCGTTACAGCACTCACGCAACGTCCGAGTCACGTCTAGGCATTGCACTCGCATCATCCAGAACGCGATCCAGTATCCAATAACCACAATCACAATCACAATCACAATCCATATCATAACACATATCAATCATATCCATGACCTCAAATCAAGTCATAGGCATTCCCGATAGAGTTTCAAGCTCAAATACCAATTATACGTAAATCCGTGAAATCACAATGAAATCATTAAAAATAATCCAGAAATCATCCTTGACTTACCAATTCATCAAAATATCCATTTTGAAATCATTTTGACTCCGGGCCTAGCCCAAAATACCATTTGCACATTTCCTCGAAAAACGTGTCTGAAAGACCGATTAAAATATTCATTAAATCACACATAAGCAGGCCACATCATCAAGACATCAATGCAAGTCAAATTATGCAATCAATCATGTAAAACATTTAACTATGCATGCATATTAATTTATAAAACAAACGTCCACTCACACACCGTCCAATTGCTCGTTTCCCGCGCTACATGCGTTTCCGTAATTTTCGACACTTGTCAGGAATCTCGAATCCTGTTCAAAATCATTATTTGGGTTACTAACAAGTCAATTTACGTAATATAATTTTTCCCATAATTTTTTGGGAATTTAATATTAATTAAATACGTAACGTAGATCTTCGGACCCTCGAAACAATATCGAAACAGTGTCCGATCGACTCGAAACCAATTTTAAAATGTCCGTTACATTACATAGAGTAAAACACATGTTGAAACCTTCCTCAGAAAACCTACCACGTGCCCTCACGCGCCGCCGCAAGCCGCGCGCGCCGTGGACAGTAACCTGCACAGTCGTCCCTGTAACCCGTTTTCCTGGTAAACGGAGCTTATGACCCGCGATGCAACCTGATTCAATCCTAGCCAATTCGACATCATTTCCTTCAATTCAATCATCTATTAGTATCATTAGGGTCTTAATTCAGGGTCTGTTACCTCAATTTGATGAAACCCTGCCCCAAAGTCCACGACTCAACATCGAAACCCGACGGGTCTTAAATCGGGTTCTACTCCAGTTCACGTCATTTCATTAAATTGATTACACATGGAGTATTATATAGTCATTATAAGAATAATTTCAAAACCAATTTGAAGCTTCCTTACCTCCAATCACTCGAACCCAACCTCCAACCCGTGTAGACGTCGCAGAGTCTGTTCTTCGGGTCTCGTCAGTAATTTCTTTCGAATTCAAGGCTGGTTCAACTCGTTTCAGTCCCAGAAAGCTTAATCCACAATCAATTTCACTCCTTAACGTTTACAAGATCGAATTCGACATAAGGTTCTTGGATGGTATTTTCGAGTTTCTCAGTGTGATGTTAATTGCATTTGTTTTGTATCCCTCTCGGGTTTTCACTCAGTTTTTATTCCCAATTACCCTTAATTTCTCACTTACTTGTTCCCTGGATTGCTGAGATCGATCAAGGATTTTGAGGAGGTTTATCTTCTCTGTTTTTGTTCTTAGTCGACAACTGCTAATGATCAACCTTAATTATCTATGCTAAGGATTAATTAATTGATGTAGTGCCACTCATCCACATCCTAAGCCACTAATCTCACACTTATGGTGACAAGTGTCACCACATGACCAAATCCTCATCCAATTAGGCTGAATCAGCCAATTTAAATAATATTTGATTAGTTAATTGCACCGTTCAAGACAAATTACTGTTTTACCCTCATCATAACAAATTACCAAACTGCCCCTCCTTGTTCTAGACCCATAACTTTTTCGTTCGGACTCCGATCGACGCATGCTGCCTGTCTACGGATTCAGCGTCCCGAGACCTATCCAACGGTACTTCCGGAAAGTTCAAACCATGTCCCGATCAAAAAGTCAACAAATGACCCATGTTGACCGATTTACCAAATTACCCTCAAACTTCCGCACGTCATAACTTTTTCCTCGAATGTCGAAATCGGGCGTGCCACCGGCTATGAACTCGTGACGTCCCGAACTATGTCACAGTCATCGGTCAAAGTCCGTTTGACCGCTCGAATCAAAAGTCAACCATTCTCCCAATTCCAGGGGCAAAATCGTCCTCTTTCTTAAAATTTTCCAAATTTTCGTTTTTCAAATTTTCGGGGTGTTACACAAAACCTTTCAAGAGTTCATGCCCGGTCCCCATAAACCGTCATGACCCATAAAAACCTTTCAAGGGTTCATGCCGGTCCCCATAAACCGTCATGAACCATAAATCCATTTATGGGTCCCCAACCCAAAATCACAAAAACCAGTAAATCCATACATGTGGGAACTCAACCCAAATCAACATACGTGGGTCACAGCCGAAAACCATTCTCAGTGAAATTCTAAAACATACAATACGGGGTCTCCGCCCTAAACCATTTCTAAAACAACGAATACGGGGTCTCCGCCCCAAATCACTTTCTAAAACATGGAACACGGGGTCTCCTCCCCCAAATCACTTTCCATAAATCTCATACATATAAACATACGTATAACCCATCCGCGGCACTTCCTAGAAGATGCCAACTCGGGGCACACTGCCCCTAGGAAACACATCCCCGATATATGTCACGATATCATCTCTATACTAGTGTGCACACTACTCGGGGTCTCACTCCGAGTCTTACCCTTGGAATTCTCCATCTGGGAGGCTCTATCTCTGGATCTAGTCTAAGCTCTATCTCCGAATCTAATCTGCACATCTCTCCAGAATCTGGTCTGGGACCACATCATAAACCATAACTCCCACTCCTGAAACGGGATCCCTATGGGGATACCCACCCTGGTCTGTGGATCGTGACTCTCCAGGTCGACATCTGGAGGAGACCATATAATCATATGGAGGGTTTCATACATTTTCAAATACTTTCTTTCTCAAATATATTTCAGCTGGGTCTTATACCCGATTCATCTCAATAAGATTCCTTGAATCCGATTCAAATCCATTTCACAGGCCTCAGCCTAAATCAACAGTTCAACAGGGTCTCATACCCAAATTCTCATTTCATAAACCGAATTGGGACTCAAGCTCGATGTTACAATCAACCGGGCCTCTCGCCCGATATCATGAATAACTGGGCCCTAAGCCCGAAACCAGAATCAACGGGGCCTCAAGCCCTATTTCACAACCAATAGGGCCTCAAGCCCGATACTACAGTAAACTGGGTCTCCAACACGATATTACAACCAAATGGGCCTCAAGCCCGAATCATAAATCAACTGGGACCTCAGTCCGGTTGTATAATTCAAATGGACCCTCGGTCTGATTTCTCGTCAAATCAAATGGACTCCAAGTCCTAGAGTTCGTAAATCAAATGGGTCTCACGCCCGAGATCATATTTCCAAATCCAAAATCCGTTCATTAAATCATCATTGAAAACGCAGTACGCAAAGGTACGACATAAAGCCGAAAACCTCAAAAAACGTGCAAATATGTCGATCCTAAGCTACGACAATCAAATGCACTCATGGCAACGAAAAACATATGTTAAAACACTTATAAAACATTTATGCATGCATCAAGTTCGAAAGAAAGGTCCACTCACAGACCGTCCAAAGTCTCGCCTCATTACACGTGTCATATGCCTCTCCCGGGCCAATCGTAGTCTCTGGGATTCCCAAACCTGTCCAAATGGTAATAGAAACTACTTAAATAACCCCTCACTAAAGTCCCGTAATTTTCCAGAATTTTTAACTATTTTCAAACGTGAACCTAAACCTTCGAACAGCCCGAACTATATCGAGACGATGTCCGATTGACACGAAACCAATCCCAAAATGTTCGTTACATCGAATAGATGATTTGACATGTTGAACACAACTGCAGATTCCCTACCACGCGGTGTCACGTGCCTTGAGACTGCCCTACGCGTGGGCCTCACTCGCCAGGAATAGTTTTCTTTTCCCTGTGATCGAACGGAGTCTGGCTGGTTCACTTGTCGAGACCCGTCCCAAATCCCCTGGGATTAACGTGGGACGCACCTAATCCCGTCTGACACTAAGTGTCAGACCAGGGAAAATTCCAACTCTAGCCCTCACTGGGGCTTTCAGAGCACACCAGGATCATAGGAGGAGGAGTGTGATGTCTCGTCTCTGCTACAGCCCGCATCTGTGATCAATCTGAAGGGCATTAAAACATCAAAAGTCATGAGTGGACAAAAACAATCATTTCATTAAAAATATTTTCACATAAAGACATTTATACCCTTCACTAAAAGCATATGCATGCGTTGAAAACCCGTTTATCAAACGTTCATAAAACCATTTGTCAACCATTTTCAAAACCTTTCCAAGGTTCATGCCCGGTTCCCATAAACCGTCATGACCCATAAAAACCATTCAAGGGTTCATGCTGGTCCCTATAAACCCTCATGAGCCGTAAATCAATTTATGGGTTCCCGACCCGAAATCACAAAAGAACCGTAAATCAAAACATGGGAACTCAGCCCAAATCAAACACCAGGGGTACTCAGCCCAAAACCATTCTCAGTGAAATACCAAAATATCGAATGCGGGGTCTCACCCCAAATCACTTTCTAAATCATAAAACACGGGGTATCCGCCCCCAAATCACTTTCCATAAGAACCACATACGTATAAACATACATATAACCCATCTGCGGCACTTCCGAAAATATGCCAACTCGGGGCACACAGCCACTAGGGAACACATCCCCGATATATGTCACGTTATCATATCTATACTAGTGTGCACACTATTCGGGGTCTCACTCCGAGTCTTCCCTGAGGAATTCTCGATCTGGGAGGCTCTATCTTCGGACCTAGTCCGATCATCTCTTCCGAATCTGGTCCGGAACCACATCATAAATCGTAACCCCCACTCCTGGAACGGAATCCCTATGGGGATACCCATTCTGGTCTGTGGATCGTGACTCTCCAGGTCGACGTCTGGAGGACACCATATAATCATATGGAGGGTTCATAAATTTCCAAAAACACTTTCTTTCTCAAAATACATTTCTCAACTAGGTCTCATACCCGATTCATCTCAATAGGATTCCTCGAATCCGATTCATCGAATCCGATTCAAATAAGTTTCACAGGCCTCGGCCTAAATCCACATTTCAATAGGGTCTCATGCCCGAATTATCATTTCATAAAATGAGCTGGGACTCAAGCCCGATGTTACAATCAACTGGGCCTCAAGCCCGATACCACAGCTAACTGGGCCCTAAGCCCGAAACCACAAATCAACAGGGCCTCAAGCCCGATACTATAGTCAAACGGGCCTCCAGCTCAATATTACAACCAATCGGGCCTCAAGCCCGAACTCGTAAACCAACGGGACCCTCGGTCCGATCGTATACTCAAATGGACCCTCGGTCCGATTTCTGGTCAAATCAAATGGACTCCTAGTCCGAGAGTTTCCAATAAAATGGGTCTCATGCCCGATTTAATATTTCCAAATCCAAAACCAATTCATTAAATCATCATTGAAAACGCAATGCGCAAAGGTACGACATAAAGCCAAAAACCTCGAAAAATGTGCAAATATATCGATCCTAAGCTACCACAAACAAATGCGCTCAAGGAATCACAAAACATGTTCTAAAAAAATTATAAAACATTTATGCATGCATAGATTTCGAAAGAAAGGTCCACTCACAGACCGTCCGAAGCCGCACCTCAATACGCGTGCCATAAGCGTCTCTCGGGCCAATCATCGCCTCCGGGATTCCCGAACCTGTCCAAATTAATTTAGAGGGTTAATAACTACTTATATAATCCCTCACTAATGCCCCGTAATTTTTCGAAATTTTTAACTATTTTTAAACTCGATCCTAAACCTTCGGATAGCCCGAACTATATCGAAACGATGTCTGATTGACACGAAACCAGTCCCAAAATGTTTGTTAGATCGAATAGATGATTTCAAGTGTTGGAACTTTCCCCAAAGGAGTGAATACACATCCTCACGCGCCCAAGAATGGTCATGCGCGTGGGCCTTATGCTCCGAGACTGTTCACTTTCTTCCTCGGCCATCGAACCGGTCCAGCCGGTTCGCCTGTGCAGTCCGGTCCAACTGGACCGGCGTGACCGGTCCGGCCCTCTAAACCCCCATTTTCGGTCTGTTTCTTCCCTTTTTCGATTCCATTCTTCCTAACTTCTTATTTCCTACCATTTTACATCAAGAAACCTGAAGAAAAACGTCCAAAACCTATCCATGAACATAGAGCCTTACGGCCTCTGTTTTCCCGGCCACCCTCAGGGCCTCCTCAGCAAAGAACCTCCCTCAAAACGGTCCTAAAACCTTCCTAGCAACCCTCTAAACCTTATCCAAACATCCAAAACAAACCATAATGTAAAAATCGAATTAAAGAGGAAATTGGGCCTTACCAAGCAATTGACCTTCCTTGGCCATCACCGTCGTGCACGGCGGTCCAGACAGCCCCCAGCCACTATCTGCCTCCTCTGTCTCTCCCCCTCAGTCCAACATCACAGATGGAATTGGATTTTGGGATTGGGTTGGATTGGTTTGAAATGGTGAGATCGGGTTTGGAAATGGGGAAATGATCGATGAAGAGGAATGTGATATGCATGAAGGAAAAGGAATGGGCAGTGGATGGGTGACACTTGTCACTCATACATTGGTCCAAAGACAAATATCTGGGCCCCACTTAAGATAAAACCCAAGTCATCTCATAAAACGCGCAATAATTCCCTCAAACTTCCGTGAACCGTAACTTTTCCGTCGAACGTCCAAATTCGACTTGCCGCATGTGTACAGATTAGTATCATCCCGATCTACGTAACGATCCTCGGCCCTCAACCATCGGACATCCAGGGTCAAAATTCAACTATTCGCTCCTTTTCAATTAAATTACCAAAATGCCCTCGAACTTCCGAAAATCATAACTTCTTCCTCGAACGTCGGAATTGAACGTGCCACCTGTCGATGAACTCGTGACGTCCCGAACTATGTCATAGTCATCGGCCAAAGTCCATTTGACCGCTTGCACGAAAAGTCAACGATTCGCCCATTTTAGGGGCAAAATCATCATTTCGCCTTGAATGTCCGTTAATCCTCGTCTAATCCTCGATTAGTCTAGCTAATCCGTCATTAATTCGTAATTGATCCCCTTAATTCGAGACGAGTCGTCACAATCTTCCCCCCTTAAAGAATTTCGTCCTCGAAATTTAAATCGACCCGATTCCACAACCACATTGTGGAATCCAACCATGTGCCTTCTACTCGAATCGCTCAACCACACACAAGGGTACCCATGTAACAGTACATACCTGACACACACCTCGTACACGACGGTACGTATCGTCACTGGAGCCCCCAAAGCTCCAATTCATTTCTGAGAACTACACGTTAGCTCGTACATCTCACTCGAGACAAAACAACGACACTCGTCGATCACGCTTGTCACTCACTTGATAGGTCAGAAATACCAATCTGACATCCAAACAGCTTTCCAATCTAACACTCAGACACGTTCCATTTGACAACCATCAGGCTGGAAACGTATCCCCACTAAGGGCTGACACATCTAAGCTAACATCCTGCTCAGCATCCGATCAGATAACAATCTATCGATCCTGCCATCACAGTGGCACAAATTCCCGTCTCACAAGTAATCCTCAGACCTATACCCATACTAACTCTCTTTAGAGTCCCATCACTCCCTATCAATCCAAACTCGTCAGATACCTATCAATCCGTAACTATCACAGGTCATAACCATCGTGACCAGCCGACAACACCCGGCTCCATTGCGCTTCGCTGCTCTACTCTGATCTCGACTCGCTCTCGAGTCCTCGCATCGTATCTCGCATCACTCAGCGATCTCCGATGACATCTAGACTCACCTATAGTCTCAACCCATTACTATCGGATCTAATCCGATCACCACTCATGTCCATCTAGGACTCGATCCAATCTACTACATCCTCACAATCTCGGGACACTCTCAACTCGACATACCGATTAACCGTGGTCAATCCCATCGTCCAATATGCACAACACATCGGTGCACCCACATCACATCAACATCGGGGCGCTCCATGACCTACTCAAGGACTGCACTCTAGCAACGTCCAACCATATACTACTATCTGTGTTCCAACCATGGCCCGAACCTCAACCGTCCGTCACCAGGCGAACAACAATCCATCACCATCGGACACTCACTCGTCACATACTATAACGCTAAACACCATCTACTCCTTAGAGGTGTTCGGTTCTTACACCCTCTTGAACTCCTAGCTGTCACAACACTCCTCGTCGTCCCACCTAGGGATGAATCCAAGATGATGACATCAAAGTTCATCAAATGTCATCCTCCGGCACTCAACACTATTTGCTACAACGTCACACTCAGTGACCTCGGAATACTCATCACCAATACGGAATCAAGCACTTTTCTCATCGTCTCAAATACAACTTCTCTTAATTCCGAAGTTCCAATCACAACATGCTTCTCTTCCAATTACTTAACTTACTCATCACACGAGTATTTCCTTGTCCTATCGGAAAAACAATTTCCAAGTCCCCCAACTCAGGAGGTATGGTCAACCATAGTCAACCAAAAACAATCCGTAATGGACTCTCAAGTCCTTAGCTCAACCGGACACCATCCACGTGTCTGCAAATACGGTTTATGTAAATACACTCACTTCGAGTGGAATTCACCCGAATGAAGGTTAAACCTTGTATACTATTTACGGATGTGCATAAACGGCCTCCAACACCCATAACTTGTACCTTTAATCATCCTGATCCAACTCTGACTAACAGAATTGGTCGGAATCTACTGACATCGGTCGGTAGGCTAAACAGATCGCAACGTCTGTCATGATCTGAAGCCAAATCTCTGCATACTACCAAATCTGACCAACCGGCTCATACGTCATATGACGTCACTCATGTCATCCATTTATACCTTTTCATCCGAATGCCACTTAGGCATTTCAATCTCTAACGTTACTACTCTTGGGCACACACTCACACCCCAAGTCTTGTAACATCAGGGAACTGGTCACCAAACCAAGTACTCTGGATGCCTTGCACTGAGCCACTCAGGATCCTCTCAGTCCCGCTCAGTACCCATCAAACTCACATGCTCGCCACTCTGGGCACATCTTCTATTTCGTCTGCCTACTGTTCGCACATCCCAACTCGATGGAATCAACTCCAGTACTCACACTCGTGTAATCCATCCAAGGATATCCACGGCACCTGTCACCCATCCAAGTATATCTTACTCATCACAATCACCTCACAGAGGTAACGTGGCAAGTGTACCAACACCCAACGTCAGCGTCTCATTCTGCGATCGCACTCAGTAGTAAGCAAGTCGAATCCAGAATCATTGCTCGCATTATGAGTCACTCACGCACCTCGTATCATCGTCACGACTGACGAATACAATCGTCATGGCAACCTGAGTCCAGCCAACTTGATAAGACTCGACTACAGCCATCGATAGCAGCGTCTGCCACAACCTCGTGCAGACCAACCTCATAAATACTCTGCTATCGAGACTCCAAAACTACGCGGTCAACACACCGCCGGTACCAACTGCTCAACACATAACATCCACCGACTGGTCCATCTCAGGATCCGATCACAAGTACCACACTCCTAGTAAATTGTCCAATTAATCACCTCCTAGGGTTACCACAACCCGGCTGCTCGTTGCAGCCCAACCATCCTGACTGATCCCTCTCTCTCGACACCGAAGAGTCGTCGTACTCCAATACTAGTACCAAACCAGCCAATAACTACACTTTGAGGATCTCGTCCTCTCATAACTTTACGGCTCTCAGCTGCTGGCCTCCACAAGAATTCGTGCATACTTCGTGCCAAACACCGCACAACGACTACACGTCGCAATCGTTACCTATTGTGTCACACCACAAATACTCCGACATCTCCTGCCAATCGACATCCTACCGGGATTCGACACACCGAAACATGGCCTCTCATGCCAATTAGGGTCAGACGTTCCTATTCCCAACTGTCGTAACTGTAGTCGTACAGGGTCATCCTATAGTGGGCGACCCTGACCTCTGATCACCAGTGGTATTAATCCGTACATCCTCTATCCGACACGACCCTACCGTCGAGCGGTCACGACTCTCAAGTCGTCATACTATGTCTACCGATCCACTGGATCCTACTCACCAGTAACGCTACGGCTCTAAGCCGTCGGATTCACACGAATACTGATCCTCCTCGTGATCAAACATCGATACACTTGGCCTCCAATGCCAATCGAACCTCAAACTATTGTATCGAATTTCGCTTAGCACATGGTGCTTCCTACTCATACCCTAACTATCAGGTTGATGACGGGCTGTTACGACTTCAGAGACATCACATCCTCGACCTGTGCGTACTCCACGCTCCGATACCACTTGTCAGGATCCGTCCCAAATCCCCTGGGATTAACGTGGGACGCACCTGATCTGGTCTGACACTTCGTGTCAGACGGGATCAGGTGCATCCCACGTTAAGCCCAGGGAATTTGGGATGGGTCCTGACATCACTGGTTCGCCTGGACCGACGTGACCGGTCCAGCCTGATTTCTCACCCATTTTTCATCCAATCTTCTGCTTTTCGATTCCATTCTTCCTATTTTGATCTTAGGAACATAGATATATAATTAAAACACCCTAAAACCTCCTAAAATCTATTAACCAAATTGTCCCTCACTGTTCAACAATCCCAAAAACTTCTCAGGGCTTCCTCAGCCGTGAACCACCACCAAAACCTTCCTATAACTTCACTAGAAACCTAATAAACCCATTATAAACACCTAAATCCATCCTTAACGTCACAAATCAAAATTAAAAGGAAAAGGAGCAAACCGAGTACCTTGCACGGTTTCATCGCCGCCGTCCACGGTGGCGCTGCCTCCTGTCAACCACCATCATCCTCACGGCCCTCCATCACTCTGGTTCCTCAGACATGATCATATGGAGTATGGGTTTGGATTGGGGTTGGATGTTGATCGGGTTTTGGGTTTGGTATGCACGAACAAAGAAAAAGGGGTGATATGCATGAATGTAAAATGTTGTCCAGTGGATGAGTGACACTTGTCACTCATCCATTAGGCAGCACATAAATATCTTGGCCCCACTTCGGACAAAAGTCTCCGTCTCGTAAAACGTACAATAGTACCACGGAACTTCCGTGAACTATAACTTCTCCGACGAACGTCCGAATTTGACGTGTCGCCTATCTGCGGATTTGTATCGTCCTTATCTACGTAACGGTCCTCGGCCCTCGGCCATCGGACCTCTCGGGTCAAAAATCAACTAATGGCTCCTATTAAACCAAATTATCAAATTGTCCCCGAACTTCCGAAAATCATAACTTCTTACCTAAACGTCAGAATCGAGCGTGCCACCTGTCTATGAAGTCATGACGTCCCGAACCACGTCACAGTCATTGGTTAAAGTTGATTTGACAGCCTGAACAAAAATTCAACGATTTGCCCATTCTAGGGGCAAAATCATCTTTTCGTCATGCTCGTCCGTTAATCCTCGTCTAACCCCCAATTAGCAAGGCTAATCCGTCATTAAGTCTTAATTAATCCCACTAATTCAGGACGAGTCGTCACATGTTGAGCCACATGCTCCAAATCCAGGTGTATATTCGGATGTGTAATCTCGAGTCGCACGCGTAGCGCTGATATCGTAACTAATGAGATGATTTGAATATTGTGTAAAGAGGATTGGTTGATTATGTTTTCATGAGACTCTGGATGTGAGTCTAGGTTTCGGGTAGAGGCCTTATTGAGATGATTTATGAGGTTGTTTTGGGCTGAGATCCCACGTGGTTTTGATTTGGGCTGAGACCCTATGTGATTTGGTTTTGGGCTGAGACCCTACTAAGGAAATGGCTTTGATTAAGAAGCATTTTTCACTGTGTATTGATTTGAAAAGCCATATGATTTTATTTTAAGAACTTATTTGAAATACTGTTTTCTAATACATGCATGCTTTTATGTGAAGGGTATAAATGTCATTTTCATTAAATGGTTTTATAAACTGTTATTTTTGTCCACTCGCAACTTTTAATGTTTTTATTCCTTTCAAGTTGATCGTGGATACGGGTAGTAGCAGAGACCGAGACATCACATGTCGTTGCGGATTCCACAAGTCACTGCACATTCTAATAACCCTGAGCAGGTTACGGTTTTATCCCTGGTTTGCCACGTGGTGTCAGACGGGAGCCGGGAACATCCTACGATAATGCAGGGGGATTGGGATGGGTTTTTTCATGCATGCATATAAAAACCATTTAAATTCAATTTAAAAACCAAACACAATTAATGACCTCGAAAAACATTAAAATAACCATAATGCATAACATCAACAGTCACGACAATCAGCATGCAAAACATCACAATATTCAACACCATAACCAACACTTTAACCATACACAACCAATCCACATCCAACCCATCCTCGATGCACAACATCAGTCATCATGTCCATTGCACGATCAGTAAGCATACCACTTGGGATCTAAAGCCTAGTTCGACGTCTGAGTGTGTACCTCACACACTCACTCAGGATCTGGAGCCCAGCTCGACGTCTGAGTGTTCAGGATTTGGAGCCCGGCTCGATGTTAGAGTCAACACGAAACTAGTCTCAGGGTTTGGAGTCTGGTTTGATGTCTGAGTCAGCACTAAACTAATCTCAGGATCTAGAGCCCCTTGCTCGACGTCTGAGACTACTAACCAACAAGCACCTCGAAGAGAGTTATCCACAATCATCAAAATCATTACAACATTTCAATCGTCAATACCAAGAAATCACACATCCATATCAAAACTCAAAACCATAGTCAGAACTTCGGGCCTAAGCCCAAAACCAAACTTTACACTATACCTCCTAAAACATCCAATAAATTAATAATTAATTATAAAATTATCAAAAATCATAAAAAAAAAAATCTCAATCAACCAAATATCATAAAAAATCATAGTAACACTTTTTAAACACATAAATAAAAGATTTCTTTCACCAATCCACCATCAAAAGGAGGAGACACAATCTGATCACAAAATTAAAAAATCCTAATGATAGCTCGACTGAGGCTGATGCTGAAATTAGGAAAACTGTGGACTCTCACTTTTAGGACATTTTCAAAACCATGGGCCGGAGGAACAAGGGGGACATCCTGTCCTTCGTTGATACAGTGGTAACACCGGGAGTTAATGATGATCTTATTGCTGAAATTACGGAGGAGGAAGTTAAGCTGGCTACCTTCTAAATGGGTCTAATGAAGGCACCTGGCCCTAATGGCTTTTCGGGAATCTTTTATCAAAGCTACTGGGAGACTGTCAAGAGTGAGTTGATGATTACTATTCGGAGTTTCTTCATCGAGGAGCTGCCAGTTCATCTGCTGAATTTCACCAATATCACTTTGGTCCACAAAGTCCACCATCCCTAAATGGTGAATCAATACAGACCTATTGCATTATGTAACTACTCCTACAAGATCATTTCAAAAATACTCTCCAATAGGCTCAAACCCCATCTGGATAGTCTGATCACCCCTCAACAAAGTGCCTTTATCACGGGAAGACAAATCTAGGACAACATATGTATAGCCCATGAAGCCTTTCATGCTCTTAAGCTTCGAAATACCACAAAGAAATATGAAATGGGACTGAAATATGAATAAAGATTATGATCGAATTGAGTGGGATTTCCTTGAAGCAGTACTAGTGAAAATGGGCTTTGCTGTTCATTGGATTAATATGGTAATGAGGTGTGTTACATCCGTAAAAATGGCATTGTTGATAAATGGGCAACCTGGGAACAACTTTACCCCTTCAAGAGGCCTAAGATAGCGAGACCCCATCTCCCATTATCTCTTTATTTTAGTTTGTGATGTCCTCTCAAAGATGATTAACTGTGCTGTTAACAAGGGCTTGGTGGAAGGCATAAAATTCAGCACTAGTGGACCGACTCTCTCTCCCCTCTTTTTTGCTGATGACTCTTTATTATTCATGAAGGCAACTGCCCAGAACTACAGGACAATTAGAAAGCTACTTGATACGTATTTCCAGGCTTCTGGTCAGGTGGTTAACTATGATAAATCCAATCTCTATTTGACACGACCCACCCCCAATACCCCGAGATTAAGGGATAAGTCATGCTCACGTATAACCCACGTGCGACACGAAGGCTAAACACTCGTTCAACCCCCGTGGAACACGCAAGCCAACCAAGAGATACCCAGGTCAACATCGTCCAAATACACCTTCTGATTTCCCAGAGCGTACAGAATCACTGTAGATCGCAAGTGTGATGTCTCCGTCTCACTAACAACATCCTGCACCGCATCAACAACATGGAGGGTATCGAAAAACATAAAAGACTGTGAGTGGAAAAAAATAAATAATAAGTTTAGAAAAAAAAATTCTAAGAAAGACATGTATATCCTTCACGTAAAACCAATGCATGCATTCGAACACCATTTCCTTTCCAAAATAAGAAAAACCTCAATGAGAATCTTAAATCAAAATCAACGTACGGGAACTCAGCCCAAAAATCCACAAAATCCAAATCATTCGGGCCACTGTCCAGAACATCGTAAAACCATTTTAAAGTCAATAGTAAATCACAAGTCAATCAGTTTGCTGGATCTCATATGAACGAGTCTTTAAACTCAAAACACATATATATCAGGCCTTCCCGGGATATCAACGAGTTTTTAAACTCAAAATAAAAACAATAAACCTCGAGGGATATCACAATAACGAGTCCTAAACTAGATCCTAAACCTTCGGACATCCCGAATCAAATCGAAACGATGTCTGATCGACTCGAAACCAGTCCCAAAATATTCGTTACATCGATTAGATTAAAAGTCGTGTTGACAACTTCCCCAGAAACAGTGCCACACGCCCTCATGCCCCGCACTGTTCATCATCCCCTACCTCTCACAGACCCAGTTCAGACCAGCCCGGTCCAACCGAACCGACTCCCCGGTTTTCCTCTATTTTCAGTCTGATTTCAGTCCTTTTTCTACCATTAGCTTCGTCCCTCTATTCCTAATCGATCTATCTACTTAAAACATGAAGTTTAAGTCTAGAAATTACCTTCCAAACAATTGATCAAACTTTCAAACTTCCTCCTATGTGTTCTCGAGACTCCGACCACTGTTGGTCGTGGTTCCAAGCCCAACAGACTCGCCCTAACCTTTGGAAGCTCACCAGACCAATCAATTTGATTATCAACCGTCCAAACACAAGTTGCCATTTTAAATCAAAATAGGGATCTATTGCAAGAAATAGCCTTACTGTCCATCTCAGGCCTCGAAACGAAGCTCAGTCGACTCACAGGACCTCCAGCAAGACCTTCCATCCCTTAGAATCGATCAATAGCTAGGAAATCGCAAGGTCCCATTTTACGAATTCAACCAGGATTCCCCGGTTTCGACTTTACCTACGCCGTCGTGCCCCGCCATGGCCATCACCGAACTCGCCTTGACCTCCTCTCCATCATTCTTTCACAAATCAAAAGCAAAGGCAAGGTTTAAGGGAACTTGTGAAGATTGGAGTTCACGGTGGCACTCGATCTCTATTTCTCACGGTTCCAAGGCCAACGTGTAACGACCCGTCCTGAATTCCAAGATTAGATTAGTGACTAATCACGATTAGTGAGGTTAATCAGTGATTAGTGAGTCAAATCCGTGATTAGTTGGGCGAAATCGGATGAACGATGCAAAATGACCATTTTGACCCTAGGCGTGGGCAAAATGTTGACTTTTCATTCTAGAGGTCAAATGGACTTTGACCGATAACTGTGACATAGTTCGGGACGTCACGAGTTCATAGACAGGTGGCACGTTCGATTCCGACATTCAACGAAGAAGTTATGATGTTCGGAAGCTTCTTCGTCATGAGAATACCACGACCAACAGACCCTTTTAAGTAACGTAAGATCCTTTTTACAAGGTTCAGATGCTCGATGGTGGGAGAATGCATGAATTGATTAGCAATACTCACTGAATATGAGATGTCTGGTCTGGTGATCGTTAGGTAGATCAATTTACTAACAAGCCTCTAATAGGAGCTGATATCCGAGAGTGGAGTGTCTCCCAAGTCAAGTTTGAGCTTGCTATCGAGAGGAGTAAGGGCAGGCTTAGCATCACTCATATTAGCATCCTGGAGGAGGTCCATGGCGTATTTCCGTTGATTAAGAATTAAATCCTTATGAGAAGATGTCATTTCGATCCCAAGAAAATACTTTAACACCCCAAGGTCTTTAATCGCAAATCTTTGTTGAAGTGACTGTTTGAGTTTGGAGATCTCTGCAGCATTATCACCTGTAATTATTAAGTCATCCACATATATCAACACAACTAATTTCCCACCAGCTCCAGTACGAACGAATAATGATGAATCGGCACCACTCCTTTTGAAACCAACACTATGAAGAACTGAACTTAGTTTAGCATACCAAGCACGAGGCGATTGCTTCAGTCCATAAATTGACTTATGTAACTGACACACCAAATCAGGGTCCTGGCTTTGAGGATGTCCAGGAGGCAAGCGCATGTAGACTTCTTCTTCAAGATCACTATGTAGAAAGGCGTTCTTCACGTCCATTTGGTACAGGGACCAACCCTTATTGACAGCCATGAACAATAAAACCCTAACTGAGTTCATTTTTGCAACATGAGCAAATTTTTCTTTGTAGTCCACCTCAAATGTTTGAGTGAATCCGCGAGCCACTAGCCTGGCTTTATACCTCTCAATTGAACCATCTGAATTAAACTTGATCTTATAGATCCATTTGCAACCCACTGCCTTTTTTCCTTTTGGAAGTTTGGTGATGCTCCAGGTGTTATGTTGGTCTGGAGTTTTGAGTTCATCTTGCATTGCTTTTTGCCACACAACATGGTTATTAGCCTCATGGAAGTTTTGGGGTTCACTGTAACTGGAGATGGTGTTAAGGAAGGCAGTATGAGATGGAGTGACCTTTTGATACGACACATAATTTGATATTGGATGCCTCGGTTTATATGTTTCAAAATCTTGAAACCTTGTGGGAGGGTGCCGATCACGTTGAGGATTGCGTCGAGGTTTTGGGAGAGTTGGCTCACTCTCGTTCAAATTATCAGCCACACTTTGAAGGTTTTCTTGGTTGCCGCTGCCATCATCATGCATAGAACCATCAGGATGAGTGCCTTCATGGTTATTTTCATTGAGAGAAGCATCAGTGTTGGCATGATTGAGCTCACGTTGTTGCGAACCCTCGGGTTCAATTCTTGGTAATGGGAACAAGTCCAAGTTGTCATCCCCTTGATCTGTGAATTCACTTGTCTTGCCAAAAAAAAGGGTTAGTCTCATGAAATCAAACATCTTTGGACACAATCAATCTCCTTAGTTGGGAATTATAACACTTATATCCCTTTTGAGTAGAGGAGTAACCAAGAAAGATGCATTTAGTAGCTCTAGGGTCTAATTTATCTCGGTGATGAGATTGAACATGAACAAAACAGATGCAACCAAACACTCTAAGATATGAGAGATCAATTTTCCTTCCTTTCATGACCTCTAGGGGAGACTTGAATTCCAAGACTTGGCTAGGTAACCTATTGATGATATAAGCAGCTGTCATAACACCTTGGGACCAAAATCTCTTTCGTACATTCATTTGCAGCATTAATGCTCTTGTTTTCTCAAGTAGGTCACGGTTTTTACGTTTGGCTACCCCATTTTGTTGAGGGGTTCCAACGCAACTTGTTTGATGCATGATGCCATGAGTGCTCAAATATTGTTTCATGATATGGGACATGTATTCAGTGCCATTGTCAGATCGTAAGGTTTGAATTTGAGATGAGAAATGGTTTTTAACAAGGTTATGAAAATCCTTAAACACTTCTATCATTTCATTCTTAGACTTTAGGAGATACAACCATGTGACTCGAGAGAAATCATCCACAAAAATCACAAAATACTTGTAGCCATCAAAAGATTCCCTAATTGGTCCCCATACATCTGAATGAACTAGTTCAAAACACTTACTAGTCCTAGACAAAGAAGAGTTAAAAGGTAATCTAGTGGCTTTAGACAAGTGACATGTTTCACAAAAAATAGCATCCTTACCTAATTTTGGAAATAAAGATGACAAAATGGGTGAGGAAGGGTGAGCTAAACGTTGATGCCACAATTGATTATCTTGAATGGGGTTGAACTTGGCTTGACACCCTCTGGGATTGCTCTTTGACATGTAATAGAGACCATCTAAATAAAACCCTTCACCAATCGTCTTCTTGGTGACACAATCCTAAAAGATCACTTTGTGAGGAGAAAAAATGGCTATGCAATTCAAGGTATTTGTGATCCTTCCCACAGATAGAAGTTGAAATGGAAAGGAAGGAACATACAAAGCTATTGATTCAATTTCATTAGACATCAACTTTATCTTTTCTTTTCCTAAAACCTTTACATGCTCTCCATTTGCAATTGAAACTTGAGAAGGTTTTGCCAATTTTTCAAAATTTTGAGATTTAGACACATGGTTGGTCATATGATCTGTGGCACCTGAATCTACAACCCAAAAATCATGCAACATATTTAATTTAAGAGCAGTTTTAAAAGCTTTCATGATACCTTGCATATCCTCTTGGGGTATAGGTTTCGTGTCTGCCAAGAAACCTGCAAACTTACCGAGCAATGTTGTCGAGGTCCCTTCTTCCATGCTATCTGTACGGTCAATTCCAGCCCCTCCTTTCTTGCTTTGCAGGTACGACATAAACTCAGTCATGAGTTCTGTTGGGTTTGCTGTGAAGTTCTTGAATGGATCTGACCTATTAGAGATGGAGGTAGATGCATGATTTGCTCGATGTGGAGTATGGTTCACCTTTTGTACGCCCTTGTTGTCTTTCATGAAATTAGGCTTTAACTCTGGATGTAAAATCCAGCATGTGTCTTTAACACGACCTATATTGTTGCAGTGTTTACACTTCAAGTGCGGATGCTTTCCTTTGTACTTTCTCTCGTTAGTCATATATGCCCTAGCCTCAGGTACGTTAGTCATTGTACTCAGGTTCATGACTTTCCTCCTTACTTCTTCACGTTGAATCGTTGCACACACACTGGTGAAGGAAGGAAGTTCAGTGTTCATGAGTATGTGACATCGTAGATCTTCATATGTTGAGTCAAGACTGGACAAGAGTTGAAATATCTTGTCTTCTTCTGCTCTCTTTCGTAGCAGTGCTGCATCAGTTGTATGAGGACGATAAATTTCCAACTCATTTCACATGTTTTTCATGCTTCCTAGGAGTTGCACAAACGGCTTGTCATCTTGTTGCAGATCAGAGATGTCCTTCTTTAATTTGAAAACACGGGCAGCATTATTCTGGTTGCCATACATTTCCTTAACCGCTTCCCATAGATGGTACGAGGATTCTGAATAGCTGAATATTTCAGCTAACTTTCGTTCCATGGAATTCAAAAGCCATGACATAACTAGCTGATCCTTGCTAAGCCAAGATTCATAGTTTGGTGAGGAAGCATCAGGTATTTTGATGCTTCCATTTATGATGCTTCCATTTATGACATTTTTGCTTCTAATGCTAAAGGATTGTCTTCAGACATTTTGGAGAGTGAATACTCTCGGATAGCAGTATAGCAGAAGCAAGTTAATTTCCCTGCTCTGATACCATGTTAGAAGTTGAGGTTCCACTCCAAAACTAATTGGCAATGAGGGGAGTAGCCCAAGATCTTATAAGGCACAAATTGTAGTTGTGCTTTTCCGATGTGGGACATTTTCCTCACATCTCAACATTCTTCTTGAAATGCAGCATATCATTTTGTTTCTGAGCATTTGCTATTAAGATTGAAAGTACCATATTAAGGAGTGAAATAATTCACTGGAAACTATCTTTTTAACAATAACACTTGCAAATTTACAATTTGATTCTTCTTTTTTTCCTTTTTTTTTTTCCTATATGGAGTGACTCTTTTAATGTCTTCTCTTTCATGTAGTTCAATTTCTTTTCTAATCTTATAACAGGTCAGCGATAGTTCTTGATGCGGTTGCCATCAGCGCTCTTATAATTTATGTGTCTCGCGTAGTTCTGGGATACAAACAAACATGGGACCGGTATCAGGTGAGTAAACTTCATCTTTTTATGCAGACTTCAAAATTATATGATTGCGTTTGATGGATTGTTGTATTGTATTGGACCGGATTAGTTAAGTTATCATATTCAATATAAGTACAATAAGATCCACCGAATATGACCTATGCGTCTATCTTTTTCCATGCATGTTCAATTTGAGGAATTTCAGTGTCTAAAGCAGCCTATTCTTACAGCTTTTGGTTAACACGACACTTTATGAGAAAACCTTGGCAAGTGGATTTGGCTCAATTCATTTTCTTCTGGATGCTTCTGAACAGCAACAAGTGAGCAACTGTTTCAATTATTAAGTTAACGGGAAAAAAAAAAATTAGCAATACCGTCTACATTTTATCCCTTGTGATATTTTGTTTTCTTTGCAAATTATCCCTTGTGATATTTGATCATCTATCTTTTTTTCTTGCGACATTTTACCACCTAAAATTTTAGTTTTGTGACAAATAACCACTACTGTTAGCTTGTGTTAGTTTTCCATTGAAAAGTAGTCATGTGCGAGTTGTGTGCTATCTTTTTTCAAGATTTTACTTTCATCAAACTAGTTTTTATGGCTATTCTCAAAGTTAGGGCCTTAGTAGTCATATGATTTCTTTCATAAAAGTAGTCGTATGGTATTGCAAAAAATTTCTCTTCTTTTAAACGTATGTAGTTCCTTTTCTTCTTTTTCTTTTAGCACAAATTTAGTTTGATATTATGCAATCTATGCGAAATTTATTTACTTTTCCTTTGAAGACTTTTCTAGTTTTTGAGTAAATTTCTTGGCATCAAAGTGCTTGTGAAAATAACTCTTTAAGAAGATAGGTCATTTTTCAATTTTATAATGGACAAAATTTTAACTGGCTATTCTTTTTTTTTTTTTCCTTTGCACTATTGTCTCCAGTACAAGGAAGCCATTTTGGCATATTCAGTTCTTCTCAAAGCAAACAAGGGGAAGGTTTGATCTCACTGCCTAGAAATTGAGCTCTCTTTTTTTCTTGTTTGAATTCATTTGTCGGGTTCAAACATATAGCCCATGTTGCTGAATCGTATCTTTCTATATATGGACGTGTAATACTTTCGTATTGAATGCAGCTCGTTTGTCGACAGACTGTTGGAGATGACTGCGAAAGATTTTTGTACGATGTGTTTAAAGTAAAGGTAAAAAAACAAAGTGTTTTACATGCGGGTTTGAGTATATAACGAAGTGATTGTTGAATATTGAAGCTCGATCATCATGCAGGTTGAAATGCCGGTTGACAAAGCAGTTTCTACATTGCTAAGGCTTGGCCTAGCTACAGAAATGTCTATTGACGGAAGGACTAGTTTACAGGCAATTTCATGTTTCGACGCATACGGGTCACTTAAAGAACGCTGGAATAGTTTGCTTAGTTGAAAATTTTGTTGTTGATAATTATGCCCAGGTTCTCGCACCAACATTCATGGCACAAACTGAGCACTGAGGTGACTAAAAAGCCAGAACTCAGAAGGCATGAATGCGCTCTTATTCGTTACTATTATGCCATTTTAGGCACGATTTCTAACACATTCATGCCTATAGAGGCATATGTCTGATTGTATAGGTTATATTGTAGTAAAGGTCTAAATTGATTCTCCTTAAAAACCCCTCTTAAAGGTTATAATGGGAAGTGAAGCTAGGAGGTATCTTGCTTAGAAGTAAGGCTCAATCATATGGCAAACCAAACAACAGTTCTATATTTAGTTTGAGAATACTTTTGATGAAATTGCTTGTATAAAGATATACGTTTCAAAGAAATTGTATTCTCTTAAATTCTTAATAGCCATTTTAGACTTTGGAGATTTGAAAAATTTTGAAAAATTATTTGAAAATCCGAATTTTCAATGCACACTAACATTCGACTTTTACAATACCGTAAAAAAATCAATAATTTCAAAACTCCATTACACATGAGCGAAAAAAATAAAGAAAATGGAAATAAAAAACTTATCTTATTCCCATGAAAGAAATCAAGCTCAAGAACTATATTAGCCAAATCACTCCACCATGAACCTCATTTCTCCATCCATTTTATTTTTGATAGATTCAATGCCAACCCCATATTTTATTATTTATCGTCATTAATAAATCAAGGGTGACCCCATATTTAATTTTTTTTTCTTTTTCACCCCAAGCTTAACTGTAACAATATTAATTCAGGCTTTTGTAATCCGGGGGCGTCAGGGGGAAACGGAGGGAGGCGTCGCGGGCGATATATATAGTTAAGGGGCATACCTATATTATGAGAAAGTGAATTTCATTAAAAGGGTTGGTGGCCTTTTTTGATATTATCAGAAAGCCTGATAGACTGTTGTTTTTATATTCAGGTTCTGTCCCTAAAAAAACGACAGCATTAATCCCTTTCTGGCCCCTATTAAAGGCTTAGCAGAGAAAGTGAATTTCATTAAAAGGGGAAAACAAGTACACTAGAGAGAAAACAACAGAAAAGCAGGAATAGAAAGACACTCATTAAGGAGGTTTCGGAGTTTAGGAGGTTTCGGAATAAAGACGCATAATATAAGATATAAAATGTTCACTTCTAAAATTCAAAGGAAAAATGCTTAATTAGGGGGCACGGAAGACAGTCATTGTTTAAAATAAACACTAAAAATGATGGAAGTCGGTTAATCCATACTTCCCTGCACATTTTTTATCGAACTTGAGAGTAGTTATCAATTATCTTATTTGTGCTCCGAGAAACCCATTGAAACTGGATTTCTCAAAAAAAGCACAATGAGCACGAAGTTGAGAAAGAATGAGAAAGATTTCTCAATTCTCATGATCAATTTGTCCAGAAAATACGCTTAATCAACACTTGGGAACCACAATCACATTCCAGAAATTTTTTTCCTCGGCAAGTATAACACTAGCAAAAACAGTCCAAGTTCCAGCAATAAGAGCAGATTTCATACGCCTTGAGAGAGAGTGAAGGGGGAGTGCGAAGATGGAACAGAGTGCTTAGAGACAGAGTAGTCATGGATATGAAGTTCGAACTAGATAATGTTGTTGTTGAGACAGAGAAACAGAGTAATGCGACTTTGTGAGAGTGAGTGGGGATATTATTGTCTTTGTAAAAATAAAACACCTCTTCCATAAAATTAAAATAAAAAATAAAAAATTCAATTTCCTTATCCAGCACACGAGGTTGGAAGCGTCTGCTGCTGCTCCGAGCTCTCTGTTTCCCAATTCTGAAATGTCAGCTTCTTCACACACTCTCAGCAGCTTCAGCGCTATCTCGTTAACCTCGAAACGGCGCTGTTTAAGACCACCACGACCATCATCATCATTATCAGTTGCTCACTGCTCTCTCACCCGCTTCCAAGAACTGTCGACGACGACGGAGCCTTCGCGACTCGAAACCGACGCCGTAAACCTCAAAAATGCCCGCAATAATCAGAAGCTGAACGATGTCGTCCAGGAGACCCAACAATATGACGGCGATGAAGAAGAAGAGCATGGAATATCTAAAATCCCAGTGCCCAGGCAGAAGTACATCCCTGTTTCCAAGGCTGAGCTGCTGGACGGCGTCGTTTCGAATATGTTCAAAGCCAACCATGACGACGGCCAGGAATTGAAGCACTTTATTCTTCTCTCAACGTAAGCTTGATCGAACCCATTTTCAATAATTGAAGAAACAAAGACATTTTGAATTTGAACTATCAAAAGCTGTTTGCTTTGTAGGTGTTTGGACGCGATTCTTCATGCTGAACACAAACGAATTTTGGAAGAAATGCGAGCCGACTATTCTGATTCGAATTCCGTGGAACACAAGCAAACAGCTGTTGAGGTTGATAACCAAGTGACGGGCGATGGACAGAGCTCGGATTCTGCTAGCAATGACATTAATGGAGTTGAGAGCATGGAGGCAAATGGGGATGAAAAAGTTGAAGCTGAAATACCGGTGCCATTTGATTATGTTCTCGGCTTGAGCAAGCTCTTGGGTTCTTCGGCAAAGACTGCCAAAAGGTATTGCCAGTTTCTTTTGAAGTCCATAGTTTTTGTTCAATGCTAACTACCCAATTTGCAAACTCATGAGAGAAACTCATAAAAGGACATGTATGAGGCTTTGAAAACCTTATATGTTAGGAATAATTCTTAGTGCTTCATTTGTATGATTTCTTACGGTTTCAGGAAATTATACACATTGGTTATTAATTTTGTTTTACGAGTGTCATCAAATTCGAGACCTTCCATCATACAGTAGAGAGCAATGCCACTGGATTATGTTACGAGTAACTGTAGAACTTCGATTTTAAGTATCAAAATTTTGGCAGAGAACTAAATTTCTACTACAAGCTTAAAATCGATGTGATTAAACAATTCAAGGCTACTAACATAAAGTCTAAACTCACATTGTTGATTTATATATTCTAAAATTATCAACCATGAAAATAAATGATAACAAAATTGTAAAAAGGAAATTAAGTTTTCTAAATCTATATGTGTCATGCTTTTAATGAGAACTGCATGTCCCATAAAGAGAAAAGCACGGACAAAGATGTTCTTTTTGTTGTTAGACTCATGATATATATACAAAAACATAGCATATGTTCTTTTGTTGTAGGGTTGCTGTTGCCACTCGTTTTCAGCATTCTTTCCTGCAACTTCTGAATGACGCTCAGTTTGAAGAACTATCAGTGAGGGATTTAATGCTTACATCGGCATTAAACACAGATTATCTCCTTACTTTGCCTGTAAATGTTGACTGGAAAAGGGCATCTCAGTCCAATGCAATAATATTCAGGTGATTCCAGTTTTTTAAGCTCAATTAATCTTCTGTTTTCATTTTTTATAATCTTTTACCCTTTTTCCAACTTGAATCATAAAATTGTAATGAGTGCTATCTATTTTCAATCTTAAAGAAACGTAGATTTTACTTGTACTGTAAAGATCCCTATACAGTTCATTTATGTGATTTTTTGGGTTTTTGTTTGGTGTATCTTATTGGTTTGCATTGTATAATAACTCATCAAATTCATGTATTTTAAAACTAGAACTGAATGTTTTTTCATTGTAAGAAGATTAGGGGTACTGTCCTCACCCTTTAGGAGAGTCTACTTGTACCTAAGACTTCCCATTACATTTTGAGTAGGAATACTACTAATACAACAGCACTAGTGGTCTAATCCTACCATTTTAAGAGGATTTGATTAGATAACTTTTCTTCGATTTTTAATGTCTTCTAATCCATTTACAGTGAAAAGATATCCACTTTTCTTTTTAAGCTACACTGAATTTGATGGATGATTGAATCCATCTGAACACTTCTCACCAAACTTGGCCCTTGTGATATAAACTGACCACTTTTCAAGATAATAAACTTGCAAAGTATTGACATACTTGTTAATTCCATCTGATCATAGGCGAGGGTATGCAACGGAGAGGCAGAAGGGCCTACTACTCGTTGAAAAATTGGAGTACATACAGTCCAAACTAATACGAGGTACCTTCTCCCTAGTATCAAAACCATTGGGAGAATTTGGAAGCTGGATAACTGAGGTAATTGTCTTTTTTTAGAACAATAATGTCACATTTGGTTTGTCGTATGGATTAGATAACTCAGCAAATAAAATATACTGTGAAAGTAGGAAGTGAATATTTTTTGGGAATTATAGAGCATTTAGACATGAAAGGAAACTTACATCTTCCAATCATACTATTTGAGGGGATTGTATTGTATTGGAAAGTCATAAGTATCCTTCTATGTCTAATCTTTTTAATCCTCTTACAATGACAAATCACTCACTTGTACCTTTAAAAATAGATTGATTTTGATGAGCCGTCTTATGTCTCGCGAAACCCTCTCTCCAATAATATCTTAGCATTTCACACTAAGCAAGTAAACTACCTCTCTCCAAATGAAACGAGAACCTGACATAACAGAACCATAAAACTAGGCTTAAAAAGGAATGATAGAAATTTCTGACAAAGTTATGAGTTTTAGTTTGACATTTTTTATTTGTCTTTTCTGTCTTGCCCTACGAAAGGCATTCAAAGTGGCTTGTCAAACACCAGAAGTACAAGATTGGACTAAAAGCATGAAACGTTGGATAAAGGAGCTGTCTGTTTTCCAGCAAGCATTTCTTTCTAATGAAAAAACTTCCGATGATCTTGTGGAAGTGGAGCAACAACTGTCAGATAAGGATCTTCCAATATGGCTTGCAGCACAAAGAGCAGTTTCTCGTTATGAAGGGTTCTTATCTACAACTGGACCCCGTGGAAGGCTCTTTAGAAAGTTGCTCTCATGGATTGGACTTATTTCTCCTACACCAGAAACACCATTTGAGCTCGATGGTGATGCAAATGCTTCTGACCCTTATGCAAGGTTTTCCCTATCATTATTTTTCTTCACATTTCATGGTACTTATATCCCTGGTTTTGATATAAAGTTGATGGCATACAGGTCCCTGGTAATCGTTATTAATTTTTTATTATTCTGCCTGAACAAGGATTGAGTTGATCATACATGTCATAGTTGGAACCATCCATCTTCTTAATTATCATCTCAAGTTTATCTAGAAAACAATCAACCAAATTGGATATCGTGTAGTCATTCATATTTGGCAGCAACTACATGGACTGTTCACCATGGAAAATCTTAATTCTTGGAAAAATAGTTGATTTTTTTTTTTTATACTTGTGAATGATTAAACGATCTTCAATTATGATGCTTTTTTTCCAAAGATGATCTTGAAATAATAATTTAGAGAGTGAATGGTTTCTTTTATGGCATATGTATAGAGAAAGTTAATAAAATTAAAAGAGGTAGATTCCCTTTAAGGATGGAACACAAGTATTTTCCTCAGTATAATGCCATGTTTCCTCAGGCCCATTTTCTTATCAAGGATATCACTTAGTGACATATGGAGACCTGCTACAAGAAAATACTGTGGAAATGATATTTGGAAAATGCTAAAGACTTCTGTCTCTATTCTTTTCTCACAGTCAATTCTCCAGGTAAATCATATGCTCATGTATAGTTTGATTTTACTTCCATAGATTTTTGGTACAAGCAAAGCTTCTTGGATGATTAGGTGGCATTTAGTGAGTGGAATATTGGATTGAAAATTGTATCGCTTATCAAGTTAAAAAATACTAGGTTTTATGAGACGTAAGTTTTTTTGAGGATAGAAACAAATGATAAGATTAGAAAACATAAGTGTCCTTCTACGTCTAATCTGTCCTTCAATTTGACGAGCTATATTTCCAATTCAATACGTATGATTCACTAAACACGTTATTAATCTTTCATTGTGTTGTGTATATAAAATTTAATTACAAGTTGATGGTAATAAATAATATTTGGTGTCTTTGAAAATTAGGAGGCAGCATTTCAAGAATTAGTTTTGCTTTATACCAAAGAAGAAGTAGATGAAAAGAACACTGATGATAATGCTGAGGAGGTTCCATCGTTGCAGTTAAAGATCTACGAGAAAATTCCAATTCCGGATCTACCAGTAATTACTTCTGTCTCAATTTTAAACGTCATCCAATGTAATTATCATTACTTGTAGCATGTGATTTCAAAGTTACCTGGTATTTTTAAAATGTCTCTGCCTCTGAACATTCTTCATTGTTTTCAATATGTAGGTTATCTTTCCCCACAAAAAGCTGTCTTTTCGTATCATAGACACGGTATGTAATTCTTTGTTACATGGTCAACGATTCAACTTGGTGGGATTTTAGCATTTTCTTTTCACGAGAAAGCTACACTCAAATTATACTTACCCAAATATATATGGAAGGACAAACTCATTTGCTAAGAATCATGATTTTACTTGTTTTGTCCCTATGCTTGTTACTTGCGAAGTTCATGCCAAATATTTTAGAATTATGATATTAGTTGTTTTCCCTTGATATACGGGGTTGTGTATGGGGTTTAACAGTTTAGAACTTAGGTTTTAGAAAGTTTTGGAGGAGGCGAGGGAGTGTTGGGTAGGGTGGTGGTAAATTTTATGGCTTAGGGTATGGTCCTCCTTGAGAGCTAAACCTTGAACATTAGGCAATTAACCAAATATTTTGTTTGTTCAGTGGTATTTCTGGGATTTCAAATTTGGTGGATACGGAACAAAACCCTACGGGCTGGGCTGGATCGACCAGTGAGTCTAGAGGGGACAATATCGTGTTAGGTAGAGTGGGCCGCTGCACAACTCTGATCTAAACGAGGCCTTTTGGGAGCTCAGTGGCTTTGAGTTCTGTTGGAACTTCAAAGTTATACAAGTTGAGGCTGGTGCAATTCTATGATAGGTGACCCCCTGGGAAGTTGCACCGTGAGCTCCCGAAAACAAAACCGTAAGGGCAAGGGCAAGGAGGCCCAAAGCGGACAATATCGTGCTAGATGAGTCGGGACCTGACAGAGGAGGGTCGGGTCTTGACAGAATGGGAGTATTTTAGTTGTCTGTTTGTCCTTAATTGTTAAATTTTAGGTTGGATCCTTCATTGTGTATTTATTATTGATTAAACAAAAGGTTATTAGAGATTTATATGCTATCACCCTTAATAACGGACTTTCGCATATTTAGCCTCATGCCTGTATACTATTTACTTGCAGGTACGCCTGGACATCGCCTCAATATTGGGGCTTTCAGCATACTTCATAAACTACAAATTTGAGAATCTCTTATCTTCCCCGTATGAAATCTATGTGTTTTCAAGTAGTTCTTCTTGAAATGCAGCATATCATTTTGTTTCTGAGCATTTGCTATTAAGATTGAAAGTACCATATTAAGGAGTGAAATAATTCACTGGAAACTATCTTTTTAACAATAACACTTGCAAATTTACAATTTGATTCTTCTTTTTTTCCTTTTTTTTTTTCCTATATGGAGTGACTCTTTTAATGTCTTCTCTTTCATGTAGTTCAATTTCTTTTCTAATCTTATAACAGGTCAGCGATAGTTCTTGATGCGGTTGCCATCAGCGCTCTTATAATTTATGTGTCTCGCGTAGTTCTGGGATACAAACAGACATGGGACCGGTATCAGGTGAGTAAACTTCATCTTTTTATGCAGACTTCAAAATTATATGATGACGTTTGATGGATTGTTGTATTGTATTGGACCGGATTAGTTAAGTTATCATATTCAATATAAGTACAATAAGATCCACCGAATATGACCTATGCGTCTATCTTTTTCCATGCATGTTCAATTTGAGGAATTTCAGTGTCTAAAGCAGCCTATTCTTACAGCTTTTGGTTAACACGACACTTTATGAGAAAACCTTGGCAAGTGGATTTGGCTCAATTCATTTTCTTCTGGATGCTTCTGAACAGCAACAAGTGAGCAACTGTTTCAATTATTAAGTTAACGGGAAAAAAAAAATTAGCAATACCGTCTACATTTTATCCCTTGTGATATTTTGTTTTCTTTGCAAATTATCCCTTGTGATATTTGATCATCTATCTTTTTTTCTTGCGACATTTTACCACCTAAAATTTTAGTTTTGTGACAAATAACCACTACTGTTAGCTTGTGTTAGTTTTCCATTGAAAAGTAGTCATGTGTGAGTTGTGTGCTATCTTTTTTCAAGATTTTACTTTCATCAAACTAGTTTTTATGGCTATTCTCAAAGTTAGGGCCTTAGTAGTCATATGATTTCTTTCATCAAAGTAGTCGTATGGTATTGCAAAAAATTTCTCTTCTTTTAAACGTATGTAGTTCCTTTTCTTCTTTTTCTTTTAGCACAAATTTAGTTTGATATTATGCAATCTATGCGAAATTTATTTACTTTTCCTTTGAAGACTTTTCTAGTTTTTGAGTAAATTTCTTGGCATCAAAGTGCTTGTGAAAATAACTCTTTAAGAAGATAGGTCATTTTTCAATTTTATAATGGACAAAATTTTAACTGGCTATTCTTTTTTTTTTTTCCTTTGCACTATTGTCTCCAGTACAAGGAAGCCATTTTGGCATATTCAGTTCTTCTCAAAGCAAACAAGGGGAAGGTTTGATCTCACTGCCTAGAAATTGAGCTCTCTTTTTTTCTTGTTTGAATTCATTTGTCGGGTTCAAACATATAGCCCATGTTGCTGAATCGTATCTTTCTATGTATGGACGTGTAATACTTTCGTATTGAATGCAGCTCGTTTGTCGACAGACTGTTGGAGATGACTGCGAAAGATTTATGTACGATATGTTTAAAGTAAAGGTAAAAAAACAAAGTGTTTTACATGCGGGTTTGAGTATATAACGAAGTGATTGTTGAATATTGAAGCTCGATCATCATGCAGGTTGAAATGCCGGTTGACAAAGCAGTTTCTACATTGCTAAGGCTTGGCCTAGCTACAGAAATGTCTATTGAAGGAAGGACTAGTTTACAGGCAATTTCGTGTTTCGACGCATACGGGTCACTTAAAGAACGCTGGAATAGTTTGCTTAGTTGAAAATTTTGTTGTTGATAATTATGCCCAGGTTCTCGCACCAACATTCATGGCACAAACTGAGCACTGAGGTGACTAAAAAGCCAGAACTCAGAAGGCATGAATGCGCTCTTATTCGTTACTATTATGCCATTTTAGGCACGATTTCTAATGCATTCATGCCTATAGAGGCATATGTCTGATTGTATAGGTTATATTGTAGTAAAGGTCTAAATTGATTCTCCTCAAAACCCCTCTTAAAGGTTATAATGGGAAGTGAAGCTAAGAGGTATCTTGCTTAGAAGTAAGGCTCAATCATATAGGAAACCAGACAACAGTTCTATATTTAGTTTGAGAATACTTTTGATGAAATTGCTTGTATAAAGATATACGTTTCAAAGAAATTGTATTCTCTTAAATTCTTAATAGCCATTTTAGACTTTGGAGATTTGAAAATTTTTGAAAAATTATTTGAAAATCCGAATTTTCAATGCACCCCTAAGGCACTAACTTTACTAATCAACTCTTCATTCTACAGGTTTCCACAAGGCAAAGGCAGAAAGCTTAAAGAAAAGCTTCAAAAACGTATATAAACTTTTACTTGTTGATATATTTGTACATGTAAATGGTTTAAACCGATTCCGATTAGGTTAGAGGTTGAGCTTTAGTGAAAACAAAGACTCCTCCGCCACCAACGGCACGCCCCAAAAGCATATTAGCATCCAAGTAAGAAAGGTAGTATAGTCCTCCAACTGATTGCCTACAGTTATAAGACGAGTACATTGTAACAAACATCTGTATCCAAGAAAACTTCGCTAAACATGTTTTTGATGAATATGATTTAAGCAAAATGTACCTTCCTGGATCTCTGACCGGAAATTCAACTTTGAAAGTTCGAAGGTACTGCAAGATCTGCACACGAGAATTCATAATCATATAACTCTCATACATGCGCAAAAAGAATACTGAGACACTTTCAGTGACAATGTATTCTACCTGTAAGCTTATGAACGAGCGGGGCAATATTGCCGGAGCTATTAGAGCCTGCAGCTCTTCACTAATTTTAATATTTTGAACATTAATCTGCACATTCAATGGAGCACATGCTTCAAAAATGAGTGTGCATGTAAGCAATGTGACCGGTTCAGATGACTATCATAACCCCGAAAGCGCAAATGAAATAGTGGAATAAGTCAGGCCTATATGCCATAACTTGAAGTCATACTTTATGAAAGGGAATAAACCTGACCTTTTCAAACTGTAGGTAGATGTTACGTACAGAAACGACTGAAAATTTTGCAGAAACTAATAGAGTGGCACCTTCTTGTTCCTGCAAGGGGCATACAGAGATGATAGTATTACTTTTTTTTTTTTTTTGAATAACGGTAACCTGGTAGCAGTGAAGAAGAAAAAAGGATTTCCTTTACCTCTAACAAGGGTGGAATGCTCCATCTTACAACATTACGGATTATACCCCCATTGGACTGGTCTTTGCACTCAAATTTCTGAAAAATCTGTCCAACCTGTCCTCACATCCACGTAGAAATAATGAAATAAAGAAGCATACGAAATTGATAATAATAACTAGAAAAGAAAATATAAGCCATCTATCAGTTGGCATTTTAGCAGATACAATTAATCGCTGTTAAAATTGCCATGTTCTTCTGGTAGCAAGGCTTTTAGCCAATAAAATCCGTGCAAGAGGTTAATTTAATCAACGAGCCTCTTCAAAAAACAATAAGAGGATCCAATTGTTCATTGGATTTTGTAGAAACAATTTGCATTTTTCTCTTTTGGTAAAACAAACAATGTCCTTTGAAGCTAATGAGATGCAAAATTTCACATTCATTGTTTAAACTTTATACCTGAAAAAATGGTAGCCTTGCAGCAGCTTCCAGAAGAATGAGAACATCAGAAGCAGAAGTATATTGTAAACGCCACGTCCCGTCCAATTTCACCAAGTCTAAGGGTACACCATTGTTAAACCCCTCTACACTCACCTGCCCGTCTTTTATACAAGTTATTACAACCAAAAAATTTTACTTTCTAGAACTTGTGGCTTCTTTTTCCATCAAACCAACGTGCAGCATATGTAAAAGCAATTTTGATTGTACAAAAATTTGACACAAAAAGAGAGAGAGAGAGAGTAGCAAATTCATTAAGAGATTACAAACCAGAGCCTCCTCTATAAAAGAACGCTGATCATCGGTTGTAACAAGGCCTCTTTGAGTGTCTTGGACAGCTCTCAACAATTCGTGTTTTTTGCTCTCTACGTCAACATCTGCTGTCTGGAATCCTAAAAGGTTATTTGTCAAAAACTGAATTCAAATGAAAGATAGTATATAAATAATAGAAATTTATGGAAATGTCACATGAATCTCATAGAAAACTTCAAGAAAGAGTCACCAGAGCTTAAACCGTGTCAAACTTTCCATCCATTTCAAGGGCACTTCGGACTTTTTAACAAACAAAATTAAAAGGTGTCACGGAAAAATAAAGTCGGGAAAAAATTGTGCTTCCTAAGTTACTATTAGAAATTTTGTTGGATTAACCTTGAAATATGTCAGGTGAGTTGCTCACAAAATCTATTGGATGATAATTTTGATGTGTTAAGTCAAGTGACATTTCAAGAATTTTGGAAAATTACGGATAAGGCTCACCCTTCGGGTGTGGGGACACCTCGTGTTATTTACCAGGTGTCACAGTTCACGTGACTAACTGAAACCCTAATTTAAAATAAATTTAAGTAAGAGGAGAACAAAGAACAAGAACCTGGGCTGTTTGGGTAGCAACAGCAGCCAAACGTGGAAACAATTTCTGAGCGGAAACCTTTTGGGTGGCAATGAGCATTGAGCTATAAGGCCTAATCTTATACACATCTCTTGTTGCATTTGAAGGAACCATCAATGCAGAAGAAAGCGCCAGCTCCATAATAGATTACTAAGATTATCGAGGCAAATTTAATTTGGACCTACACGAAAAAAATCGAAAGCAATTCAATTCCTATAAGATTAAACCTTAAAGATACTTGCTTTGATTCAATTTAGGGTAAATGCTAAGGAAAGCTACAACTTTTTACATCAGTTCAATCAATGAGCAACATTTATGAAATATTTAAAGCAAAATTAAGGGTTTATAAGGGAAAAAAAATAGAGAATCACAAAGAACACACAAACTAAAGAAGGAAAATTGTGATAATCAAATTACATGATTGAGCAAATAACAATAGGGCCACTGGAAACAGAAAGAAAATAAATAATTTTTGAGTGGAATCATATAATTCTTCATCGTCATAAGCAGAAAAATACCTGGGTAAGAGTTTTTTGCCTGTCTCAGGCTCTTCTGCTCTAAAACTTCAACTTCAAATACCTGGGAAAGAAAATAAATAATTTTTTAGTGGAATCTTGCTGTCCCTCTTTCCACTTTATACTTTTGGCTGGACAGTTATATATATATTTTAACTGCTCAAGTAGCTCTGGTAGCTGAGAAGGTGGGGGTTAATTTCCTGGGGATATATTTAGTGGGCCTGTGATGTTTTACTTTGTAGACCTTCAACAGAACAATTATGGACTGCAACCTTTTTTAGTTTTTTCTTTACTTTTGGAGGTCATAACATTGTCTTCGGCAAATTTCATCTTTGGGGCTTCGTAAACTAATTTTACCTTTCCTATTTAGAAATAAAATAAGTAAATAAACCATTTTTTGAATTGTGAATTTTATCACTTTTTTTTATTATAGGAGAAAGAAAATTTTTAAAAATTATCCATATAAGATATCATCATAATTTGAACTTGAGATTAATTATCTATAAGTCAACACTAAAAAGCCTAAAATTAACTAAATTAGACTTTCTTAACAAGTAAATAAACCATTATTTCAGTCATTTTAATAAAAAAAAATGTAGATGTCATAAAATAGAAGAGTTTTATGGTGTTAAAAAAATTTAGTGGGTGTTAAAAAAATTTAGTGTAAGTTATATTTTAACAATGTTCAAAACGGGGGGCTAAGCGGCCGCCTAGGCGGGAGTGTGGCACCCCGACTTTGGCTTCGGTAAAGAAAGGCGGATGCACTATTACTCGGATTCTAGGCGGGCTCGGTGAAACTAGGCGGACTTAGGTGGCTCCACTTGTTATTTAACAATTCAAATTAAAAATTAGAAATTTCATTGCCAAACAAGATTTATTGATTTTTCCTCTAAAAAAAATCCACCTTGGTCGCCTAAATAGGTCTCTCTCTCTCATTAGTTTCTGTCTTCCAGTTGCTTGAGTCAAATACATAACACAAAGTCACAAAGATAACTAATTTAATTAACAAGAAAAAAAAATGGATGGTGAGTGGGCCAATCTCATTGTCTCTTCTCTATCATATTGTGAATTTGTGATATTGTGGTTGAATATTGATATAGATTGGTATTTGAAATGAATTATGTGACGCCCTCGAAATTCGAAACGCGAAAATTTGAAAAATTTGAGGAAAATGACGATTTTGCCCCTGGAATTAGGCGAAAAGTTGACTTTTAATTTGAGCGGTCAAACGGACTTTGACCGATGACCGTGACGTAGTTCGGGACGTCACGAGTTCATGGACAGGCGGCATGCGTCAATCGGAGTTCGGACGAGGAAGTTATGGGTCTGGAAAGTTCAGGGGCAGAACGGTAAATTGTCACATGAAGAGTAAAATGGTAATTTGGGTCGTTAAAGCCCTAAACGGTGCCATAGCTGATTTTAAATAGTTTAACATGGCCGATTCAGCCAATTGGGATAAGGGTTAAGTCTCAATTGACATTTGGCAATTGTTAAGATTGATTAATGGCTAAATGCCTAATATGACAAAGGGAACCGCCCATTTTCATTTGTTTAAAATTGACCAAATTGATCGATCAAGAGGTGAAACAGGGAGATTCTGAAACGGGAAGAGGAACCCAGAGAGAAAACGAGTAAGATTGAAGGAACAATTGAGGGAAAACAGAACTGAAAAACCCAGAAAACCCGAAAATACCTATAAGGAAGCTAGGATCGATTTCGATGTTGTGCGTGTTTTTGAATGAAATTGATGATTCCTTTAGCTCCCTGGGAGTGAGACGAGTCGAACTGGATTAAGAACGAAGGCAATTCGAGGTGTTTTGACTTAGAACAGAACGAGGGAGGAAACTGGATTTTCGATCTTGAGTCGTGGATTTGAGGCCATGTGACGGTGAAATTGATCTTGGAAATGTGTTCCTTATGATTCCACGATGCTTCTTGATGCATCAATTGCAGGAAAACGATGGCAAATGAGGGAGTTCCATGAAAGCACAGTGTACGGCTGTTCTTCGTGGAATCAAGTTCAGTTCAATGCGATTCAGGTAATATTTGATATAATTCGAGTTACAGAACCTAAATTAAGTTTCTAATGATGTAAATGGACGATTGAATTGAAGGAAATAATGTCGAATTGGCAGAAACCCAGCCGGGTTGCATCACGGGTTAGCCAGACCCGTTTACCAGGTAAACGGGCGAAGGAGATCACTGTTCATGGATACTGTTCACGGCGCGTGGCAACCACGCGCAGCCACTCACGGCGGCGCGTGGAGGCGCGTGAGTGGGAATTTTGAGATACGGTCAACATGAAACTTGTCCTATTTAACGTAACGAACATATTTGGTTTTGGTTGCGAGTCGATCAGACGCCGTCTCGATAATGTTTCGAGGGTCCGAAGGTTTAAGTTACGTATTTAATTAATATTAAATTCCCGGAAAATTAGGGGAAAATTAGATGATGTAAATTGACTTGTTAGTAACCTTGAATAACGATTGTGAACAGGATTCGAGATTCCGAGCAAGTGTCGGAAATCACAGAAACGCGTGCAGCGCGGGAAACGAGCAATTGGACGGTGTGTGAGTGGACTTTTGTTTTCTACCCTGAATGCATGCATATATGTTTTAAATACTTTATACTATGATTTGACATGATTTGGTATGATTGATGTTTCGATATAATGATTTCTGGATTTTGGGGAATATTATATTATTTTAATCGGTATTTTCGCACGTTTTTCGAGAAAATGTGAAATGACTGTTTTGGGCGAATGCCCGGGATTTATGATTGGTTTTGGCTTGGATTCTGAGTTGGGGAATTGATTTCATGGATTTGTGATGTTTTCAGATATGATTTTACGGATTTGCGTGTATTGAATTATTTAATGATTTTACGGATTGACGAGAAATGAGATTTGGGCATATGGCCCCGTGATAGTGGTTTTGACATGGTTTTGATACTTGATTTGAAATAATGCTTTTGATTGTGTTTTGATGTTTGATGACTCCAGATGTGTAATTCCTGGAGGGACTCCAGATGCGTAATTCCTGGAGGGACCGGATATGTAATTCCCGGTGAGGCTGGATGTGTAATTCCCAGCATTGGATGACGACTCTGGATGTGTAATTCCCAGAGGATCCTCAGATGTGTAATTCCCGAGTTATATACTTTATTATATGGTGAACTGATTTTATAAAATGATTTAAATGATTCATGTGTTTTATCCTATGCATGCATGGTTTGATAAACTGGAGGGTAACGGATGTGTTTCAAATGTGTTTTTCAATGATATTATTTTTGTCCACTCACACCTTTGTTTTTAATGACCCTCCAGGTCGTGGTACAACGTTCGGAGCTGATCTCGAGGCGGAGGCATGAGCGGCAGTTATCCCTGGTCTGATAGGTGCTGAAGGATAGTTTTGGGATTTCAGTTGACTTGTCAGACGGGAGCAGGACCGGGCATGGTTATCGAGGTCCAGTTGGGACGGGTCCTGCCAATTATGTACCATATGTTTATGTATATGTAACTATATAGTACCTCATTTATTAATTTTTGTCCTTAAAAAAAAAACGTCGAGGCCCCCACTCATCGCCTTGGGAGCACCTAGTATCATTTGGAACATTGTATTTTAGCAAAGTTTAAATTTATCTATCTCCAGTGCCCCCCACTCCCTTCTTGATTTATACCTTAAAATATAATTTGTGATTTTTATATGCTATAATAATAAATAAAATTGAAGTTTTATATTGATATCGATTATCATGCATTATTCGCCGTAAGAATTATAAGTAATAAAATAAAATATACATGAATTATGTAATGTTTTAAAAAATAAAAAAAATAATAAAAAATTAACAAAATGAATTGAAAAAAAAATCAAAAACATGCATGATGTCTAGCGGCCCTAATCTCTCAATTTCATTCATCGTTAGAAATTTTATATTTTTGTAATTATTTTGCAGTATTAGAAATATTATTTTATTTTATTTTAGTTAGAGAATTTTTAGCTAAAAATAATTATGATTTGATTATAAATTACTTCAATGTATATATATATATATATATCAAATTATATAACTCAATAGCATTTTTTGTAAATTCAATCACAATATCCAAAACTCAATATAACTCTGCGAAATTTAGTCACGTAATTTTATATAATTTTGTTATTATTCTCTAAAAACTTATGAAATTTAATAAATTTATAAAAATTAATTATTTATAATTATCTATATAATTTTGAATGTAAGAAAGTACCTAATTGGTACGAGAGTTCCATCATCCGGCCTTTATTTCTGAAATAGTTTGGTTTTTATTAGGAGGTATATGCGTAATCTGTTCAACCAATGGACCAATTAACAATATTATCTTCTCTCAAAATACTTATACTGTTGACTTCTAATTCTAGCTATATATATAATGCAAGAGAAAATATAAATGATAATAAAGATGATAAGGACAAATAAGCCAACACGTAGCATGTGCCACCACCACACAACCTTTTTGCCTACTCCTTGCCTTTGACCTTCATAAAAAAATCCAACTTGAGAGATTTGCTGTAAATGTCAATGTGACTGTCACAATCCTATTTTTTTTTTTATCCTTCTCAATATATTTTTACTTCAACTAAGATGTATATCTTTTTTTTTAAGTTCATAAAAAAAGTAAATTATTCAAAATTTTCGTGTTTTTCTACTAGTTGATTCCTAAAAAAAAAAAACAACTAAGATGCATATTTTGGAATAATTGACGGGTGTAAGAATGAGAAAAATGGGTGTACACTAATTTTACCATAGTTATTTTGAAAAGTGATATATAATATTGTCATTTTATAATATATAAAAAAGTATTCATACTACATATTTTTTAAAAAATATTGTTCACTTATATTGTAACACAATATGATAATATACATGGTCGGTCGACAGATTTGAGGGCTCAGTGCAAAATAAAAAATTGTACCCTTAATTCATACAATTCAATATTAATAATGTAATCTTTTTATAAACCGATTATTTCATTTTTATATTATGGGGTCGCCTCGTCCTAATATTATTAGGAAAAACTCATAGGGATAAAAATCGTGACGAAGAAAAAGGCAATTTCATGCCTAAAATATTACATTTTGTTAAAAAAAATGACAAATTCTATCTTTTTAAATTATATATGGATAAAAATGTCCACATTTAAAACTAATAGATTACAACTTTTATATCAAATACAAGTAGTTAGTCTTAAAATAGGTGCTTCATCAATTAAAAAGCTTAAACCAATATCAAACTTTTTTCTGTTATATTATTTATTTTTCGGCATGCTTTATTTATTTATTAATTAATTTATTTTATATCTGTAATATTAACTATTTTGGGCATTATATTATCTTGGATTCAAAATTTGGGCTCCCTTTTTGCCCCGCTATAATAAATTAAATAGTTAATATTATTGAGCGATACTAATCAAAGTAAAAACATCTTTCTCCATATTATTGAATCCTTAATTTAGCTACTTATTCTGTTATGGATTCGCTGTAGTAAAACACAGCGATTAAATTCTAAGCTATCAAAAAAAAAAATTATAAACACCCTTGCAATTTGGAACGCTACAGCGACACTACAGATCCAAAAGAAAAATTACTGAAACGAACAGAAAAAGAAAAAAAAAACAAAGCAAAACCACTTTCAAGGAAAGACCCTTCATTGAGCACGTGGCAAAACATGGTTGGCTCCTATTTCCTCACATGTTCGACCCGCGTAGCAGCGCTCTCCTTGTTCGCTAAAATATCACCAGCAATATATCGCCACGCTAGCAGTAAAATCTGAAAGTTACGGGGCCCACATTACGTGGCAGGTCGGAAGGAGACCGTATATGGTTAAAAGATATACAGTCGTTCGCAGCGGATCACGCACTACACTCTTCCTCTTGTACCAAGTATACCATCTCATCATAACAGTCCGTGTCCTCTGAAGGCTTCTCTCGTTCTCTGCTCTTGGCTCTGTTTTCTGTTCACCTTGTTTAATCTGCTCTGTAATTCGGTCGGAGCTCTAGGGTTTTGGTCGAGCTTTGTGCCTAAGATCTCGAAAATTCGGTCCGATCCGTGCCCAAAATGCCGGCAGTGTATGGTTCCCGATTGACCACATTTGAGGACTCCGAGAAGGAAAGCGAGTATGGCTATGTCCGCAAGGTTCGTTGTACATCCCTAATCGATTCGGATGGATCAGATTTATCTGATCTGTTCCATGAAATTCGTTGTTTCAATTCGATCTGTTTTATAGTTGAATTTTGAAGTGATGGGATCAGTGCTCTGTGATATGAATTTTGTAATATTGGAGAATTTTTGGTTGGATGGAATGGTTTATTTTTGTTTAATTGATCAAAGTAGTGACATTTTTATGTTAGTTGTGATGAATTTAGCTCATGTGATTTGCATTGCTGCAAAACTTGATTGGTTGTTCAAATCGGGGTGGGTAAAAAATACTGATATCTATTCATTAACTGCCCTTTGTTTACTGAAGAAGCAAAAATTAAGTGGTTTTGAGGCTGTTTTAATCACGAATCACATCCATCTTCTCCTTTCTTCGGTTTGTTGATGTGATTTATTTAGCTTTTGGGTAAAACTGTGAGTGTATGACCTAGTTCTTAAGTGTGATTGTTTGACTTGTTTGCTAGCATGTTACTTAATTATACTTAGTTTTATTCTAGCTGAGGGTAGCTAAGTTTGTTTCTGTGAAATTTGTCACGGGCTAATTGGAGTTTGTAAATATAATTGGCAGGTCTCAGGACCAGTCGTGGTTGCAGATGGCATGGGAGGAGCTGCCATGTACGAGCTGGTTCGTGTTGGACATGATAATTTGATTGGTGAAATTATTCGGCTAGAAGGAGACTCTGCCACAATCCAGGGTTGCTTTTTGTTTTTATGCTCATGATTTCTTGCTTGCCTTCGTATCTATTCATATTTGGCTTCCCTCATTTCGCTAAATGAGATGGCTTTTATTTTTTTTAAAAAAAAATTGTGGCTTTGGTATTACCTAACCTATTTTCTATGCCCATTTCAGTTTATGAGGAAACAGCTGGTTTGATGGTGAACGATCCTGTTCTTCGTACTCGCAAGGCAAGTCTGCCATCTTGTTTTGTACTCTTTGTTTTAGGTTGCTTTCACTGCAATCAGCTAATAGTTCATGATGTTTCAGCCTTTATCAGTGGAGTTGGGACCTGGAATATTGGGAAATATTTTTGACGGAATCCAGGTCTGTTTGAACATTATCTTATTGATATTTCTTTTTTATTGTTTTTGGTTTTGTGAACCAATATATTATTCTTTGTATTATGTTTATCCAAAGAAAAGCTTAATTTTTCGGAAATATTTTTGTGTGGAGAATTTTCTTTGTGCCTAATGCATTTTTTTTTTTGGTCTTTTTGATCATTACAGAGGCCTTTGAAAACTATTGCAAAGATATCTGGTGATGTCTATATCCCACGTGGTGTGTCTGTCCCAGCTCTCGACAAAGATATACTTTGGGAGTTTCAGCCTAAAAAAATAGGTAAATTCATACGAATTTATGCATAGCTTGTTAGTGGAGGTAAATAACTTATTGTTCGTATGTTGTTTGATTCTGAAATTGCATTTCAATCCCTGGTGGCAGGTGAAGGCGATAGTATCACTGGTGGAGACTTGTATGCCGTAAGCTCTGTAGCATTGTTGTATTTGTTTGTGGAATACTTTCGGAAAAAGATTGTACTACTTGGTTATTTTCATTTACTTAGAGTTGCATCTAAGTCTTGGCATGTGTGCTTTTGTGCAGACTGTCTTTGAAAATAGTCTGATGCAGCACCATGTTGCTCTTCCTCCTGATGCTATGGGAAAAGTTACTTATGTTGCACCAGCTGGCCAATACTCATTAAAGGTTTGAGTATGAATTTGAATTACTATTTTCATATCCCTTTTATGTGACTATCATTGTCAAGTGAATTACTAAGATTCTCTAAGAATGCTGTTTCTGGGAGTATTCTATGCATTTGTGTTCATAAGATATTGTAAATTGATTAGGGTTCTGTCTATATGTTGTCTTTGACTAGATTGGAGAGAGAAGGCAAGTATTACATTCCTTGTTGATTTTTGAAGTAATGGTCTGGCATTGGTCCAAAACCTAAGTCATTGGAACTCATCTCTATGAAAATGTAGGACTTAATGAAGATCATAATTGAGGCTTTTTTTCCTTGTTGGAGACTATGCATGTCCATGCTACATACTCCTGTTAAAACAAAAAAGGCGTTCTTATTTAAGCTCAAGATGCATGCCCTACATCGTTGTCACTCATGCCACTTTCATCTTGGGCCTACACTCTCCTTTGTTTGACCTTTTTCAGTTTTTTAGTGTTGATAGTTTCATTGTTATACACATGTATAATGATATGTATTTGTACCATATTGTTATTACTTTTGATATAAATAGAATTGTGTAGAACTATTTGCTCCACATTGATTGTTACCCTGAAAATGGGGCTAGCACTGTAGTCAGTAAAAATACTTATACTCACAACAAAACGGTAGATTTCTTAAGCGCATGTGTGCGTGAGAAATGCGCTCACAAATGGATGGATAAGGCATGCATGTGCTTTATGAGAGATACTTGGGTGTGATCATCATGTCACACATGGTGTTATAAATCCACAGGTGAAATATGGTTGGGCAGGAGTGATGATATTTCATGGATTACCTATCTTTAAAAGATGCACAAGCACTAATTTGAATCATGATTGTATACCATAATGTATGCGCATTGACTCCTATATAAATTTTCAGGATACTGTATTAGAGCTTGAGTTTCAAGGTGTCAAAAAGAAATTCACTATGCTTCAGGTCCGTATAGGTTTCTTTTGGGATTCTTCTTTCAGAGATTCATGCATACTTCTATGGCTTACTATCATAAACTATATTTTCTTTTGGTATTCATATTTTCAGAGTTGGCCTGTTCGTACGCCAAGGCCTGTCGCATCAAAGCTTGCTGCTGATACCCCTCTACTTACTGGGCAGGTAGATAGAATGTTTGTTTTATAGACCCTGTTGTTTTTTTGTGAATAGTGAGTTCCTAACAACTTTTGTTTATATCAGCGTGTTCTTGATGCCCTTTTCCCCTCTGTTCTTGGTGGGACTTGTGCCATTCCTGGTGCTTTTGGTTGTGGAAAAACTGTTATTAGTCAAGCTCTTTCAAAGGTAAACATATCATTGATTATTAGAGATTCCTTTAGTTATTTATATACTGGTTTTCATAGGCGATGTTTTGTTTATGTGCAGTACTCTAACTCAGACACTGTAGTTTATGTTGGTTGTGGAGAACGAGGAAATGAAATGGCTGAGGTATGTTTTCTATAATCAGATAGTTAGTAGCATATTTGCTTGTCCTGGATTTGATCAAGTCAATGTATTCGATGATCCAGGTGCTTATGGATTTTCCTCAATTGACAATGACTTTGCCTGATGGTCGTGAAGAATCTGTCATGAAGCGAACTACACTTGTGGCCAACACTTCTAACATGCCCGTGGCTGCTCGTGAAGCTTCAATCTATACTGGTAAACTTTTAGCTGTCTCACTAAGGTTTTGCAGACCCAATAACAACATTAGGGTGTGGGAGGTTGGTATTCTATTTGTATAAAATTGCTTGGTTTCATTGCACTTCACCCAACTTTGATAGTCCATTCATTATATGCACCCCAAAAGCATAGACATTACCTAGAGCTCAAACAGGAATTGGACTAGACAACCCTTCTTGAAAATTGCTTGATTTCCTTAACTTCCTCTTGTTGTAGTTACTGGTCTTCTGTGGTTAGTCGGAGTCAATTAGTAATATAGGCATTGTTTTCATAGTCTTCAACTTTTACCTTTGAAATGTCAGGAATCACCATTGCTGAGTACTTCAGAGATATGGGCTACAATGTTAGCATGATGGCAGATTCAACATCTCGATGGGCCGAAGCCTTGCGTGAGATTTCTGGCCGGCTGGTAATTCTCTCTCCTTTGTTTATTCCGATTATTCGTGTAGCAGGATGATATTTTATTAATTTGTAATCTCTCTCTTTCTCTCTCACAAACACATAGATTATGTTATATGGAATATTGTTTACAAAATTTGGAAGGTTTACTCATTCTTCCTTATAAGTGAACTATATGTTTGATCCCTTCAATGGAATTTGTCTTGCGTCTATATACAGGCAGAGATGCCTGCGGATAGTGGATATCCTGCTTATTTGGCAGCACGTTTAGCATCATTTTACGAACGTGCGGGTAAAGTAAAATGTCTTGGTGGACCAGAGCGTAATGGCAGTGTGACAATTGTTGGTGCTGTATCTCCCCCAGGAGGAGATTTCTCAGATCCTGTGACATCTGCAACCCTTAGCATTGTCCAGGTATAATTTTTAATGTCATATTAATGCATGATATTATAGTTAATAGGAGGCTTGTTCTTGATGCCTTGCAAGTGTCTGTCTTTTTTATTAATACTTGATTCGTTCCACCAGCAGGGGTCTATTCCTCTATTCCTCATAAAGACAAATTTGGATTTCTTCACTAGATCTATATTGTTAGCATGAATTTTTTTTTACCGTTTTGTAGGTTTTCTGGGGTTTGGACAAAAAACTTGCCCAGAGGAAGCATTTCCCCTCTGTGAACTGGCTTATTTCCTACTCGAAGTACTCAACAGTATGTGCATAAAATGTTATCCCTGATCCATATTAATTGTCCATGTCCTTGTTGTTGGTTCTTTGACATAATCCTCCTCCTTTTATTTGCAGGCGCTAGAGACTTTCTATGATCAATTTGATCCTGATTTTATCAATATCAGGACAAAGGCACGTGAGGTTTTGCAACGAGAAGATGACCTGAATGAAATTGTCCAAGTATGTCTTTTTTTTTTCCTTTTTTTTTCGATGGATCAGGAAGATTTTGAATCCCCAATAAACAGAAACCTTTTCATACTTTAGCAAGTTAACTTTGATAAAACTGAACTACACAATACTGTACGATGGTGAAATTTTAGTTGGTACCATATCAGATTCTGATCTGGCCTGAAAGATACCCAATATATAGATCATCCTAATTTGATATCTTGGTTACTGCAGCTTGTCGGAAAGGATGCATTGGCTGAAGGAGATAAGATCACCTTAGAAACTGCAAAGCTCTTGAGGGAGGATTATCTTGCACAAAATGCATTTACTCCGTGAGTTCTGACTCTGTATTTCTTTCTTTTTAGACTTCTCTTTTTATTTTTCGTATCTTGCGATCTGTTTCACCCTTGTTTCGGCCCAGTAGGTTTAATTCGAATTTAACATGTTTTGCATGGCTGGACAGCTATGACAAATTCTGCCCATTCTACAAGTCGGTCTGGATGATGAGGAATATCATCCATTACTTTAATCTGGCCAATCAGGTGAACTTTTTGTCCATTTCTTCCCTTTTCTTATTATGAGCAATGAAGAAGCTGTCTCGGTTGATTGAATTCTTTTTTCTTCGTCTTCATTGAGTAAGGAAAAGAACTGAGATTATCTTTCCTCGTCTTTGTATTCACCTTCTTTTTTTGCTAAAACCTACACCAAAAGGGTTCTTTATTGTTTCGGATGTGATTGGGGTCTCTGAATATGCAGGCAGTAGAGAAAGCTGCTGGTATGGATGGTCAAAAGATAAGTTACAGCCTAATCAAGCACCGTTTGGGAGATCTCTTTTACCGCCTAGTGTAAGTAACATCATCATAATCCTGATTCCTGAACCAGAGGGAGGAAACATTACAATATCTAACGAAAAACAAATCTTTACCCGGTGATCTTTGGCATGATGCAGGTCTCAAAAGTTTGAGGATCCAGCAGAAGGAGAAGAAGCTCTCGTGGCCAAATTTAAGAAGCTACATGAGGACCTGACAAGTGGCTTCCGCGCTCTCGAGGACGAAACCCGATGATTGAACATCTACAAAGTACACTCTGAGCTTTTAGATTATTCGAGTGGCTAGTGTGTGTGCATGATGATACAGTTTGCTCTAGCGGGATGATGTGTAGTTATAGTTTCAATTGTGATTGTATTCCTCCTGTGTCTGTCATTCTGTTAGGTTTTTTGTTCTCCATAATAAGAAACTAGATTCCATTATTTCCTTATTTATGTACTAATCAAGCAATAAGTGATGTATGATTTCGGTTTTTTGGGTTCCCCCAACGCTTCACATTTGTCTCTTCATCTCAATTTTTATGGACACATTGTAGGGGATGGGGTTGGCCGCGGAGGAATATCGAATTGGTGATGATCAAAGGGAGAGTGATGATAAGTTTTGGTTTGTCGTATTACGTTTGAATTGAGTTTAACAAATGAGATTAGTATTTCAAAGTTTAGTTCTTTTATATTTTTTTACAATACTCAAGTTTGGATGGTGGAATTATAAGGTTTATATGAGTTATCGTGTTTGGATTTTGATATTGGGAATTGAAGAATGAATTGTGATTTTTAAGTTTGTAAGGTTAATGTGGAGTGAGATTGGGGCTTCAAAACTTAGTATTTTTTTCCCATCAAATTTTTTTAATTTGGATTGTGGACTTATAAAGTTTATATGAACTTTGACGTTTAATATTATAGATTGAAAAAAAGGTTTTTATTTTTTTTTCATTTTGAGTTTGATTTTTCTATACTGTTGGAATTAGAACTCATATAAACTTCATTGTTTGATATTACTAGTTGGAGAAGGAATTTTGGAGAAGAAATTTGAATATTTCTCCCTTTTGAGTTTGGTTATTTTATGGTAAGGTTCGTGTAAACTCTAACAGAATAAGATTTTGGGTTTCGAAATTCAATTTTTTTCCCTTCAAAATGTCTAGTTGGGATTTTCAAATTATAATGTTCATAAGAATTTTAATATTTGATATTACAATATGGAGAAAGAATTTGAATTCTCTCTCTTTTGAGCTTGATTTTTCAATTTTAAAGTTGATAGGAATTCTTACAATATAAAATTGGAGTTACGAAGTTCAATTTTTTTCTTCAAAATTTTGAGCTTGGATTTATGAATTATAATGTGCATATAACCCTTAAGGTTACAGGAAAGAATTTTGCATTTTTTTTTTCATTTTAAGTTTGGTTTTTCTATTGTAAGGTTGATGTAAGCTCTCATAATATGAGATTAGGGTTTCAAAGTTCAATTTTATATTTTCTAAATTTCGAGGTTTTATTTAGAATTATAAGGTTCATATGAACTCTAGTCTGCATATGAAGCACATCAACCTTATAATTTAAAATTCAAACTTCAGAATTTTGAAAGAAACAAATTGAATTTTGAAACCTCAATTTCGTATTATGAGAGTTAACATGAACCTTAATATAGAAAAACCAAATTCAAAGTAGAGAAATTAAAATACTTTCTCCAACATGTAATATCAACGCTAGAGTTTAAATGAATCGTATCATTCTAAAATCCAACATTGAAATTCTGAAAAAAGAAATTAAACTTCGAAACTAATATCATATTATGAGAGTTCACATCTCTTAATGTTGAAATCGTTCAGATTTTTAGATTTCTTTCTTGATCCCTACACATAGTAACGAGAGACAAATGGAGTTAAGGTTGAAGTACGGAGAGGTGGTTCAACAAAAAACGCTTCGATGTCTAAATCAATTTAATTGAGAGAATAAACTGACAGAACATTGATATGATTTTTGAATTACTTTTAGAAGTGAGGTGAGACCCTCTATTTATAGTGTAGTCTTGAGAGTCACCGGAGCGTCTGATTGGTTAAAAGATGTATGTATGATTAGTTAAATGAGGTAGTGTTTAATATGTGATTCTAGGGGAAGAAATAACTGTTATTAACTATATAAATTATTAATTATATAAATAATAATAATACATAACATGTGGTAAGATTATTTATTATTAACATTGTTCTGATTAATTAATATATTCAACTGGTAAATATATTAAACTAATGTAAAGACAGTGTGATGCTATCATCGTCTATACCAAAGGTAATATCGACAGTATGAGAGTTATAAACCACATTGCAGCTCAACAATTTTCCGTTGATTTATTAGGTACGAGTGATGAATCCTCAGTGATGATTGTATCTCACTGTTTGTTAACTACCTCGAACTTAGATGTTGAATAGACTTTTATTAAGTTGTTTGAGGCGTTGACTTAGCTCTTTTTTTTTCATAGAAAAGAAAAGCTTGGTAATCATCTAAATGCCCTTATTCCAATGTTTGGGCATTGCTTCGACTTGCCCATAAGATGAAAGCTTTACTTTTCCCTTCGCGAAGGGGCTTTGAGTGCTTCGCTATTGAAGGCGCTGAGTGTTTCACAATGGAAGGTTTTGAGTGCTTCATAATGGAAGACTTTCAGTGCTTTTTAGTGAGAAAGCATTGGTGCTTTGTGAGCAAAGGCTTTGATGCTACGACGGGCGAAGGCGGTGATGCTTCGTGAGCAAAGGTGCCAATGCTTCACGAGTAAAGGTGTTGATGCTTCAGTGGGCGAATTTGTTGATGCTTTTATGGGAGAAGGCGTTGATGCTTCGGGTGACAAAGAAATTGATGCTTCACGAGATAAAGGCATTGATGCTTCATGAGGTGAAGGAGTAGATGATTCTATGGGAAAAGGTTTAATTTCTTCACAAGATAAAGTTGTTGCTACTTCACGAGAAAAAAATATTGATACTTCGCAGGGTGAAGGCGTGGCTACTTCATAGGGAGAAGGCTTGCATGCTTCTTATGAGAAGGCTTAGCATGCTTCACAAAGTGAAGGCTTGGATCCTTCTTGTGAGAAGTTTTTGAGTGTTTTGTAGGGCAATGTCTTAGATGCTTCTCTTGAAAAGGCTTAAAGTGTTTTGCAGAGTGAAGGCTTGGATGCTTCCCGTGAGAAAGCTTAGAATGTTTCAGAGACAAAAGCTTGAATGCTTCTCGTGAGAAGGCTTAACGTGCTTCACAAAGCGAAGGCTTGGATGCTTCCTATGATAAGGCTTAGAGTGCTTCACAGGGCAAAGTGTTGAATGCTTCTTGTGAGAAGGCTAAAAGTGCTTTGAGGAGTGAAAGCTCAGATGCTTCTCGTGAGAAGGCTTAAAGTGATTCTCGTGAGAAGGCTTACTGTTCTTTACATAGCGAAGGTTTGGATGCTTCTCGGGAGAAGTCTTAGAGTGCTTTGAAGGGAAAAGTCTTTGATGCTTTTTGTGAGAAGGCTAAAAGTGCTTCGTAGAGCAAATGTTTAGATGCTTCCCATGAGAAGGCTTAGAGTGCTTCAGAAGTGACGCCTTGGATACTTCTCGTGAGAAGGCTTAAGTTACTTCGCAAAACAAAGGCTTGGATGCTTCTCGTGAGAAAAGCTTAAAGTGCTTCGCAGAGCGAAGACTTGTATGCTTCTTGTCAGGACCCGTCTCAATTCCCCCGGAATTAACGAGGGACGTTCTTGATCCCGTCTGACACAGAGTGTCAGACAAGGGAAATTCCGACTTTAACCCTCTCGGGCTTCAGAGTACGCTAGGATCCGGAGGAGCTATGTGCTGTCTCGGTCTCTACTACGGCCCGCATCCGAGATCAACCTGAAGGGCAGTCAAAACATTTAAAAGCTGTGAGTGGGCAAAACAAATCATTTATAAAAACATTTTCATAAAGACATTTGTACCCTTCATTAAAAAGCATGCATGCATTCAAAAGCCATTTACCAAATCATCAGGGCCTTAGCCCAAAACCTTAAATGAAACCAACCACTAGGGCCACAACCCAAAATCTGTACACATCACACATCATATAACATATATACATATAAATCATGTTACCAATCCTGTCACGGTATCTAAAGCTACGCGAGTGCTATCCGGGGTCTCAAAGCCCAAGTCTCTCAGGGTCCACTGACTATGCCCAAACTACGCATTAAATTAAACACGTAATTCGAGTGTTATGCAATTTAAACCCTTTTTGTGTAGAAGTAGTATTGGTAAATAGGGATCGTTCTTAACCGGGGAAATTAGGGAACATTAATAATGTGTTAGTGAGAGATGAATAAAAGAATAATGAATTAAAGAATTAAAGAATAAAGAATTAAAGGAATAAAAGAATAAAAGAATTAAAAGAATAAAAGAATAAAAGAATAAAGAAGGGGGGGTTTTGAAAAGATTTATAACTAAATTAAAGAAAACACTAATTAAGAATTAAAATGCAAATGCTCATGCTAATTGGAATTTACAAACCATAGAGTAGTTTCATAGACAAAACCCACACTTTTACGTAAGTAATTTCGAATTAACAATCACATTATTTAAACTACTCCTAAAAATAGACTTCTTTCTAACATTTTGCTCATAATAAACCAATTACGAAATCCTACCTTCATCATCTCAAATACTTACATATATCTTTCAATATTATAAATGCATCAACCATTAATGTGCGTCAAACATCAATATGCTTCAAACATTTACAACATGATTTACCTTAAGTTTATAATTAAATGCGCCGACAGCGATCAACATTTAATCTCTTCAATTCCACTCTAAGTGCACCGACAGCGGATAAAACACTTAACATCAAATTGAAGTTTAAGCACTAAAACATATGAAGTAAAAGAAATTCAAAAAGTAAAACACATGGAGATTGCATTCTTACTTACAAATGTTAGAAAGAAAATACCAAGAACAATAGTAAAGAAGAAATGAAAATAACATAAAAATAACATAAATTACGAATAAGAATTAAAAGAAAACTAATTAATAAGAAAATCTACAAGAAGTAAAAATGGTCCCCAAAAATGTCTCTCAAAAGAGAGAAACAAAAGAACTAAACTAAGAACTAAGAACTAAGAAAAATGAAAGAAATGGAAGAATGAAACTAATGGGGGACTCTCCAAATACATGAAATGACCTCCCTATTTATAGAGAGAATGCCACAATTGTTTAATTAAAAGTACAAAATTAAAATATAAAAATAACAATAAATAGTACATGAAGAAGTGATGGAAATGATGATATTGGGTGGGAAAAGATGCTGATTTTGGGGCAAATATGCTGATTTTGGGGAAAAGTGGCTGATTTTGGGGAAAAGTTGCTGATTTTGGGGCAAATATGCTGATTTTGGGAACTATTGGGGGTTGCTGGATTTTTGGCTTGGGCTGCTGGATTTCAGCAGCTTCCCACCGAATTTCCTTGCGATTTTCAGTGGTTTCTCATATTTCGTCCATAATTTCTTCGTTATAATTCCGATCGGGACAATTCTTTCACCAAAATGCTCCAAATTCCAAGCTTTATTTATTTCTACAAAAATATCACAAAATAAATTAATTTGTCTAATTATTTATTATTTTAATATTAAAAATCAAGTATAAAGGGTATAAAATAATATAAAATAACGCTTATTTGAGGACCTATCAAATACCCCCACACTTAAATTTTGCTAGTCCCTAGCAAATACTAAAATTAAACTACGAATTCAAACAAGTAACCCTTAACCATTTGTCTCAATATTTCATAATTATAATCATGACATAAAAGATTTTCACTTAAAACATTTAAGCATATGAAATTCGAGAGTTAATACATGGTAACAAAATGTTTCAACAAGTAAGATAATGAGTAAATATGGTGAAATGGATCTCTGCATGAATAAGACAAGTATGAATCAACTCACAAGAATATGCACTCATAAATTCACTCAATTTGTGAGGGTTTGTGTTTGCACTCAAAGTATGTGAGAGATACTCACATAATCGAAATGAAGTACTTTTGCAAAATCTCAAACAAACACCTCAAGATAAAAACAAAACATACTTGCGCAGATGAACCAAAACCATAAGCTTACTCAAGTGATTAACTCAACTAATCAAAATTTACCATCTTAAGGATCATAAGGTCTTTACGAAGGTTGTAATGGGGCTAAGTTTCGAGGCAAAGAAAATATAGGACAAGTGGTGCTCAATTCGTTCCAAGACTCAATAGACTCCAAAAACGTATCATAGCTTCCCAAACTTAGTGCAATGATGTCAGTAATCCATCCCTTCGAACATAGGCCTAATTCCATCATGTTGGGCCTCACAATCATTCTTTGTGTCGGATTTACAAATGCAAGGGACTTAACTCAAACATTACATAACCAAACCTTATTACCTTGATCGAGACTCAACTTTTTTTTTTTGATTTTTTTTTAGATCAAGGTAATAACATGTGTTAACAATACAACAAAGCTTGAGTCGATAAATCCAAATAATTCACATAAAAGTCTTTTCAAAATCATCATTTTCTCCTTACACAATCTTTATATCTTCAACCGAGTTCTTGGAACAAGGGTAAAGGATGTCTATACTAAGCTCAAGTGTTTAGATAATCATGGTGATGAAAGAAAGGCTTAATGTGGGCTCAAAAGGGTTAAAACTAAGGAGGTCGCAACTCGTGCGCACAAAATAGGGAACATGGATGTTTGAATTTGTGGTGTTAACCCTATTGCCTTAATCATTTCCAAAATCAGAGAGTTTATTGACTTAAAAGCTTTGAAAATCACATAGAATAAGTTCTAGTACTCTAGAGTTCATTAAAAGCTATGGCAAGTAGTTATGAGGCATATGTATATCAATTTAAACAATGAACTTATGAATCACTCATCAAAGATGTATATAAAGTTCTAAAGCTCACATAAGGTTCATATGATTCATACTTATCTTATCATGCTCGTTTATATGCCAATTTACATGCATTATCTTCAAGTTATAATGTCAGGACCCACCCCGGTTTCACCCCGAAACCCGAGGTAAATCCCGCTCCCGTCTGACTCCCCGACACAACACCTAAGGAACACTTACTCGAACCCAGTCAAACGCAGGAGTAATTACGTATTATCCCAAAATCCTTATCGTTCACAGAGCATAGCACTACATTACAAGGAAAATAAAAACCGAGAAAGTACACGCACACAGAAGCCTTTAAACTCTTCTAGGATCCCTCACGTCACTTCTATGCCTTGGACACTGCCTCGACGTCAAGACCCCGCGCTAGCTCCACAACCTGGAGGGCAATTTAAAACAGAAAATGTGAGTGGACCAGAAAATACAAAAGTTCAAAAAAACCATTTTATAAGAAAACCGAGTTAAACCCTCCGTTTTAAAACCACATGCATAACCAACAGTTATGAACACAGTTATAAAATAATCGTTCTTAAACATCATAAGAAACAGAAACACTATCAAATATCATAAGAAACCACAACAGGAGTATCAGAAAACTGTATCATAAACCATGAACATTAACTCATAAATGTCCCGATCAAACCTGCTGGATCTATCCGAGTCTTTAAACTCCCGAGTCTTTAAACTCAATCCAGGCCTTAATAATATCCGAGTCTTTAAACTCCCGAGTCTTTAAACTCAAGGCCTACGGGGGAAATCAATATATATCCGAGTCTTTAAACTCCCGAGTCTTTAAACTCAATCCGGGTCTTTAAACCCAATCCGGCCGGTCCCCCGTCACATATATCCGGGTCTTTAAACCCAATATCCAGATCCAGCAAATCCAATCCCAAAACCATTTGAAAACCATTTACTAATCCATATCCAAACCCGAATCCGAAATCACTGGTCCGAAGCCCTTCCGGCGTTCAGAACCGTCATTCCGAACCCAAATCCGGAATACCACTTTCCAACTTTAAAACCAACTTCCATTTCCAAAATCCGTTTTTAAAACCACAAACCTTTATCATCGAAATCATGTTCCAAAATTCATTTATAATCATTGAAAACCACTTATCATTTGAAATCCCAAAACCATAGCATATATTCCAGAAACCAACCATTTCTCGTAAAACGTGCTAAAAACCAATTTCCTCGAAAAACGTGTGATAATGCAAAACCAACCAAACATATTCGATAAACATAAAATCATGATTAAAAACCATAAGACAATTATAGAAAACAGTTATGCATGCTCGAGTTTAGAGAAGAGGTCCACTCACAGTACTGAGCCCTACTCGCGTCCCGAACGTCCAGCCCGTTCCTCGGCTTCCTTGGGAAATCCCGATCCTGTCAAACACCGTCAAATTACGTTACTAGTACGTCTACGAACACTCACCTAAATGCCCTCAAAAATCCCCGGACCAAAGACTTAAAACCCCGGGACCCTACACATTCACCCTCGCGGAACTACACTCAAACGACTTCCGATTGGCTCGAAACCAATTCCATTAAACTCAACACAACTCCTAGACCAAAAGTCAGGTTGACTGTTCCTCCCAGAACCGCCGCACGCGCCTCCACGCGCCGCCCAAAGTGGCTGCGCGTGGCCCCACGCGCCAGCTACAGTGTACCTTCAACCTCACGTCGACCCGGTTCAACACAGTAGGCTACAGCTTGAACCGGCGTCAACGGTTCTCCGCCGTGCCTGCACGATTTCCTTCCCTTTCTTCACCTAAAGCTTCGTCCAACCTTACTCTAAACATCCCCATCCTCCAATCACCTCGACACAGCCTCCTACCCGTCGTCTCAAGCTCGAAATCAAACCTCCCCAAAACTCTGTTTCACGATCCGACCACCCAACTCACCACCCTTCACGGTGGCTTCACCAAACGCTTCCCTGAACCTCACTGAACCCAGACCAACCTTCCTATACCGTCGACTCACCCCCAAACTCGTCGACTTACCGTTCGAAGTTCACTGCCGAAACAGGGTAAAAGAAACCCCTCTTCGACTGAGCTCCGCCGCGTACGGCCCCGTCACGGCGACCACCCAAATCGACACCTAGGACCTCCCTGCTCACTACCCTAACCTCCAATCCTCTCGACTCTCAGCCCAGAGTCACGACTTCCCAAATGAAATTCCACGGGAAAACAGAGCAGGAAGACTTACCCTTCGATTGCAGCTCCGCCGTGCGCACTGCCGCCTACCACGGTGGTCGTTGGACTCCCTGCAACCTCCTCAGCCTCTCCTTGTCTTGATTTGAACCGCCTCACGGCGTAGCCACCACCAAACGTTCACGGCCTCCCTGTTTCCCCCAATTCTTCTCCTCACCTCCGCCGTGCCGCCGTGCACAATTGCACTGCCAAAACACGACCAGCAGCTCCTCCTTGCTTCACTGTCACTCTCACAACTCACCAGTCACTCACCCTTGCACCCAGATCGGTCGATTTCCCCTCAAGCTCTCACTCTGTTTCTCTGTGTATCGAAGGACCAGAATGCATAACACGGGTGCACCCCAATTAATTGGGCCGTGAATGCACAGGATTCCACCAGAATCCTCTACACACATGCCATGTGTCACCATCCACTCCACACACTCCCACCTGGCCTAATCCCAGCCGTCCATTCCTTTCCTCTGTGCACAAATCCCAAGGTGCCACAATGACCAAAATACCCTCCTGTTTTACTCATTTTACGGTTTTACCGAAACTTCCTAGACCCGTAACTCTCACCTCGTAAGTCCGATGAACACGTGCCGCCTGTCATCGAACTCAGGACGACAAGAACTATCTAACCATCCTAGGTCAACCTACCAAAACTCGATTAATCAAAAAGTCAACTATTCCCCCTACTTTATCAAAATTACGATAATACCCTCGACCTTCCGACCATCACAACTTCCTCCTCGGATGTCGGAATCAAACATACCACATGTCTATGGGTTCATGACGTCCTAAACTACGTCCTAGTCACTGGTCAATCCCCAATTGACCACCCGAAATAAAAGTCAACATTTCTGCCCAACCCGGGGGCAAAATCGTCATTCTAAGTTCCCGGACCCCTCGGGACCACCTAACCCCTGATTAACCTTACTAATCACACCTTAATCACTCTACTAATCCCAATTCTCGGAACGGGTTGTTACATATAACACTTAATCACAAAATATTAACAAACAAATTCAAGTTGTAGTGATTATCTTTATGGCCATAACATATTCATTTTTGTTCATTTATATCATTGACAAGTTAAATGGCAACTTAAGACTCATAAAAACACTAAGTTAAAACAAAAAAAAATTCAAGTAAACAATTTTTTTTTTTATTTTTTTCACCTTTTTTTAATAATTTTTTTCAATTTTTTTTTGTTTTTTTTTTGAACAATTAAAATTGTAAACCATTCCCCCACACTTAAATTCTACATTGTCCTCAATGTAGGAAAATACGAAGTAATTAAACATAGAATCAAAGTAAGAAAGATGATTTACGAAAATAATAGGAAAACATTAAATAAACAAAATAAAAGAGAGTGAAGGGTAGAGGATAGCAAATCTGTATTGATGACTCCTTCACATCCCGGGAACACATTGGGTTGCCTCCCAACAAGCGCTTGAAGTTTAACGTCCATCCAGCCTAGACAGAGATGCAAGTTAGTTAGTCAGAGATGTACGTTAGTCAAGAATGCAAATTAGATATGCAAATTGAAGTTAAGGATGCAATTTGAGTTAAAGATGTAAGTTAGAGGAAGAGTGCAATGCAAGTAAAACTACATATGCAAGTTAAGTGAAAATGCAAGTTAAATGAAAGATGAAATGCAAGTTAGAATGAAAGATGCAAGTTAGTTACACTAAAGATGCAATTTAATTTTGTCATGACAAATAATGTAAATTAAGATATAAACAATATTTAAATGTCGGGGGAAGTCAAAGATATATATGGTTCACATAGCTTCAAAGTTTAGATGGAGACTTATACGTCCGTGCGGCCCAAGTAAATATCTTGGATTAATTCAACTGTTTGGGCAAGTTCAGAAGTGACTAGGTTAGAAAAAATACACATAAGAGGCAGGGCTAATTTCTTAGACCCAAAACCCGTTATAAGTACCGTCTCTTGTCCTAGACATCACCCTCGAAAATTTCTTACTCCAGAGGAATTAAGATGACTCAAGTGTTAACAATTACCGTGGGTGAGAGTTAATAGAAGAGTCTTCGCCGATTAAAGATTAAAATCTAAACTTCGAAGCACAAGTGATCTACATATAGCCGAGACTAATGCATGAATGCAATAACTATTTACAAGTATGTTTTTATGCACAATTTACAAATATAACATGACAATTACATATGAACAATTTATATAAGTATGAACAATTTATTTACAAGTATGGTTTCATTCAAAAGTAATGATATTTACAAAACAAATTCTCATTAACAAACTAATATATGTATAAGATTTATTTAACTATTGAGATTTACACTAACACAAAGTGAAGATAAGAAATTTAAATTTATTATTTTTTTAAATTTATGTTTTTTTTCGGAATTTAAAAAAAAATAAATGAAGATTTTTTTTTTTACGAATTTTATGATGTTTTTTTATTTACAAAAACAATATAAAAATAAAAATAAGGAAAAGTGAATAATTACTATAAGCATTTATGAACATTTAAAAAGAATGAACATTATGTACAAGTATGAACAAGAATAATATAACAAGTAAGAGAATTATAAACAAACATAAATGAAAGTCTATTATGAACAAGTATGTATGTATATTATAAAATATAAAAGTTATGAACAAGTATAAAAGGTAACAAGTAACATATATACAACATTTATTTACAAGTATGAATTAACACTAACATAAAGCTAAGATAAGATTTTTTTTTAAAATTTTTTATTTACTTTGATTTTTTTTAAATTTAAATTTAAATTTTATCAAGACATAACCAAATAAATAATTACATAAGAATAAAATAAGTGTAATAAAAAAGTTAATGGAATAAAAAGTTAATGAAATAAAGTTAATGGAATAAAAAGTTAGTGGAATAAAAAGTTAGTGGAATAAAAAGTTAATGGAATAAAATTAATGGAATAAAAAGTTAATGAAATAAAAAGTTAATGGAATAAAAAGTTAGTGGAATAAAAGGTGAATGGAATAAAGTTAATGGAATAAAAGTTAATGGAATAAAAAGTTAATGGAATAAAAAGTTAATGAATAAATTTAAAGTTAAAGGAATAAAGAAAAAGTTTATGGAATAAAATTAAAGTTAATGGATTAAAGAAAAAGTTAGAAAGTGTAAAGAAAAAAAAATTAAAAGTAAGGAAAAGTGAATATGTGCAATATACATTTATGACAAGTATCAATTTTAATATGAATAAGTAAAAGTAAAAGTAAACAAATGAAATTAAATTATGAACAAGTATCAATTTTAATATGAACAAATACAAAAAAAAAAATTATGAACATTTATGAACAAGTATAAATTAGAAATTAAGAATAAGTAAAGTATGAGCATTATAAACAAAAATAATAAGAACAATAATAAGATGGATAAATATCATATTAACAAAAGTAAAATTTATAAACAAGTATAATATGCACAATTTATATACATACACTAACAAATTAAAAATGATTTTCAATTTCCCCGGCAACGGCGCCAAAAATTGACTATGCCCAAACTACGCATTAAATTAAACACGTAATTCGAGTGTTATGCAATTTAAACCCTTTTTGTGTAGAAGTAGTATTGGTAAATAGGGATCGTTCTTAACCGGGGAAATTAGGGAACATTAATAATGTGTTAGTGAGAGATGAATAAAAGAATAATGAATTAAAGAATTAAAGAATAAAGAATTAAAGGAATAAAAGAATAAAAGAATTAAAAGAATAAAAGAATAAAAGAATAAAGAAGGGGGGTTTTGAAAAGATTTATAACTAAATTAAAGAAAACACTAATTAAGAATTAAAATGCAAATGCTCATGCTAATTGGAATTTACAAACCATAGAGTAGTTTCATAGACAAAACCCACACTTTTACGTAAGTAATTTCGAATTAACAATCACATTATTTAAACTACTCCTAAAAATAGACTTCTTTCTAACATTTTGCTCATAATAAACCAATTACGAAATCCTACCTTCATCATCTCAAATACTTACATATATCTTTCAATATTATAAATGCATCAACCATTAATGTGCGTCAAATATCAATATGCTTCAAACATTTACAACATGATTTACCTTAAGTTTATAATTAAATGCGCCGACAGCGATCAACATTTAATCTCTTCAATTCCACTCTAAGTGCACCGACAGCGGATAAAACACTTAACATCAAATTGAAGTTTAAGCACTAAAACATATGAAGTAAAAGAAATTCAAAAAGTAAAACACATGGAGATTGCATTCTTACTTACAAATGTTAGAAAGAAAATACCAAGAACAATAGTAAAGAAGAAATGAAAATAACATAAAAATAACATAAATTACGAATAAGAATTAAAAGAAAACTAATTAATAAGAAAATCTACAAGAAGTAAAAATGGTCCCCAAAAATGTCTCTCAAAAGAGAGAAACAAAAGAACTAAACTAAGAACTAAGAACTAAGAAAAATGAAAGAAATGGAAGAATGAAACTAATGGGGGACTCTCCAAATACATGAAATGACCTCCCTATTTATAGAGGGAATGCCACAATTGTTTAATTAAAAGTACAAAATTAAAATATAAAAATAGCAATAAAATAGTACATGAAGAAGTGATGGCAATGATGAGATTTGGTGGGAAAAGATGCTGATTTTGGGGCAAATATGCTGATTTTGGGGAAAAGTGGCTGATTTTGGGGAAAAGTGGCTGATTTTGGGGAAAAGTTGCTGATTTTGGGGCAAATATGCTGATTTTGGGAACTATTGGGGGTTGCTGAATTTTTGGCTTGGGCTGCTGAATTTCAGCAGCTTCCCACCGAATTTCCTTGCGATTTTCAGTGGTTTCTCATATTTCGTCCATAATTTCTTCGTTATAATTCCGATCGGGACGATTCTTTCACCAAAATGCTCCAAATTCCAAGCTTTATTTATTTCTACAAAAATATCACAAAATAAATTAATTTGTCTAATTATTTATTATTTTAATATTAAAAATCAAGTATAAAGGGTATAAAATAATATAAAATAACGTTTATTTGAGGACCTATCATCCACTCAGGTCAATGTCCGTAGATCAATGACCCTCCCTGAGGTTATAATCCAAGTCTTCCTGAGAGTAAGGTACCCAACGGGGGCGATTTCACTCAGTTAGTGCTTCGTGACTACTCCGGGGTCGACCTAGGCCAACGACCTTCCCCAGAGGAGACATTCTAATTAAGGAAGGTATATGCATATATATATATATATATATATCGAAAACATTCATGTCCGGTCCCCATAAACCGTCATGAACCATAAAAACCTTTCAAGAGTCCATGCCGGTCTCCATAAACCGTCATGAACCTTTAAATCCATTTAGGGTCCCCGATCCGAAAACATAAACGTAAAGTAACTGGGTCTCGTGCCCGAACACATGACTCAACTGGGCATCGTGCCCGATATCTTAGGGTCAGTCACGACTTCGATCGTAGTGATGTGTGCAACCATCAGTCCAGGACCGCCCTCAATCCTGGTATGTCGCCGTGAACTTATCAACTGACGCGACCATCACAAGATCATGGTGTACCCATCACCGATCGATATCCTGAACCGTCAGCACTCCAAAGTCGAGCCTCCCTCGGCTGCCCGACAATGGATCGTGCATCGTGACCTCTCTGGAAGGAACACATCCCAGTCCGGAGGCGAGCGTCGTATCGTCCGTCGCCGTGCACATAGCACTCGCCGCGACCACGATTCAGACCCGTAGGTCATCAATAGGGCTACATGCCCGAAACAAACCAAATGGGTCTCATGCCCGAGTTTATCCTTTTTAAATCCAAAACCATTTCATTTAAACCAACGTAGAAGTACAAACCCGTATAGGCACCGTATAAGGCCGAAACCTCGAAATACGTGCCAATACGTAACCACACACAAATGCTATTTAGGAGTGGGCATAAATCTGTTAAAACCATTTCTTTTATTGAGCCTAACCTCCTTATTAGGAGTGAGCATAAATCTGTTAAAACTTTTAATCAATTCGTTTTAAACCGCTATTTATCCAACAGTTTATATTGGATCGAATAAAAGTTAATCGGTGTGAGAATCCAAATTACTCCGTTAGTATCGGTTTAGATTTGGATTTTCATTTTGGAAACCCATTAAATCGAAACCGCACCATTAAAAAATATATTAATTTTTAAATCTATTATTAATGCAAAGTACAAATAATAATAAAAAAAAACCCAGATATATCCATATAAATACATGCGTACTCAGATAAGAGTATAATAAAATATTATTAAGTGGTAATGTTTGTTTGATAAATCTTAATATAGTGGTAATGTTTGCAATCCAATCCTGCGCAAGCTTAATATACAAAATTTTGAGTATTGATTATTTCGTTGTTTTGTTTATATCCTTACTTTTTATTTTTAATATCCTTACTTTTATTTATGCATAAATGGTTTCAAATCGTTCTAATTCAAACCGAATTGTTAGTAACGGTTTGGATCGAAACGATTTTATTTCCAATTTAAAAAAATCCAAACTGTATCGAACCTTTAAGATTTTAACGGTTTGGATTTGGATTTTGTCAATATCTGTATTAAAGCGTATCATTCCCACCCTACTCCTTATATAGAGTTAGAGTTGTGGTTATACACATAGACGTAAATGTTCTTTTACTGAAATAACCACATAATTATACATATTTACAACAGTTTTTTTTTTAAAAAAAAAATTGGATTTGTTAACTGCACGAATGTTGCAATAATAAAACAAATAGAACTTTTTTTTTTATAACGAAGTTCATTTTTTCTACAGAATTCTTAATTTGGTACCTTTCTAGGTTCTTAATTTTAGTTTGAACAAATTTATGGCGGATTCAATTGTTACAACAAAATCTATTAATTGCAAGTCATAATTCTTTTTTTTTTTCCATCTTTTTTTAGTGGATGCATTGTTTCTTGTTAATTAGTTATGTTTTTTTTTTTTTTCTGCAGGTCTACATAAGAATAGGTAATTGGCTTATGTAGTTGAACATCCGAAGCTAGTTCGGACTTCAACTAGCTTCTTTAATTTACATTCTACTCTGATAATATTGATCACGTATAGGATCGGAGATTATGGCGTCTTCACATAAAATTTCAAAATTTTTACGGATGATGTTTCTCATTGCTTGGATTTCATGCTTGTCGCAAGTTTATACGAATGCATCAAATCAAGAAGAACTTGGAGTTAAGAGGGCGAACTTCCCCTATGATTTTGTGTTTGGAGTCTCTACTGCTGCTGCGCAGATAGAAGGATCTGCAAAATCAGGAGGAAGAGGACCAAGTATTTGGGACAACTTTGTTGAGAAATTTCCGGAAAAAATTAACAATCAATCAAACATGGTCACTGCTGTTGATTCGTATAAGCGGTACAAAGAAGATGTGAAGCTTGTAAAAGACCTCGGCGTTGATTCTTATAGATTTTCCATCTCTTGGACCCGAATTCTTCCCAATGGGACTTTGAATGGTGGAATAAACCAAGAGGGTATTGATCATTACAACTGCTTGATTGATGAATTAATCAAGAATGAAATCACACCCTATGTGACCCTAATGCATTTTGATCCACCACAAGCCTTGACAGACAAGTATGGAGGCATGCTGAATCACTCTTTTATCAACGATTTTAAGGATTATAGTGAAATTTGTTTTAAGGCATTTGGTGACAGGGTTAAAAATTGGATTACAATTAATGAGCCATTCATTGTTGCCATGATGGGATATGATCTTGGAGTTGCTGCACCAGGAAGATGTTCAGTTCGATCAAAATTTCCATGCAATGTTGGCAATTCATCTACCGAACCTTATATTGTAAGCCATAACCTTATCCTTGCCCATGCCGCTGTTGTAAATTTGTATAGAGACAAGTTTCATAAACAACAAGGAGGAAAAATTGGTCTGAGTCTCGTAGGACAATATGTGGAACCTGATTCAGACTCTAGAGAAGACAAAGCTGCTTCAGAGAGAGCTTTAGATTTCAACCTCGGATGGTACATGGAACCGTTGGTATTCGGAGATTATCCGAAGAGTATGAGGGAGTTAGTCAAGGAAAGATTGCCTAGTTTCACCAAGGAAGAAAAGACTTTGGTGAAGGGGTCATTTGATTTTATTGGGATCAATTATTATACATCAAGATACGGTAAAAATGTTCCACCATCATTTCGTAAAATAATTTGTTATCGTACTGATTCTTTAGTATCTTCAAATGAAACAAATACAAATGGAGACAAAATTGGTCCGCTGGCTGACGGAAGCAATTTCATCTACGTTTATCCGGAAGGTTTGCAAAAATTGCTGGAGTTCATGAAGGAAAAGTATCAAAATCCTACAATTTACATTACAGAAAATGGAATCACGGAGGCAAAGGATGATAAACGCGGAGTTGCTGAAGCAGTGAAGGATCCACAGAGAATTGAGAACACTCTTAGGCATTTATATTGGATCACTAAGGCGATGAAGAACGGTGTGAATGTGAAAGGATATTTCTACTGGACTCTACTTGATGATTTTGAATGGAATGATGGTTATAGTCTAAGATACGGACTTTACTACGTGGATTACAAAGAGAACTTCAACCGTGTTCCCAAAGATTCTGCAAAATGGCTATTTAAATTCCTCAATGGACAAGTCTAAAGATACCTAATAGGCTAATACTATGAAATAATATTGTCACTACATTATTGATTTATTACCAAAAACTCTACGTTATTATTTCTTTAGTAAAGATTATTATTTAATATTTCAGAGCCTAATGTCAATATCTATTGCATAGAGTTTTCCATGAACTTGAAATTGGTTAAAAAAATGAACAAGCTCAATGTGAGGTGCAAGGTAGAAAATTAGATTGAGCTTTAAGCCAATTTCTTCCCAAGGAACACATCCTTGAGGACGAACTTTGATTCCATTAATGCCTTGATCAATTTCAACCACTAGTATTAATATTAAGTATAAATTATATTTTATTATCTTGTATTTTATACTTTCTAATAAATTTATACATAATGTTTCAAATGTTGCAATTAATACCTTAAACTCTTCAAAATGTGTAGCATGGTTCTTCCATTAATTATTGACAGGACCCACTCCTAAAACACTTTGATAACCGTCCCTAATCCTGCTCGCGTATGACAAGTAATCCAAAATACCGAAACTACCATCAACACTTATCTGACAATGGATACTTGTACCGGTTTACTGCGTATGCGTCCGCCTCTCGATCAGTTCTGAATTTCCGTGCAACGACCTATAGGGTCATCAAAACCATGAAAAATGTGAGTGGACAAAAATAATCATTTGAAAACACATTTCGAAAAATAAAATTTTACCTTCCATTTTATAAACATGCATGCATATAATAAAACGTGGATAATCGAATTTCAAATCAATCAAATCACATCAATGGTGGGACTCAAAATCATAAAATGCATTAGAAATTCGTGGCCTACATTTCCGAAATCAAATCAAATCACTTTCATCAAATCATGTGAAAAAATCTGCACACAATCTCAACCGTCAAATACATCCAATCCTCAATATTCAAACACCAGTCACGATATCATATATTCACTACGCGTAGGTAAACTCAAAAATTGCACTTAGCACCATCCGAGTCACGTCTAGAAACTGCACTCACGCACCATCCAGGCATGTCTGAGAACTTCAATTATACACCATACAAACTGAAATAGTATCCTTGAGAACTGCACTTACGCACCATCCAGGTCACATTTGGGAACTACACTCAGGCACTATATGGACTATACTAGTATCATATGAGGATGACTACCGTGGAAAAAAAATTCACAAAACCAAGCAAACTCATTTAACAAAAATCTTTGACTTAATACCAAGTCAAAACACATTAAAAACTGGGCTTGAGCCTCAAACACCGTTTTCACAAAACACTGTAAAATATATGTGCAGAACTAATCTATAAATCCATAAAATCATCAAATAATCATTTCGAAATCATATTCAAATCATTGCAACATAAATCATACAATAAAACAATTAAAACATTTAACTATGCATGTATAATTTTTTTTTAAAGTCCACTCACACACTGTCCTCGCAATTTAATCCCGAATTAGGCGTTCCTCCGTAAATCGAGGAATTGTATCGCCTCGAAAACATTGCCTGATGCTCTAAGCTTTCGGCCAAAGTTCAAGCTTGGTTTCCACGCTTTCCCACATCAAAACCTTTAGTGTTTCTGACTCAAATCAATCCCAGGAACTCAACTAAGATATTAGTGGGTTTGGTTGCAAGCTTGGAAACTTCAAATTATTCAAATGATCGATTTCCAATTTTCCGATTTTTCAAGCTTTCGGGTTTTCAAGTTTGGGTTCCTTCCTCCTCTTCCTTTCTGGTTCTCCTTATTTCACTTCCCTCTCTCTCCCCTTGGTTCTCCCTTTCTTCTTCTCTCTTCTTTCCTCTCCTTTATTTTCCTCTCCCTGTTTCCACTCGCATTTTGTTTCCAAAACACACAAAAATGCACACACATATGTATATATATATATATATATGTAACACCCCGGAAATTCGAGGATTCCCATATTATAATTTAAAGTGTGATTTGACGATTTTACCCTTGTGATTGGTATGGTCAAATTGTTGACTTTTTGATTGATGAACTAAATGAACCTTGACCTATGACCGTGACGTAGTTCGGGACGTCACGAGTTCATAGACAGGTGGCACGTCCATTTCGGACGATCAGGGAGAAAGTTATGACTATCGGAAGTTCAGGGGCATTACCGTAATTTGGACTTTCGGGGAAAATGTTGACTTTTCTTTTGGCAACTAATTTTCTGTTGACTCAAGGACCGTTGGGTAGGCCTCGACGTCCTGAGTCCGTAGACAGGCGGCACGCCGAAATCGGACTTTGTACGGGGAAGTTATGGTAAGAAACGTGAAATCGGGAGGTTCGGGTCTCGGTTTTCGTATCGAATATTATATTCAGGAAATCTGATTGGAGGACACCTGGTGAGTGACAAGTGTCACTCACCCATTGGCTAGATTGGATCAGATCCACTAAGGGATTTAATAGCATTTAAATCAACTTTAAATTTCAGCCCTTGGATTTGAAAACCCCTGATCTGATCTGAGCCATTGATCTCATCCTTGAGATCAAATCTGGGTCGTCCGTTCCTTTCCCTCCATTCTTTATATTTCTTACCCGCAGAGCACATTCTGCCCATTTCGATCAAACACCCCAGCTCATCACCCACTCTCTGTGTCTGCGTGTTGGGGACTCCCTGGTGAGGCTGAGCGACGGCAGCGACCACGGCGGAGGACGGCGGCGAGGAAGGAACCAGGGAAACCCGTGACGGTTTCAAACCCAGATTTTTGGTAACTTGTTTTCCCACGTTTAGTTTTATTCTTCATGGATCCTAATCGACTCTAGGGACTTCCAGGAACCCACTGGAATTGAGCTCGTGGCCGGAGGGGATCAGGACGGCGACTAAACTGCGACGGGAGGCCGGTTCTGTTCTTCGAGGTAGGCCCTCGATCCTATCTGTTTTTCTCAATTCTAATTCCATAGAACCCTTCCTAGGATCCAGACGAGTAGCTAGGAATCAAAAGGAATGAAAATGTTTGAGAAATGAAGAAATGGTGACCGGGTCTTGATCGCGGGTCTGATCGACCCGAGTTGTAGGAATACGGGTCAACCCGTCTGAGGATAGGGGTGATGACGTGGCACCCTGTCAGTCTGTCAGGTGACGTGGACCAACCGTGAGCCGACACGTGTCACATGTCAGTGCACAGTCAGCACTGACATGTTAGTGACGTGGACCAGTCAGGGACTGCCACGTGTCACTGACATGTCAGTGACGTGGACCAGTGCCGTGCTGACACGTGGCACATGTCAGATCTGACACGTGGTCTGACAGATCAGTGAGGTGGACCAATCGGATGTTGACACGTGGCACCTGTCAGAGTCTGACATGTCAGACCTGACAGCTGTCAGATGACGTCAGCATGACGTCATACTGACGTCAGCAGTGACGTCAGCAGGACTGTTCCTGCGTTGACCGACGCGTTGACCGGCGCGTGGGGGCGCGTGTGAACAGTGTTTTTTGTGGGACCACCACCATTCTTTAGGTTTCGACGATCCGGATCCAATGGCGGTGGTTTCGGGTCGATCGGAGATCATTAAGTTGGTCAAATTAAGGTTTATTGCCTTGGGAAGCGCGTTCGGGCGGCTTTCCCAGGCCAGTTTCGGCCTAGGCTTTCATAGTTGAATGTTAGGGGTTTGTATTGACCTTTGCATATGCTTTGGATATGACAGGGGTGGTATAATCGTACCAGAACGAGGGTATACGTTCGGTTTTCAGCAGGACTGTTCTGTGAGTGGGCCATTTTCTTAAACCCTTGCGTGCATAAATGTTTTCTGGTTTATTATACTTATTCACATGCTAAAACAATAATGGTTTTGATGATATGGAAAATATGGTTATGGCACGTTTCACGGTATTTGGGCTTGAGACCCGTCTGGTGAAACTTAATGATTGGTTCGGATTTTATCTATGTATATATATGCCTTGCATGTGGATATCAATAAAATGCATTTGTTACTGCACTGTATAGATCCTTCCATATTATATTGTCTCCTCCGGATGAGGTATCCCGGAGAGGTCACGGACGTCTAGTACGTCTAGCGTCTATGACGCTAAGCATCGGGGATGCTGCACCCGAACGGGGTTCGGGGAATGAACTCGGAAATTGAGACCCGAGTGGCACGCGTAGCCTTGTGATTGTGACCTTATTGGACGTCAGGGACGTCAGACATCTGGGATGTCGGGATTGGAGTGTATAGTGCAGTAGCTAAAATTATACTTATGGTTTTATTACATGCCTTATGATTCATATTATATTATTTATGATTTTTTAATGATGATGCACGCATGTTTGGAAAACGGAGGGGTAAATTATATGTTTAATTATCAAACGATTTCATAAACTTGAGTTTCGGTCCACTCACCCTTAATGTTTTTGATAACCCCTCCAGGTCGTGAAACTGAGGTAGAGGAGGAACCTGAGGCTGAGGCGTAGATCTACATTCTGCGTACCTGATCCCCTGTTGGGCGGTGTACCCGCAGGTTTACTTTAGAGTCGTGCTCGCATCTTGTAATTTTGGTTTTCATCCCTTGTCTGACATTCATTTAATTCGGATTTGATGTATGACTTTAATTTGGTTATTTATGCATTTGATGTTTTGAGGTTAAAATTGGTATGAATTACTGGGTGTCAGACGGGAGCATGGCACGTCCCCTTGTGGTCCCTGTGGGATCGGGGCGGGTCCTGTCATATATGAGTGGTAAGTTGGTGCACACACACAGGGGATAAAGGAGGGAAAGAGATAAGGATGGACACTTATCACCATTACAAAATATCTCCACTTGTGAAATTACCAAAATAGCCCTAGTGTCAAAATTACCAAAATACCTCTGGTAATTTCAAACCCGTAACAAATTTATCTGATTTCCGATTCCAACATGCTGCCTATCTACGGATGCAGAACTTCGGAACCTATATAATGGTCATCATGAAAAGCCAAAAAAGTACCCTGAGCAAAAGGTCAATGTTTTACGTATAAGGGAAAATTCGTCAATTCCCATTTTAATTCTCCAAAATTACCTTTTTCTGAATTTATGGGTCGTTACATTATTCCGTCAAAATTTTGGTTAAATGCTAACTTGGATAAAATGGGGCTCAATATTTCATTTAAATCAATAACAAGTAGGCACCATGTGGCAAAAATAATGAGGAGAAGAAGACGAAGAAGAAGACGAAGAAGACGAAGAAGAAGAACAAGAACAAGAACAAGAACAAGAACAAGAACAAGAACAACAACAAAAGAGGTTACTTAGTGTTAAGGAATTTTCTGAATATTTATGGATGTTTTGAAAGGTCAGAGATCATCCACAAGTGTTAAGGGAATTTTCTAGAATTTTTTTAATTTTTCAGCAAAAATTATGAGTTTCTTTGTTCGTCACTAAAATTTCAAATACCTTTAGTAACGAAAATTTAGATGAACAACGATGCAAAATAAATGTGTTTTTACCTTTTTTGCGACGATGTTCATCTAAACTTTTGTCCTAAAGGCATTCCTATCTCTAGTGATGAAATGATCAAAGAAACTCATACTTTTTCAAAAAATCATAAAATTCTATAAATTTGATCATAGAGGTTTGTAATAGAAGAGAGACACACAAAATTATTTTGGCAACATCGTATATTATTTTGGCTTATTACTTAAAATGCACCCAGAACAAGTCAGCGATTCTGAATTTGCACCAACAATTGAAATTTGCCTCAAAATGCACCTAGAACAGTAGTAATGTCAAAACCGTTGCACCAAAAAACTGACTCCATTTTAACTTCATGAAGTGTGAAAATATGGCATCTATGTGATAGTTTTTAGGTGGGTATTTTAGTCATTTTGTGAAGGAGGAGGAGTTCTTCTTCTTCCTCGCTAGTACTTCATCTTCCTCATAATTTTAAACACAGCTGCCGCACTCCCACAACCATTCTTCTTCCTCCTCACTTCATTTTCCTCACCCAACTAACCATAATATCTCCCTCTTCTCTTTAATATCATCAAAGTCCGAAGACACCTTCACGCCTCACAGCCTCGCACCCATCGCCTGAGGCCCTGAACCTTTTTGGACGAAGGCTCGAAGCCTCCTTCTCCATCAAACGGTTGAAGGGTCAAAGCCTCCATCTCAGTCGAAGCCTCCGTCTCCCTCGAGGCCTTCGTCTCCCTCGAGGCCTCTGTTTCCCTCGAGGCCCCCGTCTCCCTCGAGGCCTCCGTCTCAAAGTTTTGTTTCGAAGTTTCCGTCTCCGTTTCCTCAAAGCGTTGAAGCCTCAAAGTTCCGTCAAGCCCGTCGCGATCGTGAAAAAAATTGGTTAAATTGGTCAGAACCGAATTGAACCAATTCAACCAATTTTCAGTTTATTTACGAACCGAATCGAAACTAATTGCTCAGCCGATTCGATTTTGATTTTGGAAAAAAAAAACCAAACCGAAAATTCAATTAACAGCCTTAGTAGTGGTTTCTTGTTTGGAGGTGGTGGGGTGGTGGTTGATGGAGTTCCTTGTACCTGTTTGCTTTGATGGAGTTCCTTCATTTGATTTCCTAAACTAGTAAACCACTGGCTTTTTCATTAATTTACATTAATTTACATAAATTTCAAGTTTTAGCACGATCGTTAACAACTGGATCTCCAAAACATTGATGGGATCAGGCATTGGAGCCCGCAAACAATTAAAGCTTACCCCTTTGGTAAATGCAGCGACAAAGAGGCCGGTGGCAAGGCCAAGAAGGCAACCAATGAGAAGCAAAGCCTACTCGGGAGGGGAACTATCGACGAGCTCATCATTTCCATCAATCCCGGACGAAAACTCATGATACTACCGATGCTGATGATGTTGAATATGATTCTGATTATGGTGGTGATCGATAGGGGAACGCTGCTCTCTAACCTCTCTCTGATTGTTATTATCTTGACTGCGCTTGAAACTGAGCCGGCGACTGGAGAGCCCTCATGCCCCGTCCAAATGCTTGATCAGCAGATCTTTGATGCCTCCGACTCTTTCTCTTCTACTGGACGAACTGATACTACTCTTTCTGCTACTTATTCCCTCTTGAGCTTCCAAGTCATTGTCGCTTTCTGCAAAAGGCCCAGCCTTTTCATCTTTGCCGATGTCGTTTGAGGACATCAGCAGATGGGTATCATTGCTGAATGCCTCTCCTGACCATATGGAATGAGAAATGGTGGTGGAATTGGGGAAGAATGACCAGATTGGGTGCAATCTTCAAACCTCAAATCTTCCTTCACAAAATGACTAAATACCCACCTAAAAACTATCATATAGATGCCATATTTGCACACTTCACGGAATTTAAAACGGAGTCAGTTTTTTGGTGCAACGGTTTTGACTTTGCTACTATTCTGGGTGTATTTTGAGGTAAATTTCAATTGTGGGTACAAATTGAGAATCGCTGATTTGTTCTGGGTGCATTTTAAGTAAGAAGCCTATTATTTTTTCTTTGATTCCTCAACTTCACATGCTTTCTTTTTCGCTCATATTTCTACTTGTTTGATTCAACAATTTTTTTATTAGTTTTTTATTTTGAAAATTTTTAAAATTTTAAATTATTGAAGTTCGAAATCTCAATCTCATATTGTAAGAGTTCAGATCAACCTTACTATAGATAAATCATACTAAAGTAGAAAAAAATCAAAATTCATTCTTCGATCCATCATATTAAATACTAGAGTTTATATAAAACTCATAATTCCAAAATCCATACTCAAAATTGTGTAGACATAAATAATTGAACTTTGAAATACAAACATAATTTGTTGTAGTTCACATCAACCTTACTAAGGTAAAACCGGACTAAAACGGATGAAAGTCACAATTCATTCTTCAATTAATCCACAAGTTCAAACTCTAGAGTTCATATGAACTTCATAATTCCAAAATTCAAACTTGAAATTTCGATGAAAATGGTTTATCCTTTGAAACTCCAATAGCATATTGTAACCAAAATCTATTTGATAAAGAATATTAATGAAACTTATTATAAGAAGGTGGGTGCAAAATTTAGAATTCTAATTTTTGGCTAAATTCCTTGTTTCTTTCGCTCATCTAAGCACGCCATACTATTACCAAATAATGAATTGAATCTTCAAACATGCAAATTAGGGGTAGACACGAGTTGGAGATCGATACGGCTATTACTTAAAACCAAATTCATACCATTAAAATTTTAACAGTACGATATGGATTCTATTTAAAAAAAATAGGATTGTAGCTGTTCAAATTGAAACTGTTATTAACAAAAAAAAAAAAACAAACTCCTATAAAACATCACCATTTCAAAAATTCCAACATTCACATCAACATTGTATTCATCCACTTCAAGATTTCCATTACATACAGATCAACAAATAAAAAATTCCATCGTTTTAACCATCAATATGCATAGTTACTTTTAGATATAATTTAAAGTTGAACATATCACAAAATAAATAAGGATTTAGTGAGATATGATCCTTTGTAAGCAATTATACTAAAAAATTTAAGGGAATAATATTTTGGTAAAAAATGGTTTAAAAAAATAATAAATCATATATATAATTAAAAACCTTAACAATTTGGCTTGGATTCCAACAATTTAATATTTTTCGTGCACATTAACAAATATGTTATTACCCATTTATTATAAAACTCAAGTGAAAAATACTTCTGGAGTCCAAAATAGATCTAAAAATACTACTGGCGTCCGGAAATGACTTTAGAGATTAAAAAATATAAACAATATCTCGTGTAAATTTTGAGAAGCTTATAGTAAGAATGTAAGATACGAAAGGCACTAGTAAGTTTATCAACGGTCTTGAAAAAAATTCGAAAAATCGAATTAACATCATGAATTATAACATACAATTTTATGAAAAATACTACTGTTAAATTTTAGCAAGATACTTTTAGTGCATATGAAGAAAAATATTATATTTTTTTGCGGCATTTCTTTTAGTTCTGTAAGTAAGAAATTATTATAATAAAAATCACTAGCAAGATTCCAGCGTGTCTTCGAGAATCGAAAATATAAGGAATGTTTTATTTTGAGTGAATGACTTATGCAAAATTTAAAGGAAAATACTTGCATTCCACCCTATTGATACCTTCTCGTACCACCATTTCGATTTATATCATTGTATATATATTATAATTTAAACCGTTTATTCTCTAAATCATCATGTCAAGATTATCTCCCTAAAAATCAATAAAATTTGATGTCGTTTTAGTCATTCATATGTATAAAATAAATCAATATTTATTGTAAAAATTAAAATTCTCGCGACAAACCATCTATTTAATTGATAAATATGAATAATTAAAAAATCTCCATTTTTTTTATGAAGATGATCTTACGTGATAATTTAAAGAGTGAATGGATTGAAATATAATATTAGTACAAAATCAATTCAAAGGATAGTACAAAAAATATCACCATGATGGAATGCAAATATTACCCAATTTTAAAAGTTATATTGAGATTGAGATGCAAATTGTACTAGACTAAATAAATAAAAATTTAAAACCAGCTTAAATTATGAGTTAAATCTCACTAGTTTTGTTAAAAATACGACTTGAATTTTCACAAAATATTTTCCACCCACATTAGAAAAAAGACAAAATATTACAAACCCTTTTCCAACATAATCATATGTCTACCCCCTAATCACAAGTCATGAGTCTTAAACAAGTTTTCTCAACACGTGTAGGCATTTTATAGGATGATAGAAGACCCTACATGTCCATTTAGGTTGCCTTCTGGGGTCCTATGAGGCCTAAGGATCGATGAGAGACCTTTAACACCGTGTCAGAAGCACAGGCAAACTACAGAAGCCACAGCAATCCATTCATATCCACCCGAAAAACCGGCACAAAATACACGACATAAATCCACATACTGACATCCACATCAACTACAAAGACACACACATAGCGAACGAAGATAAGTGAGACAGTTGTTGATCCTCCGCGTCGGGCAATTTAGCCTGGGCCAACTTTAGGAATGTCATAATGCTCACTCATGTTTGCCAGATACTGGTTGAAGTCTTGGATTCTGTCACGGTGGGATTTATTCGCCGTCTTGGCCAACCTATGAGTATCAATTCTCTCTCTCTGTTCAATATATCGTCTCTCTGCAGGTGTCAGATGATCATCGTAATGAGGAGCCTTCCCCTCCTCACTTGACTTGTTGCCTTCGTGTATTTCCTCTTCATCAGGATTGGTTGAAGCTTCAGTACTTCCACCTATAACCAAAACCATATTGAATGACTTAATTGAGACCAAAAGCGTATAATCCGAAAATAAAATCAGTGGCATCACGAAAAGGAATTAAAATAAATATCATATTCGTTGGGATATTTTCATTCAGAAACTGCTAGCATCAAATTTTGTTTACTCCATTGACTATTACATTGTAAGAGAAACAGCCTGGCTTATAACTATGACCAAATCAAGGAAATCAGTGCCATCGATTGTTCATTAGATATTGCAGTAAACCATTGATTCTCAATTTCCATCTGTGTTTGTGACGTTACCGATACATGGCCGGCCAAAAATCAGCTTGATATCAGAAGGTGGGGATAACTTACCAGCTGAGAGCTCACTCTCTGTGACAAGGGATGTTTGCTCTTGATGTTTCCTATACTTCTTTTTCTTCTTCATTCCGGGGGCCTTCACATCAAGAGCCTTTCCCTTGAGCTTCAGCTTCCCACCAACGACATTCTCATATCCCGACATTCCTCCGCTACAAGATCAAGAAACAAAAAGTTACACAATAGATCACAGACTTGAAAACATAACGGACGAAAAGAGTAGGTCTACAATAGGATCAATCATATGTAGAAAAGAATGTGCTCTCAAAATACAACGTAAGCAGTCACGAGTAATATCGTCTAGTGGTATAACTCTGAAATGCCACCAGCAGAGGCGGATCTATTAAGGGGCAAGGGTGGTCAATTGATCACCCGAACTCCGGAGAACCTCCATTAAAGCTTCCATCTTCAAGCGTAAAACATCTAACATCTTGCCCTCTAAGTATAAGTAATTGCTTACCTTCGTGTCCCCTCTGATTCCCCCTTGCTTTTGCGTTGAGTTCTGCTCGCCCACTGCCTCTGCGCTCCACTTTTGAGTCAATTACACCGATGAGCTAAAGAAATTAACCGTCAAAGAAATTAAAAACTGGGAGTAAGATGAAAAACCTAACAGCTGAGAAGATAAAGCGATCAGATGAACCGGAGAAACCAACGCCCTTCGCGGTTGCAGGTGAATTCGATGCCGGCGAAATCGCGAGAACGATTTTTAGAGAGGGAGAGAGGGAGGGGTGATGTCATGAGGAGTAGGAGGACTACGCTAGGGTTTGCCGCTTTCAAACCTCAACAGCCGACTCCGGTTAGGGTCTAAGTTTGGGCTGTAGGCAGGTAAAACAATTTTCTGCACTCGGCCCATCTTAACTTATAATATATAAACTGCTGACAATTGACATGTGATGATATTAGTTTCAACTTGAAGTATCTGATCTGATTTTCAACGCATAATATTTTATTAGGTGAATTTGGTGTAAATCACTTTATCCATTTTTCAAAATTTAATATTAAACTTAATACATTCATATATCACAATGATGTTTTTTAAGTACGATATTTAATTTAGTAAGTTATTATTGTCGAATATTATCAGCCTAGCTATTATATAAAGTTTTTATTATTGAGCTGAAAATTTTGAATTTGAATTTATATTTGGCCGGATTATGAATTAAGTTAGGTTTCAAAATTGGAATTAATGCATCGATGAATTACGTTATGGTCTAGCAAGTATCTTTTTTTACTAGCCACTTTATTATGTGGCACATCTACATCGGTGAATATGCTACGAAATCTGTCTCAATTCAACTGGTCATAATCAAACATAATAATAGATGTACTGAATTTTGAAACAAATTTTACATTACGTATTTAAAAATAATAGGGAAATAAGTAATCGGTGAAAGAGTACATGTTTACTCACAAATATAAGGAACCATATAATTAGTGGAAATGTAATCGGGAAAGTAGATAATTATTTTCATTGATACGTATGTTTAATAACTATATAACATTAGACATTTATTAATTATTTTCAACACCAGTAAATGATTCTTATTTATAACTTTTGTTAAGTGACACATGTACATTGGCAAATTGACAAGGAACCTACACTTAATTCAATGTCATCTCAACGAATCATAATCAAACAAAATAATAAAATGTACAAAGTTTTAATACCATATTTTATATCAAGAGCACATTTGCTTATAAATAATGGGAAAGTAGGTAATTAGAGTAATCAGAAAAGTTGGTGATCATTTTTTTATTGAGTTGTATTTTTACTAACAATATAGAATCGGAACATTGATAGTAACTAATATCATTTTAAGCGGTGACCCTTAAAAAAAATCCTGAATCCGCCACTTGCCACCAGTTCCACTCTCGTAAAAGGGTGATGTCAATATATAATGCCCTCCCCTGATACTGTTGTATAAAAATGCAAAGTAATATAGTATAACTATACACAGTCCCAATAACTGAACTCTATAACAAGGAATGAATAATCGGCGAAAAAATATATAAATATGTTGCTGAACCCTAATTACTAAATAAAGCAATAACACAATTTCTCAGATGAATAAAAGCATAAAGGAGGAACCCTAGGATCGTACTAGCCTTCATCATTTGGCCCAGAAGCCCACGAGCTTATGGGTACCCGATAGGCCCGATGACAAAAAGCCTGACCCGGCCCGATATGGGCCATGGGCTGGCCCGACCCGCATGTTGACGGGCTGGACTTGGGCTTAGGGTATTCAAGCTCGCTAGGCCCGAGCCCGATAAAGCCCGGTAAGCCCAACCCGACCCGCCCAAGTAAACCCGACCCATAAGCCCGAAAATATAAAATAATTATAAATTAAGAATTGATACCCAGTCCAATCTTGTTACTACTATCATAGCCAAAATCTAAAACTCCAACCAAATCTCAACCTAGTGTCATTTAAAAGCCCAATGCCCAAACCAAACCCTAACCCTAAATTCAAAAAAACTCACTAGGTCTCTGACTCTCTTATCGACCTCCTTATCCTATCTCGGCTTTATGGTCGAAAAGTTAAGTCAATTCTCCAAATCCAATAGTACTCCTCCTTAGCTTATTTCAATATTCGATAATAATATTTAAGTTCAACTCACTTTTTTTTTTTTTTAACAATTAGGTAGGTACAAATAGGCTTCGGCATTGCCCGGCCCAAATTTTTTGGGCTTGGGCCGAGCCGGGCCGGGCTTATTAAATAATTTTTAAATTTGCGGGCCGGGCCAGACGGGCTTAATGACATAAAAAAGAGCCCACGGGCTTTTATCGGGCCGGGTTTATATCGGGCTTTTCGGGTCGGGCCTATTAAGCCCACTTGGATCGGGCTTACGTGGGCTTTTACAATAAATTATGTCTCAAATTTTAAAATTACAAAAAAAATATTAATAATGAAAAAAAATACACAAGGGTGCAAAAATGTGGTCTCGTTAAAATAAAATACTCAAGGGTCGAAAAACGTTGGGCTAATTAAGTAGGTGAATGAGTGGTTAATGTTTGTATTGGGTATTGGGTATTGAGTATTGGATTTTTAAAAATAAATTAGGTGGACTTGGGGCTGAGATTTGGGTTTGGGTTGAAATATTAGTATTAAGAATGGGTTGAGTATTAATTTTTAAATAATAAATATTTTATATTTTCGGGCTTATGGGCTTGGTTTATTACGGGCGGATCGGGTTGGGCTTATCGGGCTCGGGCCTATCGGGTTTGAACACCATAAGCCCAAGCCCAGCCCGCTAACTCTCGGGCCGGGCTGGCCCACGGCCCATAGCGGGTCGGGCCGGGCTTTTGTCCATCGGGCTAATCGGGCCCCCATAAGCCATGGGCTTTTGGGCCAAATGGTGAAGCCTAGGTACAAATGGGCTTAGTAGGCCCGGCCCAAGTGGGCTTAGTAGGCCCGATCCGTAAAACCCGATAAAAGCCCAGCCCAAACCCGGCCCGACAAAGGGCATGGGCTTTCATATTTATGATCAAGCCCGCCCGACCCGGCCCGATATTTTTTAAATTATGAAATAGGCCCGGCCCGGCCCAACCCAAGCCCAAAAATTTTGGGCCGAGCTTGCCCGACCCGGCCCAATGACGAGGCCTAGATCGTACCTCAAAGCAAAGGAAAACAATTCTCGAGTGCGCTCACTCGCTTTGGAAAGAATACTTCTTTCAAGCTTATGAATCAGATTCGATTTGACCCGGAAAGATCGGTTTTTGAATTCTTCGCTTATAATTTGTACGTTCATTAACCAATTTTAATTGTCCAATTTTACCCTTGACATTTTTCTATCTGAAAAAAATTAGAATAAACTTAAAGTAACAAAAGTTACAAAAAAAATTGGCTATTTTCTATGGACAAATAGATAATTGTGGGCAATTATTATCAAATGTTATACCTCATCGTCCTACTATTTCGATATATTGAATAATCGGTATATATATATTATAATTAGAATCAAATACTCTTAAATAATCCTTTTAACATCTTTACAAAAAATAATAAATTTTAAAGATTTTTTAGTCATTCATATATACACTAAACAAAATCGACAATATTAGTAACACTGACGATCCTCGTGATAAACCATACATTTTATTAACATATATAAATGATCAAATGATTTCCAATTTGGTTGATTTTTTGTATAAATAATCATGAAATGATATATCTGATAAATGAAAGGATCTGATTATAATATTATGTATAAAAATAATTCGATAAATCAAAATGGTGATACAAGAAGAAACCTACTTATGTAAGTACTATCCATTTTCTATTTACAATAACATTGGCCGACTAAACACTTCATTTATCGGAAAAACTTGTTTATCTTGGTCATATTAGCAAAATAATTGCAGCCCATTTTCCTAGTTGATTATAGGAAAAACTTGTGCACGTGTAATAAACGAAATTATTGATTTCTTAAAATATCATATAAAATTATTTATGAAAAAAAATCAATCAAATTAGAAATCATCTTATAAAAATTATCTCTGCAAAAAATAAACCGTTTGGTTATTCTAATACATCAAAACAAATGACGACTTTAACAATTGGTACGAGCGTTATGGCAGATTTAGTGACATTAAGAATCTACTTATCGAAAAAAAAAAACCAATAAGAATCTATGGTGATCTGCCAATTTTATATTGATATATATTAATCACCGAACACATTACACAAGCTCAGTTCAAAATAAAGGACAGAATCCAAAGTATCATCGAACAGCCCGGATTAATCTGAGCATAGGCATCGACAATTAACATATGCATATGCATCGACAATTACTAAGTTATATGCATGTGCACAATGTCATCAATCTTTACAGAGGGAACATTAAAACACTCACCATTTTGAGGTTAAACCAACCCATTTTTGTTTCCCACTTGCCCCATATGTTGGTAGTGTATGAAGCTGACTATCTGTGACACATTACGTCCCTTTTGTCAGCCCAACAGATATCAAACTAGATATAATGAGAATCAAATTAAGTTTCAGGAGACTACCAAACACCTCTAATGGGGCTTGATCTTCTCCAAATCAAGCATTCACCGGCCATTTGCTTTTTTTAAATTCTTGCCTTTGCCTTCGTCATATCATATCATACGTGATGTAGATGGACCAGCCAGCACAAGGTCGTCATATCATACGTGATGTAGATGGACCAGCCAGCACCAGAAAGTAAAGTGCTGCTAGCTGAGAAGTGTGACAATTAATAAGATCGAAGAAATGAGGAGAAAAGAACAGACGAATCAACTGAAAACTTCTACTGGGACCACTGTGGAATGTTTTTAACTTGAAATTTCTATGCAGAATGTTTTTTATGTGACTGTCCAAAATAATTACCCAGCAGTTGGCCAGAGATATACGATATAAAGCAAGATGCATCTTTGAAAAACAGGGAAATAACATGTTGGCAACTTAGAACGTACCTTGGAAGCATTGCCGAAGTACAAGTCAAAGCCACATAAGAGTTTAGGAATGAAAGGCGCTCTTGGTTGAAGTAATCACAACTAGCATAGTTAAGATAATAGTTAGTATGATACATATGAATCAAGTATATAACACAACAAAGGGCCTGAAATAAATTCAAAACTGCATGATTATATTTCAAATTAATCTGAAAGGCCACAGGCAGTTTAAAGATAAATGAACATAATTGAAGTTCCAAAATTTACCTTCGGAAGGGTAGACGAAATGCCATTTAAATTCATAGATTTAAATTCATGGATTTCCAAGAAAAGATATTCAAAAGGCATATCTCAACCAACCGAAGCAGCCACATCAGTAAGGTCTTCAGAGCCAGAAGTCTCAACAGATGTGTCAGTATCTGGATAAGCATCTGAAACGTGACCATCATCTCCTTTCACACTTCCAAAAACTTCATCAGGTAGTAATTGATGTACTACCTTGGCAGATATCAAACCCATATTCCTCAACACAATACATAGTTCAATAACTGAACTCAAATTATATGGTCTACAAAGGAATTTAGATAATCTCAAGAAAGTACGGATGCTCAGTTCAGCCTTTGCTTCAACCATCTCTTGCAGCATTAGCTTAATCATATTAAGATCTTTTTCTCTGACAAAACCAGAGATCATTACATTGTAGGTACATTCATTAGGAGCCAAACCAACCTCCTTCATCTGGTGGTAAAGAGAGCAAGCCTCTTCAGTTCTACCACCCATAAAAAGTCCACGAATAGTAACGGTATATGCTACAACATCAAGTGGGCATCTCTCTGCAATTGCTTTCCTAAATATTCTAAAGGCTTTATCATATTTGCCAACCTTTATAAGCCCATTAATAAGAACAGTGTGAACATGAGCATCCTGATCGGGGTATATCATGGCAATCCCACTGTACACATCAAATGCTTGATCAACTCTTCTTGCTTTACAGAGTCCACTTAATACTCCAGAAAAAGTATAATTATCTGGTGTAAAACCTCTATCCAGAATATCATCATAAAACTGCACAGCAAGAGATGGAATCCCAGATTTACAGAAATAGCTTAGAAGTGAGTTACATACCAGTAAGTCCGCTTCTATGTCAAGTCCACGAACCAACTTTGGTAACAGAGAAAATCTCCTAGACGAACATATGGCAGTTAACAATGAACAGAAAGTAAAAGAATCGGGAGCCAAATTTCGTGATTGCATGCCTACATAAACATCAATAGCATCATCATACCTCCCAACTTTGGAGAGGGAGTCTATTAACACATTACAAAGAACCAGGTCAGGGGCATCTCCTTCCAATTCCATAGTACTTAAAATGTTGAATGCATCGCTAACCATGTGGGATTTCAGAAATGCTCTGATTAAAGTCGTGTATGTTACAATACTAGGAGATGAACCAGTCTCAACCATCTTCTCTAATAACTTACCAGCAACATCAAGTCTCTGCAATCGACAAAACCCATTCATCAACATACTCCAAACATTTACAGACACAGGGATACCCAAAATAATCATTAGCCCCAACACTTGATGTGCCTCCACTATATTACCCATTTTGCATAAACAGTTCAAAACCATCTCAAATGTCTCAAGCCTGGGGTGAAATCCCCGTTGCAACATCATTCTCAACACATCTCTAATATGAACAAAATCATTGAAATTGCATAAATTACATAGTGCAATATTAAAAGTCAAAAAATTTGGCCGTCGGGTATCTTTCAGAAACTTCATAGCTAAATCACCACGTCCAACTTTGAACAACACATCAATGATCACATTACGAGCAAAGGTGTTTAGAGTAAAACCATAACTACCCATTTGCTCAATAACCTCAAATACCATCTCATACATTCCGCCACGCCAACTAATCCTCAACAGGAGCAAAAATGTTTGAGATTTTATAACAGATCCTAAACTCTCTAATTCCTTAACCACCAATCTAACTGTTTTGTACCGTTCCATCACTCGTTTGATCACACCAACCATGTGATCAATCACAACCTGATTGTGAAAAAAATTAGGTCGTCCAGCACACCACAGGAAGAATCTCAATGCAATCAAATCAGAAGAGCAGTTCAATAAAGTGGAATACACAATCTGATGAGTGAGAGTGATTTTACTCCTCCTTCCCTCAATATTTTCCTGGAAAACTTTCTGGGTTTCGTTAGCTGGACATACCCTTGGTGACGAAAACTGGCAGTTCGGCAACACGCGCAATGCTCTGATGATTTGGTTTGGCCCTCTGTGTAGAAAACAACGCCTCAATCTCCATGCCATTTCCATGAAAGTTCAATTTTTCCAGCAAACCAAACGCCACATAAAAAAATAGAGACAACTTTGGGCCGTATATTAAGAAATAAGATTCTACTAAAAACATTCTAATGAAACTTGTGTAACACATGCGAACACAGTGGTGTTCTATATTACCCAAAATTCTTTTCTTTTGACTCGTCAATGAAGAAAAAAATAAATTAAAGGTACTAACTTTCAGCTTCAGAAGAAACACCTTCTGAGCCTTCGGGAATGGAATGCCTACTCCTGAACTGGGACTCTGGGAGCGAGAAAGCTTCCAAATACATCTGCCTATCGCTCATACAAATAGTGACTAAAGCAGTCACACTTAACGTGGAATCAAAAAGTGAAGAAAGATGTGAACTTGCAGCTAAAACAGAGCCGCGACTGATGAACCACAAGGAGGGAAGAAAAGGAGGTGAGGAAGAAGAAGAAGACGGCTTGGGTAAATTATGATACGCCTCACGCCTTTTCGGCGGGCTGGGCTATTTGTTGGGGTAAAAGGCTTAAATACAAAATAATGCTTCGGCTTGACTGGCTTCTAATTTGGATTCTCCCAGGCCCAAAAAATCCTTTGTATAGATAAAAGCAAACATAATGAGAGGTTTAGCATAAAATTACGAAAAAATGATTTAAAGTTTTATTGAGTTTAATAGTTAATTATGATGGCTACTTCAAACCTCTAGAATTTTTTTTTTTTAAATTTTGATTTCCGTTTTTCTTAAGGTTGTGCAAAGGATTATCATAATGGGAATAGAAACAAGGCCACTCTAAACTTTAGGGTCTTGTACCTACATTATATTGACTATTTTGATTGAATAGACTGATTTTTTCAATAGATAGACTGATTATCTAGTCGGCCGCTTGGTGCTCTATCAAATTAAAATGTCGATAAAAGGTGCATAAAAGGTGCAATGTTCGATTGCATCTAATGTGACAATAAAAAGGGTTTAAATAAATTTTGTAATTTTTCCTCAAACTCATTGGGCAATTCATGGAAGAAAGAAAAGGAAAACCCCAAAATGTCCTTTCATAGTTCATAGGAGTTGTAGAAACTAGAAACCAACTAATAGATTGAAATTGTAGATCATACCATAGGCGACACAAAACTAATATTTCATCGGCAAGTCAACAAGCGCAATACCTCGACACATCAGAACTTACACCCCCAAAGCAAGGGCCGATAAGTTGGAAGGGGAATGAATGATATACATAGGATTCTAAGATCACCAAATGTGCTATGAGTAAAAGGAGCGAGCTCAACGAGACGCAGCGCGTGATGCATACAGGTCTCCGACTCTTCAATAGATTCCGGGAATCACCCTGTAGGAAACCTTCTGACAGTATGATTTCCAGTGTTTACCGTACCTGCATGCAGCGCCGTGTCAAAATCACATTCAACGTGACATAAAATGCTCAAATCTTTTCAATTGTGTTCTCTGAATGATATGCCTTTGTCAATTTGACAGCTAAAGTTCAGAACTTGATTACTTAAATGGAAACCTCCACAACTCGTTGCATCTTAGATTTCTCGTAGATATTTATATTATATGTAACGACTGGAATCTGTATGTGCTTACTTGGAGCGACATCGATCATCATCCCTTTTGGCTCGGTCCAGGAGAAGGATTGTAAGAAACACCACATAAAAGTAAGGCAGAAACTGCACAACAACAGAGAAAAGTTCAGCAATACAGCAGGAAAACAGAAAACAACGTAAATAACACAACATTGAACATAAATTGTTACGTGATTGAAAAGAGCTGGAACAGTCCAGAAGAAAGCAGCTGATATTTCAGGCACATAGTGGAAGTGACGAGATAAACCCCACCTGCAGGTAGAGCAATACACATCAGCAATGAATTTAAGTAAAAGTGCCAGCTATCTATATTCTAGGATATAAAAAATTTGATCTCAACTTACCATCCTGAGGTTAGAAGAAGGCTCGTCTTTGTTTCCCCAGATGCGGTAGTGTATGAAGCAACTATCTGACATGGGAATATCATGTCATATTTGTCAGCTAATAGATTTCAAACTGTACACAAAATGAGGCACATGACAATTCCATGAGAACAAACACCTTTGATGGAGCTCTCCCCCAAACCAAGCATTTTCCATTTGTTCTACGAAATTCTTGCCTTTGCCTGTCACAGTCATAGTTGATGTATATGCAAAGAATCCCGGCCACCAGAATAAGAAGTGCTAGCTGAAACATGAGATTGGCGACTGTGAAAATGTGACAATTGACGACAGGAAGAAAAGAAGAATAAATGAATCAATGATGAATTATTTCAAATTGCCAAAACTGCAGCCTGACATAAACTACCTAAAGCTTTTTATGATTCAGTATTTTTTTCACAAATTTTTTTTTTCTTTCCAGTTCAGTTTTTTAATCCATTGGAGGCCCACTGGATCTTATATTCCAGCAGAAGGCAATCCTCGCATGTTCGGACAATACCTTATCTCATATGAAGATGCAATGAAAACAGATGTCAAACATTTTAACTTCTTTTAAGTCAATAACATTTCATGATAATCATATAGACAACCTAACCAGTAAAGAAAGTATAATGGTTTATACTTTTACCAAGCTCATTGAGACTTGCCAACTTTTATACCCAGGAACTTACACAATAACTCTCCATCATGCATGATAAAAACCAAATAATGAAACTGGGTTTCACATAAATATAGAGAAAACCAGCCTTTTTAAAAAACGGAAATCAGAAGTTGACACTTAGAAAACACATTGAGAACTACTGCACAAACATGCTGACTAAAAAAATTCATAACTTCAAAAAATTGGGCAAACTACATATCAGGATGCTATTATACCTGAGTGCCAAGATTAATAGGATGGTTGACCAGGTACATTCCAGGAGAAGTATAAATGGATGGAACCCAGACCAAGCAACCCCAGCAAATGTAAAAGCCCGCTGCCAGAGAAAAAAGTACAATAAATGATAGTGAGATGAAGCATGAACTGAACCAAGTGCAGGATGCGGATACCATGATTGAATGAGAATGCTACTATGAACATCTACTGAGGAAAGAACAACGTGAAGATTAATATGCAACTCTTCGAGTTGCCAAGAGAGGCAATATAATATTTGCCTGTAGACCACCAAATTCAATTTTGTTAAAAATTAAACCTTCAAACACTAAAGTAAATATTGCCATCAAATCTGCTGGTTAATCTAAGACCTATCCATATTTTAGCCCAACTAAACAATGGGAGACAAAGTAAAAGGTAGAGCATATGTAGACCTCGATCATGTGCAATATCCATTGTATTCCAGTATCCAGCCTCCCACCAAAAAAACTTTGTGACATATACCAGCATCAATATAGTATTTACAAGCATTGAATCAGCTACTCTCCCATTCAGTTCATACTGATAAAAGAGGAAAACAATATAAAAAATTAGAAAAATTATGGTTGACAAATATGTTAAAAAGTGAACAAATTTGATCCTCATGATGGGCCTTCCAGATTTCCGTGATAGTATATTCTGGCTCGGTGAAATTAGGTAGGAGTCATGTTTCCATCAACCAATGTGGCACAAATGTAAGTGTGGACAGCATAAAAATGTTTAAAAACTATAAGGGTGACTAGTAAATTTATTGAAATTTGAATAATAGCGATAAAGTGAAATCAGACCTAAATGACAAGGACAGAAAGAAATATTACAGAAGATTACCTGCTTTATGCAATATGTCAAAGCAAGGACTGCCCAAGACATCATCCCAAATCTGCAGTTTGTAAAAACTTTGAGATCAAAGTGTTCACCAATTCGAGGATACAACTCCATGCCCTAAAAAAATGAAAACGGAACAATCAATTTTTTTTTAAATTAGAGCTATTACAAATGTACAACTTATCATCGTTCCTATATAATAGAGGAACTATAAACACTGAAATTGTAGGTTCTAGTGGTGTATCTACCCCATTACAACTAAAAGATCTGTCCATCCTCAAAATTTGTGGCATAAACTATTTACCACTGGCAGGGAACTGAATAGATGAAAACCGAAAAAGACAACAGATATGACACTTACCCAGTAGAAATCAATTACTGGATTCCCAGAAGAGCCAGAATCGGTGGAAGATGGCATTAAGTGACCCTTGTACAGAAAGCATTTGTGTCAAAAAAAAAAAATCCTAAGTTTCAAATAAATAAATAATTGGACATAATTATAAACCCTCACTTTTATGTAGAGGAAAATACAAAAGATCAAGCTTCCAAAAATGAGGGCTGAATATATTTCTCCCAAATGATCATAAACAATTGTTGGGTTGAATATCCCAAACCTGAATATAAGACAGAAAAAAGCATTAAATGAACTAGAAAACTGTATCTCTACGGTTGGTAGTCACCCAACACCTGACAAAAGATCCTTCAAGGAGTTGTAGATAGTGAAAAATAAACTTGTAAAGGGAAATGACAGACGTAATTATGTAGACATTTCATGTTTCTAGGGAGCAAGAATTAGACGTTACTTGTTTCCAGGGAGTAAGTATGTACAACAAGAGATAAATTTTTGTTTTTTAACGTAACAAAAATAATCAACAACTCAAAGTATTAACAAAGAAGCAAGCAAGTCTCCTATTCAAACTTTTCAGGGCTAAACAGCCAAATATCATTTTTACCACTTAAAGCATACATAGAGAACCTGAGCTGACAGCAAGCCAGTAGCACCACACATTTTAATAACCCCAATAGAGAATAAATTTGATAGTCTTCAGTGCCGACTAAATTGATTTTAGCATGTACCAACTGAAAAGGCAACAGATGAATTTCTCATGAAAGAAAAGAGCATGAAGAATCAAAAGGAAAATATAAAGCCTTTCATATAATATAGATGACAACAGTGGCCAATGCATCGCTCACTCCGTCCAAGAAAGGTAGAAAATGAAACTTTCAAAAGATTGCTCACACCAGCAACTTAAAGAAGGCTATCACAGTACTTTTAGGAATGTGAATTCAAAGTTGCACAGAATTATATTAAAGGAAATGCTATGAACTGATGGAGGAAGCATGTACCACCAAAGGCCAAGGTAGGTAGCCAAGGTTACAAAATATGCTGCCATACCATTTGCCTGCAAAAAGCACATGCTATTTTAGAAAAAAGAAAAGCAGGAAGTACATATATAGTTAATATTGAACGAGAAACAGAATTTTCCATTCATTTCGGAGAATTAGAAAGACTAACAGATAATACTGATCAATTTAATACACTTACCTTTCTGCAAGTCCATATGCAGGAAAAAAAAAAAAACTAGGCACAGAAAAGCTTTAAGTTCTACTAATATGAGAATCTAGTGAGCTCTGGAAGACCACAGGTTGTGGAACATTCATGTAATATAACCTGGGATTTCACAGCATAAAGATTTTAAAATCCAAATTCTATTATCACTTTGGCAAAGCAGTTTTGACACAAAGAATCAAGTATCCAGCACCTTATAGACAGGTCGATTCCCTGCAGGAGATATTGGGCCCTCGACCCTTTTTCCAGGTAAAAGAAGCTGAAGTGCAGCCTCAAAAGCACCATAACAGGCAATAATTGTCCAAGCAGTGGCGGTAGGTCTTGGCCATATTTCAATGAACCCTTGCAGCCCATGCTGCTTCAAGTAATCCCAAGTTTGGGAAATAGAGCCATCAGCATGAACCATCGTATACCATCTGCATTAAGTATCAGAAGAATCAACTACGGACGTTGGCAGTACTCTAATAACCAAAAAATTTCTTAATTCAAGCAAAGACAGCTCTCCAGGAACATGAAATTTTCATTAATATGAACTTGCTTTTGCTACATTGAGCCACAAAAAATTATCACGTTTGCTTGACTAAACGACACGTTGAGCTATTTATTCCATCCCGACAAATCAAAATGTCAGTAGAAGTTTTAATTCCTAATTGCCAGACACTTCTCATCATCAAGACATAGTACATACCATAAAAGAAGAAGCAATCAAATTAGAAAATGATCTGCATAAATGATATAAACATCAGATACAACTTCAGGACCTTGTATAAATCCTCAAACTTTACAAATTGTCTTAAACATGAAAAATACTAATCAATCCCCTGCAATAGTGTCAGGTATAGCCATCTTAAATTTCCGCCTTTTGCATGCATCATATTCTCAGAAAAATATAATTTTCTGAGGAAACAAACAAGGAAACTAAAAATGTGATGAGATTTGGATTCAGTCACACTTTTAATTCAGTAAACTACGGAAACAATCAAAACCAATTAATCCCCTTGCTCCTGAAAACTAATTTTCACATAAATAAAAAACATAAAATTCATTTCTTAAAGGCACAATTAAATCAAATAAACAAAAATGAAATGATAAAGGAGCTCACAGTAGAATTACAAAGGGAGGGCAAAGAGAAAGGAGTGATAGCATGGAAGCATATGTCACCAATGGCGAATGTACGGTCTTCGTCTCCCCCATTGTTTCTCCGCGAGTTTCTCAGTGTGGAGTGTGGACTGAAAAGCTCTGGTTTTGTTTATATTGTTGACAAACCCAGCGAAGGAAGAAGACTTTGTGCGTGGCATCACGCAGTCTATAAGCTTTATAGTCATTTCCAAATATACCCCTAATATTGGGCCCACCTCCTTTTCCATGAAAATAGAGCTGCGCTTAATTAAAGAGGAATTGGGCTGCTGGTATCTATGGACCATCTGGTTAGTGAAATGGACTAGTTTTAACTTTTAATAGTTTCCCAAACCATCCCTAGCAAATATGAAATGACAAAATTATCCTTCACACAACGTATCGCAATTTATTCTAAATTTCAGATGTGCCATTCGTGAGATTCCCATACTCCTGACAAGAAGCAGCCCACCGGTAGCATGGTCCACAGTCCAGACAAATAGGGTTTTAGGAGACAATCTGCCAAACAATAATAAATTTATGCGAAAACTGTTGTTATAGGTCTTGAATTATACCCTAATGTTAATTATAGTCCTAAAATTTCATTATTAGTAATAAAAGTTCATAAATTATACCTAAATGTATGTTAATCATCACTCCGTTAAAATGTTAACGAAATTCTGTTAAAATTAGGGGTATAATTGACTTTTTACTGTTCAACAAAATTCCCTATTTTTTACTAACTATTACTATAGTCTCTAAAATTTACTATAATGTTAGCTATGCTCCATAAACTTCATTATTAGTAGTAAATGTCTCTGAATTATACCCAAATATAATTGTTAATAACTATAACTCATACATTGGTACAAATATTTCACCAACATTTCTAAAGCCCCTATAATTAATAACGTAACACAAAATTCAACACAAGTTACACAAAACCTGGAAAACGGAGAGGTAAATGTACCAATTTTTCATATTCACAGTATTTAGTGGCAGGAACAATATTTAATATTTAGGGTAAAAACTAAAAATAACCCTTGATCTACTACTTGTGAATAAACATGAAGAAGAAAAAAAAAATGAAAAAAAAAATCAAAATCACTTTCATGAATTTCGACCGTTATGGTATTTACCAAATTGCCACCTAATGGACTTGAGTACTTCGAAGTTGAATTCACCAGAAAATGTTAACATTTTAATGGAGAGATAGTTAGTATATATTTGGATATAGTTCATAGATAGTTGCTACTAATAATAAAGTTTAAGGACTATAGTTAACATTAGGGTAAAGTTGAGGGACTATAGCAACAGTTAGTAAAAAATGAAGAATTGTATTGAACAGTAAAAAGACAATTATACCCTTAATTTTAACAAAATTTTATAAACATTTTAATGGAAGGATGATTAGTATATATTTGGGTATAGTTCAGGGACCTTTACTAATGATAATGAAGTTCAAAGACCATAACAAATATTAGGGTAGAGTTCAGGGACTATAGTAACAATTTTTCCTAAATTTATTATGGCTCTTTGATGGAAATGCACCCAAATGGTAATTTTAATTTGACTTTGTATCTAAAAAGTTTTGTTTTATTTAACCTCCAAAATTCACATTATATTCAAAAATTTGCATTAATGTAGTTAACTTTATCAACTAATCGTCAATATTAAAGTCAATTTTATCGTCTCAAGATACGAAATTATGAATGGAACACTTAATACACAAAACGTATTGATATATATATATATATATATATATATATATATATATATCTATACATATCTGAGCCTAAGGAAAGCAATAAGTTAATATCAAATTATCAACCAGCTAGAGATGAATCACAAAGTAGATATAGAAGATTAACCAATTCATAAACTAGGAATCCAAGTGAGAGAGAGAGCGCTCAGAAATCAACTAGATTAACCAATTCATAAACTAGGAATCCAAGAGATAGAGAAATCAGAAATCAACGAGGACAACAGTAGAAATAGAATTAATTCCTATCAATTAATGTTCTCTCCCTCTAGAAAAAGGTAAGTTGGTTTTTTTTTTTTGGTCATAATGTGAAATTTGATTAAGAAGGGAGATGGAAAAACCAAACACCCATGCCGACAGGATACAACACAGAAAGTACATAGAGCAACAGAAACAAATAACTCATAACAATAACTAAGAAGTCGTCGAACCTTAGGTGAGGTAACCAATAGACCACCTCCAAGAGGAGTTAGAGCCTCATAACCATGAACAAAAACTTCATGAAGGGGGACGCGGCAATCCATCCTTGTTTAGAATACGCACCAAAGATGATGGGGATCTGTGAAGCCAGGTTTTCGGGCTCATCCTTGTGGCGGCTAGTAATGCGACCCAATCAGTCGCTTGATTTCTTTCTCGCTTAATCTAGGACCAATTGTAACAGCTAAACTTCGAGCATAGTAGCATAATCCTAGATAGGGTTGGGAACAGCTCCCAATTGTATACCTTTCCTAATAGACCCCCTTCAGATAGTTAATTACAACATGAGAGTTGGACTCAACACATATATTTAATCGATTGAGTTCCTTAGCAAAAAGAATCAAAGAGATTGATGAGATGGAGGTAGCTACTTAATTAGGAAGCGAAATTGGCCAACATCGAAGGGAAAACTGGAAAGTAATTTCTATGATGTAAAATTAAGTCGAAAAGTTGGCATTAGGTCTTGGATAAATTGTCATATTTTCTGTACGTAAGTTGCATATTACAACTTCGGTCATCTGCATTTATAATAAATATATCTTCATCTTCTGAGTCAAAACTCTACACTTATACTCTCACCAACTAGTTGATCAATAATTTGGACAACCATACACTTATACTCACTATTAAGTTGCATCATTGCATTATTGGTACTACTAGTTTGATCACGAAGACCATCGAATCCATTGCTATATTTATAGCATGGAGTGTTGCATATGAGACCTGAGAATATCGTTTGCACCATCATTCGAGGAGGGGGCGCCGCAAAATATTCAGTCCCAATACTAAAGTATAATCACAAAAAAAATTGGGATTCTATATTATTGGGCTTATTTAGAACATATGTGTGGTTCTAGGTTAAAGTGCATGAACCCAAGATATGTGTAGAAGGTTTATGAATGAAATAGGTGGAAGATTCAATGAATAAAGTAGGTAGGTGGATGCATGTAGCATTAATTAAGACATCTAGATGGTTCATCCTTGGCCTATATAAAGAGGAGATCTTGGCCACATTTGGAAATCAAGGAACACATCACAAGTAAGTGAGTGAGAGCAACTCTAAGGGTCTTCGGGCATATAAGTAAGGTGAGTTGTGAGTGTTTCAAAAGTGTGCATAGCTTTTGGGGTATAGTGACCTTCTAGGTTGAGAGAGAGGGTGTACATGGGGTATCCTATTGGATACAAGGGCTCGGGTTGGGTATAAACTTGCGTGGTGTATTCTTGTACTTTACATGGGATATTCTCTCATAGTGAGGGTGTACGTAGGCAAGTTATTTGGTCAAATCTCATTAAATATGTTGTGTCATTAGCTTCTTTATTTCTTTTCTTCCATCCTTAGTCCTAATATTTGCGTGGCGGAGAATTAATTTCCTAACAAGTGGTCTTAGAGCTCCGACTTATCGATCATGCGCGGTTTGTCATGGCAAGTTCTAGCTTCTCACATTTCAAGGTGGAGTACTTTGATGGAAAAGAAAATTTCACTCTATGTGTAACAACTCGTACCTTCAGGAAGGGTACAAATGTAATTTTGTAAAAGATTTGTATAAACGGGCGATTTTGCCCTTGTGAATAGTGTGTCAAAAGTTGACTTTTTGATTTACAGGTTGGATGAGTGTTGACCATTGACCGTGACGTAGCTTAGGACGTCACGAGTCTGTAGACAGGTGGCAAGTCCGATTTGGACAATCGGAGAAAAAGTTATGACGTTCGGAAGATTGAGGGCGTTACCGAAATTTTGATTAATTAGGGGAAAATGTTGACTTTTTAGAGGACTTGTGATTTTCACGTAGACCGAGGACCGTTGGATAGATCTCGACATCCTGAGTGCAATGACAGGCGGCACACTGTCATCGGACGTCGGACGAAATAGTTACGGGTCTGGAAAGTTTGAGGGTAAAATGGTAATTTTAACTCTAGGGGTATTTTGGTCCTTTTCCCCTTAAGACCAATCAGATAAGGGCAAGTGGCTGAGTGGGCTTGGATATTTTGTACTGATGTCCATGGGAATGTGGACACGTGGTAATGCCTAGATGGTTCTAGGATTGTGTACAGTGTACACGGCCACAAATTGTCCGAAGTTTAAACCGTGTATTTTGGCCATTTTACACAGAAAACAAGGAGAGAAATTGTGAGAGTTTATGATCAATCCAGTGTATGGGTGAGAATTTGGTGAATTTTGAGAGTGACAGAGAGATGAGAGGAAGCTGGTGATCGGAATTTGGGGGTGAGATCGTGCAAGAAACACGGCGGTAGTGAGGCTGAGTTTTCAGGGAAAACAGAGAGATTGTGGGACAGAGGTGGTGGTTGTGCCATGTTGTGGTTCAAACCAAGCTGAGGAGTTAGGACGACCGCAGAGGACTCATTGGACACCGTGGTACACGGCGGTGCAGACGGCGGAGGAAGAATCACAGGTGAGACCTTATTCCCCTGTTTTTCCCATTTCCTTCAATTCGAAAGTCGTGGACTTTGGGCTAGAGTCGAGGGTTTTGGAGGTTAGGATGAGACTCCGGAAGGTCCCAGGAGTCGTCTGAGTGTGGTGCCGTGACGGGGGAAGGCCTGGGTGGCCGGAGGCCAAAACAGGGCAAACGGGCAGTTTTTTTTCAGGGATGAAGACGATGGGTTTTATGACAGGACCCGCCCCGATCCCACAGGGACCACAAGGGGACGTGCCCTGCTCCCGTCTGACACCCAATAATTCATACCAATTTTAACCTCAAAACATTTAAAAGCATAAATAACCAAATTAAAGTCATACATAAAATCCGAATTAAACGAATGTCAGACAAGGGATATAATCCAAAATTACAAATTTGCGAGCACGACTCTAAAGTAATCCTGCGGGTACACCGCCCAGCAGGGGTTCAGGTACGCAGAAGTAGATCTATGCCTCAGCCTCTGGTTCCTCCTCTACCTCAGTTTCCCGACCTGGAGGGGTTATCAAAACAGTAAGGGTGAGTGGACCGAAACACAAGTTTATGAAATCGTTTGATAAGTAAAACATATAATTTACCCCTCCGTTTTCCAAATATGCGTGCACCATAATTCCAAAATCATAAACCATATAATATGAACCATAAGGCATATAGCAAAACCATAACCATAATTTTAGTTGCTGCACTATACACTCCAATCCCGACATCCCTGATGTCTGACGTCCCTGACGTCAATAAGGTCACAATCACAAGGCTACGCGTGCCACTCGGGTCTCAATTTCCGAGTTCAATCCCCGAACCCCGTTCGGGTACAGCATCCCCGATGCTTAGCGTCATAGACGCTGGACGTACTAGACGTCCGTGACCTCTCCGGGGTACCTCATCCGGAGGAGACAATATAATATGGAAGGATCTATACAGTGCAGTACTAAATACATTTTAATGATATCCACATACAAAACATATATATATCGAATCAATCATTAAGTTTCATCAAACGGGTCTCAAGCCCAAATACCGTGAAACGTGCCATAACCACATTTTCCATATCATCAAAACCATCATTGTTTTAGCATGTGAATAAGTATAATAAAACCAGAAAACATTTATGCACACAAGGGTTTAAGAAAATGGCCCACTCACAGTACAATCCTGCTAGAAACCGAACGTATACCCTCGTCCTGGTACAAATGTACAATCCCTGTCAAGTCCAAGTATTCGTAAAGGTCAAATTAAACCCCCAACATTCAACCATGAAAGCCTAGGTCGAAACCGACCCGGAAAAGCCGCCCGAACGCGCTTCCCAAGGCAATAAACCTTATTTTGACCAACTTAATGATCTCCGATCGACCCGAAACCACCGCCATTGGATCCGGATCGTCGAAACCTAAAGAATGGTGGTGGTCCCACCAGAAACACTATTCACACGCGCCCCCACGCGCCGGTCAACGTGGCGGTCAACGCAGGAACAGTTCCTGCTGACGTCATCGCTGACGTCACTGCTGACGTCAGCATGACGTCATGCTGACGTCATCTGACAGCTGTCAGGTCTGACGTGTCAGACTCTGACAGGTGCCACGTGTCAACATCCAATTGGTCCACCTCACTGATCTGTCAGACCACGTGTCAAATCTGACATGTGCCACGTGTCAGCACGGCACTGGTCCACGTCACTGACATGTCAGTGACACGTGGCAGTCCCTGACTGGTCCACGTCACTGACATGTCAGTGCTGACTGTGCACTGACATGTGACACGTGTCGGCTCACGGTTGGTCCACGTCATCTGACAGGCTGACAGGGTGCCACGTCAGCACCACTGTCCTCAGACGGGTTGACCCGTTTTCCTGCAACTCGGGTCGATCAGACCCGCGATCATGACCCGGTTGCCATTTCTTCATTTCTGAATCATTTTCATTCCTTCCAATTCCTAATTACTCGTCTGAGTCCCTAGATTAGTTCTATGAAATCAAATTTGAGAAAAACGGATTGAATCGAAGGCCTACCTCGAAGAACAGCCCTGGCCTCCCGTCGCCGTTTAGCCACCGCCCTGAGCTCCACCGGCCACGAGTTCGATTCCAGAAGGTCCTGGGTGTTCCTAGGGTTGATTAGGAATCATAATGGACTAAATTGAACGTGGGAAAAGGATGTATCAAAAACCTGTTTTTGAAACCGTTTCGGGTTCCCCTGGTTCCTTCCTCGCCGCCGTCCTCCGCCGTGGTCACTGCCGCCGTTCAGTCACACCAGGAAGTCCCCCACTATGCAGACACAGTGAGTGGAAGGTTGGCTGGAATGTTGGATCGAAATGGCTGAATGTGCTCTGCGGGTATGAATTATAAAGAAATGGAGGGAAGGAAATGGACGGCTCAGATTGAATCTCCAGATTAGATCAAGGGCTGAGATCTGATCTGGGGTTTCCAATCCAAAGGCTGAAATTTAAAGCTGATTCAAATGTTAATTAATTCAATAGTGGATCTGATCCAATCTAGCCAATGGGTGAGTGACACTTGTCACTCCCCAGGTGTCCTTCAATCAGAATTTCTGAATATAATATTCGACACGAAAACCGAGACACGAACTTCCCGAATTCACGTTTCTGACCATAACTTCCTCGTACGAAGTCCGATTTCGGCGTGCCGCCTGTCTACGGACTCAGGACGTCGAGGCCTACCCAACGGTCCTTGAGTCAACTGAAAATTAGTTGCCAAAAGAAAAGTCAACATTTTCCCCCGAGAGTCCAAATTACGGTAATGCCCCTGAACTTCCGATAGCCATAACTTTCACCCTGATCGTCCGAATCGGACGTGCCACCTGTCTATGAACTCGTGACGTCCCGAACTACGTCACGGTCATAGGTCAAAGTCCATTTAGTTCATCAATCAAAAAGTCAACAATTTGACCATACCAATCACAAGGGTAAAATCGTCAAATCACACATTAAATTACAAAATGAGAATCCTCGAATTTCCGGGGTGTTACATTTTAGGCCGTGATTCCTTGATTTTAGGACTAGGTTTGGTTGCAGGGAACTGGACGAAGCTTCTGGGATTGGATTGGACGGAAATGGTGGAAGAATGAAGGAGAACCGGCCACGCCGGTTCAACACAGTTGAACCAGGTGACTCGAGGTAGACGATGCACTGTAGCAGGCGTGTGAGGCCCACGCGCAGCCACTTTGGGCGTGGGGAGGATTCTGAACAAACTTCCAACATGGTTTTTGTTCTAAATGTTCTAAGGAATCCATTGGTGTAATTTTCGGGTTAATCAGACGATGTTACGGGATAGTTAGGGAATTCAGACGGTTTAGGGTTTAAGCTTAAATTACGTATAAATTCCCAAAAATTTTGGGAAATTAGGGTTAGCATATTTGACGTATTTGTGACCCTATTTGGTGCCTATTGACAGGATGGGAGACGCTTGAGACGGTCGAGGAGCGCACGGAGCGCGATTGACATTTTCTGATTCGTGAGTGGACTCTTTCTTTCTTACGAGCATGCCTAGCTGGTTTTATCTATGTTTTATGATTTTAAGTAAGTTTTATGCTTGTTGATGATGATTATACGTGATTGATATGTTTGCATGTTTTTCGAGACATTTTCGGGTTTTCGCACGTTTTTCGAGAAAAAATTGGATTTCTGATTTTGATGCTATACTTTGGGATTTCACCTTATAATTGTGTTCTGATGGTTATAAATGAATTCTGTAACATGATTTTGGTAAACCCAGTTTTGGTTTAAACTGGATTTCGTGGATTTCCGAATTTGAGTTCGGAATGACGGTTCTGAACGCTGGAAGGGCCTCGAACCGGAGATTTCGAATTCAGGTTTGGATATGGACTTAGAATTGAGTTTAAATTGGTTTTGGATTGGATTTTCTGGATCTGGATATTGGGTTTAAAGACCCGGATTCTGATTGACGGGGGACGGGCCCGGATTGAGTTTAAAGACTCGGATATTTATGATATTACCCCTGTAGGCCTATTGAGTTTAAAGACTCGGGAGTTTAAAGACTCAGATTACATTTGAGGCCTGGTTGAGTTTAAAGACTCGGATAGACCCAGCAGGTTTGATCGGATTTTGATATTTGCGGATTTGGTTTTATGATACGATCTTAGCATACTTATCATGTTGTTTTATATTGTGGTTTTCTGGTACTTAGTTAGGCATGCATATTTTAAAACGGAGGGAAAAACCTTATTGTTTTCTTTAAACTGTTTTATTCTTAAATCGTGTTTTAGACCTTTTATTTCTTTTAGTCCACTCACACCTTTTGTTTTTAATTTACCCTCCAGGTCGTGGTGATAGCGTTGGGGTGAACGTTGAGGCAGGGACCGAGGCATAGAGCTTACGACGTTCTTCCGTTGCGAGATTAGCCTAGTAGGACTTTTGGTGCCTGTTTTGTATAACTATGCTCTGAATTACGGTTGTATTATATTTCTCCCTTGTCTGATAGTTATGCTTATGATTGTGTTGAGGTTATTTTGGTACTTTAAGTGTGATTATCAGACGGGAGCAGGGTTCGTCCCGGGTATCGAGGTGATATTTGGGACGGGTCCTGACACTATGGCAATGGAGGGTGAAGGACATCTTAGTTCAATAAGTTCTATGAAGATTGGGACGAGTTGGAGTCCAGATGTGTTAGCACTATTAGGCTTTATATTGCTAACAATATTATAAATAATATTAATGATGTAGATTCCGTGTAAGGACCCGTCCCGAAGCTATATGACTAATTAAGGTTAATGATGAATCATCAAGGATTAATTGAGGACTAATCGAGGATTAGCTGACTATTTAGGTAAAAAGACAATTTTGCCCTTTGAAAGGGTAAAAAGTTAACTTTTGACACGGGAGGTCCGATACACGTGGACTGAGGATTGTTACGTAGATCGAGACGATACAAGTCCGTAGACAAGCAACATGTCGAAATTGGACATCGTAAGGGAAAGTTACGGGTCACAGAAGATTCTGAGAACTATTTACAATTGTACGGATTTCAAACTGGTTTGTTTTTAGTGGTCCCCAAAATATCTTTTATGGATCAATAGATGAGTGACAACTGCCACTCATCTATTGATCCACACCCATACACATATGCAACATCATTATCATCATCCTTCATTCATTCATCTTCTTCATTTCCTTCACCCAAAACCCGTACCCACCCCATTCTCCCCACCATCTTCTTCCTTGGATATTGAGAGAGACAGAGTGAGGGAGTAAGAGGGAGGGAGGGAAAGGACAGAGACGACGAGGATAGGCAGAGGCCACGACAGAGGTGGCCAGAAAAGGTAAGGTCGTGAGTTTTGTTTTTTTTTATTGATTCTAAGCCCAGTTTTATGTTCTTTGAGCTCATACGAGCTTGTAGGTGCAAGAATGGAAGGTTTTGGACGACGGGAGCGGCTGGAATGTTGATTCGAAGTTTGGCCAAAACTTTGGGAAGCCATATCTTCAAAATCAGGTACTTTCTTCAATTTTTGGGTTCAGATTTGGATTCTTGGGCTCGAGTAGCATGATTTCCATACATAGACTGTAGGATTTGGTTGAGAAATGAGAGAGATATGAAGGTTTGAAAATCGGGAAAAAATGGAGTATTTCGGCCGCCGAGGACGGCGGCGCCAATCGTCTTCCCCAGCAAGCCGTTGACTGGTTGACGTCAGCATTGACTTTGCTGACTTTAGATCGTTAACTTTGATCGGATGACGTCAGCGTTGACTTTGTTAACGTCAATGTTAACTTTACTGATATCAGCGTTACCCGTTGACTTTTGACTGACCGAACTTTGACCCGCGCGTGGGGGCACGAGTTTTGAAGTCAACCTAGTCTGTTTCGAAAGGTTTCAACGATATGAATCCAATGGTGGTGGTTTCAGGTCGATCAAAGGTCGTTTGATAGGTCAAATGGAGATTTTTCTCCTCGGGAAACGTGTTCAGGACACGTTAACCATTCTGAGATATGTGTGGGTTTATGATTAGAACTTATATAGATGGTTAGTGAATGTTGAGTATGATTTGGACAAGTTCGGACGTCCCGGAGAGTACGGATTAGCCTCGGAGTGGCTTACGGCCCGGATTGCAAGCGAGCAACACGGATAGTCTGTGAGTGGATGTTTTCTTTATAAATATGATGCATGCATAACTATTTTATATGTTTTATGAACATGATTTGAGATGCATAGATTGCATATGATTTGAATATGATTTTTTTGGCATTTTCGTAGAAAATGCATTATTGCACGTAGTTCGAGATTTCTATTTTTAGATTATATTTGGGTTTAGGCCGAGCATTCTACGTGCATGTGTTTTATGTGATTTTGATGGTTTCATGGAGATGCGTGAAACCAAGGATTGAGTATCAATTTTGAATGATTTCACAGAGATGAGTGAAATCGGTATTCAGACATGAATCTCAGTTAGATATGGACTTTGACTTGGATGATAGTCAAAGGTGTTTTAGAAAAATGATTTAAATAACAAAATGGTTTTCAAATTTAGAAATATCTTTTGGGTGTATGACCGGGTTGATTTATAGTTTGATTTAGAGTATAGTCAAAAGTGAGATATATCGGACTGTGACCCAGTTATGAGATTTATGAAAGATATTTCGGGTATGAAATCCAGTTGTGGATTTGATAGGATTCGAGGAATCCTGGAGTTATGATAAGGCATGAGACCCAGTTGTGGATTTGATAGGACTCGAGGAATCCTAGGTTTATGAAGTGTTGATAGACACTGTTTTCGGGCTTATGACCCATTTGATGATATTTCGGGCTTATGACCATATTAATGATATCCAGGCTTGTGTCCATGTTGATGATGATATGACTTTGAGTTTAAAGACTTGAATTTTATGAGAGGGCATGTAATGACCCGTCCCAAATTCCTAGATTAGATTAGCGACTAATCACGATTAGTGAGGCTAATCGGTGATTAGTTAGGCGAAATCGGACGAACGATGCAAAATGACCGTTTTTCCACTGATGGTGGCAAACCGTTGACTTTTCATTCGGGTGGTTAAATGGACTTTGACCGATGACTGTGACGTAGTTCGTGACGTCTCGAGTTCATAGACGGGTGGCACGTTCAATTCCGACGTTCGTAGAAGAAGTTATGACGTTCGGAAGCCCAAGGGCATTTTGGTAATTTGGGTGAATAGGAGTAAAATGTTGACTTTTTGACCGAGAGGTCCAATGGCCGAGGGCCAAGGACCGTTACGTAGATAAGGATGATACGAATCCATAGACAGGCGGCACGTCGAATTTGGACGTTCGACGACGAAGTTACGGTTCACGAAAGTTTCGGGATACTATTCCCGACAACACATTTTACGAGGACTATTTGTCTTTAGTGGACCCAGTTACTTTTTAGCAACCAATGGATGAGTGACACTTGTCACCCATCCACTGGCCCTTAATTCCCATACATGCATCGATCATCTTCTTGCTTTCCATTCATCCAAACACCCACCCGATCTCACCATTTTCTCTCATTCCCATGCAACCCAAACCCGTCCAAATTGCACCCAAGACCAGGACAGAAGACCAGGAGGCTAAGGGAGTTGAGGTGGCTGGCCTGGATGGCCAGGGCCGCCGTGAACGGCGGCTGGAAGGGACGAACCCGTGCGGGTACCCGGTTAGTCCGTTTTCAATCCAAATTCCATTTTTATTGTTATGGTTCATTTTTAATGGTTCTAATGAGTCCATTAGGTTTCTGGGGAGTTGTTATGACGGTTTTGGTGAGGTTTAACGGCTGAGAAGCCGTGGGGGACCGATCGGAAAAATGGGACCGTGAGGTCCATTTCGAACCAAGGGGTTTCGAGTAGTTTTCTTAGGATTTAAGGATTGGGTTAGATAGGAAACACAAAAATAGGAATTTAGGAATTGGAATGGAGGAAAACGGATGAAAAATGAGGGAGAAGGGGGCCTGGACCGGTTACGCCGGTCCAGTTGCAGGGGTTGGTCCGAACCGGCTGGCCCGGACCGGTTCGATCGCTGAAGCTGGTGACACTGTGCAGGGCGCGTGAGGCCCACACACAGTCGCTTCTTGGGGCGTGTTAGGGCGCGTGGCACACAATTTGAGGAAGGTTCCAACATGTGAAATCCTCTATTCGATGTAACGAACATTTTGGGACTGGTTTCGTGTCGATCGGACACCGTCTCGATATGTTTCGGGGCATCAGAAGGTTTAGGTTCGGGATTAAAAATAGTTAAAAATACGGGAAAATTACGAGGCTTTAGTGGGAGGTTAATTAAGTAGTTAGTAACCTTCTATTACAATTTGGACAGGTTTGGGAGTCCCGGTGACGGTGATCGGCTCGGGGAGCCGTATGGCACGCAAATCGAGGCGGCAGCTCGGACGGTCTGTGAGTGGACCTTGTTTTCTAAATTGGTGCATGCATAAATGTTTATTATATGTTTTAAATGCTTGTTTGTAATGCCATGGGTGCATTTGTATGTGGTTACGTATAAGCACGTATTTCGAGGTTTCGGCCTTATACGGTGCTTATACGGGTCTGTATCTCTGTATTGATTTAAATGAACTGGATTTGAATTTTAAAAGGATAAACTCGGGTATGAGACCCATTTGGTTTTGTCTCGGGCATATGACTTCAGATTCCGGGCACGGTGCCCAGCTGATGTCCTATGTTCGGGCACAAGACCCAGTCACTTTACGGCTTTGATTTCAGGTCAGGTCAGGGAACCTTAAATGGATTCCCAGGTTCATGACGGTTTATGGGAACCGGCATGAACCCTTGTTATGGTATCATGGTTCATGACGGTTTATGGGAACCGGCATGAACCCTTGTTGGTTATTACGGTACATGACGATTTATGGGAACCGGCATGTTACCTGGTTATGTTATTACGGTACATGACGGTTTATGGGAACCAGCATGTTACCTGATTATGGATATTATGGATCATGACGGTTCAGGGGAACCGGACATGAATGTTTATGTTATGTATATATATGTTCATCTACCTTCCTTTACATGTTCTACTATCTCCTCCGGGGAGGGTCGTTGGCCTGGGTGGACCCCGGAGTAGTCACGGAGCACCGACTGAGTGGAGTCACCCCCCAGTTGGGTTCCTTACTCTCAGAAAGGCTATGGTTACTATTACCTCGAGTAGGATCAGTGGTCTGCAGACATTGACCTTGACTTTGAGAAGACTCGGATTGAGACCCGGGTAGCACGCGCGTAGCTTTGGATACCGTGACAGGATTGGTTGTGTGACTTATATGTATATATGATATATGATATGTGGTGTGTACAGGTGTGCACAGGATTTGAGCAGTGGCTCGTGTACTTGGTTTCTTTATGGTTTGGGGCCGAGTCCCTTATGGATTTGGGCAGTGGCCTGTATGGTCGTTTTCATTGTGGTCCTTTCGACCTTGGTTTATATCTGCTTTGGGCTTAGTCCCACATATGGTTTGTTTGGGATAAATGGTTTTCGAATGCATGCATGCTTTTTAGTGGAGGGTACAAATGTCTTATGAAATGTTTTTATAAACTTTTGTTTTGTCCACTCACAGTTTTTAATGTTTTGACTGCCCTTCAGGTTGACATCGGATGTGGACTGTAGTAGAGACCGAGATATCACATGTCTCATCCGGATCCTGGCGTACTCTGATAGCCCGGGAGGGCAAAGGTCGGAAATATCCCTTGTCTGACACTTCGTGTCAGACGGGAGCAGGGTCATCCCGCACTAATCCCAGGGGGATTGAGATGGGTCCTGTCAGGGCATCCAGTTGTGAATATGTTTCCCCGGAGAGCACCCTAGAGATATGCTCGCCTCTGAGGTACGGAGAGGTCACGATGCGCATGCTATCGAGCAGCCGAGAGAGGCGGCAGTCGAGTGAGGCTCGACTCAGGAGTGCGGTATATGAGATCGATCGATGATATGTTCATGACGATCTAGTGATTGTCGGCCGGTGATATGTTCACAGCAACATGCTTAGGATCTAAGCAGTCCTTAAGCTTATGGACATGCGTTGCTGGGATTAGAATCGTGAATAATGATACTGATGATATGATATTGAGTTTAAAGACCCGAATTTTGACACCGTGACTTGATTTGGGCAGAGATCCCACATGTTTATGTTTTGGGCTGAGATCCCACATGTTGTTGATTTGGGTTAAGACCCTGTGTGATTTTTCACTAGAATTGATTTGAAGAGCAATACGTCTTGCTTTTCGGAACAGTAATTGAAATACTTGTTTTCTGATGCATGCATGCTTTTACGTGAAGGGTATAAATGTAATTTCGATAAATTATTTTTATAAATGATTATTTTTGTTCACTCACAACTTTTATGTTTTTGATACTCTTCAAGTTGATCACGGATGCAAGTTGTAGTAGAGATCGAGACATCATATGCCGTCACAGATCCTTGCGTACTCTAGATAACCCTGAGTGGGTTACGGTTTAATCTCTTGTCTGCCACGTGGTGTCAGATGGGAGCATGCACATCCCACTATAATTCAGAGGGATTGGGATGGGTCCTGTCATTCCACGCCTGAGCTTTGGGAGAAAATGGAGAAGTTTTATCTTGGGAAAGGCTTGCAGACGAAGCTGAATTTAAAACAGGATCTCTACAAGATCAAGATGGGAGAAGTTGTGAATCTCATGGAGCACATGAACGAGTTCAAGGGATTGGAAAATCAACTATCAAAAGTTGAAGTTAAAATTGAGGAAGAATATCAAGCCCTTTTACCTCTTACCTCGCTTTCCGATTCATATGAGAATATTGTTAGTGTAACGACCCGTCCCGAAATCCATGATTAAATTAGTGACTAATCATGATTAGTGAGGCTAATCCGTGATTAGTAGAGCGAAATCGAACGAACGATGCGAAATGACCGTTTTGCCCCTGATCGTGGCAAAACGTTGACTTTTCATTCTGGCGGTCAAATGGACTTTGACCGATGACCGTGACGTAGTTCATGACGTCACGAGTTCATAGACAGGTGGCACGTTCAATTCCGACGTTCGGAAGTTTAGGGGCATTTTGGTAATTATGGTTAAAATGGGGCAAATGTTGACTTTTTGACCAAGAGGTCCGATGGCCGAGGGCCGAAGACCATTACGTAGATAAGGACGATACGAATCCGTAGACAGGCGGCACGTCGAATTTGGACGTTCGACGGCGAAGTTACGGTTCACGGAAGTTCAAGTGCACTATTGCACGAATTACGAAATAACTTAACTTTTGGACTTTGTGGGGCCCAGATATTTAAAGGAGGCCCAATGGATGAGTGACAAGTGTCACCCATCCACAGGCCACCTATATTGATTCACGCACCGTGCATTTCTTTCTCCATTTCAAACACACAAAACACAACCCGATCTCACCCTTTTCCTCCCATCCGTGCAAACCAAAACCCATCCAACCTTCATTCAAGCGACCAGGACTAAGACCAGGGATGGAAGAGAGGACAAGAGGAGGTGGTTGTCGGCCAGAACCGCCTTCCACGACGGCTGGAAGGAGGAAGAACCCGTGAGGTTCACGGTAAGTCCATTTTGATCCATTTTTACATTTTTGATGTTATGGTCCGTTTCTAATGGTTTTAATGAGTCCATTATGTTGCTAGGGACATGTTAGGAAGGTTTTAGGAAGCTAGCGATGGCTGTGAAGCCATGGCTGCATTTTGGGAACTTTGAACCGTTTGGTTCAAAATCGAACCATAGGATTTAGGTGTTTTTAGGTAGTTTTAGGGATTGGAATGGATGGAAAACATCAAAATAGGAAGAAATGAATCAAAAAGGAAGAAGTAGGATAAAAAATGGGATGTATAGGGCTGTGAACCGGTCACTCCGGTCCAGTTGGACAGGCCAAACCAGGTGAACCGGTCCAGCACAGGAAAACCGGTCCGCTGGAGCTTGCTGATGATGAACAGTAATCTGGCCATTCTTGGGGCGTGTGAGGGCGCGTGGTCCATAATTTGGGAAAGTGTTCAACACGGGAAATGTTCTATTCCATGTAACGAACATTTTGGAACTGGTCTCGCGTCAATCGGACATCGTTTCGATAGTTTTCGGGGTGTCGGAAGGTTTAGGGTCGGTTTAAAAATAGTTAAAAGTTCGGGAAAATTACGGGGCTTTGGTAGGAGGTTAATTAAGTAGTTATTAACCTTCTATTAAAATTTGGATAGGTTTGAGAGTCCCGGTGAAGGTGATTGGCTAGGGAAAGCCTATGGCATGCAAATCGAGGCGGCAACTCGGACGGTCTGTGAGAGGACCTTGTTTTCTAAATTGGTGCATGCATAAATGTTTATTATATGTTTTATTACATGTTTGATGATGCCATGGGTGCATTTGTATGTGGTTACGTATAAGCACGTATTTTGAGGTTTCGACCTTATACTGTGCTTATACGGGTCTGTATTTCTTTATTGATTTAAATGATTTGGTTTTGGATTTCTAAAAGAATAAACTCGGGTATAAGACCCATTTGGTTTGGTCTCGGGCATATGACACTATTTACGACCTTCGGGTCTAAATTGTGGTCGCGACGGGTGCTATGTGCACGGCGATCGATGATACGACGCTCGCCTCCGGATTGGGATGTGTTCCTTCCGGAGAGGTCACGATGCACGATTCGTGGTCGGGCAGCCTGGGGAGGGTCAACTTCAGAGTGCTGACGGTTCAGGATAGCGATCGGTGATGAGTGCACCATAATCTTATGGTGGTCACGCCAGTTGATTCGTTCGCGGCGACATACTAGGATTGAGGGCGGTCCTGGATAGATGGTTTCACGCATCACTATGATCGGAGTCGTGATTGACCCTTAGATATCGGGCACGGTGCCCAACTGATGTCATATGTTCGGGCACGAGACCCAGTTGTTTTACATTGATGATTTCGGGTCAGGGACCCTAGATGGATTTCCAGGTTCATGACGGTTTACGGGAACCGGCATGAACTCTTGAAAGGTCATTGTGGTTCATGACGGTTTATGGGAACCAGCATGAACCCTGGTTAATGGATGTTATGGATCATGACGGTTCAAGGGAACCGGGCATGAATGTTTATGTTATGTATATATATGTATTCATATACCTTCCTTTACTTCTATTATCTCCTCCGGGGAGGGTCGTTGGCCTGGGTGGACCCCGGAGTAGTCACGGAGCACCGACTGAGTGGAGTCACCCCCCAGTTGGGTTCCTTACTCTCAGGAAGGCTATGGTTACTATTACCTCGGGTAGGGTCAGTGGTCTACGAACATTGACCTTGACTTTGAGAAGACTCGGATTGAGACCCGGGTAGCACGCGCGTAGCTTTGGAAACCGTGACAGGATTGGTTGTGTGAATTATATGTGTATATGATATAAATATGATATATGGATGTGATGTGTGGTTACACAGGTTTTGGGCAGTGGCCCTTCTGGTCGATTTCATTGTGGTCCTTTCGACCTTGGTTTATTTCTGGTTTGGGCTTAGTTCCCACATATGATTTCTTTGGTTAAATGGTTTTCGAATGCATGCATGCTTTTTAGTGAAGGGTACAAATGTCTTTCTTATGAAATGTTTTATAAACTCTTGTTTTGTCCACTCACAGTTTTTAATGTATTGACTGCCCTTCAGGTTGACATCGGATGTGGACTGTAGCAGAGACCGAGATATCACATGCCTCCTCCGGATCCTGGCGTACTCTGATAGCCCGAGAGGGCAAAGGTCGGAAATATCCCTTGTCTGACACTCCGTGTCAGACGGGAGCAGGGTCATCCCACGTTAATCCCGGGGGGATTGGGATGGGTCCTGTCAGTTAGTACAATTGTGTATGGTAAGGATACATTAAAGATATAGGAGGTAGATGATTCTCAAGGTTCTGTCTTTATTGCTCATGAACAGAATCGTAGGGGAAGGTCAACTACTATGGGATTTAGTGAGCATAACAGGTCTAAATCTAGAGGCAGGGGAAAGGACAAGCAATGCTACAAGTGTAATGAGTGGGGACACATAAAGCTGGATTGTCCATTAATGAAAGAGAATGATGATAAGGACTCAGATTATTCCTTGGATGGTATAGCGAAGATGTCTAAAGATTTTGGAGAATTTCTCACAATCTCCATAGATAATTACACTTTTTCTCAAGATGATTGGATATTAGATAGCAGTTGTTCTCATCACATTTGTTCTAGGAGAAAATATTTTGATACGTTCCAAGAATTCCAAGGATTTCTGACTTGGGGTGATGGAACAAGACGTCGTGTCATGGGTACGGGAACTGTGAATATCAAGATGCTCAATGAAGCAGTTCACACATTGGGTGATGTGGTGTATGTCCCAAAGTTCCGGATAAATCTAATATCCTTGAGCCAACTAGACTCCAAAAGCTGCAAGGTTTCGTCAGTTTGGGGTGTCATGAAAGTGTCACGTGGCTGCATAGTCCTGCATAGTCCTAATGAATGGAGAAAAATGTGAAAGCATGTTCTGTCTGATAGGAAAAACTAAGACCTCGATGGGTGTTAGGAAACAGCGTGCACGGGAGAATAGATAACTGAAACGGGTCTCGTTTGTGGGAAAAACAGAGATGTTATCCACATGTTTCTAGGTTTTAGACAGTGGTGAGAAGAAAAATCCTGCTAGGGAAGAGGTAAAGTCGAGGTCCCTCTTTGGAGTCAACTGGTGATTATTGACTAAGAGCAGCTGCATATAGCATTAGCTATTTTGAATCAGAGGGAGCTAGGACCCTATGCAACTGATTCGGTGGGAAGTATAGCTGGTACAAAAATAAGGCTAATGGAATGCTTATGGGTATATCAAGCGGTATCTCAATTTGAGATGCACTTCAGGGATTGAAGTGACAATGCGACACTATCCACATAAGTTGGCATGGAGGGGGAGATTGTAAAATATCCAGGCCCAATACTAAAGTATAATCACAAAAGGCATTTGGGCTTCCATATTATTGGGCTTATCTAGAACATATTTGTGGTTCTAGATTAAAGTGCATGAACCCAAAATATGTATAGAAGGTTCATGAAGGAAGTAGGTGGAAAATTCAATAAATGAAGTAGGTAGGTGGATGTAGTATTAATGAAGACATCTAGATGGTTCATCCTTGGCCTATATAAGGAGGATGTCTTAACCACATTTGGAAATCAAGGAACAAATCACAAGTGAGTGAGTGACAGTAAGTCCAAGGGTCTTCGAGTATATAAGTAAGGTGAGTTGTGAGTGTTTCAAGAGTGTGCATAGCTCTTGGGGGTAGAGTGACCTTATAGATTGAGATAGAGTGTGTATGTAACAACCCGTACCTACGGGAAGGGTAAAAATGTAATTTTTGAGAAGTTTTGTAAAAAGGACGATTTTGCCCTTGTGAATAGTAAACGAAAAGTTGACTTTTTGTACTATTGATTGGATGAGTGTTAGCCCTTGACCGTGACGTAGGTTAGGACGTCACGAGTCCGTAGACAGGCGGCAGGTTCGATTCGGACAACCGGAGGAAAAGTTATGATGTACGGAAGGTTGGGGGCGTTACCGTAATTTCGAGTTAAGAAGGGAAATGTTGACTTTTTGGAGGATGTGTGATTTTCACGTAGACCGAGGACCGTTGGATAGGTCTCGACGTCCTGAGTTCAACGACAGGCGGCACGCTGTCATCGGACGTCGGACGGAAAAGATACGGGTCTGGAATGTCTAAGGGCAAAATGGTAATTTTGTGCAGGAGGGGCATTTTGGTCATTTTTCCTCAGCCCAATCAGCTAAGGGCAAGTGGCAGATATTTGGGGCTGGCCTATGGATGTTGGACACGTGGGAGTGGCTGGATGGTTCCAGGCCATTCTCAAGTGTGCACGGCCACACCTTGTACAAAAATCAAACCGTGTTTGGGTTTGAAACACAGAAAACAGAGAGAAGTTTGAGTGAGGCGGTGATCGATTTGGAGGCTAGGGAGAGTGAAGAGTGACTGGTGAGAGTGACAGAGAGACGTGGGTGAGGTGCTGATCGTGTTTTGGGACTGGAATCGTGCACGGCGGCACGGTGGTGGTGCGGCGAACATTTGAGGAAAACAGAGGAGGCCGTGGACGGTGGAGGCTGTTGTGCCGTGTGGTGAGGCAAACCAAGGCGGTAGGAGGTCCAGGTGGTTGCAGGGAGTCCCACGAGCACCGTGGTGGGTGACGGTTCTCACGGCGGCGCCGGAATCTGAAGGTAAGCTCGTTTACCCTGTTTTTCGTGGATTTTCAAATGCAAAGTCGTGACGTTGGGCTTAGAGTCGAGGGATTAGGAGGTCAGGGTGTTGTTCTGTGAGGTCTTAGGCGTCGTTTGTGGTGGTTGCCGTGACGGGAGGTTCACGGTGGGTGGTGGTTCGACGGCGGGTCCGTTGTACCCTGTTTTGGCCGTGACTTCAAACTTGAAGTCGTGGACTTCGGGGATGAATCGACGGATTCTGTGAGTTGGGTAGGACTAAGTAGGGTCCTAGGATGGTGTTGGTATCCCCACCGTGAAGGGGGAAGCAGTGGACGGCCGGGAAGGAAAACAGAGCTCACGGGCAAGGTTTTTCGAGGTTGAAGACGAGGGGTATTAGGCCGTGGTTTCTGGATTTTAGGACTGGGATTGGTTGCAGGGGACTGGACGAAGCTAGTGGTATTGGAATGGAGAAGAATGGTGGGTGAACGGCGGAGAACCGGTCACGCCGGTTCAACACAGTTGAACCGGGTGACTCGAGGTTGAAGATGGACTGTAGCAGGCGCGTGAGGCCCACGCGCAGCCACTTTGGGCGGCGCGTGGGGGCGCGTGGGGAGGAATCCGGTCAAGCGACCAACATGAGTTTAGCCCTAAATGTCCTAAGGAATCCAATGGTATAGTTTTCGGGTTAATCGGACGGTGTTACGGAATGGTTCGGAAATCCGTGCGGTTTAGGGATTCGGATTAAAATATTATTAAATTCCCAAAAAATTGGGGAAAATAGGGAAGGTATCCTTGATATTATTGTGACCCTATTTGGTATCTATTGACAGGACGGGAGACACCAGAGACGGTTGAGGAGCGCACGGAGCGCGAGTGACGTGTTGTAAACTGTGAGTGGACTTTTTCTTATTTCCGAGCATGTCAAACTGTTTTAATTACTGTTTTATGATTTCTATGTATGTTTTTATGTCTTGATGATGATTATACGTGATTGAGATGTTTGCACGTTTTTCGAGACGTTTTCGGGGTTTTGCACGTTTTTCGAGAAAAAGCCGGTTTTCAGATTTTGATGCCATATTTGCGGAATTCACCCTATAAATGTTTTCTGATGATGGTAAATGGGTTATGAAACATGGTTAGGGATTTCTTATGGTTTTTGGTATGGAAATGGATTTTCCGAATTTGGGTTCGGAATGTCGGTTCTGAACGCCGGAAGGGCTTCGAACCGGGGATTTCGAATTCGGATTTGGCGATGGATTTTGAATTGGTTTTACACTGGAAATGGATTGGATTTGCTGGATCTGGATATGGGTTTAAAGACCCGGATTGATATTGATGGGGGACGGGCCCGGATTGAGTTTAAAGACTCGGGAGTTTAAAGACTCGGATATTATGATTATGACCCCCCATAGGCCTATTGAGTTTAAAGACTCGGGAGTTTAAAGACTCGGATTATGTGAGGCCTGGTTGAGTTTAAAGACTCGGATAGGTCCAGCAGGTTTGATCGGGCTATACTCTGTTTTCTTATGCTGTTTTATAGTGTATCTGTTTCTTATGGAAGTTGTAGTGTTTCTGTTTCTTATGATGTTTCATCTTATGGTTTTTCTAATACTTCATTAGCATGCCTGGTTTTAAACCGGAGGGAACAAATGATTTTATTTCCTTACGTTGATTTGCTGGTAAACGGTTTTAAAACTTTCATTCTTTCCGGTCCACTCACACCTTTGTTTTTTAATTTTCCCTCCAGGTCGTGGTGATAGCGCTGGGGTGAACGTTGAGGCAGATTTCGAGGCATAGGGCTTCCGACGTTCTTCCGTTGCGGACTTAGACTTGTAGGACTTTTGGTGCCCATTTTGTAGAACTATGCTCTGGCTTACTGTTGTATATATTTACTCCTTCGTCTGATGGTTATGCTTATAGTTGTATTAAGTTTCTTTTTGGTATTGTAAGTATGATTGTCAGACGGGAGCAGGGTTCATCCCGAGTATCGAGGTGATATTTGGGACGGGTCCTGACAATTGGTATCAGAGCATAGGTTGTGTCAATTTGTGTTGGGTCTAGGTTGTTATACTAACTCTATGCCTCTTTCAGCGTACGATTGATCATGCCTCCGAGACGTGAACCCCCTCCACGACCTGAAGATGAAGCGGCGAGAGGGACTGAGAGTGCTTCGATTGAGAGAGCCCAGAGGCTTGGGGCTACTACGTTCAGCGGTGGGGCTGATCCCGAGGAAGCTCACCGATGGATCACCCGACTCGAGCGTATTTTTGGGGTGATGCACTGTCCTCCCGAGGATCGGGTATTGTTAGCCACTTTTCTGTTGGATGGAGCTGCCTACGAGTGGTGGTATACGCTGGAACTGTCCGGCTGGGATGCACATACTGTGACCTGGGAGACTTTCCGGGAGAGGTTTCTAGATCAGTACTATCCCCGTTCTTTCAGGGATGCGAAGGAAGCGGAATTCCTTCACTTGAAGCAAGGAAACTTGACAGTTGCTGAGTATGAGCAGAGGTTCCAGATGCTATCTCGTTTTGCTCCGGCATTTGTGGCGACTGAGGCGGAGAAGTGCCGCCGGTTTGAGTTGGGTCTCCGGGGAGAGATCAGGGCCATAGTGACAGCCGGCTCTTTTGCTACTTTCCGAGAGTTGTCTGATGCTGCTGTCAGGGTGGAGGCCAGTTTACCTGCTCGACCACAGTATTCGGGCAGTGTTCGACGCCGGGAGCAGTCATTCCCAGGAGCATCGAGTCAGAGGCCCCCGAAACGGGGTAATTTTGGTGGATCACTATCGGCTGGTGGAGCCCGGTATGGCAGACCAGGCAGTTTTCAGGGCTCAGGATTTCGAGGAGCTAGGTCACAGCCGACTCCTCAGGCGAGTGCGACTTCAGTGGCTTCTACAGGGAGGCATACCGGTGGACCCGGTAGGGACACTTGCTTCTATTGTGGAGAGCGAGGACATTTTCGTCGGGAGTGCCCATTGTTAGCTCCGGAGGGTGGAGCAGGTAGAGGTGCAGCAGAACCCGGGCGGAGTACTGCATCAGTATCAGGGGCGGCAGGCCCTAGGGGTGGCGGTGGTGCCACGAGCAGTTCCAGAGGGCGCGGTAGGTCATCGGGACCTCAGGCGCGAGTTTTTGCGATGACTCAGCAGGAGGCTAGGTCAGCACCGGGAGTGGTGACAGGTACACTCACCATACTTGGTCACACTGTTTTTGCTTTGATAGATCCCGGGGCTACCCATTCATTTATAGCTCGGAGTTGTAGTCTGGTTAAGGAGAGGGAGGTGTCTACTTTGGATTGTGCGTTAGGAGTGAGTACACCTACTGGGGAGGTGTTGGTAGTGACTCAGGTTTTGAGAGAGTGTCCGGTGATGGTAGGTCAGGTGGAGTTACTGGCAGATTTGTTACTCTTGGATTTACGGGACTTTGATGTGATCTTGGGTATGGACTGGTTGACGAGACATCATGCTTCTATCGAATGTTTCGATAGGAGAGTGACTTTTCGGAGTCCTGGATTATCAGAGACTACATTTCAGGAGGATCAGCGTGCACTTCCTACGGGAGTTATTTCGGCACTCGAGGCTAGTAAACTGTTACGTAAGGGGTGCCAGGGTTACTTAGCTCATGTGGTGGATACGCGTGCTACGCCAGAGAGGGCGGAGGATATACCAGTGGTACGGGAGTTTCCCGATGTTTTTCCCGAGGAGTTCCCAGGACTACCCCCACACCGAGATCTTGAGTTTACGATTGAGCTTCTACCAGGTACACAGCCTATTTCTCAGACTCCTTATCGTATGGCACCTGCCGAATTGAGGGAACTTAAGGCCCAGTTGCAAGAGTTGGTCGATATAGGATTTATTCGACCGAGTACGTCACCTTGGGGAGCACCTGTTTTGTTTGTCAAGAAAAAGGATGGAGGATTGAGATTGTGTGTGGATTACAGGCAACTGAATAAGGTAACTATTCGGAATAAGTACCCCCTACCCCGGATTGATGATTTGTTTGACCAGCTCAAGGGAGCACAGTATTTCTCGAAGATTGATCTTCGCTCCGGCTATCACCAGTTAAGGGTTAAAGAGGAGGATATACCGAAGACAGCTTTCCGGACCAGGTACGGTCACTATGAGTTTGTGGTGATGCCTTTTGGTTTGACTAATGCCCCAGCAGCTTTTATGGACCTTATGAACCGAGTGTTCCGGCCCTACTTGGATCGTTTTGTGATTGTTTTCATTGATGATATTTTGGTGTTTTCGAAGAGTGCGAAGGCGCATGAGAAACATCTGAGGATCGTGCTTAAAACGTTGAGGGAGCATCAGTTGTATGCGAAGCTCAGTAAGTGTCAGTTCTGGTTGACCAGTGTTGGATTTCTTGGCCATGTGATTTCGGCCGAGGGCATTCGTGTGTATCCTCAGAAAGTTGAGGCGGTAGCCAATTGGGAACAGCCTAAGACAGTGACGGAAATCCGGAGTTTTCTGGGTTTGGCAGGGTATTACCGGCGTTTTATTGAGGGCTTTTCTATTCTTGCAGCACCGTTGACGAGGTTGACACGGAAGGGAGTTCGGTTTGAGTGGGATGAGAACTGTGAACAGAGTTTTCAGGAGCTTAAAAGGCGGTTAACATCTGCTCCTGTGTTAGCCCTTCCAGATGATAGTGGGGAGTTCGAGGTATACAGTGACGCTTCTTTGCAAGGTTTGGGATGTGTCTTGATGCAGCACGGGAAAGTGATTGCTTATGCTTCCCGGCAATTGAAACCCCATGAGGTGAACTACCCTACACATGATTTGGAACTGGCTGCGGTGGTTCATGCATTGAAGATTTGGCGACATTACTTGTACGGTGAGAAGTGCAGGATCTTCACGGACCACAAGAGTTTGAAGTATTTGTTCACCCAAAAGGAATTGAACCTCAGACAGCGCCGTTGGTTGGAGTTACTGAAGGACTACGACTGTACTATTGAGTATCATCCAGGGAAGGCTAATGTGGTAGCCGATGCTCTGAGCAGGAAGTCAGCTGGATCTTTGTCGCATTTGAGGACAGTACGGTTACCTTTGCTGGTTGAGCTCCGTAAGTTGGGAGTAGAGTTGACTGTGGATGATCAGGGAGCACTCCTAGCGAGTTTCCATGTGCGACCCGTTTTGATTGACCAGGTGATTGATGCTCAGTTTGAGGACCCTATTCTGGGCATCATTCGGATTGAGGTCGAGGCTGGAGAAAGACAGGATTTTGAGATTCGTGAGGATGGAGCCTTGGTTAAGAATGGACGGTTGTGTGTTCCTGAGGATGAAGTTTTGAAGAAGGTGATACTGGATGAGGCTCACTGTTCAGCTTATGCGATGCATCCTGGTGGGACCAAGATGTATCGTACACTTCGAGAGCATTACTGGTGGTCAGGGATGAAACGTGAAATTGCAGAGTATGTCAGTAGATGCTTGATTTGTCAACAGGTAAAAGCCGAGCGGCAGAGACCTTATGGAGCAATGCAACCTTTGCCAATTCCCGAGTGGAAATGGGATCACCTGACTATGGATTTTGTGTTCAAGCTTCCGAGAACACCGAAGGGACACGATGGTGTGTGGGTTGTTGTGGATCGACTTACGAAGTCTGCTCATTTCTTGCCAGTACGGGAGAACTTCAGGTTGGAACAGTTTGCACAGTTGTTTATTAATGAGATTATTCGTTTACATGGGACTCCGGAGTCGATAGTATCTGATAGAGATCCGAGATTCACTTCTCGATTTTGGCAGAGCTTACAGGAAGCTTTTGGGACTAAATTACACTTCAGTACTGCTTTTCATCCTCAGACTGATGGGCAGTCTGAGCGGACTATTCAGATTCTCGAGGATATGATGCGAGCTTGTGTGCTTCAGTTTCAGGGTACTTGGGAATCACATCTGCCTTTGATGGAGTTCGCCTACAATAATAGTTTTCAGGAGAGCATTGGGATGGCTCCTTACGAGGCTTTGTATGGGCGACAGTGTCGGACTCCATTGTGTTGGACTGAAGTTGGTGAGAGGAGGTTGACTACTTCTGAGCTGGTGGAGCTTACTCAGGAAAAAGTGGCATTGATTAGGGATCGATTAAAAGCAGCGCAGGACCGCCAAAAGAGCTACGCTGACCGTAGGATCAGGGATTTGGAGTTTGCTGTTGGAGACTGGGTTTTCTTGAAGCTATCTCCTTGGAAAGGAATTGTACGATTTGGCAGACGAGGGAAGTTGAGTCCTCGTTACATTGGACCGTATGAGATTTTGGAGCGGATTGGTCCTGTAGCTTATCGGTTGGCCTTACCAGCAGATTTGGAAAAGGTACATAATGTCTTTCATGTTTCCATGCTTCGGAAATATATTCGAGATGATTCGCATGTTTTGGAAGCACAACCAGTGGAACAGAGGGAAGACTTGAGTTTTGAAGAGCAACCTGTTGCAATCTTGGATCGGAAGGATAAAGTGTTGCGAAGGAAAACGGTTCCCTTAGTGAAAGTTTTGTGGCGAAATCATCAGGTCGAAGAAGCTACCTGGGAACCCGAGGCCTTGATGCGAGAACAGTACCCTTATTTATTTCACTGAATTTCGGGGACGAAATTCTTTTTAGGGGGGTAGATTGTAACAACCCGTACCTACGGGAAGGGTAAAAATGTAATTTTTGAGAAGTTTTGTAAAAAGGACGATTTTGCCCTTGTGAATAGTAAACGAAAAGTTGACTTTTTGTACTATTGATTGGATGAGTGTTAGCCCTTGACCGTGACGTAGGTTAGGACGTCACGAGTCCGTAGACAGGCGGCAGGTTCGATTCGGACAACCGGAGGAAAAGTTATGATGTACGGAAGGTTGGGGGCGTTACCGTAATTTCGAGTTAAGAAGGGAAATGTTGACTTTTTGGAGGATGTGTGATTTTCACGTAGACCGAGGACCGTTGGATAGGTCTCGACGTCCTGAGTTCAACGACAGGCGACACGCTGTCATCGGACGTCGGACGGAAAAGATACGGGTCTGGAATGTCTAAGGGCAAAATGGTAATTTTGTGCAGGAGGGGCATTTTGGTCATTTTTCCTCAGCCCAATCAGCTAAGGGCAAGTGGCAGATATTTGGGGCTGGCCTATGGATGTTGGACACGTGGGAGTGGCTGGATGGTTCCAGGCCATTCTCAAGTGTGCACGGCCACACCTTGTACAAAAATCAAACCGTGTTTGGGTTTGAAACACAGAAAACAGAGAGAAGTTTGAGTGAGGCGGTGATCGATTTGGAGGCTAGGGAGAGTGAAGAGTGACTGGTGAGAGTGACAGAGAGACGTGGGTGAGGTGCTGATCGTGTTTTGGGACTGGAATCGTGCACGGCGGCACGGTGGTGGTGCGGCGAACATTTGAGGAAAACAGAGGAGGCCGTGGACGGTGGAGGCTGTTGTGCCGTGTGGTGAGGCAAACCAAGGCGGTAGGAGGTCCAGGTGGTTGCAGGGAGTCCCACGAGCACCGTGGTGGGTGACGGTTCTCACGGCGGCGCCGGAATCGGAAGGTAAGCTCGTTTACCCTGTTTTTCGTGGATTTTCAAATGCAAAGTCGTGACGTTGGGCTTAGAGTCGAGGGATTAGGAGGTCAGGGTGTTGTTCTGTGAGGTCTTAGGCGTCGTTTGTGGTGGTTGCCGTGACGGGAGGTTCACGGTGGGTGGTGGTTCGACGGCGGGTCCGTTGTACCCTGTTTTGGCCGTGACTTCAAACTTGAAGTCGTGGACTTCGGGGATGAATCGACGGATTCTGTGAGTTGGGTAGGACTAAGTAGGGTCCTAGGATGGTGTTGGTATCCCCACCGTGAAGGGGGAAGCAGTGGACGGCCGGGAAGGAAAACAGAGCTCACGGGCAAGGTTTTTCGAGGTTGAAGACGAGGGGTATTAGGCCGTGGTTTCTGGATTTTAGGACTGGGATTGGTTGCAGGGGACTAGACGAAGCTAGTGGTATTGGAATGGAGAAGAATGGTGGGTGAACGGCGGAGAACCGGTCACGCCGGTTCAACACAGTTGAACCGGGTGACTCGAGGTTGAAGATGGACTGTAGCAGGCGCGTGAGGCCCACGCGCAGCCACTTTGGGCGGCGCGTGGGGGCGCGTGGGGAGGAATCCAGTCAAGCGACCAACATGAGTTTAGCCCTAAATGTCCTAAGGAATCCAATGGTATAGTTTTCGGGTTAATCGGACGGTGTTACGGAATGGTTCGGAAATCCGTGCGGTTTAGGGATTCGGATTAAAATATTATTAAATTCCCAAAAAATTGGGGAAAATAGGGAAGGTATCCTTGATATTATTGTGACCCTATTTGGTATCTATTGACAGGACGGGAGACACCAGAGACGGTTGAGGAGCGCACGGAGCGCGAGTGACGTGTTGTAAACTGTGAGTGGACTTTTTCTTATTTCCGAGCATGTCAAACTGTTTTAATTACTGTTTTATGATTTCTATGTATGTTTTTATGTCTTGATGATGATTATACGTGATTGAGATGTTTGCACGTTTTTCGAGACGTTTTCGGGGTTTTGCACGTTTTTCGAGAAAAAGCCGGTTTTCAGATTTTGATGCCATATTTGCGGAATTCACCCTATAAATGTTTTCTGATGATGGTAAATGGGTTATGAAACATGGTTAGGGATTTCTTATGGTTTTTGGTATGGAAATGGATTTTCCGAATTTGGGTTCGGAATGTCGGTTCTGAACGCCGGAAGGGCTTCGAACCGGGGATTTCGAATTCGGATTTGGCGATGGATTTTGAATTGGTTTTACACTGGAAATGGATTGGATTTGCTGGATCTGGATATGGGTTTAAAGACCCGGATTGATATTGATGGGGGACGGGCCCAGATTGAGTTTAAAGACTCGGGAGTTTAAAGACTCGGATATTATGATTATGACCCCCATAGGCCTATTGAGTTTAAAGACTCGGGAGTTTAAAGACTCGGATTATGTGAGGCCTGGTTGAGTTTAAAGACTCGGATAGGTCCAGCAGGTTTGATCGGGTTATACTCTGTTTTCTTATGCTGTTTTATAGTGTATCTGTTTCTTATGGTAGTTGTAGTGTTTCTGTTTCTTATGATGTTTCATCTTATGGTTTTTCTAATACTTCATTAGCATGCCTGGTTTTAAACCGGAGGGAACAAATGATTTTATTTCCTTACGTTGATTTGCTGGTAAACGGTTTTAAAACTTTCATTCTTTCCGGTCCACTCACACCTTTGATTTTTAATTTTCCCTCCAGGTCGTGGTGATAGCGCTGGGGTGAACGTTGAGGCAGATTTCGAGGCATAGGGCTTCCGACGTTCTTCCGTTGCGGACTTAGACTTGTAGGACTTTTGGTGCCCATTTTGTAGAACTATGCTCTGGCTTACTGTTGTATATATTTACTCCTTCGTCTGATGGTTATGCTTATAGTTGTATTAAGTTTCTTTTTGGTATTGTAAGTATGATTGTCAGACGGGAGCAGGGTTCATCCCGAGTATCGAGGTGATATTTGGGACGGGTCCTGACAGTGTACAAGGGGTACAAGGGCTCGGGTTGGGTACAAACTTGAGTGGTGTATTTGTAACATCCCAGATATTCGAGGAAACGAAAATTTGGAAAAATTGAGTACGAAGACGATTTTGCCCCTATAAAGTCAAGTAGTTTACTTTTTGGTATGGACCTCTTTTAAGAATTTCGAGAAGACCGTTACGGAAGTCTCGGACTTCTGAGTTCGTAGACAGACGGCACACCAAAATCGGAGGTCAGATGAAACTACGAGTCTATAAAGATCAAGGGCAATATGGTAATTTTGCTCTAAAGGCAATTTGTTCATTTTTCTTGGATGATATTTTTGGGACAGTGACACATGTCCAGAAAGGTCTGGACTTTCTCCTTGACAGCCCTCCACTGACTTGGTTATTATCTATATACATGTGTGTTGGTGTGGTGTGGGGGTTCATGATGGCCGAAATGAGAAAAAGAAACAAGTTAGGAAATAGTGAGCTGACCAGGGAAAATTACAGAGTGATGGAAAATGAGTGAAAGAAGGAAAGGAAAATGGAGATATTGGTGAGTTATGGTGAGGGAAAAGAAGGGAAACCGTGAGGGTAGTATAGAGACATGTGGGGTCCCTACATCAGGTTCCCTGTTTTAGACCAAGAAACGTGAAACCAGTTGCCCCAAGAGCCTTCTAGAGGTCGTATGCTGATGATGGAGATGGGAATCATGTGAATTAGACGTGGAAAGCTTCTGGGTAACTCCCAGACACCATGGTCATGGAAGTTTGAAATTTGACCATAAATCAAGGTAAGATTTTGATGAATTGAGATCATGAATCTCTTTTTGGGTTTCATTAGATGAGTTTAGGTAGTTTAAACGACGAAATTGTACGTAGGAATTGCGTTTTTTTAGGTGGGTCAAACACGCAAGTCGTGCTACCCGTTTTGCAGGAAAACGGGTCAGCCTGAGGTTGGAGATAATGAATAGTAACTACCCCAAATCATTGTAGCAGTGCGTGAGGCCTTTCCTGGGGAAACTTCCAACATGAAAAACGCTCATTTGGTTATTCTGCATCTAATGGTCTAATAATGGGGTTAATTGGACAACATATGAAGAACTTATAATTTTAGACATTTTTATGCGTCATTTATTAATTATTACTAAATTTAGTAAAATGGTGGGCTATTTGAATAAAGAAATATGTGAATAAAATTTGATGGAAGTACAAAATTAAGGATTACAGGTCTTGCTTATTATTGTTTTAATTATAAGTAAAAGAAATATGGAGATTTTGATTGATGAAAAACCTTGGTGAATGATGATAAGGACTTACGGTTTTGTGTGAATAATATGATTTATGGTTTACAAATTATTTATAGTGGATTATATGATGTAGGTGTAATTATACTAGTAGCGAACCTTTCTTTATTTTTTGGTGAATTGTGTTAAATGACTATTTGATAAAATGATACTTGAACATGAGTAAATAGGAAATTGTTAGGATAACTATCAAAGAAAAAGGTAAGTTTGTGATAACTGAAGATATAATTCCCCTACTTTCAGGGAAGTGGATAGGATGAGGACGGTAATCCCGCAAGTTGGAATTAATTTTGGTTTATTCATTAAAATATTTAAACTAAATTTAAATTATGTAAAAATCCCTTGTCTGACCCGAGCGGTCAGATGAGAGCAGGACCTGTCTGGTTCTTCTTGGAATTAGGAACGAGTCCTGTTAGTATTTTTGTACTTTGTATTCTCACATATTGAAGGTGAAAACTCTTTGAGGATGTAGGCAAGTTATTTGGCTGAATCTCGTTAAATCTGTGTGCTCTTGACTTTTTTATTTCCTTTCTTCCATCTTTAGTCCTAGTATTTTTCATGGCGGAGGATTAATTGCCTAACAAGCGTAACCTATTACTTGGTGTATGGATTGCATATGTAGTAATCATGCTGATTACCACCTATGGTCGGACTGTACAAAATTAAATCGTTATACGCGCCAAGTCGTCAAATGGCTCTTTGTTTTGTACTTTCATCATAACAAGGGAGGAAACTTAGAGGAAGATGATGGGTTTTGAAGCCTTTCCAATGGAAAAAGTATTTCCATGCTGACGCTGATGAACGATACACTTTTCGAACAAAAGAATAATATTGAATCCAAATCAGTGTGTGCTTGTTGGCATACTGTTTATACCCAAAATACGTTTTGGGCACGAACACATACATAACGGCGAGTAAAATTATGACCAAGATATGAGAGAGAGAGAGAAAGAAAGAAAGAAAGAGTTTAGATACGCATTTGCATTGTAAAATGAATTTAATAGAAGGAAGTCAACAAAGAATTTTGATCAATACATGGTGAGGAAGATAGTCAATATTCACGTTGAGTTTCGATGATTTTGGTGGTGGAAGGGATCCTGATGTATTCTAGTACTATAATCATATGTCATGGCCAACAATGGGAGATTAGAGAGAGAATAGAGTTTCAAAGAAATTGAATAAGATTTCCCTTATATATAAAATATGATCTTTCATATATAAAGGATTGGATTTGCTTGGCAATCTCGAGTCGGTTGGGCCTGCCTTATATGTTGATTCTATGATGGTCATGTCTCCTTGCTTGCGCATGTGTTGACCTTGGTTAAGGCCGATTGGTAGCATGTTTGGGTTGAGAGATGGCCTCCCCTTACTTGGCCAGTGTAACAGCCCATCCCGGAGATCGAGATTAAATAAGTGGTTAATGACTGATTAGTGAAGGTAATCGGTGATTAGTTGGATGCGTTCAGACGAACGGTGCGAAATGATGATTTTGACCCTAGAATAGGCAAAAATGTTGACTTTTTTCCGGGCGGTCAAATGGACTTTGACCGACGACCGTGATGTAGTTCGAGACATCACGAGTTCATAGACAGGTGGCACGTCCGATTCCGACATTCGAGGAGAAAGTTATGACGTTCGAACGTTTGAGGGTATTTTGGTAATTTAGTTTAAAAAGGGTAATTTAATTGACTTTTCAAACGACATGGACTTTTCACGTATTTCAAGGACCGTTAGGAAGGTCTCGATTCCCTGGGTAAAACGACAGGCGGCACGCTATCATCGGACGTCGATATGATCGAATTTTGGTCTAAAACCACTAAGGGCAAAATGGTAAAATGTCATTTAGGGGCATTTTGGTCATTTTAATACTCTGGAAAACTGTGCCCAGTGATAGGGGACATTTGGCGACCCTGGAATGGTGGTGTCTTAAGATTCGAACACGTGTCCCATGTCTAGAGGTCTGTGGAACTTTGTTTCACCGACTTGATTGGTTTCAAAACAATAAGTTGGAAGTTTTGGTTGCCCGGGTTTCTAAGAACAGAGACATTGTACAATTGATCAATTCTCATTTGAGTGAATGTGTGTGAGCTCAGGGGTAGTGAGTGAAAGATCAAAGGCGTGTGTGACCGCCTGTAAGTGTATAATCGTGAAAGACTAAGTGAAAAGGGGTTGTGAGAGGTGAGAAAAACCAGAGAAAACAAGACATGAACGGCCGTGGACTTCAATCGATCAAACTCACCTAAACTGTATCTGTAGTGGGGTTCAGTAAGTAGGAATTGAACCTATGACGTTAAGAGAGCAAGGTGGAAGCCATGACGGAGGACAGAGGGCAGGTAATGTAACGACCCGTCCAGGGAGTCGAGATTAGCGAAGTGATTAGTGACGGATCTGCTACGTTAATCTGTGGTTAGTTGGTTACTTTTGGACGTTTGGCGCAGAATGACGATTTGCCCTTGGAATGGGGAAAATGTTGACTTTTAATTCGGATGGTCAATTGGGCCTTGACTGATGACTGTGACGTAGTTCGGGACGTCACGATTTCGTAGACAGGTGGCACGCCCGATTCCGACATCCGACGAGGAAGTTATGATGTTCGGAAGGTTGAGGACACTTTCGTAATTTGGTTAAAAGAAGGGGAAAAGTTGACTTTTCATACGATAAGGTTGTTACACGTAGACCGAGGACCGTTAGGTAGATCTCGACGTCCTGAGTACAACGACAGACGACATGCCTTCATCGGACAACGGACGGGTGAGATATAGGTCTAGAAAGGCGAAGGGTAAAATCGCAATTTGGACTCACAAGGGCATTTTGGTCTTTTCACAATTGGGCCAATTAGATAAGGCCATATGGGATACTGTGATTGGATATTTTAGTTGCTGTCTAAGGAGAGTTGGACACGTGGGGGAGACCTAGAGGTTTCTAGGAGAGTTAACGTGTGCACGGCTACAAATTGCACACTTTTGAACCGTGCAATTGTTCTTGGAAGCAGAAAACAGAGAGTTGAGACGGTGAGGTTTTCTGATCGATTCTCAGTGGGTAAAGGCTTGGGGTTTGAGTGGTTGATCAGGAAGGGTTGGTGAGTGAGTGTTTGTGCTTCAGAGAAGGTTGGACGGTGGCTGTGTGTGTTGTGCCGTGACCAGAAACCAGAGAACAGGGCAGGGACACCGTGAACAGTTGTGCACCCCAGACGATCAAACCATCCAAATTGGAGACGTGGTGGTGTTCAGGGACTCGAGAAGAGTCGTGTGGACTCAGTGGGGCACGGTGGCGAGCACGGCGGAGACCGGAGCAGGGGTAAGTATTCTCTGTCCCCTGTTTTTCCAGTTTTCTTTAAATCGAAAGTCGTGAGGTTTGGGGGATTTTTGAGGTGTTCTAAGGTCCCTAGTAGTTCTAGGAAGTTGAGATTGACCTTAGGAATGAACCTGGAGCTTCACGGTGGTCGTGGGTGGCCGGAGTCAAAAACTCAGATTTTCTGAGTTTTTTTCGAAGCTTGGACGAGGAGATTAGGGACTTAGTTTCACAAATTGATTAGTGGAATCAACTACCCATAATAGGATGAAGCTAATGGGATTGATTGGAGAGCAATTGGACTGGTATTGAGTGAAAACCGATCACGCCGGTTCGGTTCGGCCAGCCCGGTCTGAACCGGTTGGACAGAGGTTGAAGATGACCTTGTAGCAAGCGCGTGAAGCCCACGTGCAGCCCCTTTGGGCGGCGCTTGAGGGCGCGTGGGCAGGTTTTTGGGGAAGTGTCCAACATAGTTTTTGGTCTAATCATTGTAACGAATCTGTTGGGATAAGTTTCGGGACAATCGGACAACGTCTCGTGTTAGTTCTAAGTGGTCGAAGGTTTAGGATTTCCGGGTAAGTACGTTTAAAGTTCGGGAAAATTGGGGAAAATTAGGAGAAGCTTAGTTGAAGTGTTAGTGACCCGTTTTGGTGACTCTGGACAAGTTCGGGAAAAGCCGAGGTTAGTGGAATGGTCGGAAACGGTGGAAATGTGCGCGTATTGAGGCGACATCGGAATGGTCTGTGAGTGGACTTTGCTTTCTAACTTATGATGCATGCATATATGTTTTAATATGTTTTCATACGTGATTCTATGATTTACTTTATGATCTTGATGGTTTACGATTTCGCACATTTTTCGAGGAAATTACGGAATTTCACGTTTTACTGGATTTGACGGATGTTGTGATTTAAACCTCGTTTTAATAAATTGATTTTGGGATTCAAAATACGATTGATTTCAATGATTTCAAATGGATTTCGGTAAGTGTTTTCAGGCTTGAAGCCTAGATCAAAAAGTGGTTTTGAGAAACGTGATTTCGGGTTTTGAGAAACGTGATTTCGGGTTTTGAATCGGAATTCCGGATGACGATTCGGGATTCGATTTGGGACTTGGAAGTGGATTCTGGGTTTGGGTTCGGAATGATTATTCCGGATGCCAGCTTACGGAATGATGGTTGCGGACTCGGATCTGGAAAGGAGATGGATATGAGTTCTGGGTTTGGATTTGGGATCCTGATGAGATTGCGAATTCGGATTCGAAAATGGAAAAAGGTTTTCAAACGGTTTGGATTGGATTTGCTGGATCAGGTTATTATGCTTAAAGACCCGGATTATGATTGACGGGGGACGGGCCCAGATTGGGTTTAAAGACCCAGATTGAGTTTAAAGACTCGGATATTACATTTCCCCCGTAGGCCTGTTGAGTTTAAAGACTCGGGAGTTTAAAGACTCGGATTATATTGAGGCCTGGATTGAGTTTAAAGACTCGGGAGTTTAAAGACTCGGATAGATCCAGTAGGTTCGATGGATGAGAATGTGGCTTTAAATGTGTTTTGGATTTCCTTGAGATTTGATGATGATGGTTTTCAAATAAGGTTTTCGATGGTTTTGGGCTGAGGCCCGGGTTTTGAGGAAAGAAACCGTGTTTAGTTTTCCTTACATGGTTTTATGACATGAATTTGATATGCATGCATGAATTTTTGAAACAGATGGTATAAATGTAATTGTTTTACGGAACTGTTTTTTAATTTATTCTTTATTTTTGTCCACTCACAGTCTTTTCGTATTTTCGATACCCTCCAGGTTGTTGCGGCACGGGCTGTTGATCGAGAAAGATGGAGACATCACACCCGCAATCCACAGTAGATTCAGCACGCTCTGGGAACTTCGGTTGCTGTTAGGCGGTCGAATCGAGAATCCCTTGTCTGACTTATGTGTCACATGGAGGTTGGACGTCAGTTTAGCCTTCGTGTCATGCGTAAGTTAGACGGGATCGGGATTTAGCCCTTAATCCCGGGGGATTAGGGGTGGGTCCTGTCAGGTAAGCCTCTCGACTGCTCTGTTCTTCTGAATTTGTTCAAAATGAAAATCAAGGGGCTTCGTAAGTTGTGGTGCATCTGTGATGATTATTAGAATCTTAGAAGGATACTCTTGAACTCAGGGACTCAAACTCGTGGCCGGAGGACATCGTGGTGGCCGAAAAAGAGAAGGACGAATTTTGGTTCTTTCTTCTTCGATGTAGAAGGTAGTTTATGGTGCTTAACTTAAGGTTTTAATCATGTAGATTCATATGAGAGGATTGGACGAAGCTAATAGGTTAAACAGAAGTGAAAATAATAGAGAATTAAAGGAAAACTGTGACCACCGGTTCGATTTGACCAGCCTGAAGCGAACCGGTCTGGACCCTGTTCGGCGAGAAGTTGAAGATCAACAGTGCAGGCGCGTGAGGCCCACGCGCAGCCCCTTTAGGCGGCGCGTGTGGGCGTGTGGCACACATTTTGAGGAAGTGTCCAACATATGAAATGATGTAATCAATGTAACGAACATTTTTAGACTGGTTTCGAGTCGATCGGACATCGTCTCGATATGTTTCGGGATGTCCGAAGTTTTTAGGGCTCATTTAAAAATAGTTAAAAATTCAGAAAAATCACGGGGCTTTAGTAGAAGCTTAATAAAGTGGTTAGTGACATTATTACGAAATTTAGATAGGTTCGAGAAAGCCGGTGATAGTGGATTGGCCGAAAACGACGTAAATGCACGCGTATCGAGGGGCGACGCTAATGGTCTGTAAGTGGACTTTGCTTTCGAACTTATGATGCATGCATATATGTTATTATATATTTTCTATACGTGTTTTCTATATTTTCAAATTGATATTAATGATTTACGGTTTGTCACGTATTTCGAGAAAATGACGTATTTGCACGTTTTACGAGATTTTGATTATGTTGTGATTTGACCAAGGCTTTGATGATTTGATTTCGAGATTTGAAATATGATTTTATTTTAATGGTTTAAAAGGGATTTTTGAAATGTGATTTTGGGCTTGAAGCCCAGTTCAGAAAAGGGGTTTTGATAAACATGATTCGGGTTTTGGAAACGGATTTCCGGATTACAATTCGGGATTCGATTTTTGAACTTGAAAGTAGATTTTCGAATTTGTGTTCGAAATGATTATTCCGGATGCCGGCTTACGGAATGATGGTTTCAGATTCGAATTTGGAAATGGATGATGGATATGATTCTGGATTTGGATTCGAGATACTTGTAATGACCCGTCCCGAATATCGGGATTGAATATTAATTAATTATGAATTAGAATGACTAATCGGGGATTAGTTTAGCGAAATCGGACGAAACTTGCAAAATGACCGTTTTGCCCCTAGCGTGGACAAAATGTTAACTTTTAGTTCGGGTGGTCAAACGAACTTTGACCGATGACTGTGACGTAGTTCGGGACGTCACGAATTCATAGACAGGTGGCACGTTCGATTCCGACATTCGTAGAGAAAGTTATGATGTTCGGAAGTTGAGGGGTATTTTGGTAATTTGGCAGATTAGGGGCCAAATGTTGACTTTTTGATCGGGAGGTCTGATGGACGATGGCCAAGGACCGTTACGTAGGTCTCGTCGATACGAATCCAACGACATGCGGCATGCCGAAATCGGAGATTCGACGACGAAGTTATGGTCAAGAGAACGAATTTACGAACCGAGGCTCGGATTAGAATAATAATATAATATTGAATAGTGATGGATGACTGTGCACATCCGGATGAGTGACAAGTGTCACCCATCCCTTGTTTCCAGCTCCTTGTTTCCCTCCAAACACAATCATTCCTACACCATCATTCCTTCTCCATCTTTTTCCCCCCATTTTCTTTTTCTTTGTTTTTCTTACCCGTGGACGATTTCAAAACAGAGAGTGTGAGGGCTGGAGGATTTGGCTGCCTTCTCACGACAGAATTGAGGGAATTGAGAGGCTAGGGAGACTGGATTCATTTCGGGATACACTGAGACTGAGTGTGGGTGGAGAGACATAAAATTTGAAAATTGGAATATTAGAGGGAAAATTCGAAATCAAATCCTAAGGTCGTGAGGATCGAATTGGAGGTTACATTCAGCTTTCTGGGAATGCCACGATCAGAAACGTCGAAAGAACGAAGGGAATTGGTGCTGTTTTGGCTCTGATCACACTTGGTGACAGAAGAGGAAAATCGAGCTCGAGTCGTGGAGTTTGAGGCTTCGATTGATTCAATTGAGGTTGGGAAACTACTTCTCATGATCCCACGATGCTTCTGGGTTCATCAATTGAAGGAAAACGTTGGAGATTGGCAGACTTCCATGGTTGCACAGTGACGGCTATCGAGCTTGAGTCGTGGCGTTTGGGGCTTCGATTGATGCAATTGATGGAGGGGAACTGTCTCTCATGGTCCAGTGATGCTTCTGGATGCATCAATTGGAAGAAACCTGCAGCCATTGATGGAATTCCATGAACGAACAGTAACCAGGTGTTCTTGGTGTTCATCATCGAATCGTGAGGTTTGGAGTATGTAATCGTGTAATTGTGATTGCAGACCTTTAATTAAACTAATAACGAAGCTAATTGAATGATCAATTGATGTAATTAAGGCTGAATTGATAGGATTGGAACCGGGTTGTATCTCGGGCAAATTGGACCCGTTTACCAGAGATACGGGTTAGATGGTGACACTGTAGCAGGCGCGTGGGTTTCACGCGCAGCCACTCACGGCGGCGCGTGACGGCGCGTGGGCACGAATCTCGAGGTGAGGTCAACATGACTTCTGTCCTATTTAATGTAACGGACATTTTGGGATTGGTTTCGTGTCGATCGGACACCGTCTCGATATTGTTCGGGATGTTCGAAGGTTTTAAATCAAATTTAAAAATTCGGGAAAATTACGGGACTTTGATAGGATGTTAATATGGAGGTTAGTAACCCTCTAATGTGATTTGGACAGGATTGGGAGTCCCGGTGATAGTGGTGAGGCCCGGGAGGGCCGGTGGCACGCGTATCGAGGCATACCGTTAAAACGGTCTGTGAGTGGACTTTGTTTTCTAACCGTGATGCATGCATATATGATTTAAAATGCTTTATTATATGATTTGATATGCTTTGGCATGATTGGTATTTCAATTCGGTGATTTCTCGATTTATGATTATTAAATTATTATATTTTGGCACAACTTTCGAGAAATCATGAAATTGGTTAAAAATGATATTGTGGGCGTGAGAACCCAAGTAAATAATGATTTTGACTCGGATTTGGAGTTACATGTGAATTTGATGAATTTGATGATTTTTGGTATTCTCGTGATTTCGTGATTATTTTAATCAGTCTTTCGGGCACGTTTTACGAGGAACGTGCAAATGATGTTTTGGGCTAGGCACGGATTGAAAATGATGTTTTGACTCGGGTTATGAGTCAGGAAATTGAAAATGATATTTGGACTCGGATTATGAGTCAGTGATTGATTTTATGAATTTAGGTGATCGTGTCGGTTGCACGGATTTACGTGAAAATGATGTTTTGGGTTTGAGACCCAATGGAACCGTGATTTTGATTGGATTTGTATTTCCATGTGATGACATGATGATATTGATGATTTTCGGATTTATAAAGTAAATCGGGACTTGGGGCTGAGACCCTGTATTGTAAATGATTTGGTTTTCAATGCAACTGTTTTCACTGGTTTTTGTGATAATGATATGTTGCGGATAATTAGGGCTTTCGGGAGAAAATATTTTTTTCCCCGGAGTGCACCCTGGAGATAACGCTCGCCTTCGGGATGGAAGTGTTTACCCCGAAGAGGTCACGTAGCACGATCTTTGTCGAGCAGCCCAGGTGAGGCTTGACTCAGATCAGATGTACTGGATTATATGGATCGGTAAGTGATGTGTTCACGAGATCCGGATTGTCGGCTGGTGAGGTTTTCACAGCGACGGATTGCTGACTGGTGATGTGTTCACAGCAGCGGATGCTCGGATTTTGAGCGGTCCTTGAGCTTATTGATATGCACGCGTTGCAGGGATAAACGTGACTCTAAGCAACAGGATATGGAAATAAGTCCCGTGGATTATGAAAAATGATTTTGAGAAAACCGTGGTTTAGCGGTTAAAATGATTTATGGAAACATGTTGTTTGTGATTACGTACTGGTATTGAGTACGGGTTTTTGGTCTTTGTGGCCAGTGATTATGTTTTCACATGTTTTGGCCTGAGAGCCGGGATTTGATGTTTTATAACATGAACTGTTTTGGTGAACATGAGTTTTATGGACCATGGGAAAATATGTTTTGATTTTATCGGTCCACTGTTCATACTATTACTCATGTTTTATGATATGCATGCAAGTTTGTGAAAACTGGAGGGCATAAATGTCTTATAAATGTGTTTAATAAACTTATTGGTTTTTGTCCACTCACAGCTTTTGGTTTTAATGCCCTTCAGGTTGATTACGGATGCGGTTGCAGTAGAGACTGGGACATTGCACACCTCCTCCATCGATCCTTGCGCACTCTGGATGGCCCGTTTGGGCAGTGATTCTTGGTTATCCCTTGTCTAACACCCTTGTTGGACGGGAGCAGGGCACATTCCATGGTAATTCCGGGGGGACTGGGATGGGTCCTGTCATACTAGTTTTGGATTCAGTTCGGAATTCGAAATGGTGATTTCGAATTCGGATTTGGACATGGATTTGGAAAAAGGTTTTCAAATGGTTTTGGATTGGATTTGCTAGATCTGGTAATTGGGTTTAAAGACCCGGATATAATATGACGGGGGCGGGCCCGGATTGGGTTTAAAGACCCGGATTGAGTTTAAAGACTCGGGAGTTTAAAGATTCGGATATTATGATTTTCACCCGTAGGCCTATTGAGTTTAAAGACTCGGGAGTTTAAAGACTCGGATAGATCCAGCAGGTTCGATGGATTGAAATGGATTCCAAATGTGTTTTGGGATTTCGATGAGACTTGATGATGATGGTTTTCAATAATAGTTTTCCACTGTTTTGGGCTATGACCCGGATGAAACAGATTTTGATGGTTTTGGGCTGAGGCCCGGGATTTGAGAAAAGGAAATAAGTTCAGTTTTTGTTATTGAATATGAAATAATTTTCTGACATGAGTTGATTATGCATGCATTGGGTTTTTAAATGGAGGGTATAAACGTACTTTTCTTATAACCTGTTTTCACAATTATCCTTTATTTTTGTCCACACACAGTCTTTTCATATTTTCGATACCCTGCAGGTTGTTGCAGTGTGGGCTGTTGATCGAGAGAGACGGAGACATCACACATGCGATCCACAGTATAGTCTGCGTATTCTGGGAAGTCCAGAAGTTATGAACAGTTCGTATGGAAATCCTTTGTCCGACTTACGTATCATATAGAGGTTGGACGTTGTTTTTAGCCTTTGTGTCGTACGTAAGTTAGACGGGAGCAGGACTTAGCCCTTAATCCCGGGGGATTGAGGGTGGGTCCTGTCAGCCAGTTGCCATAATTGTTGGAAATTTCATTAAAAGCCATCAGATAGAGCACATTGCGTTGACTTGGTTGAGGAGTCCCCTGTCGAGGAACACATTGTATGTTGTGGGGTCATTTACCATGGAGAAAGTGGTAATTGCCATTGTTATGCATGGTGTAGTGCCGAAATGGATTGGTAGGGAGACGGCTCCAATAAGCATCACTGAGTTCCCAGAGAAACTTAGTAATGTCGTCACTGCCATATTAAGCTCATTATCTTCTATTCCAAGCATGCTGAAAGCTTCCATGAGTATAAAATTGACCCAACTTCATGTGTACACAAGTATCTGACCTACATCAAAGTTGTCGATTGTCACTCTGATGATCAGTGGATCATCATGGGGGAAAGTTACTCTGCGCTCTTCCTCCTCGAAAAAGGTGATGGCTCCCTGCCTTTCATACCTTCCTCGCCATACTAGATTCGATGTTAAAGATCTAGATATTTTTTTAGGTTGCCCAAATGAAATTCTCTTTTGCTCGGTTGGAAGCGTAGGTGGAGGAGATCATTGGGCTATCACTCATGGTGTTGATCTGGGGATGGTTGGCGACTGGTCGCACATTTTTCTTGCAAGAATTGGTTGATCTTCCCATCCCTGACTAACGCTTCCATAATATCCCACAAGGACATGCACTCATCAATGGTGTGGCCATTAAAGTTGGAATAGGAATATGACCTACGGTTCGGTGGTCGTGGCTTTGGTTTGTCGATCATACTCTCCACATTCATTAACATATTCTCCAAGGAAGTATTGAGAATAATGTAGTTTTTATATCTGGGTATTGGGCTTGGGTGGTTTCCCAAGGGAGCTTGGTTATTGGTCTTATGACAACAGTTGTCATGATAGTGATTTCCTTCTTCTTGTTGTAGTTGTTGTCATATGAACCTTTCCTCTTACCTAAGTAAGAGTTGTTTCCATAACCCTAATTTTGACTACCGGAGTCATTACAAGGCTTCAAATTTTGATTGTTCTGAGGGTAAGAGTAAACTGAAGCAACCTTCTGCTTGGGTTCTGCTTGTGGGGCATTAAAATATTTGGCCTTGGTACGATTACTGCTTGTCTCAGTAGCTCGTTGTAGTCTTCCCATCCTTGGGGTGAAATAGGGTATTTGAAGGTGGATTCCTTCAAATTGCTACATAATGCTCTGAAGGCTGCTTTTTCATCGGTTTCCTAACATTTGGAATACTCGAGGCTGAATCTAGCGGTGTACTTTTGTGAAGATTAATTCTTCCCATGGAATAATGAACCTAGGTCTTCTATGGTTAATAAATAATTTTTTTGAATCATGAATTGTTTGAGGAAGACTGTGTAGAGCTGGTCTAAAGAATCAATTATTTGTGGTTCTAGGCAATTAAACCATTTGAGTGAGGCTTCAGTGAGAGTGGAGCTGAAGATCAGGCAATGTACCTAGTCTAAGAGGCTTTTAAAAGCTACGGAAGACTAGTATGTTGTTCATGTGTGTCACTGGGTCTCCTTTTCTAGTGTAAGGCGTGATCTTGAAAGGTTTGACCCATGTCTCGTGTCAAGACTACAAAATGTGATATGTGAAAGGGCCAATGTTAGCCTTGCTTATTGTTGGGATGTGGTCTTGGTCTTGCCAACTTCTGGTTCCTGAAATCATTGTAGGAGTTCTTGAACGACATTGTCTCCCATGAGGGGTTTGTATTGCATCCCTACGCGGTCTGCAAGTGGATGACGGCCTCTATTGCTAGTGCTCATCTCGGATCGTTCAGTTGTTCTTGGTCTTCTGCCTAACATTATCATGGTAAAGTTAGCGACATCCTCTAGGATGTGTTAGTTTGCTTGTAGGGCTTGGCTTTTTGCGTGCAACATTGGACCTTTATGTCCCTCTACTCTCATCATGGCTGACCCCGATAAAGCATGGCTTCTTTGAGATAAGACAAGGAAAAAAGGTTACTTCGTTGATCTTGGGATCGTTCACTAGATATGTTAGCTGAGTAAGCTCAATAGGAAGCGGTCTTCTATTTAGTAATTGACAGCTGCGACGAAAAATTTGCATCCCTAAAGGGTCAGCGCCATCCGTCTGGTGGACAAACATTGTTCCAGATTGTTCTGGTTAGGGATACTCAAAACGACATGGTTCTTGTTCAGTTCGGCCAAAGAGTGCCCTCTCGGTGGCTGCCTGACAAGACCAGTCCCAAAAATACTTTGTCAACTGTGTCTGGTCCTGCTCCCATCTGACAAGTCAACTGAAGTTCCAAAAACACCCTCAGCACTTGCCAGATAAGGGATAGTTGTATTGATTCCTACTCATGCCTCCGCCTCTCAATCAACCATAATCTTCGTGCCACGGCCTGGAGTGTAATGACCCGTCCCTAGTGTATGAAATTAATTAAGGACTAATTAAGAATTATCGTAGCTAATCGGGAATTAGTCGAAGATTTTCGGACGATTGGTGTAAAATGAAGATTTTGCCCCTAGGAATGGGTAAAAAGTTAAATTTTGATATGGGAGGTCAAATGCACGAGGATCGAGGACCGTTACATAGATCGAGACGATACACGTCCATAGACAAGTGGCACGTCAAAATCGAACGCTCAACGGGAAAGTTATGGTTCATGGAAAAAAAAAGAACTATTCATGCATACCGAGAAATTGTACAAATGGCATATTTGGATTGGATAAAATATCTGGGTGGACTAATTGATGAGTGACAAGTGTCACTCATCTGGTTAGTCCATTACCCCAAATATTTTGGGATCTATTATTTCATTTTCTTTGTTCCTTCACACCCGAAACCCACACAACCCACCCCTACCACCACCTTCAGTTGAAACCAAAGAGAGAGAGTGACTGGGATGAGTGAGAGACTGGAGATGACGTGGGAGGTAGCAGGACCGCCGTGAGTGGCGGAAGAAAACCCAGAACCCAGGTAACCCGCAAAACTCGTTTTGGTTGAAATTTGGATTTTGGATTGTGAACGTTTGGGGTTATTCTTAATGCTTGGATTGTGTTTATTGGCTCCATACGAGTGCCTCGGGATCGAAAAGGAAGAGAAATAATGACTAGGCAGCTTAAGTAGGAAGCTTGAAGTTGGTCGTGCGGGTTCATGATCGAACATGTAAATTCTAGGTCGTTTTCCATGATTTTGAGGTTGTAGGATTGTTTTTGGGTGGTAGACGAGGCTAGGGGTCTAGAAATGGTGGGAAATGGTGGTCAGAGGAGTGAAAACTAGTCGGGTTAGGTCACGGGTCCAGTTGACCTAGCTGTAGGGGTCGGGGTCGACCCGTCTAAAGGTAGACGATGATGACGTCAGCAGGTGACATCATCATCATGTTAGAGGTGTCAAACCACGTAGCCAATCAGGGGTTGCCACGTGGTAGCTGTCAGGTCCAATCAACACTAACAAGTGTCAGGCACGTGGACCAATCATGTGCTAACATGTGGCACTGTCAAACCTGAGACGTGTCAGACTGTCAGGCTGACGTCAACCGTTGACTGCAGGCGTCCGCATTGACTTTTGCCCACGTCAGCGTTGACTTGGATCAGTGTTGACCAGGAACTTTCACTCGCATGTGGGGGCGTGTGGGCATGAATTTCAAGGTGGAACCGATCTTGTTCAAAAGATTTTGAAGTTCTGAATCCAATGGTGGTGTTTTCAGGTCGATCGAAGATCGTTTGGTTGGTAAAATTGAGGTTTTTAGCCTAGTGATGCGTGTTCGGGACACGTCGACTTTTCCGGGAGTTTAAGGAGTTTTTTCATAGGACTTTTCTAGGTTAGTAGTGACCTTTAAGTATGTCTGGACGACCCAGAGAGTTTAGTATAGCCAGAACGGCTTACGGCGCAGCTTGCAGGCGCGCAGCACGAACGGTATGTAAGTGAATACTTGATTTTTAAATATGATGCATGCATAACTATTTTATATATGTGATTTGAGATGCTTTGAGTGCATATGATTGTGGTAGTTTGGCATTTTCGTATAAATGTGGTATTGCACGTATTTCGATGATTTATGCTTTATGATATACATGGCCTAAAGTTTTTATACGTGCTTGTGTTTTCAAATGATTAAACAATGAAAAGATTTCGGATTTGGGAATATGATATCGGACTTGAGACCTAATTGGTTTATGGTATCGGACATGAGTCCCAATTGTGGGTGATAAATAAGATTTCGTGTTTGAAACCCTATGGCAAATATTTGGGCTGAGACCTTAAGAGATTTGGTTTTAGGATTTGGATTTGTATTTTATTGTATTTGGGCTGAGTCCCTATGATATCTAAATTGGATCGGATTCAATGAATCCTGATTTTGTGGAAATGGTTTATGGAAGTTATATCTCGGGTTGAGACCCTGTTGAAATATTCATAAATGGTTTATAATGGTTTTCCACTAGTTTGATTTCTTTTTTTCATTCTACCATCCTTACGAGTGGTTGTCTCCTCCAGACGACCCGTAGTATCCTAGAGAGTCACGGAGCATTGCCTGAGAGGGGCCGATCTATAGAGAGGCTCAAGATCAGGATTGATATGGATCAATATACCCCGGGCAGTGATCCGGGGGAGGCATACAATTATGGTACCGCCCCGGACACTGGTGGACCCAAGGGGACCCTCAAACTTGAGACCTCGAGTAGCATAATGGTATCTGCGATGCCACTAGCAGACATCTGGGATGTCAGGTATCTAGGATGCCAAAGATTGGTATATTGTATTTTATTGGTTTTGGGAAGAGACCCTCACGTGTTTGGTTTTGAGATGAGACCCTATTGTGGGAATGGAAATGATTGAGAAATGTTTTTCATTATGGTTTGATTTGAGAATCATTTTTCACTGGTTACGGCTTGGAAGCTTTATGATTGAATTTAAAGAAAATGTTGTGATAACTTGTTTTCTATGCATACATGCTTTTTAGTGAAGAGTATAAATGTCTTTCGGAAAATAGTTTTTATAAAAATGTTTATTTTTGCCACTCACAAATTTTCCTGTTTTTAATACCCTTCAGGTTGATCTTGGATGTGGGTGCTAGTAGAGACGGAGACATCACATGCCTCCACAGATCCTGGTGTACTCTGGAAGCCCCGAGATGGTTAGGTGTATCCCTGGGTCTAGCATGAGTGGTCAAACGGGAGCATAGCACATCATGCGTTAATCTAGGGAGGATTGTGATGGGTCGTGCCATGTAGGGTTATAAAAAACATCAAAGGTGTGAGTGGATAAAAATAACATCGTTTGAACATACATTTAAAAAACGAATCCTTCTTCCCTCCAGTTATAAAATATGCATGCATAGAATAAAATATAAACAACTGGATTTCAAACCATATCACATCACAAACTGTAACGACCCGTCCCGAATTTCAGGAATAATTAGTGACTAATGAAGGATTAGTGTGACCAATCGAGGATTAGTCGAGGAATCGCGGACGGACGAAGTGGAATGACCGTTTTGCCCATGGGAATTGGGCGAAAAGTTGACTTTTGACCCCGGGCAATCAAATGGACTTTGACCAATGACAGTGACGAAGATCGGGTCATTACGAGTTCGTAAACAGGCGGCACATCGAAATTGGACGTTCGACAGGAAAGTTACGGGTCTAAAACAGAGAATGGTACTATTGCACGAAAACTGAAAATGAACATGTGGCAGGTTTTGATTGGTGGAAAGTTCTAGAAGACCCCACCAGATGAGTGACAAGTGTCACCCATCTGATTGGCTCATTCCCCCACACGGTGGGATATTGTTCCCCCCTTCAATTGATCATTTCCTTCTCCATTTCTCCCTAAGTCCTGCAAGAAGTCTGGAACCGTGAAACCCACCCTATATAAGCCCCTTCATTCCTCTTTTGATGAGGTTTATGAGTGAAGGAGAGTGAGGATTGAGTCGACGATGATATGGCTAACGGGGTGGACAGTCATGAACGGTGGCTGGGAAAATCCGAAATGGTAAGTCTAAGCTCAAATTCGAATATTGGTTTTTGGGGCTTGTTGATTGATCCTAACATGTGGAACTGGTTTCTGGTGACTGTACGAATTTTCTAGGCTTGGAATCTAGGCTGGAGGTGGCCGGGATCGTGATAACACGACGGGGGAAGGTGGCTGCCTTGTTCTTCGATTTGGAAGGTAATTCCCAGTTCTTATTTTCCAGTTTTTAAGTCATAAATCGATAGAAAATATTGGGACGACACTATAGGAACTAACGGGGATGAAAATGGGTTACAATTGGTTGAGAACCGGTCTCGCTGGTTTGGTTGGACCAGATTTGCAGAGAACCGGTCTGAACCAGTTTGATCGAAGGTTGAAGATGAACAATTCCCCGGCGCGTGGGCTTCTCGCGCAGCGCCTTTAGGCGGCGCGTGGGGACAGGTGGGGGCACGTGGGGCAGTTATGAGAAAAGTTCTCAACATGTAATTTCATCTTTTCAATGTAACGAACATTTTGGGATAGGTTTCGTGTCGATCGGACACCGTTTGGGGGTAGTTCGGGATGTCCGAAGGTTTAGTTCCTATGTTTAAAAGGTTTAAAAATCCGTGAAAAATACGGGGATTTAATGACAGGTTATTGGAAGTGTTACTAACCTTCGAGTGTGATATGGACAGGATCGGAAGTCCCGGTGATGGCGGATTAGCTGGAATGGCGTATGGCACACCTATCGAGACAGCAGTTATGACGGTCTGTGAGTGGACTTTTGTTTTATAAATATGATGCATGTATAACTTTTTTATATGTTTTATATCCATGTTTTGAATGCCTTGAGTATGTATGTTTGTGGTATTTGGAATTTATGTATTTGTACATATTTCGAGGCGTATGATTTTATGTTGAATTTGTATATGCTTGTCGTTTCGATGATGGTTTGATGAAATGGTTTTGGATTGGTTTTGGATTTGAAAAGATGAACTCGGGCATGAGACCCATTTGATTTGGAAACTACCAGACTTTGAGTCCATTTGATTGAATGAAGTATCGGGTTGGGACCCATTTGATTTATACGACCGGACCGGAGGCCCAGTTGGTTATGATATCAGGCATAAGTCCCATTTGTGATTTATGAATGTGATTTCGAGTCGGGGACCCTAAACGAATTTAAATTTGAGTACTTGGATTTCTGGATGTATGGAAATTCCGGGCATGACCCCTTTGAGATATTTTGAGATGTTTGAAATGGTTTTAAAAAGGATGTTTCCCATTTGGATTTGAGTACTTGGACTTCTGTGTTTATGGTTTTGGGCTACGGCCCAGTGATTTGAGAAAGGAAATTCTTTGGTTTGGATTTACAGTTTTGGGTTGAGTTCCTAAGGTTTTAAGGAAATAATTTGGGTTTTATAAACGTTTTTATTACGTTGAAAATGAAATGGTTTTCGAATGCATGCATAGTTTTAAGTGAAGGGCATAAATGTCTTTTTATGAAATGTGTTTTATTAAATTCTTTATTTTCATCCACTCACAGCTTTTAATTGTTTTAATGCCCTTCAGGTTGATAGCAGATACGGGCTGTGGCAAAGACCGATACCTCACATTCCTCCGCTGATCCTGGTGCACTCTGAGAGCCAATTGGGCTCAGGACTTCGGGTTATCTCTTGTCTAGTCTTCGTGTTACCTCGTGTGGCACGTGGGTTAGACGGAAGCATGGCACATCCCGCGTTAATCCTGGGGGGATTGGGATGGGTAGTGTCACAAACCGTGAAACCCACAATAAGCCCGTGACCCAGATTTCCCGAAATCCATTTCCAAGAATCATCATAAAACATTTGAATATAAAATCACTATCAAGCATAATCCAACACTTTAAAGTTCATGAATTACACAGATTAGGGCAATTCGGGAATTACACATATGAGGTCTTTCCTAGGAATTACACAGCTTAGGGCAATTCGGGAATTACACATATGAGGTCTTTCCTAGGAATTACACATCGAGGCTTTCTAGGAATTACACATCCAGGGTGTTTCGGGAATTATGCATCCAAGCTTTTTCGAGAATTATGCATCCGAGCTCTCTCGAGAATTACACATCCGAGTTTTCCTAGGAATTACACATCCGGGTTTTCCCAGGTATTACACATCCGGGCTACTGAACATAAACTCAAAACATTATTTTTAAAACCATCTTTAACTTAAAACTAAGTCAAAACCATTTCCAACAGGGTCTCAAGCCCGAAATACCATTTTCACGCAAATCCGTAAAATGACATCCGAAAATCATTAAGTAAATCCATATAATCATTCTTGACTCATAATCCAAGTTAAAATACCATTTTCAAACCCGAGCTTACGCTCAAAACATCATTTTCACCATTCTCGTAAATCGTGTCCACAAAAAGATTATTAAATCCATAAAATCACCAAATCATCATATCAAATCATCATCCAAATCATTGCAACTTAAATCGTGCAATAAATCATGGAAAACATTTATTATGCATGCATAAAGATTTATATAACAAACATCCCCTTACACACCGTCTAAGTTGCTCAATCTCGAACTGTTTGCTCCTCATGAGTCTAGAGAATATTTTGGCATGTCAAACACAACAATTAAAGGTCACTAGGTTGTTAAACAACCTCGTATAACAATTCCCTAAACTCCGGGATTTAATAATAATATTTAAAGGTGAACTACGCACTTCGGACACTCAATACTATCCCGATGGTGTCTGATCGACTCGAAACCTGTGTCATTAGGCTTGAAATGTCTAAAACATTAAAAAGTGTGTTGAACACTTCCCTATACTACAAAAAATAGGCCTTTTGCGTCTTATATTATGTGACGGAGAACACGGCCGTCGCAAATAAAGGATATTTTGCGTGCTGATTATTTGCGCGAACATTCGCGACCCACTCTAATTCACGTCGCAAAAAGACTGTAGCACGCGTTGCGCGCTCAATTTTTTTCCGCTCAAATTAAACAAACCTAAGAGTAGAGCCTTCGCCTCCGCTCAATTTTTTTCCTCTCAAATTTGCAGCCCTCATTCCTGGAGCGTCTCCACTCTTCTTCTGGAGCTGCGCCTTCACCCTCCCGATCTTCTTCAAAGCAGCGTGCCTTCATCTTCATTCCTGGAGCGTGCGGCTCTATTGTAATAGATTTCATCAAAGCTTCTGGTAAGAGTGTAACAAATTTCATCTAATCTCTTGTTGTTTGATTTAATTGTTTTATTAAAACGTCTACCAATTTTAGGGTTGTTGTTAAGATGCAGAAAATTTTAGTGTTTTGACTAAAGGAAAGATTAAGAAATGCAGCCCTCATTCTGAAATTTCTAAGTTAATTCATTCTGAGGGTTCATTTTCGAGTGAGGGTTCATTTTCGATAATTGGGTTTTGGTTCAATGTTTAGTTTTTGTTTTGAATAACTGGGTTTTGGTGAATTATACTCTTAGAGTAGTATGCTTTGTAAATTATGCATCCATTGCAGTTTAGAAAGAATGACATATTTGTAAATACTGAGACATGGTCCCCTCAATTTCTAATGCCAGTGTATAAGATACTGCTGCTGTATTTGTTCAATGTTTAACAGCTCATTTAAAATGCTTTGTAAATTATACATTCATTGCAGTTTAGAAAGAATGTCATATTTGCAAATATTGGGACAGGGTCCCCTCAATTTCTAATGTCAGTGTATAAGATACGGCTGCTGTATTTGTTCAGTCTTTAACAGCTCATTTAAAGTAATACACTCTCACATGATCAAGTTAGAACATAGAGCACTGAATTATTCTTATTCATGCCTCTGCTAGTAATTATAACTGTTGGTGACATGGTCTCACAGGTCCCGTGTTCAATTTAGAGTTTCTGTAGACAGTTCAAACCCTGTTTTTGTTAACTCTTGGGGGTGCTTTGGCTTCCGTTTGACACCTCTCCATTTTCTCACTCTTTTAATGTGACCTTTTCTTCCAGTATGTGAGTTTGTCTTCATTTTCCTCTTTACCTCGAAACAGTCTTGGATGTGTTGCATGTCAATTATTTCTTTGGTTTTTATCAATTTTTTTAGTTGTGGTGATTACTCTCTTTTTCAATGAAATTTATATGGGTACCAAGTATTTCGTAATCTTTATGAGATACTTGATGTGGTTTCTTAGTTATTTCAAAAAGATTGAACTTTTGGCAACCTGAATTTTAATATGGCTTCTTAGTGCAACCAAAGAACGATTACAAGGACTAGGACTCCAGTTGGCACTTCTCGACCGAGAGTTTGATGATCTAGGTACTTTCTTATACAATGATGTTCATATGCACTTCTCGACCGAGAGTTTGACCGATTACAATGATGTTCATATGCAAGAATATGAATAACCATATATAGTTTATTTTAATTTTGGAAACTGATTTACCTCCTTATACAACTCTATTGGATCTATTAGTTCATTACCTGGATCTATTTGGTTTTATAGATATGTTTATAACTTCTTTAATATATATTGTATGTACTTTATTTTTCATGTTGTTAGATAGAAAAACAGATCAAGGAGTGCATTAGCTGATGGCGCCAAAGAAAGGACAAGCAAAAACAATGGAAGAAGTAATCATCCCATTTATGAGAGGTAAAAAGAGTAAGTCACAAGCACGATCTTCCCAACAAAATGCACCAATTGTTAGAGCAGCAAGGCCTCAACCTTCATCATCCAATCAATCTCAACAAAATGCACCAATTGTTAGATCGGGAAGGCCTCAACCTTCAACATCAAACCAATCTCAAGAAAATGCACCAATTGTTAGACCAGCAAGACCTCAGCCTTCTTCATCCAATCAATCTCAACAAAATGAACAAGTTATTAGACCAGCAAAGACTCAGTTAGAGACACTACTAGCTCAGCACAATTTTTCCTCCTCTAGTCATGAAGAAAGGCCTTTGGAAACCAATGTCAACGAAACAGGTTTTCTAGTGCTAAAATACTAATATTTTATGCTCGTTTAATGATTTACGACATCATGCTAATATAGTCTATATGTTCATTTAATGAATTACATATTTCAATTTTATAATGTTTAAATGGATTAACTCTAGGAGAAACTGAGGCTACAAATACTAGTCATGGTCGTGGTGCTGCTCGTCCAATTACTGAGTGGGGGACAGGTACAAAGATACATATTGACTTTGATGAAGAATGGAAGCCAATAAAAGAAAACGCAAGAAGATTTAGTACACAGCTTGGTGTTATGGCACGAGATGGTCAAAGGGTTCCTCTGACATATACTTCATGGAACGAAGTACCTCTTCATATATTAGACGACATTTGGAGCGATGTCCAAGTAAGTCGCATTTCAAGATGTGAATTGAGTATGGTTTTATTTGATTAATAATTATTGTCTGATAATTGTAGGAGAACACATATGTCCCTGATGCATATAGATTACATTGCTTAAGTGTAGTTGGTGATAGATGCAAAGATTGGAAATGTCGGCTTAAGAAAAAATGGTATGACAAATTTAGGACTGATGCAGAACGTTTAGCCATCAGTCCTCCTCAAGTGACTACAGATCAATGGAAAACACTTGTATGTTATTGGAGTGTTCCAGATGTCAAGGTACACAAATATGAAACACAAATACTAATGTCATAATAATATGATGAATTATGATAGAATCTTAAAATTTTGTAGGAATGTTCCAAAGGTAAATAAGGCTAATCGTGCACTAGGAAATGCCCCTCATAGGACTGGTCGTGTTTCATTTGCTCAAGTGAGACATAAGGTAGGAGCTCCAACTGAAACAACATTTGACTTCTTGTTTCATTATTTTATCAGTTTAATTAGATTTCTTTTATTATCATTAGTTTCACCATCTTGTTGCTTGCTTGATTATGCTCATATGATGGTTGATAACATGTGTCTGGTTATTTCCTGAATATAGAAAACTAGGTGAATGGTGTTTAGAATAAAATATTTTTGATGAATTGTATGGCTTCTTTTACAAACACACATTTCCACAGGATGTCCTGAATAAGAATACTTTTCATGGACAAACACACTTGATTGAAAGATATTGAATTTGTCTTCAGCTGAAAGAAACAGGAAAGAAGACAGATCGGTTGAGCATGTTCATGCAAACACGAGCAAAGAAAAGAAAGAATGATGATGAGGAACTTTTTGATGAAGATAGTGGAAATATTATTGTAAGTATGATTTTTTTTTTCTTACTTGGTAGGAAGTATATTTATATCACATTATTTGTGTTGTGCCTATACTTTATCTTATAGCTAACTCATCACAATATTGTAGAATCAATTCAATCAGCATCTTGAAGAGAGGGAAGAACATGAACAAGATGATGAAGCTTTTCGAGAAGAGGTGTTTACCAAAGTTATGGGACATGATGAGCATGGACGTGTTCGTATGTATGGGGCAGGTATAACTCCATCTCAAGTTTTTGGCCGGAATTTTGGAGGTTCTAACATCAATGAGAATAGCATACGAGATGAGCTAGAAAGACAATTTAAGTCCCAACTAGATGATATTAAGTCCAAACATGAAGCTGAAATTGAAGATCTTCAATCAAAATACAAAGATGTGAGTGCACAGCTTCAGCTCGTGATGGCTCATATTGGTTTGCAAAATAACCCAGCAGAAAGTGGAGGTGAACAACAGGTACTATAACACTTTAATTGCAATTTTATCATTCAACTTCATTATTTGAGAATTAATTAGTGCAAAGTTCAAAAAGTCTTTCATCACTTCATCTACTTCTACAGATTTAATATTATTTCAAAATTGCATCCTATAATAATCTACTATGCATACATTTTTGTGCGCTTGATAGATTCGAGATGTCTCAAGCGTGGACCAAAGAGGACGTAGTGTGAGTAATGGGCTGGACCATATTTAGTCGAAGAAGTACAAACACAATTGTTTTATCACAGGTTTGTAACCAATATTACAAGCTAGAAATACAAATTAAAGGTTTTTCAACATTACACTAAGTCATTAATTATGTCCTTTTGAATTTTCAGGTTCGGGTGAAAATTTAGAGTCAGTTAAGTCAACAATACCTCTTTTACCCAATGATTTACTCCAGGAGTTTCGCATCAATGATCGATAGGGTTTTAGATGGATTTGGAACAACTATTGATTTATTTTGAAGTCAAATGCTTGAAGGCTTGAAGTTTGAATTCATAGTATAATTTTCTTTGTTTGGAAATTTAAAACCAAAAATACTTATATTACCTTTTGAGATTCGAATGATTATGAAATTAATCCTTTATTAGGTGATTTTTTTTTAGTACATGAATGGTTTCTTATTGTCTTAGTGCCTCTATAATATGTTATGGAAAATATTATAGAGGCTACTTCTATAGAAAATGAATTATTTTTTTTCTTTATCACAATTGCAACCCTAAAATTTCTGCCTAAAATACTCTTTTTTGCGACGCCCATAACAGTTGCAAATAGACATTTTAAATCTGACCCTCATGTTGTGGCGACGGAAGAATTCCGTCGCAATACCGTAGCAAAAATCATTTGCGACACATTAATCCGTCGCTATAAACACCTAATTTTTTGCGACGCCACTTTGTTGCGACGGTTTCTTACCTGTCGCAGAGCCGTCGCAAAAGCGCTTTTACGACGTAATAAGAACCTAATGCGACGAATTTGACCCGTCGCTTATGGCCTATTTTTTTGTAGTCTAGGAAACTTTCCACGCGCGACTTGAAACGGATGCGCGTGAGATCACGTGCCGATGAACAGTGAAACACTATTCATCATCTTCATAACTCGACTACCTGTAAACGGGTCGCCCGACTCAGTTTCAACCTACTTTCAAACCCGTTCAATTCTGTCCAATTTCTTGATCCTTATCCATCAAAAGCATCTTAAGACTCTTATAAACATGATTTCGGGTCCAATATGATGATTTCTTACCTCCAATCAGTCGAATTCCATTTCGAAAATTCGAAAAGGTCGCGGGTCCGTTTTGGGTTCAATTCTGGATAGTTCACTTCGATTTTGTGATGGTTTAATTTGCAAGGTTCTCAGGAAACTTAAACGAATATTAGTTTCAACTTTCACGATCCAAAATTCAAATTCGAATTTTGGAATTTCAAACCTTCTTGGGTTTGGGTTCTCCGGTTACTCAATGTGTTCTTCTCTCTTTCCCTCTCAGTTTTTCTCTCTTGATTCACTCTCAATCTCTCTATTTTCTCACTTGAGTGGTTGGTATGATGATCATACTAGTTTTAGTTTTTTTTTTTTTTTTCCGAAGTTCTCAGTTTTTTCCTCACTCACTTTGACCCCAACTAGACAACACAAACACACCCAGCACCCTCAAGTGATGCCACGTTTTGCTAGCAATCCAGTTTCCATGCTGACAGGTGTCACAGACCACTAAAAACATGCTAACTCGTCTAGTAACATCAAAAGGCCATTTTGCCCTTCATGGCATAAATTACCAAAATGTCCCTAGCCTTCCTAGATCCATAACTATCATACCTGAACTCCGATTTTGATGTGTCGTCTGTCTACGAAATCATCGTTTTAGACCTACACAACGGTCCTCAAAAAGTGTGCAAAAGGTACTGCACAAAAATAGTCAACTTTGACCACCACATTTACAAGGGCAAAAACGTCATTTTACTTTCAAAACGTCAAACATTACATTCTACAAATTTTCTGGGGGCATTACACCGCCTATTGTTCCCTCAATTCCTCCCATGTGGACTGGAGTATAATAACAATGCCCTTAGGTTGGCCTCCCCATGCATGATTTCTATTTTCAATTGTAGCGTTGCTCTTCTGGAGTCTAGTCATCTTTTGTCGGAGTGCCTCCATCATTTTGAGCATTGCCTCCGAGGTCATGTTTGATCTATTTTTTTTCCGCTCTTCTGAGATAGTGGTGTTGTTTAACTCTTCATCATCTTGCTCAATCAACATTATTGATCGGCAGAAAGATAGGATGGTGGTATACGAGCTAGTGGGAGTACTTACTCAAAATTCACACAAACAACGTCAAATGTTTGATACTAAAATGGACCTAATAGTATATGATCTTGCATGTTGCCAGTAGGCATTCTTCTCGTCTGCTGGATGACTTGCAAGACATAAGTGAGAGGGCTTGACATCGGTGGGATGTCACTCTAACAAACTCTGATGCTTAAGTCAATAAACGAATAGGAGATCAATTGTGTGTTTAGTCAGATAGTAAGTACAATTATATCACCTTTGTAGGGGAAATGATCCCCTATTTATAATGGTAATGATGTGATGGTTGAACTTTAATGGTGTGGGGATTAAGCCACCTCGTGAGATGATGTCATGTGTTATGGGAATCGGGATGAAGAGCATGCAGAAGTAAGCTTCTTGGCATGTCAAGGGGCTACTGCTATTAGGGGTGACGACCAAGAGTGTCGATTCAAACTGTTGACCAGTAAAGTGTTAAGTTTTGTTTCGTTGGTTCTTATTCAGACCTATTATACCCTTAGGTGCCAGCCAAATGAGTGGCCCCTAAGTGCCGACCATCTCGGTGGCCAACTGTGGTTGGCTTGATTGGTTATTATGTTGTTGCTGGTCTTCCATTATCCTTGGTCGATATTGTATCAACAATTACATATTAATTTGGAAATTCAGGATAGTCTAAAAATCATAACAAAAATTAAGAATAGTTTTGGCATCACCACATGAACCTTATATTTTTTTGGTCACTTGACCACCTAGACTTTTTTTATGACATCATACATAGACATTTGCTTTTGTGATTAAGCTCATACCGTTAAATTGATAGTCTTTCCGTGAAATAAAAGTAACATTGATGTGAGAATAATGCTCTTTATCTCTTTCAAGAATAATCTCGTTAAATTAATTCTTATGACATATTTTCTTAAACTATATTACATTCACCATTGATATGCAATTTCTTAACTCCAATTTCGTAAATGAATGATACAACTGATTTTTTTTTTCACTGAAAAATAACATGTAAAAGTAGATATGATTATTTATCATAAAACAAATGACTAGTTGATACCATGTCATAAGGTGTAAAGTTCGGACGATATATTTTCCTCTAAAAATAATGGTGTGCAAATTAACAAGCTAGGTTTAGGAATATTGTGAGCAGCTGAAGGGCATGCCAATGACCGTTAGGTTAATACCTAAAGTTCAAACAAGAACAACTCCCGGGAAAGTCAGATTCTTTGCATTTCTGAAAAATACAAGACCATGCCATTGCCAACAAAAATACCACGTGAATTCATTTCCATTTGTGACCAAAAAAAAAAAGAAAAAAAAAAGTTGATCAATGGAGAAGAAACCCCATGCTTCTTCTCCAACATCGTCTCCTCCAACCCCTCCCTCGCCACTTCCCATCAGTGTAGGGCCTGGCAACCAGAAGTACATATTCTCGCCGTCTCCATCCTCGTCGCCGCCTTTCTCTCCGTCTCCCTCGAGCCACACCTCCGCCGAGATTCTCCCTCTTCTGCATCATCAATCCGAGAATAGTAAGCAACAGCTATCTACTCCTAAAGTGCCATCTGCTTTCTCCTTGGATTATCGGCCGCCGCCGGAGGATTTGCATGATTCCGGCAGCTCATGCCTTAGAGACTTGTAAGCCATTCTTCTATATAATATCACATTATTATTAACCACAAATTTAGATAGCATTAGGGGATGATCAATTTGATTTTCCATATTTTTATGGGTATGATTTATATTTTGCAAGACCAATAAATGCTCAAATTGTGGAAAATCTAGACACAAGGACCGTGGCAGGAATTTTTCACTTCAGGTGATTATGGTCAACATTTCTGTGATCCAAACCCTCACGGCCAGCCAGTCAAAGAGTTTTTTTTTCCCCAATTTTTTTTTATAAATAGTTAAAAGCATGTGAATTGACTGGTAGTTAGGCATGCAACCACACAAAAAAAAATGTCAACCCCCTTTTCAAATAATCAAAAAACAAATTGTATAATTTATTATTAATCATATTATAATTTAATATAATCAGAACTATTTATTATATAAATTATCATGTCAATATCAAAATTAATAAGATTTGAGATCTTTAGTTATTTGTATTTATCAACTAAATAGACGGTTCGTCATACGAATCTTAATTCTCACTAAAACGTTGATTTATTTTATATACATGAATGACTAAACGACTTCTAATCTTATTTATTATTTACGAAGATGATATTGACATGATGATTTAGATAGTGAACAGTTCTAATTATGATATATATACAAAAACAATTCAAAATGGTCGTAAGAAGAGGTATCGCCAGAGTGAAATACAAATAATTTTTTTTTTTTAAGAATATGTATCGATCTCTACACTTGAAATTATTATTTGTTTGAGTTTCACATCAGCAATATTATAATTTTCTGACCAATGTAAATGCTTTTATCTCTCTTTTTTTTTTAATGAAAACAGGTTAGAGTGGTTTATAGAAAGATGCTGCAACTGCGGTGCAAAAACAAAAACAAAACAGACATGCTTATAAAACCCACCAAAGAAAAGGCAGTCAACCTGCAAAAATGTGATATTTTTTGCACTGTTTTTGCCTCCAATTGATTCAATTTTCCAGGGAGATTTTTACAGCTGCAAGTGATGATCACCTCTAACATGTTTCTGTTCTTCTAACTCATATAACTAGTCATATATCCATGAGAGATGTGTGTCTTTGGTCCCATCAACAACTTGAAGACCTGCGTATATGCTGCAAAAAGTGAATTGTGAAGCAAGTTAGATTCTTTGCACGTTCACATTGTATCCCCAAATGGTTCCCCATTTCCGCACTAGAAAATGAAAGAGATTATTGTTTTCGTTCAGTTTCAGGTTTTGAGGTTTTGGATATAAATCGATACAATTTTTTTTATTGTATACAGCTAAAGTACATAGTAAGCTCAATAAAAAAATAAACTTGACGAGCGGATAAATCAGTTAAAAAAAATAGAAACAAATTTATTGTGTCGATTAAATTATTTTGGAATTCTTAATCTAAGAGTTAATAGTGGTGTTATCATTATCATTTTTTTTTATCGATGAATCTCGTATATGTTTCTAAAAAAAGAAATAATTATCCATTTTTGAAATCTCAAACAAATAAATACGGACCAAGGCAAACACATTGGCGTGGCAACCTTAATTTTAGCCCATTTTGACTCTTATATATGTTTTAGCTTATAATATAACTTTGTTTTTAGTTTAAATTTTAATTTAATTCACCGCCTTATAATCTCTAAATTTTTATTTTATTCACAATCTAATTTATTTTATTTTGAAAATACATTGTTCCCCGAGAAAAATAAAAAAATTGAGTCCACTAGATGGGCTTAAATTTATAATTTGGTCTATGATTGAAATCCTTCATGTGATTTGACGTTCGTATTATCATTTGCCAACTTGTGGTTCGGTTGTCAGGCATGTATTCCTTCTCGATAGATTCAACCTTAATCAATCTCATTATTAAATTGTACTTCAAAAAACTCACAATAAAAGAAAAAGAAAAATATAGGAAAAGGCTGGGAATAAAAAAATAAAAAAATAAAAAAATAAAAGCCCACAACAAAATATGATTTAGCCATATACAAATACAAGGAGGAGCATGATCGCATGTTCTAACTTTGTAGCTTTTTTATTTGGGCAATTAATTCATAAATTCTTACTAATATATAAACTTATTTAAAAATTTGCATATAGAAAAATTAAATTCATTGATTATTTGATTAGTTAAATGACTATACAATTTAAAATAGAACATAGTTTTTATATAAATTACAACTAATGTCATCCAATTGTAAACTAATCTAACAACAATCTAAAAAACACCTACCAAAATCTATCATGATTTCAATATTACTTTTCATTTTTTTTTATTATAAGATTATATTGAGGAATATGAAAATATTACTCCTATTTATATTTTTTTTTTCACTTACTCATTTTAAAAGTAATTTGAATATCTAATCTAACTTAAAGTAAGATAATTAAAAACAATAATTCTTTAAAAATACTTTTAAATTTTAAAAAATTTTATCTTCCGATATTAAATAATTTGGTTAATTTTGTATAGTTTAGGGTTTAATTCTTCAATTTTATACCAAAATTCAAGAATTAAATCTTATGTAGTACGAGTTCTACCACCATCTCAACCACGCCGCCGCCCCCCCCCCCCCCCCCCCCCCCCCCACCCACAATATATATATATACATATATATACCCTACCGTTAAATCCCCTAACAATACGGATTTTATTTTATAGAAAAAATTCAATTGTAACTATATACAATATATATATATATAATATTTATTATATGCATAATATAATAAAAAGCCCAAGATGCCAAAGAATAAAAAATTAAGGGGCACATGGGGCAAAGAGAATAAAAAAGTCAATATTATTTTTAATTGTTTAAAAAAATTCTCAATAACTCACTTATTCTCTTTATTGAGATATAAAAGGGTATATATGGAATTTATTACTTATAAATTCTATTTAAGGATTTTTGAATATAAAAAATCTGAAGTAAGGTCTTATTTGGTTTAATATATAAGTATTAAAGGTTTTAAATAAAAATAAAAATTGTTAAGGTTGTAAAAATAATTTACTCTTTTTATTTTTACTTTTCACTTTTTAAAGTCACACAAAAATATGCACACATTTACTTATATATATTTTCATATTTCATATATAAGAATATATTTTTTTTGACACATTTTGTTTCGACCTAAAAAACTATTTCTTAAGGATATTATTCTATTTATAATTTTTTCCACGTAGATGTTATTTTGATGAAAGTTATAAGTGAAAGGGTGTATCGAGGAAATTGATTTTCTAGATCAAAGTTAATCAATTTTTTTTATAAAATAAATAAATAAAATATTTTTTTAAGATATATTTTTGTATTAACTATGTACATATGATTTTATGAAAGTACAGTAGATAGCTGTTTATGAGTAATGCAATGATGATCAATCATGCCCTCCTTACTTAATGACTTTTTTTTTTTAAGAGACTTTTTTTTTTTAAGAGACTTTTTTTTTTTTGGTTATCTTCAGACCTTTTTTTTATATTAATTTTTTTCATCACCTGCACTTATAGTGTTAACATCTGTCTGTTTCTTCAAGGCCTGCCTCCAAATAAAAATAGAGTTTTATTTGGTTGGAAGAAAGATCCTAAATTTTGTCAATTATACTCGGTCCATTCAAAGTCCACCGTTTCACTTCAATTCATAAGAACCCTAGAATTGGATTCTGAAGTTGTCTACCCAATCGATGCCTGCATTGTTTCAGTCCCATGACGATCTTCGAGTATTGCTAAATATCAGGTCAGCTTCTTAATTGATCTCGCAAAAAGTCCCAATCTTTATTCGAAATTTGTTCTTCTGTTGATTAAATTGCGTACCTTTCCATGATATAGTTGTATTTTTATCACATTTTTGGGTTTTGATTACGCAATCAAATTATCGATTGATTGCGCTTGATTGATTTATTTATTTCTGGGAAGAAATGAAGCTTCTTTGTATGGACTGCAAGTTACATTTATTAGGGGACTTGAAAGCTGTAGTTGAAGTTGATGCTATATAGATTAATAAAGTTGGAAATTTATGCTGATTTTGTATAGTGATCATGGCCAAACTGGGAAATGTATTATCCGTTTAAGAAATTCGAAGGGTCTATTTTTTTTCTTTCAGAAAAATGTAATATACAAGCTTCTATTTATTCTTGATTAGTACTCTCTATCTCCATCTTTGGCATTTTTCTTTCTAATCCATAAATCTAAAGATGTTTTGATACATGGATCTTGATAGACTTGAGCTTGGGTATTGAACTTGAATGGATATATTATTTATACTTGTTCATATGGAATTGCTATGGTAAAGTATTAGACAGCTTAGAATCTTAACGTTATTGTTTCTTGTACTGGAATATGATTTTCATGTTGGTTTTGGTTCCTAACTGCTGTACTTTTCATCTATTTTATAGGTTTATTAATTCTGATTGAAATGGTCTGTAGGCGCTATATCACTGCAAATGACTTCTTCTTTGTATTCCTGACTCGAAATTCTTCGCAATGCAATTAGTACCAAATGATAGTCATATCGAAGATACTAAAGAATGTGAACCCTTCTTATGTCGGTCTGACATTTCACAGAGACCATCTTCATCCTCATGTGAAATTACACCCGTGCTAGGTGATCTTGATGCTAATGATGAAGAGTCACAAAAGCTTGGTGTTGATGAATGTCCTAAGTTAATAAATGCCGAGCAACCACAATGCCGTATTTGCCTTGATACTGAAGAAGGTTCATCTTAATTTCATGGCATCTTTTAGTATATCTTTGGTTTATTTTCACCATTGGTTTTCCAAGAAAGGTTTAGATGATTTGGATATACATTTAACTTACTAGTGATAAGTAATGATAGTTTAGTAGCTTTTCGGTCCATCTTTTTATTTTTGTGGCTAGGAATTAAAATATCATATGGTGTGTGTTTATTTATCCTTCAGGTGAAGACTTAATTGCTCCGTGCCATTGCAGAGGTACTCAGAAGTATGTCCACAGATCATGTCTTGATAATTGGAGGTCAACAAAGGTGAATATTTCTTTCTTCATCACTAGGCTTTCCTCTTGCCCTGCAGATTTTTTTATTTTTACCAGATTTTTTCTTCTAGAATAATAAAATTTTACATGGCGGTGTTGAACTTCTAGCACTTTTTGTCTAACTTGGCACTTAGGTAGTGAATAGAGAAGTAAATGCAATTGTGTCTATTTCTCTAAAGATTATTTTTCTTGTTGTGCTGGCTTGGTATTAATTATCCATATCTTTCATTTCTTCAGGAGGGCTTTGCTTTTGCTCATTGTACAGAATGCAGGGCAGTGTTCATATTACGAGCAAATGTCCCTCCCGATCGCTGGTGGCTGAGATTGAAATTTCAGTTCCTTGTTGCTAGAGACCATGCATTTATTTTTATTATCGTGCAGCTGGTTAGTTAACAAGCTATTTAATGTAATTCATATCACTTTATCAAATAGGTAGTTTTCCTAAAGAAAAAATTCACAAAATTATTTATCAAGTTCAAGTGACAAAATTCAATCAAAGAAGAATAGGTAATACTTCCTTGTTAGTATTGACATTAATGAATTTCTTTGAATAATTGCTTTCATCAGCTTGTTGCATTCTTGGGTGTGATGGTATACAAATTTTATGGAGAGGAACTAAGGGAGATGTTTGGTTACGAGGAGCACCCATATGGGTTTTATACTATGGCTGGTATGCTAACTCCTGGCTTCCCTCTGAATACCTTAAATATATACATATGTTCTGTGTGTAAGATATGCTCCCACACACAAACTCATATGATCACTATTGGCGGCATTTTTACCTACCTCGATATTGACTACGCCAATTGAAATATCATTCCTTCTTTTATTGTAATGCAGTTTTAGCTATTATTTTGGTGGGTTTGCTATATGGCTTCTTCATAGCCATAATATGTGGACAGAGAATCAATGAACGGCATTACCACGTTCTTGCCAAACAGGAATTAACAAAGGTCTGGTACCTGATACTTTGAGCTTCCTACTGAGATTTAACTCTACATAAGATCTGAGGATTAACAATTTTATTCAAAGCTGTGAATTCTTTTTTCTTTTCAAGTGCTTGTAACTAAGTGTTTTTTCGAAACAGATTTAACATCATATGGTTGATTATGCTTTAACTGTAATGTGATTGTTCATAGACATAATATGTGGACAGAAAACCACTATAATTAGTGCTATCATTATATGTCACTTAGGAGGGTGTATTAGCATATTTTCTATTATCCTTCTGAATTGCGTGATTTGCAAACAAAATCTAATAGTTCTTTTGAAGTAGTGAACTCTTATCAAATTTCTTCAACTGATGGATGAAGTAATTTGTGTATGCCAGGAATATGTTGTAGAAGACCGTGAAGATAATAAGAATGCCCCCGAACTAGACCCCAACCATGTGACAGAGCTAAGAATGTTAGGGCTTTACTAGTTGGAAGTCTTCATTCTCTGGATTGTCTCATCTAGTAAGCACTTCTAATATCATGCTCACTGCCTTCTCATGCTATCCTTGTTACTTTTAAACATTGCTTTATTCTCTCGATCAAACCACTGGGTAATGAGTAAAGGCTAGAGTTAGCCAAATAACACATTATACTTTGTAACGTGTCTGAAAAAACAATATGATGTAGTACTCCATAAAAGGAAACTGAACCTATTCCAACTGGTTCACTTGGTTTAGCAAACCCAGTGGTTACACCTTGAGGTGGTTTGTTTTCGATTTGAACCTCTGGCAAACCATTATATACTCAAGTTGAGTTACAGTTTGGGAAAAAACCGATCCATCTTGATCCTTACCCACTCCTTGTGGCCTTGTCCTTGTAACTTTTTAAGTACTTGATGGGTGAATTTTTGGCGTATAGGTCTCAATTTTTAGCTTTATTCTCATCAGGTTTACTACGGCTTGTAAATTGTAATATTCCCAGTGGAAGAGTGGAAACCTACATACATTCTCCGGTCAGATTGCTATAGTTGCCAAATCCGCTGCAGTTTCCCAGTTGTTTTCTTCAGGGTCCTGCTTATGGCTGTGATTTAGATGCAGAATTTGGAATTGAGCAATGAACCCCTAAAGAGCTGTTTCTCCTCACCGGTAAATGGAACTGATCAACGAACATCGTCCGTGCTGTCAAACCGAACAGCAATAACAAGTGTTTTTTGTTTGCCTTGAGATATGTCTTATACCTGTATTTTGATTCATTTGCAATTGATTGTTCTTAGTCATCCGCATTGTAGTTACCAATAAAATGCTTACGAAAAATTACAATTTCCGATTCGTTTGTCTCTTTTATTGGGATTTGGACAACGCTGTAATTAAATTCCCTTGAGTGTTAATTGAAAATTGTCTTGTTTCCATGAGATTGATTCATCAGCAACTGTTCTGTTTCAATTGGCACCCAAGGTGAAAAAAGCTCTGCATAACTAAACAATGAAGACTAACTGAATGTCAATTCAATTTATTTCCTCCTCTATGCCTTTACCTAATGAATGCTCGATGCTAACGTGGGACTATTGTTTGATTTTCAGGTACGCTTACTGATATTGAGTGATCATATAAATGGGTTTATATTGAATTACTATTAAACGAATTACTAGTGGCAAACCGAATTCGATTATAAGGTCAATTTGCCTGCCAGTTACTTGCTAATTCAATTTGGAGGAAGATCGCAATAACAATAATTGACAAAAAGGAATATCGAAAAAATATTTTATCAGCAATTATTCTCTTTTAAATATTCATCACAATTCTCAACCTTGGAACACCCCAAACACCTAGCAGCAACTTTCTTGGCACTCAAGGTAACCTTTCATGACTATACCATGAAAAAAAAAAAAAAAAAAAAAAAAATCTCGTGCAAGAATATTTATCCTCTCAATTCCCTGGGGCACAGTTGCTCTTGGGCAATGGAGGAAAGAAAGGAGGCAACAACTTAGACAAGCAATTCGTATCAATTGTTTGAAGTGCCTTGCAACAAGCAGGACCTGCTGCAAGTTTACCGGTAAAAACTGAGGCATAAATTTCCCAAGCACACCCTGGAATGCCCTTAAGTGAAGACCAACACTCTGCCCTGTCGTCTGGTTTCCCCGGTGGCGATAGGGTAGGAACCCCCGGAGGGAATAGCCCCGGAATCCCTGGTGGCAACAGGCTTGGCAGTCCGGGTGTCCTTGGAGGAAATAGGCCTGGGATCCCTGGCGGCAGGAGCCCGGGTATCCTTGGAGGAAATAGGCCGGGGATCCCTGGCGGCAGGAGCCCGGGTGTCCTTGGAGGAAATAGGCCTGGGATCCCTTGGGAGATCCCTGGCGGCAACAAGCCTGAGATCCACGGCGGCAAGAACCCTGGTGGCAATAGGCCAGGAAATGTGGGAACCGTCGGCAGTGGTGTCGCCTCTTCAGCGACCACAGTTGCAGCAAATGCTGCCATGAAGAGCAGTGAAAGTACAGCTTGAGCTTCTGTAGACATGTTTTTTAGCTTAATGGTTAATGGCTCGGTTTGGTTTGGTTGGGGAGGAGGGAGTGAGAGGATTTATAGGAAAGCAATGAAACTGAGCATTGAAGATGTTTTAATCTGAGAATAGTGGGTTACAAAATGCAATTAAAATCATTTAGATTTGCTGCAGTTCTCATTCAGGCATTCAGCCACCAGTTTAATTCATTAAACTCTCCATTTATTATGCATAAAATCCTTCCAAAATTCACCATTAAGAAAATAGTTGCCAGAAGACCCGTGTTGGCAGACTGCTTTGCCTCTTACGGCTCAGAACCAACCAGGACATAATAAACCTACTCTACTTCATTCTAGTCGACAAAGATTAGTAACCCAATCCTAACTACCCAAAACAGGAATTAAAAAAGGTCTGGTACCTGATACTTTGATCTTTCTACTGAGGTTTAACTCTACATAAGATCCGAGGATTGACATTCGAAGCTGTGTTTCAAATGTTTGTAACTAAGTGTTTTTTCGAAAGAGATTAAGCATCATATGCTTGAGTTTTCTTTACATGTAAGGTGATCCTTCATATACACAATATGTGAATAGAGGACCGCTATAATTAGTGCTATCATTATATGTCATTAGAAAGGTGTATTATCATCTTTTCTATTATCCTTCTGGATTGTGAGGTTTGCAAACCAAATCTAACAGTTGTTATCAAGCTGTGAACTCTTATCAAATTTCATAACTGATGAAACAAGTGATTTGTTTATGACAGGAATATGCACAGTGAAGATATAAGGATGCCCCCGAACTAGACCCCAGACATGTGACAGCTAAGAACGTTGGGCTTTACTAGTTGGAAGTCTACATTCTCTGGATTGTCTCATCTTGTAAGAACTTGAAGATTATGCCACTGCGTTCCAATGCGGTCTTTTTTACTTTCAAAGTTGCTTTCTTCTCTCGATTAAACCACTGGGTATGTGTTAAGGCTAAGTCCTGCAATTAGTTTACGTACGTTGGGCAAATAACACCTTATAACTTGTAATTGTTGGTGATCAAAGTTGAGGAGGATAATGATCTAAGACAAGCTTGAACAAAGTCGTTCGGATTGGTCCGAAAATGAGGTATGAATCTCTAACTTCAACTTTTAGATGAATTGAATTGAGACTAGCTCGCGCTGTCTTTAATTTCTTCTAGCTTTCTTTACCAAATCTGGATTGAATTAGAATTAGAAATTGTGTGTATTCCCATAACAAGCCTCCACACAATTGGATAACACTTCAAAATCGAAACTACATACCGAGCATACATGAATTCATATATACCGAACATATATGGACTCATATATGCCGAGCATCCATGCACTCATACATGTTGAGTATACATGAACTCATACATGAACTCATACATTCGCTCAACATATTACCAAGTATACATACGCTCAACACATTACCAAGCTACTCAACACATTACGAAGTATACATACGCTTAGCACGTCACCGAGCTGTTCAACACATTACCGAGTATACATTCGCTCAAAACATTACCAAGTTGTTCAATACTTGGCCTCGACTCAAACATTCGAGTCGGAGTACATGCAACTCTTAGCCTAAACTCAAACGTTGAGCCTTGACTCAAACATTCGAGTGGGAGTACAAGTACACTTGGCCTCGACTTAAACATTTGAGTCGGAGTACAGGTATACTCGACATACACTCAAACCTTGGGTATACGACTCAAACAAACGAGTCAGAGTACATGTAACTTGTCCTACACTCGACATTCGGCCTACGACTCAAACAAACGAGTCAGAGTACAAGCACACTCGGCCTACACTCAACACTCGACCTACGCTCAACAGCTGTTCAACACGTACCGAGTATATATTCGCTTAACACATTACCGAGCGCACATTCAAAACTAAACTTAGCTAACATGCCAACTGACACACACATACAATGAAGAATCAGTCGCAAGCATTCAAGCTCGTACACGGGTCATATTGATCGGGGGATTACCACAGCTCAATCACTATAATACTAATGCACTTAGACATACAACAAGCTACAAATGTGTCTTCCTCTCGATACCCTACCTCGACCAAGGACTTGGGGGGACTAATGATAGTACACTGAGAGGAACAGTAGACAAAAACAAAGGAGTTTCTCAGTCAATGCACTTTCCTTAAAAGTCATCAACCGAGGTAGTCCACCTCAGTCAATAACTTGGGGACTTGTCGACACTACATCTAACCAAACAACCAGCTCATACAGAAGGCTTCAAATATCACGTCAAGTTCACCATCGAGGCTCACTAATAAGGCTCACCATCGAGACCCACGAACAAGGCTCACCATTGAGGCCTACTAACAAGACTTATCTCCAAGGCCCATCACTAAAGACCATACTTGGTTTTCACCATTATGACCTAATTGTGACTATATAAGGAGCACTAACTGTTGTATTTTGGCTTAGATTTTAGGTCAATTAGTTAAACTTTTATTTGGACCAATTATGACACACTATTGTTAACTGTTTGTTTCCATGTTTTATAAGGATTAGAATTCCTAATCCTTGTAGGAATTTGGTTTCCTATCCTATAAGGTTTATGGGTTTGTACTCCTTATAGGATTAGGTTAAGTTAGACTAGTATATAATTGGCACATTGGTTTCTCTTTGTTTGGTGTGCGTGCAACCACATATTTGTGAAAGGCCTTTTGATTGTGGTGGTGCCGCACCGTTTGGTGAGAGAGTGTTTGGGGTGTATTCGGGATTTGGATTTTGGGTTTGAGAGAGTTAATCTCTTGTGTAATCTCCTTTGTTATTAGTGGAATTTGTTTGTGGGCTTCGCCCGTGGATGTAGGCTTTATAACCGAATCACGTAAATCCTTTGTGCCCTTTATGTACCATTAGTATCCATATTTTGCCTTCATAATTGTTCTATTGTTTTGAGATGCTTCCGCACAACAATAACACCCTAATTTGTTGGATCCTACTCTCACACTAGAGAAATCACTCTCTCTTTAAACTTTAGAGCTTGTACCCCTCTACATTTACTTTCTCTCTCTAAAGGCTCTCGGCCTATTTTATCATTATACAAGTAAACACATCTATACTAATGAAAATGGGAGTAACACCATAGATGTAACCCAATTTGGATGAATCACGTATATACTTGTGTTCTTAAGTCAGGGCGGTCTCCATACTTCTATGTTGGAACATTTTATGCTTCAACAAACGCCATGAGATATTGGGTTGTGGTGAGATTTGGGGGGTTTACACAATTGTAAGGTGAAAACGATGAAGGGACGAAGAAGTAAACGAACACGAATAGAGGTTGGCTATTGATTTTGCAGATGGATTAGCAAGAGAGAAGTTCAAGGTAAAGAAAGCATGAGAACTTGGAGAAACAGCTGAATGCGCGCATCATATTGTAGAGTTCTAAAGATGGAGAAGATTGTCGAATGCATCATATTGTAGAGCTCTATTTTACGAGCGTATACACCACAACATGCATTGCGTTCGTTGTTTGATTTCTATTAGAGAGATGTTAGAGATTGTCCAATACGATAGAGTGCGCATACCGTCGTCTTTTCTATCAAAATTAATATGAAAAATAATTCCCTTAACAAACAACGGTATCAGCACATACTTGGACAATAAACCAACATATTCACCATACATATGTATACATATATACAAATACATATACATGCATATACATATATGATATCTTTAAATTTTAGGTAGCTACCATGGATTCGGGGTGAGATAGACCACTTGCCGGAATCTTGATGCGCGTAAACACTGTTGAAGGATGCGTCTTAGACTTGGGCCATGTGGTTTAGTAGTGCCTTTGAAACTTCTCGTGTTTGAGAATTGAGGGATCTTAAAAATAGGATTTGAATGAAGGCAATAGGGGAGAAATGAAGGCAAGAGACTACAAGTAACAAAGAGTAAGTGAAGAAGTAGGTCCACGGACGCCGTCTTCCATATATAGGGGAGGGGACGCCAATTTCTAGATGACATTTAAATTACAAAGTTACCCCTAAATTTGACTTCGTCCGTTTTCTTTGTTGGGCTATTGTTTTTGTTTCTGGGTTGTCCGCCGCAGCCCAAATATAAGGATCCAAAATAGTAAAACGAAAGAATGTTTATTTTTCAAGAAAGAAAATTTGAGACATGTTTGTGCATTTCTAGTGTATCTACAGTAAACAAACTTCATAAAAATGAAGAAAATTACCACTAAAAAAAATACTAGTGACAAGCCGGATTGGATTATAAGGAGAATAAAATTTTGACAGTCAATTTGCCGGTTTAATTAAATTTGGAGGAAGATATCATAAGTGCTAAAAAGAATATTAAAAAGGATTTATCAGCTATTATTCTCTTTTAAATATTCATCACAAATCTCAACCTTGAAAACTCCAAACACCTAAGAAGCAACTTACTTGGCACTCAAGGTAACCTTTCTATAACTATAATTATGAGGAGGAAATTTCATGCGAATATTAATCTTCTCAATTCCCTGGAACACAGTTGCTCTTGGGCAATGGAGGAAAGAAAGGAGGCAACAACTTAGACAAGCAATTCTTATCAATTGCTTGAAGGGCCTTGCAACAAGCAGGACCTACTGCAAGTTTCCCGGTAAAGACTGAGTTAAAAATTTCCCAAGCACACCCTGCAATGCCATTAAGTGAAGACCAACACGCGGTCCTGTCTTCTGCTTTCCCCTGGCAATAGGGTAGGAACCCCTGGAGGGAATTGCCCCGGAATCCCTGGTGGCAATAGGCTCGGTGGTCCGAGTGTCCTTGGAGGAAATAGGCCTGGAATCCCTGGCGGCAATAGGCTCGGTGGTCCGAGTGTCCTTGGAGGAAATAGGCCTGGAATCCCTGGAACACAGTTGCTCTTGGGCAATTCCCTGGAACACAGTTGCTCTTGGGCAATTCCCTGGAACACAGTTGCTCTTGGGCAATGGAGGAAAGAAAGGAGGCAACAACTTAGACAAGCAATTCTTATCAATTGCTTGAAGGGCCTTGCAACAAGCAGGACCTACTGCAAGTTTCCCGGTAAAGACTGAGTTATAAATTTCCCATGCACACCCTGGAATGCCATTAAGTGAAGACCAACACGCGGTCCTGTGGTCTGCTTTCCCCTGGCAATAGGGTAGGAACCCTTGGAGGGAATTGCCCCGGAATCCCTGGTGGCAATAGGCTCGGTGGTCCGAGTGTCCTTAGAGGAAATAGGCCTGGAATCCCTGGCGGCAATAGGTGTTAGGAAATTAATCCTCCACCACGTAAGTGCTAACAATAAAGATGAAAAAAGGAAATAAAGAAACCAAGAACACAAAAGATTTAACGAGGTTCGGCCAATTAACTTGCCTACGTCCTCGGAGAGTTTTCTCCTTCACTATGAGAGAATACAAAATACAAGATTACACTACTCAAGTTTATACCCAACTCGAGCCCTTGTATCCAATAGGATACCCCTTGTACACCCTCTCTCAACCCGAGAAAATCACTCTACCCCAAAGAGCTATACACACTCTTTCACCTTCTCTTAACCGAGAAGATCACTCTACTCCAAGAGCTATACACACTCTTGAAGTGCTCAAGAAGATCACTCTATCCCAAGAGCTATACACACTCTTGAAGCACCCACTCACTTGTGAGGTGTTCTCCTTGATGTTGAAATGTGGCAAAGCTCTCCACCTTATATAGTACTTAAGGCACAAGTTGTATTTGTGCTTTTCCAATGTGGGACATTTTCCTCACATTTCAACATCCTTCATTGAAGTCCATTCATGCACCTTCTTCAATTAATGCTCTTCTTCATGAAGCTTCCACATCAATCTTTTCCTACAAGGTTGAATGAACAACACCATGTATTTATTCCCAATACATAATCAAATTCAATGCATTAATAATCCACTAAGGAGGCATTAACTCAACAATCTCCCCCTGCCGACTTAGGTGGATAATGTTGCATCACCACTTCAATCCCTGAAGTTCATCTCAAATTGAGATACCGCTTGATATACCCACAAGCATTCCATTGGCCTTATTCTTGTACCAACTACACATACCCCGAATCAGTTGCATACGGTCCTAGCTCCCCCTGATTCAAAATGGCCAATGCTATGTGCAGCTGCTCCGAGTCAACAATTACCAGTTGGCTCCGAAGAGGGACCTCGACTTTGCCTCTTCCTTAGCAGGATTATCCTTCTCACCATCGTCTGAAACTTGGAAACATGTAGATAGCGTCTCTGCTGTGCCCGCAAACGAGACCCGCTTCAGGTACCTGTTCTCCTGTGCACCCTGTTTCCCAACAACCTTCGAGGTCTGAGTTTTTCCTATCAGACGGAACATACTTTTACATTTTTCTCCCTTCATTAGGACCATGCAGCCACGTGACACTTTCATAACTCCCTCTGCCGACGAAACCTTGCAGCCCTTGGAGTCTAGTTGGCTCAAGGATATTAGATTTGACAGGACCCATCCCAATCCCCCCGGGATTAGTGCGGGATGACCCTGCTCCCGTCTGACACGAAGTGTCAGACAAGGGATATTTCCGACCTTTGCCCTCCTAGGCTATCAGAGTACGCCAGGATCCGGAGGAGGCATGTGATATCTCGGTCTCTGCTACAGTCCACATCCGATGTCAACCTGAAGGGCAGTCAAAACATTAAAAACTGTGAGTGGACAAAAATAAAGAGTTTATAAAAACATTTCATAAGACATTTGTACCCTCCACTAAAAAGCATGCATGCATCTGAAAACCATTTAGCCAAAACAAACCATATGTGGGACTCAGCCCAAAACCATAACCATGTTGAAACCAAGTACCCGAGCCACTGCTCGACTCCTGTGCACACATGTGCATACCACATATCACAATCCATATATCATATCTATATCATATACACATATAATTCACACAACCAATCCTGTCACGGTTTCCAAAGCTACGCGCGTGCTACCCGGGTCTCAATCCGAGTCATCTCAAAGTCAAGATCAATGTCCGCAGACCACTGACCCTACCTGAGGTAATAGTAACCATAGCCTTCCTGAGAGTAAGGAACCCAACTGGGGGGTGACTCCACTCAGTCGGAGCTCCGTGACTACTCCGGGGTCCACCCAGGCCAACGCCCCTCCCCGGAGAAGATAGTAGAACATGTAAAGGAAGGTAGATGAACATATATATACATAACATAAACATTCATGACCGGTTCCCCTGAACCGTCATGATCCATAATATCCATAATCAGGTAACATGTCGGTTCCCATAAACCGTCATGTACCGTAATAACATGACCAGGGTTCATGCCGGTCCCCATAAACCGTCATGAACCAGAATGACCTGACAAAGGTTCATGCCGGTTCCCATAAACCGTCATGAACTTGGAAATCCACGTAGGGTCCCTGACCCGAAATCATCAGTGTAAAACAACTGGGTCTCGTGCCCGAACATATGACTCAACTGGGCACCGTGCCCGATATCTAAGGGCCAGTCACGACTCCGATCATAGTGATGCGTGCAACCATCCATCCAGGACCGCTCTCAATCCTGGTATGTCGCCGTGAACGAATCAACCGACGCGACCACCACAAGATCATGGTGCACTCATCACCGATCGATATCCTGAACCGTCAGCACTCCGAAGTCGAGCCTTCCCAGGCTGCTTGACCACGAATCGTGCATCGTGACCTCTCCGGAAGGAACACATCCCAATCCGGAGGCGAGCGTCGTATCGTCGATCGTCGTGCACATAGCACCCGCCGCGACCACGATTTAGACCCGAAGGTCGTAAATAGTGTCATATGCCCGAGACAAAACCAAATGGGTCTCTTACCCGAATTTATCCATTTAGAAATCCAAAATCAAATCATTTAAATCAATAAAGAAATACAGACCCGTATAAGCACCGTATAAGGCCGAAACCTCGAAATACGTGCTTATACGTAACCACATACAAATGCACCCATGGCATCATCAAACAAGTAATAAAACATATAATAAACATTTATGCATGCACCAATTTAGAAAACAAGGTCCACTCACAGACCGTCCGAGCTGCCGCCTCGATTTGCGTGCCATACGGCTCCCCGAGCCGATCACCGTCACCGGGACTCCCAAACCTGTCCAAATCGTAATAGAAGGTTACTAACTACTTAATTAACCTCCTACCAAAGCCCCGTAATTTTTCCGTATTTTTAACTATTTTTAATCCCGAACCTAAACCTTCCGATGCCCCGAAACATATCTAGACGGTGTCCGATCGACACGAAACCAGTCCCAAAATGTTCGTTACATCGAATAGATGATTTCGTATGTTGGAACCTTCCTCAAACTCCTCCCCACGCGCCCACACGCGCCGCCTGAAGTGGCTGCGCGTGGGCCCCACGCGCCGCTACAGTGTCACCTGCTCCAGCGATCGAACCGGTCTGGGCCGGCCGGTCCGGTCCAACCTTTGCAACTGAACCGGCGTAACCGGTCCAGGCCTCCTTCTCCCTCATTTTCGGTCCGATTTCCTCCATTCCAATTCCTAAATTCCTATTTTCTCATTTCCAATCTATCCCAATCCTTACAACCTAAGAAAACTACCCGAAACCCTTTGGTTCGAAATGGACCTCACGGTCCCATTTTTCCGATCGGTCCCCCACGGCTTCCCAGCCGTTAACCCTCACCAAAACCGTCTTAAAACCTTCCTAGCATCCTAATAATCATTCCCTAATCATTTAAAACTAACCATAATGCTCACATCGAAAAATGAGGAAAAACGGGCTTACCGGGTACCCGATCGGGTTTTGGGCTCCCGCCACCGCCCACGGCGGTTCCAGCCACCAGCTGCCGTCCTAGTCCTCCTCTCTCACTCTCCTGGTTCCTCAGATCATAAGGGATGAAGGTTTTGGGATTTTGGGTGAAATGGGATCGGGTGAAAATGGTTTGAAATGGAGAGGAATGATCGATGAAGAGGCAGGTGAGATGCATGAAGGAAAAATGATGTCCATTGGATGGGTGACACTTGTCACTCATCCATTGGGCCTCCAACAAATATCTGGGCCCACTAGAGACAAATGGTCCTCGTAAAACGTGTCGCCGGGAATAGTATCCCGAAACTTTCGTGAACCGTAACTTCGCCGTCGAACGTCCGATTTCGACGTGCCGCCTGTCTACGGATTCGTATCGTCCTTATCTACGTAACGGTCTTTGGCCCTCGGCCATCGGACCTCCCGGTCAAAAAGTCAACTTTTGACCTCCTATTCACCCAAATTACCAAAATGCCCCTAAACTTCCGAACGTCATAACTTCTTCCTCGAACGTCGGAATTGAACGTGCCACCTGTCTATGAACTCGTGACGTCACGAACTACGTCACGGTCATCGGTCAAAGTCCATTTGACCGCCCGATTGAAAAGTCAACGTTTTGCCACCACCAAGGGCAAAACGGTCATTTCACACCGTTCGTCCGATTTCGCTCTACTAATCACCGATTAACCTCATTAATCGTGATTAGTCACTAATCTAATCTAGGAAATTGGGACGGGTCGTTACAAGATTTCTCCGGAACTTTGGGACATACACCACATCACCCAATGTTTGAACTGCTCCATCGAACATCTTGATCTTCACAGTTCCCGTACCCATGACACGACGTCTTGTGCCATCGCCCCAAGTCACAAATCCTTGGACTTCTTGGAACGTATCAAAATATTCTCTCCTGGAGCAAAGGTGATGAGAACAACCACTATCTAATATCCAATAATCTTGAGAAAAAATGTAATTACCTTTGGAGACTGTGAGAAGTTCTCCAAAATCTCTAGACATCTCCGCTACACCAGCCAAGGAGCAATCTGAGCCCTTATCATCCTTCTCTTTCATCAATGGACAATCCGGCTTTATGTGTCCCCACTCCTTGCACTTGTAGCATTGCTTGCCCTTTCCTCTGCCTCTGGATTTAGACCTGCTATGCTCACTAAATCCCCTCGCAGTTGATCTTCCCTTACGATTCTGTTCACGAGCAATGAAGACAGAACCTTGAGAATCATCGGCTTTCCTTCTCTTCTCATGTGATAAGAGAGTCAATTCTACATCCTCCATCTTCAGTGTATCCTTACCATACACAATTGTAGTAACAATATTCTCATATGAATCGGGAAGCGAGGTAAGAAGTAAAAGGGCTTGATCTTCTTCCTCAATTTTAACCTCAACTCTTGATAGTTGATTTATCAATCCCTTGAACACATTCATGTGCTCCATGAGATTCGCACCTTCTCCCATCTTGAGCTTATAGAGATCCCGCTTTAAATTCAGCTTCATTTGCAAGTCTTTCCCAAGATAAAGCTTCTCCATTTTCTCCCAAAGCTTAGGTGCAGAATCTACATCATTAACATTATTTATAATATTGTCAGCAATATAAAGCCTAATAGTGCTGACACACCTGGACTCCAACTCGTCCCAATCTTCATCTGACATCTTCTTTGGCTTCGCATCCTTCCCCTTCAACGGTCTTGCAAGGCCTTGTTGAACTAGGATGTCCTTCACCCTCCTTTGCCATAGAGTGAAATTTCCTTTTCCATCAAATTGCTCCACCTTAAAATGTGAACCGCTAGAACTTGCCATGGCAAACCGCTCACGATCGAACCAGAGCTCTGATACCACTTGTTAGGAAATTAATCCTCCACCACGCAAGTGCTAACAATAAAGATGAAAAAAGGAAATAAAGAAACCAAGAACACAAAAGATTTAATAAGGTTCGGCCAATTAACTTGCCTACGTCCTCGGAGAGTTTTCTCCTTCACTATGAGAGAATACAAAATACAAGATTACACTACTCAAGTTTATACCCAACTCGAGCCCTTGTATCCAATAGGATACCCCTTGTACACCCTCTCTCAACCCGAGAAAATCACTCTACCCCAAAGAGCTATACACACTCTTTCACCTTCTCTTAACCGAGAAGATCACTCTACTCCAAGAGCTATACACACTCTTGAAGTGCTCAAGAAGATCACTCTAGCCCAAGAGCTATACACACTCTTGAAGCACCCACTCACTTGTGAGGTGTTCTCCTTGATGTTGAAATGTGGCAAAGCTCTCCACCTTATATAGTACTTAAGGCACAAGTTGTATTTGTGCTTTTCCAATGTGGGACATTTTCCTCACATTTCAACATCCTTCATTGAAGTCCATTCATGCACCTTCTTCAATTAATGCTCTTCTTCATGAAGCTTCCACATCAATCTTTTCCTACAAGGTTGAATGAACAACACCATGTATTTATTCCCAATACATAATCAAATTCAATGCATTAATAATCCACTAAGGAGGCATTAACTCAACAATAGGCTCGGTGGTCCGAGTGTCCTTGGAAGAAATAGGCCTGGAATCCCTGGCGGCAGGAGCGCGGGTGTCGTTGGGGGAAGGCCTGGGATCCCACCGGAAATCCATGGCGGCAAGAACCCTGCTGGCAATAGGCCAGGAAATGTGGGAAGGTTGGGCAGCGGTGGCGCCTCTTGAGCGATCACAGGGGGAAGGCCTGGGATCCCACCGGAAATCCATGGCGGCAAGAACCCTGCTGGCAATAGGCCAGGAAATGTGGGAAGGTTGGGCAGCGGTGGCGCCTCTTGAGCGATCACAGTTGCAGCGCATGCTGCCATGAGGAACGGTGAAAGGATTGCTTGAGCTCCTCTAGACATGTTTTTTTGCTTGATTGTTTGGTTTGGTGTGGTTGGTGAGGAAGGGATGAGAGGATTCATAGGAAAGCAATGAAAATGAGCATTGAAGGTTTTAATTTAATTTTGCTTAATGGATGTTATCAATGAAAAAATAAAGGTTTCATTGATGTTATCAAAGGAAAGCAATGAAAATGAGCATTGATGTTATCAAAGGAAAGCAATGAAAATGAGCATTGAACAACCAGTTCAATTGTCAGAAAGGAGGGTTACAAAATGGAATTAAAATTACTTAATTTTGCTGCAGTTCTCTTTCAGTCAGCAGTCTAATTCATTAAACTCTTCATGTATTATGAATAAAATCCTTCCAAAATTCACCGGTATAAATAGTTGGCAGGAGATCCGTGCCTCCTAGTCCCCAAAGATTAGTAATCCAATCCAAGGAGTAGTTCTTCGTGCCCAACTGGAAACAATTGGAGGAAAGACCAGACCTTTCTAACACGAAAACCCACACCAAATTTTGAGAGTTTGAATTACTTTCTTGAGCAAGTCTAGTAAGTATCGACTGTATATCATTGCTGTATAATCATTCCCAGTCTTGGTTGATAGGAACAATATAAAACAAATATGATATACCCACATGTGTATTACATTGAGCATAGAGTTCAAATTCAATTTAGAAATAGCGTACCAACTACTACTAAGTCATCACAACATAGCCCAGCTCCCTCTCTTTGAATGGAAACCAGTCTGATCAAGCAATAAACAATAGCAAGAAATACATTTTCTTTCTCTACTCTGGCTATTTTCTTTCTAAAGCCACCAGCCAGCATGTATAGTTACTTAGGGCAAAAGGGACCAAGAAACTAAGAAAGTGACATGATAAAACAAAGGGGCTTATATTTTCACAAACATATTTACATGGACGGCCAAATGAAATCTGAATTGTAGATCGTAAAAGCAAATAGAGCAACTTAAACCATGTAGGGTAGGGTACAAATAACATACAATCCAAGTGAAGAGAAACTACAATTATCAACTATACATGCAGCATGAGTATTTACAGTCAACTCCTTGCGTGTTGTAAACCTGAGCTGTTGGATAGAAGTCATTCTACCTCGCTAACCAGGTCGCATCTGCACAGCTCTTCATCTTGACAAAATGCATTTCATCGAAGTATCTTTTGTCCTTACACAAAACTATGAGCCTGCATACCCCAAAAACAAGCGTATACTTAGCTTTCAAAACAATAGCTTTGTTTAATGAATATTGAAATTGAAGGAACAGGTCCATCTAGAACAGAAGGATAGGCTGAAATTATTTCAGCCTAGTTACAGACTACATTCCAGGATGGCATAAGCAGTATACAACACAGAAAGGAGTATCATTTGAACCATGGCGTTACTCTTTTGTCCTAAGATAAGCCTCCATAGCATCATCTCTTTCTTTAAGAGTCAACCATTTACTAAATTATCATATTTGGCAATTTACTCCAAATCCAAAAAATGTATGACATGAATGTATCAAATATGGAATCATCTATTAATGATTTATAAGCATCCCAATAGAGAGTTTACATGAACCTCAAATGATTATTTACCAAAGGCATTAACCACAGCCATAAGCAACTGATATGAAGCGGTGTGACCAAGGTCAAAACAGACTTTACCAACATAGAGGCAGTTCATCATGCTCCCTCCACATTGAAGCATAGGTGAAACCAAATTTTCAACTTAGAAAATATAAATGCCAGTCAGGGAAAGAAAAAGATTAAAGCATTTCTCTTCAGCCTTGTTATAGGCAGAAGCACAACTTCTTAACACTACTTACATTACATACCCTAGGATAATCCTTGACTATTAGGTGAATCCTTGAATTTCACCAAACAAAAACAAAATTGAGTGGCATTGATTTTTACTAACTTAGCCAGAAAACTCCTCCTAATAATTAAAGAAATCGGCCAATTGAATTAAAATGGAACTTGCCTCAGATGCCAGCCACTTTGGGAAGTACAAGGTTCATCCTTCCTCATCCTCAGAATTGGACGCGTTAACATTACTTTGATCCTCGGTCTCCGAGGGTTGTGACTTGGACACATCATTTGAACTTCGGTCAGCTGTCTCCATCAGTTGTGGAGGAGATGCATCTACAAAGGAAAAGGAAGAGATAGCTTAAGCAACAATTGTGAAAAAGCCACATTGTAAAAAATGCTCAATACTATAATCCTTCCAAGACCCCTAAAAACTATGCATTGTAAAAAAGCCAGACTAATTCGCCCATGAACAATTCTAACACTGTTAACTATATAACGAACCAAAGATAAGGCCCAAATAATGATCGGCTCCTAAACATCTTGGACATTCCATTTTCAACTAAATTGAAAATTTCACAATCAGAACATAGCCCAAATGCAGAATTGAATCAGAAACTCCAATCAAGTCAATCAAAAATACCTACATCTCAAGAGGCATTAATTTCCCAATTGATGAAGAAAAAACAACAACCTATTTAACATCATCCAGAAACAGGATCGAACCTTGTATAAAGTAAGCAGAGGAAGGCCAGCCTCTAACGGTGGTCATAGACATAGTCTCCTCCTCAGTCAAAGGGTTAGCCAACTTATCGACCAGCTGTGCCAAACCGTGCGATCTCGACCGAGGCGGTGGGACCCAGTAAGAGGCACCGGGCAGAAACGGGAGCCAATCGGGTGCGGATCGGCGCACGATGATCCGATGAATGGCGTCCTCGAGCTTATGCAAAAGGGGATCGGAAGGCGCGTCGGCGGACGAGTCAGTTGTTGGGTCATGGTGAAAAGGGAGGTTGGATTGGGCTCGAAGGGCAATGAGGCGAGAAAAGAAGGACGGTGATGATTTGGGTGAGAGGTGGCAGGTAAGGGTGAGGGTCTGAGAGATGGACCTTGCCATTGAAAGGAGCAGAGAAAGAAATGGGGAGAGCTCGATAGAGGTGTTTGGATAAGAGGAAAACTAGAGAGAAAATTCAGGGTTTTTTCGGTGAGTGTGGTAGAAGGTGTGAGGGAATGGGGGAGGAGACGCGGCTTAAATAGTACGGTACAACCGACCGGACTGAACCGCCATGTCTTTTTTTAAATCTTTTTTAATTTTCTTTTTCAATTTTGGTAAATGGAATTTTATTTAGAGAAGTAACGGATTCAAATTAGCGACGACTAAGATGAGTTGGTCAAGTTAGAACAGCCCAGATGAATTTCAGATTCGAATCCTGTTTACACCCGGAATAAAAATATTGGGCACGTATAAATTTATTGGCCGATGAAATATTGAAGATAGGTTGACCTCCAAATCACGCCGAATATGAACGTACTAAACATAGTCGCGTCATACCGTAATGTCGATTATTTTTTTTTTAAGAGAATAGTAGAAATAAAAAAATAAACAAAAAAAAAGTATCTTAATAAATAATAACTAAAACCGAAAGTCTTCATATATTAAAGATTCAATCAAAAATTTCGAAGAAGAAAATGATTCAGTGAAAAGCGACGACGCGAATTTAAACCATGATTAACTTTTTTATTTTTTTATTTTTTTCATTTTAAGTTATGTTTGGGTAAGAATTTCAAAATTCACACAATTTTAATTAAATTATTTAAAAATGAGTTCCTTCAAAAAATAAAAGATTTTATATAATTGAATGCAAGAAGTAAAAGTGTAATGTATTTATTCTAATCAAAGGTAAAAAAATGTAAATATATGCGGTTCCATAACTAGATTACTCAATAAAAACATCCAATTTAAACTCCTACATATATCCGTACACTTTCTCATCTTCCCCTAGCAATCGCGCACGCCATTTTCATCGTCGACATGGCACGGTACCCACCGTATATTCTCATCTTCAACCTAGCACCGATTTTCCAAGACCCACACGCTACTTTTAAGTCGATTTATAATTATTCTTTTCGTATCTTAACTCGATTTATGATTATTCTTTTCATATCTTAACTCGATTTATTATTATCTTTTTCATATCTGAAAGGTCAAGAGAAGTTTCAATGACAGGACCCGTCCCAACTGGACGTCAAAAAAAACCGTACCCGGTCCTGCTCCCGTCTGACAAGTCAACTAAAGGTCTGAAACTCCCCTCGCGTGCTTGCCAGACAAGGGATGTTTGCGCGGATTTCTGCTGCTGTCACTGCCTCACGATCAGTCCCGAACGTCGTACCACGGCCTGGAGGGTCACAAAACAGAAATGGTGTGAGTGGACAAAAATGACCTCTTATAAAAACATTTATCAAAATACAATCTTACCCTCCAGTTTTCACAAACTTGCATGCATATCGTAAAACATGAGTGACCGATAAAATTAAAACATATTTTCCCATGGTCCATAACACTCATGTTCACCAAATTAGTTCATGTTATAAAACATCAAATCCCGGCTCTCAGGCCAAAACATGTGAAAACATAATCACCTGGCCACAAGGACCAAAAACCCGTACTCAATACCAGTACAACATCACAATCAATACCAATCAGCATTACTTACCAGTGCACAATAAATATATCAATCCAATCAATCCGCACTACTCACGAGTGCATAAAATCTCACCAATCACATCTGCACTACTCACAAGTGCACAATCAATCAAACTGTACTACTCACAAGTGCTGCACTACGCGTAGGCCAATATCCAGTCACTCTCTCGGGAATAAACACCTCTGGGTTCAATCTCCTCGGGCTCAGTCACCTCTGGGCGAACACATCCCCAGGATCAGACACCTCCGAGTGGTATATCCAGGCTCAGTATCATCCGAGAAGCTGACTACCATAGGATCAACTCCCGATCCTACAATCACATCCCCCAAGCTCCGGTCGTCTGGGTAATCCCCCCAAGCACCGACCGTCTGGGAATATCACAATCGCAAAGAAAACCATCCCGGGAATTACATCCCAAAACATTTCAATCAAATCTTGACTTCATACCAAGTCAAGGTCATTCTCAACTGGGTCTCAAGCCCAAAATACCTTTTACACATAAACCGTTAAAATCACATTTAAATCAATAGAATAATCCGGAAATCATGATTGACTCACCAACCAAGTCAAAACATCAGTTTAGAAATCATTTAGACTCCGGGCCTAGCCCAAAACATCATTTGCACGTACCTCGTAAAACGTGCCCGAAAGACTGATTAAAATAATCATAAAATCACAAAAATCATTAATTTCATCAAATTCACAAGTGACTCCAAAACCGAGTCAAAATCACTATTCACTTGGGTTATCATGCCCAACATATCATTATCACGCAAATCCTTGCGTTGCAACCTCCGTTGCCATTTTCACACAAATCCACAAAATTGACCCTCGACTCATTCCCGAGTCACCACATCATCTTTCAATCCATGACTCAATAATCCGAGTCCAAACATTATTTTCAATCAATTTCAATCCCGGACTCATAAACCAAGTCCAAACATTATTTTTACCAAATTTCGTAATTTCTCGAAAATCGCCCAAAATAATAATATAATAATCATAAAACCGAGAAATTGCCGGATTGAAACACAAATCATGCCCAAGCATATAAAATCATATAATAAGGCATTAGAAATCATATATGCATGCATCACGGTTAGAAAACAAAGTCCACTCACACACACCGTCCAAAACGGTCCGTTTCCGAGCTGCACGTTTTTCCGTAAAATCTGGAAATCACAACTCCTGTCCAAAATCATTATAGAGGGTTACTAACATCTCAAAATATATCATATAATTTTCCCCAATTTTTCCGGGATTTAAATACGTATTTTTAACGTAATACAAAACTTCGGATACGCGGAACATTATCGAAACAATATCCGATTTCACCGAAATCAACGTCAAAATGTTCGTTACACTGAGAGGATCAAAAGTCATGTTGACCTCACCTTGAGACTAGGCCGGACGCGCCCCCACGCGCCGCCGTGAGTGGCTGCGCGTGAAATCCACGCGCCTGCTACAGTGTCACCGTCCCAACCCGTTTGTCTGTAAAACGGGCCATTTAACCCGCGAGGCGACCCGGTTTGTTTTCTGTCAATTCGACATTGATTCCACCAATTGAACATTCAGTCAGTTTCGATTCAAGTCTAATTAGGGTTCTGTGGACTTAATTACAAGCAACATTACCTCTAACCTCACGATCACAGATGATCAATCGAAGAACATCCGTCCACTGTTCATCCTTCGAAAACCATCAAAGCTTCTTGATTTCGTTCAATTGATTCACCAGTAAGCTTCAATGGACTCAGGTAAGTATTTTCCCCAACTCAATTGCATCAATTCGTGGCTCAAACGCCACGACTCAAACTCGAACATCCGTACACTGTGCATCCATGGAGCTTCATCAATCTCCAGTGTTTCCCTTCAATTGGTGAACCCAGAAGCATCGTGGGATCTTCAGGAACACAATCCCCACATCAATTTCGTCAATCAAAGCCTCAATTCCCTCGACTCAACCTCGAGATTTCTGAAAGTTTCCTCCCTCAGTTCTACCTCAATTCGACCTCAATTCCACTTAGTTCCTTCTACAAAATGGATCGTAGTAATCCCAGAAGACAGAAACTGAACCCAATTTCGGTCAACAAGGCTCAATTCATCCAATTTGATTTTTCCTCCCAAAAACCCAATTTCGAATTCCTAGTTTTTAGCCACTCTCAACCTCCCGTGTTTACCCAGTTGAGTTAGTCTCAACAAACACTCGATTTTGCCCTCAAAACCAGTTAGGAATGGCAGCAAACACTCTCCAATTCTGCTGCTCAATGCTCACGGGTAAGAAGAACAAAGAAGGAGAAAATTAAGGAGAAAATGGAGGAAATGATGAAGGATAAATGATGATGTTGTAATGATGGTGTTGGGAGGGAAACATGGACCAGATTTCAGGGGATGGGTGACACTTGTCACTCATCCGAATGTGTACAGTCACCGGGTACTGTTCATATTAAAATATTATTTTAATCCCGGTTCGTTCGGTTAATCGAGTCCGATTCCGTGACCATAACTTCGTCGTCGAATCTCCGATTTCGGCATGCCGCCTGTCGTTGGATTCGTATCGACGAGACCTACGTAACGGTCCTTGGCCCTCGTCCATCGGACCTCCCGATCAAAAAGTCAACATTTGGCCCCTAATATGCCAAATTACCAAAATACCCCTCAACTTTTGAACATCATAACTTTCACCTCGAATGTCGGAATCGAACGTGCCACCTGTCTATGAACTCGTAACGTCCCGAACTACGTCACAGTCATCGGCCAAAGTCCATTTGACCGCCCGAACTAAAAGTCAACATTTTGCCCACGCTAGGGGCAAAACGGTCATTTTGCACGTTTCGTCCGATTTCACTCAACTAATCCCCGATTAGTCATTCTAAATCATGATTAATTAATATTCAATCCCGATATTCGGGACGGGTCATTACAACCTTCCCTCCTTAAAGAATTTCGTCCCCGAAATTCCAACTACTTGTATTCCACATCCACCTCGTGGAAAACAAATGGGCCTCTCAACACGTGTACACCTGTACACCCACTAGCCAATGCAGAACTCGTCTGCACTCAGACGTCACATCACAGATGCACGTCGTACTGACTACACTCGACCACCCCGAGTGAAAATGAATCACCAGAAATTGGCAATGTCGTCACTAAGCTGACTCCTTCAGCCTGACGGCCCCACGTAGTCACTAATGTGCCCTGACATCCGCTCTCATAGAGAGTCACCAAAACTCACTTGTCAGTCCATGCTAATACCACAAGCCAAACTGTCACCACCAAGCTTTACCACCCTAGTAAAGCGCCAATCAGTAACAAATCAGTGACAACACATCAAACCACCACGTCCGTCAATGTAGCACAAGATCAACAACACGATCTCCCTTCGCAGGGCAAACTCAATCCTGCGACAAATATCAACAGCAGTATCCACAACTGTCACCCCCTCAGCGATCCCAGATGCTGGTAAGGTCACGACAAGGTAACATTTCGCCGCAAAGCAACTTGCGGTCACACTAACCACCAACTCACTCATCCTGAGTATATGCATACCGTCATCACACTCAAACAGACGGTGTAACTGGAACACATTGAACACCAGCATAGCAGTGATCACACAACTCAACACTAGAGTTATACTAGCCAACCATGGCTCAGAGCACCTGCTCAAACAATCACTGCAATCATCAGAATCAATCTGCCTAGTGCATCGTGTTCAATGTCCAGTTCACGTTCACAACCCATCCAATGGTATCAGGATTAAGCCGACTACTAACACGTTCACCAACGTACTATAATCCGTATATCGTCACCCGACACCACAAGTCTGCAAAGTATCGTACCCCAAACCATAAACAAGGTACATACATCTATCTAGTGACAAGACTACAACCACCTAGGTCATAGCCAAACATGTTCAAATAATGGAGTCCATTTGCCCAAACCAGCAAGAGACAAATCGAAACTCCACCCATCAACTAGTTCCAATTCCAAATTCGAATCCGCAATTTCGTAAGAAATCCCGAATCCGAACCCATACATCACATTTTTAATTCATGTCCAAATCCGAATCCGAAATCATTATTCCGTAAGCTAGCATTTGGAATAATCATTCCGCACCCAAATCCAGTATTCCACTTTCAAGTTCTAAAATCGAATCCTGAATCGTCACCCAGAAATTCGATTCCAAAACCCGAAATCTCGTTCACATCCACTCGGACACACCAAAACCGAACCTATCGGTTACCCATTTATTATACTCGGTTGACTTCATAAGGAAGCCAATCCAACAACTACACGGTTAAGGTTGACAAAATTCGATCACTTCAGAAACCTACTCACTCGTGTAATATACCACAAAGGGCCCCACTTCGAAAAGAAGTTCAGTCCCGTCATTTACGATTCACATACCGGAGTAAGAGTGACAAACTCTCTACCCAACTGGATCATCAGGATCACGGTCCAGATCCATCACTACGTCAGCTGGCCATGAACATCACGATCCTAGACCGTCACAATGCCCAATGTCCATGACATCACAAACCCGATCCACCTAGGGAAAACCAAGGATGATCCCAAAACAATAACACCAATAGTCATCCCCGGGTCAAGTTTATTCTGGGCCCAACACGCCCATCTACAAACCAAACTGTGAACAAAAACAACCATCCGGACCCACACTAGTCCGACACACCCAAAACACATGATACAATATTACAACACAAATGGACAATACAAACCATTTACAAGGTATCACGAAAACATGTATCAATACGATTATTCCGACCTACGGTCAAGTCGATCGGGGCAGTTCCTTCGTAAATGTCCAAGTTTCCTACAAAAGTGACAAGTGGCAGTGCTGAGGCGACTTGCCCCACCACGCCGCTTACTTATCGACTGGGTTGAAGTTCCACCCGTATGAATGCCCACCGAGGATTGCGACACAAGATTATGAAGGCTAACTCGCTTCGTTGTTTCCTGACTCATCTGTTCAGTATCCTGACGCTCTCGGCGTCGTCCAGAGCCCAAAGATTGTTCTGGCACAGGTAAAATAGTAGCCTCCACTCGGATAGCAGCATCCGATAATTCCCTCAGGGTAGAATACGAGCCAACAGTTACAGCACCTCGTAACTCATTCCTCAATCCCTGCTCAAACCTTCGACACTTATCCTCCTCAGTAGCCACATACAGAGGAGCGAAACTTGATAAGTGCAAAAATTGCTGTTCATAATCGACCACTGACCGATTCCCTTGCTGCAATTGGAGAAACTCAACCTCCTTAGCGTTCCGAAATGAGCGAGGATAAAACTGATCCAAAAATCGCTCTCGGAATGCATCCCATGCCAAGGTGCGGGCATCCCAGCCAGTCAACTGTAAACTATGCCACCACCTATAAGCATAGCCATCCAAGAGAAAAGTGGCTAAGGGTACCATGTCCTCCAGGGGACATATCATAACCTCAAAAATCCTCTCCAATCGTGTAAGCCAATCTTCGGCACCATCCGGTCCCGAATCACCACGAAACACAGTGGCTCCCAACCGTCGAGCTCGCTCAATATCTGGGCCTTTACTAACACTACTCTCGCCCCTCCCATCTTCAGACCGTGTACGGGACGCACGACTCGGAGGCATGACGTATCAACAGAAATCAAGAACCAAATGCTCTGATACCAATTTGACAGGACCCGTCCCAACTGGACGTCAAAAAAAACCGTACCCGGTCCTGCTCCCGTCTGACAAGTCAACTAAAGGTCTGAAACTCCCCTCGCGTGCTTGCCAGACAAGGGATGTTTGCGCGGATTTCTGCTGCTGTCACTGCCTCACGATCAGTCCCGAACGTCGTACCACGGCCTGGAGGGTCACAAAACAGAAATGGTGTGAGTGGACAAAAATGACCTCTTATAAAAACATTTATCAAAATACAATCTTACCCTCCAGTTTTCACAAACTTGCATGCATATCGTAAAACATGAGTGACCGATAAAATTAAAACATATTTTCCCATGGTCCATAACACTCATGTTCACCAAATTAGTTCATGTTATAAAACATCAAATCCCGGCTCTCAGGCCAAAACATGTGAAAACATAATCACCTGGCCACAAGGACCAAAAACCCGTACTCAATACCAGTACAACATCACAATCAATACCAATCAGCATTACTTACCAGTGCACAATAAATATATCAATCCAATCAATCCGCACTACTCACGAGTGCATAAAATCTCACCAATCACATCTGCACTACTCACAAGTGCACAATCAATCAAACTGTACTACTCACAAGTGCTGCACTACGCGTAGGCCAATATCCAGTCACTCTCTCGGGAATAAACACCTCTGGGTTCAACCTCCTCGGGCTCAGTCACCTCTGGGCGAACACATCCCCAGGATCAGACACCTCCGAGTGGTACATCCAGGCTCAGTATCATCCGAGAAGCTGACTACCATAGGATCAACTCCCGATCCTACAATCACATCCCCCAAGCTCCGGTCGTCTGGGTAATCCCCCCAAGCACCGACCGTCTGGGAATATCACAATCGCAAAGAAAACCATCCCGGGAATTACATCCCAAAACATTTCAATCAAATCTTGACTTCATACCAAGTCAAGGTCATTCTCAACTGGGTCTCAAGCCCAAAATACCTTTTACACATAAACCGTTAAAATCACATTTAAATCAATAGAATAATCCGGAAATCATGATTGACTCACCAACCAAGTCAAAACATCAGTTTAGAAATCATTTAGACTCCGGGCCTAGCCCAAAACATCATTTGCACGTACCTCGTAAAACGTGCCCGAAAGACTGATTAAAATAATCATAAAATCACAAAAATCATTAATTTCATCAAATTCACAAGTGACTCCAAAACCGAGTCAAAATCACTATTCACTTGGGTTATCATGCCCAACATATCATTATCACGCAAATCCTTGCGTTGCAACCTCCGTTGCCATTTTCACACAAATCCACAAAATTGACCCTCGACTCATTCCCGAGTCACCACATCATCTTTCAATCCATGACTCAATAATCCGAGTCCAAACATTATTTTCAATCAATTTCAATCCCGGACTCATAAACCAAGTCCAAACATTATTTTTACCAAATTTCGTAATTTCTCGAAAATCGCCCAAAATAATAATATAATAATCATAAAACCGAGAAATTACCAGATTGAAACACAAATCATGCCCAAGCATATAAAATCATATAATAAGGCATTAGAAATCATATATGCATGCATCACGGTTAGAAAACAAAGTCCACTCACACACACCGTCCAAAACGGTCCGTTTCCGAGCTGCACGTTTTTCCGTAAAATCTGGAAATCACAACTCCTGTCCAAAATCATTATAGAGGGTTACTAACATCTCAAAATATATCATATAATTTTCCCCAATTTTTCCGGGATTTAAATACGTATTTTTAACGTAATACAAAACTTCGGATACGCGGAACATTATCGAAACAATATCCGATTTCACCGAAATTAACGTCAAAATGTTCGTTACACTGAGAGGATCAAAAGTCATGTTGACCTCACCTTGAGACTAGGCCGGACGCGCCCCCACGCGCCGCCGTGAGTGGCTGCGCGTGAAATCCACGCGCCTGCTACAGTGTCACCGTCCCAACCCGTTTGTCTGTAAAACGGGCCATTTAACCCGCGAGGCGACCCGGTTTGTTTTCTGTCAATTCGACATTGATTCCACCAATTGAACATTCAGTCAGTTTCGATTCAAGTCTAATTAGGGTTCTGTGGACTTAATTACAAGCAACATTACCTCTAACCTCACGATCACAGATGATCAATCGAAGAACATCCGTCCACTGTTCATCCTTCGAAAACCATCAAAGCTTCTTGATTTCGTTCAATTGATTCACCAGTAAGCTTCAATGGACTCAGGTAAGTATTTTCCCCAACTCAATTGCATCAATTCGTGGCTCAAACGCCACGACTCAAACTCGAACATCCGTACACTGTGCATCCATGGAGCTTCATCAATCTCCAGTGTTTCCCTTCAATTGGTGAACCCAGAAGCATCGTGGGATCTTCAGGAACACAATCCCCACATCAATTTCGTCAATCAAAGCCTCAATTCCCTCGACTCAACCTCGAGATTTCTGAAAGTTTCCTCCCTCAGTTCTACCTCAATTCGACCTCAATTCCACTTAGTTCCTTCTACAAAATGGATCGTAGTAATCCCAGAAGACAGAAACTGAACCCAATTTCGGTCAACAAGGCTCAATTCATCCAATTTGATTTTTCCTCCCAAAAACCCAATTTCGAATTCCTAGTTTTTAGCCACTCTCAACCTCCCGTGTTTACCCAGTTGAGTTAGTCTCAACAAACACTCGATTTTGCCCTCAAAACCAATTAGGAATGGCAGCAAACACTCTCCAATTCTGCTGCTCAATGCTCACGGGTAAGAAGAACAAAGAAGGAGAAAATTAAGGAGAAAATGGAGGAAATGATGAAGGATAAATGATGATGTTGTAATGATGGTGTTGGGAGGGAAACATGGACCAGATTTCAGGGGATGGGTGACACTTGTCACTCATCCGAATGTGTACAGTCACCGGGTACTGTTCATATTAAAATATTATTTTAATCCCGGTTCGTTCGGTTAATCGAGTCCGATTCCGTGACCATAACTTCGTCGTCGAATCTCCGATTTCGGCATGCCGCCTGTCGTTGGATTCGTATCGACGAGACCTACGTAACGGTCCTTGGCCCTCGTCCATCGGACCTCCCGATCAAAAAGTCAACATTTGGCCCCTAATATGCCAAATTACCAAAATACCCCTCAACTTTCGAACATCATAACTTTCACCTCGAATGTCGGAATCGAACGTGCCACCTGTCTATGAACTCGTAACGTCCCGAACTACGTCACAGTCATCGGCCAAAGTCCATTTGACCGCCCGAACTAAAAGTCAACATTTTGCCCACGCTAGGGGCAAAACGGTCATTTTGCACGTTTCGTCCGATTTCACTCAACTAATCCCCGATTAGTCATTCTAAATCATGATTAATTAATATTCAATCCCGATATTCGGGACGGGTCATTACATTCAAAACATTTGGGAATATTTTCATCTGAGGAATGCATATCCTACAATTCAACGGTGGAGCCACTTGAAGACTAGAGGGGCTCAGGCCTCCAGAGGATTGGATTTTTTTTATATAATTACATATATGTATATGCAATTATACTAATATCATTATAATTTTTTTTCTTATGTTTTCTATTTTTTCTATGAATATACTAAATATTATTTAATTATTACGGATTAGTTATTGAATTTTTAGTAAATTAGTAAATATTTTGAAGATAATGCAATTATTTATTGGGAAATAAATAAACACAATCTCTAACTATTGATATTATATATAGGTGTTTATTTTTTCACGATTATAATTATATAAACAAAATTTCCTTTAAAATACTCCCCAAGTGTGAAAAATCAATCAAGTGAATTTGGTTTAAAATGTATCCAAAGAGGACTGATATTTGACATACAAATTTCATGGAAATGTTGTTAATTATATTAATCACAGAATTTTCATTGCTGGGGGAAACTAAAGAATAGTATACATATTATGATTTAATTCTCATAAATAAATAATGTGGCAACAAATTTTGATAAACTACATATTGGAGTTTTAGATAGATATATATATAGAGCAGTAAGTGCTGTAGCGAAACTGATGGCAAAAGAAAGGAATTGGCCATATTAAAATTACTTCTCGTGAGGTCTTGGGGTGAATCATAAAAATTTGGATAAAGTCGGATCTAAATATTGGTTAGGTAAACGTCTCGAGGAGTAGTAGACCATCCCCATGGGGTGGTGAAGGGAGGGCCCCAATTGGTAGAAAAAAACCTGCAACCTCTTGGAGTTATCCTGCACTTGAAAAAAGAAGTAGACAAATGAATAAATATAGTGATAATTTGATTCTTCGTCGCCGTAATAAATAGGCGAGAACGTCTTTACAAAATAAATAAAAACAAAAATAAGAGTAATTAATTGTGACATGTTCACTAAAAAAAATTCTTTTATAACGAATTATTTATTAAAAAAAATAAATACACTTAACACAAAAGCAGAAAAATAAATAATAGTTTATACTCCTTATTAATTATGAAGATCAAATTAAACCTCACAAACTAAAAATTGGCACAAAAATAAATAATTACATCACCAGTACAATATTACTATTAGTCTACTACAATATAAAACACTCTGAACACAAAAAGATGAGAAAGGTTGAACCTCAAAATTTGTGTAATATTTAGTTAGTAACCTAAAGCTCAGATTGAGGTTCTGTAGTTTCCCTATTTCCTCTGTCAGTGAAACTCCTCTTCACTTTCTCCTCTGCCTTCTGCACCGTCTCTCCAACTAATCCGGCAGCCGATTTAGCCGAGCCCTCCACCGTCAATTTGCTCTCCGTAAAACTCTTCCCAACCCCCTCTTTCACCCTCTCCCCAGCACCTGCTTCGCCTTCAACATCGTCGCTCCTTACCCTGAAACTACCGCAACATTATTAATCCCACATAATTAACTAAAGATGGACTAATTTTTTGTTAAATGAGTTTTCTATATTATTTAATTAAAATTTCATGGTATGTTTAATATATATTTCATTCTCAACTACGTACGTACACCGTGTATAAACAAAAGTTATTTGAACTTAATTCCACCGGAAAGAAAAATCACAATATGCAACACAAATAATTGAAATATTCTTACTGAAAAATAAGAACAAATATGTGTGGTACGTGGGAGGGTGAAGATTACTAGTGGAGTGACTGTAGCATACCCATTTGCGTAGGTAGAAATTCAGGTCGATTGGCGTATTTTAAATTTCTAGTCGATTGGCGTATTTTATAAATAATGCAAAAGATGCCTTTCAGTCTAAATAGTTTTAAATTTCTAGTCGATTGGCTTATTTTATAAATAATGCAAAAGATACCTTTCAGACAATGGCAGGTTTGAAAATTTGAAAATTTCATGAGCATTTAATAAGTACGTACTTATGTTATCTTCATCCATTTTAGTACATAAAAATCTGTAGAATAATTATTGAACTTCAAAGTCTAGTAAGTAATAATTAAATAATATTTGATATAATTGTGACAAAAATTTAAAAAGAAAATCATAATAATATTAATATATTTGTATATACATATTTATGTAAAAAAAAAATTCCACTGGGGCCTAAGCCCCCCTCTTGTCTTCAAGGAATGAATAGACTTACTCTATATCTGGAGGGAAGAAGTAAGCCTCAACCTGGTTAAAAAGGGTTTTGACCTTGTCCAAGTAACTTGGTATCATGAAAGGTGAAGATGTGTACACAGAGAAAGCATTTTTAGTCATCTCCCACAAAGACGGCTTTTCTACTGTTGCAGCAGTATCGCATCTTCCTCCGCCATCTTATACTGCTCTCTGCCGCTGCCGCCGCCGCCGCCGCCGAACACGGTTGGCCCGAAAGCTGTGATGAACAAGAAGCAGAGAATGACCCAGACAAAAGAAGTTCTAAGTTTGAAATCCATTGCATATATAGAAAGGGAATGACATCAAATTTGATGTGCGGTGGTTTTAAGCTTTAGTAACTTGCTGTTTTGTCACAGTTTGTCGACACGTGTCTGATTTGAGCAGCGGCAGATGGGCTGACGTGGCGCTTGCATGTACCTTGTTGTCTGGTTGATCTACACGTGTGAGAAATTGTGAGTCGGTTTGACTTATGACTTATCGACACCTGAAAATTATTGTTTCTATAATTAATTCTGCGTATAAAAAATAGGCCTCTCCCTTTCTCTCTCCAGACAACTTTTGCTCACCTTTCTCTCTAAAAATCTATCCGAATCTAGAGTAGAGGTTTCTTCTTTGATCTAAGTTACTTGCCGGTAGATCTAAGTTAAATTTCTGTCTCTGTAATTCTTTGCTTTCTTCGTCGCCTCTGCCTTCCCTGTCCCATGCCTCTTCCTCTCCACCAGTTTTGCTCTTTCCTTGCCGTCGGCTTTGGTGGCGCGCGCGCTTGGTCTTCGGTCTCCTGCCGTGATTGTTGTCTCTGCTCGCCCAGCGAGCGTTTGATGTTAGGCTTAGTGGCGTCCCCACTTTTATGGTCGCGTGGTAGGCTACTCTGTTGTGCGAGTCACCGATAGCGGTTAGGTGTGGTGGTGGTCTTTGGCTTGCGTAATTTTTATTTTTTTTTAAACTTTGTTTTAGCTTGTAGTTAGGGTTTTTCCCCTAAAAATTCACTCTGCTATAAGTTTGCTTGATAACGCCCTTGTAGTGGTATTATGTTGAGGAATTTTAGTTTTTTTATGTGGAAAAGAGATTGGTGTGGGTAAGGCGCGAGTCCCTTTAGGATGGTTGATATCGGCCTAGCTGTATAAAATTCAACCTAATGAATATTATCAAATAATTTTAGAATAAAAATTAACTATTAATTATTTAGATAAATATATTGAGTTAAAAAATTATAAATGTTAATAATGTAAATTTTTTTATATAATATTTTATATTTTTTAATTTATTATTTTTAATTAATATTTATATTATTAATTAAGTATTTAATAAATAAAATAATTTATATAACTAAATATATATATAAATTTATATAATTAAATAATATAGACGTAAATTTATTTATATGTTTAATCATTAGGTGGGGTGGAAGTGATTTAGGAAATGATTTTTAGTATGTTTAGTGAACCCAACGAGAAAGGCCCTGATCCTACCAACCAAGTGAAAAGAAAAAAGAATATATCGAAAGGAGAAGAGAACTTTGTATTTTGGGAATTCTCTAGAGTCATGTTTAACCCTGAATGCTATTAATAAATTCTGAAGTTGCTCCTTCTTGAGCTGACCTTAGTAAACTCCTTCTCGTTATACCAAGCAATAAAGTTGTTGTACAGAATTAGAGGAATGGGGCTCGACCAAGAAAGAGGAAGCAAACACACTTATCTACTCTACTAAAGAAAAGAAAAGAGTGATGTCCGAAAAATAATAAGAAAGGGGCGTAGCAGCCAGAAAGAAATCCCCTCTTCCCCTTAAGGCACCTAAGTCCCACAACTGATTCAATATCAATAGCACAGCAGGTTTTTCGACTAGATATCCCCCTAAAAATTGTACGTGCGAGTCTCCCTGCATGCATGCGGCTCACGTCATTTGAGGTGGCCCAGCATTCATTTCGCAAATTCTGTAGTTTTTCATTTTCGAGCGCTTAGGCGGACGTTATTTTAATCCTGTATTTTTCACTTGCTTAAGCGGACGCTATTTTGAACGTGTAGAAAGTTTGGGTGGAAATTACTCTTTCATTTATTAGTATTTTGATATATCAAACCAAAATTTCTGGTCATTTTTTAATGCTAGATATGGGTTCTTTTTTGGGCATGTTGATTGTCTAGAAGCTCTCTTGAATCGAGTCCATCCAAACTAAAATTGTAATTATTTACAGTTGTAAGTTACAATAATAAACAAAGTGAACTAATTAATTCAAGCCTAATATATGATTGATCCAAGCTTAGAAGATGTATAAGAAGCAATTTTAAGAACTTACTTAAAAGAATATTCTATTTAGATACGAGACAAGATAGCTTATATACTAAGCTTGAATTAATCAACATTAATAAATAATAATTTAACAACTACGAACAAGTAGTTTAATAAAAATTTGGGTATCGAATTTAGATTTTTTATATTCGAGACACAAAATTACATTTGAACTATGGTATACTTAAATCTAATATTATATATAAGAGTAATGCTATTTGAAAATTAGGGATGAACATAATTATCTATGAGCATGGGTACCCATAGGTATTGTTGAAATGAGTAGAAATTAGATGGGCAAAAATTTATCCATCATCTAATGGGTAGGATGAGGATTTACCCATAGATATTGAGGGTATTTAATACCCATTAAATTTAAAGTATATTTTTTTATCCATTTTTTAAATTATCTATGAATTTTTAACCCTCTTTCTTCCCTTTACTATTTTTTTTTTCTTTCTATTCTTACTATTATTATTATTATTATTATTATTATTATTTAAAATTTCTTTATTTCAATTAAATATCAATTATTTCATCTTTTTATCAAAAAAATTAAACACAAAAATGTTACGAATTTATATTAACATCAAAATTTTGTTAAGAACTTAAATTATTCATTTTAAATGATTTAATAAAAATCAACGTAAACTATATAAATTTTTTAAGATTTCACAACCATAAAATAATTTAAAGGGAGTTTTATAAATTCTTAAACATTGTTTATAATGAAATTTCTAACGAGTTTTGTTTTCAAGTTTTGAATTTCATTCGACATTTTCTACTCATTCTTCATTTAATTGGAAAGTTTTTGGAGTCAAATTCTCAAATAACTCATTCATTAGCCTTAATTAACTCAAAAAAATTTTATAATTAAGGATAGAAGGGTAAATTGGTCATTTACTAATTCTCACTTTAAATTTCAAGACGAGTTGTAACAGAAACTCCAATAGAAATTGAGAGGATTTGAAAAAAATGAAACTCAAAAAAAAAAAAAAAGGAAACAAAATTGAAAGGAAAAAATATTAGAAGTTAAAAAAAAAAAGTTGGAGACAAATGAAAATACAAAATAAAAAGTAAAAGAAAAATATATTGAACGGGACAAAAAATTAGAAATTAAAATAAAATAAAATACAAGGAAAAAAATTAAAAGAAGAAAATAAATGTAAAATTTCATGGGTACCCATTACCCAATGGGTAGGATTTGGAAAAACCCTCAAAAATTGAAGATGGGTCTCAATGGGTATAAAACCTATTTGTACCCATGTAGGGTAAGGATTTACCCACACCCTCAAAAAAACTCATTTGGCCATCCATTTTAGAAACATATTAAATTGACCGTAATTAATTATGTTATTTTAATAAATTAAATAACTTGATGTTTATTTTTGTGGTAAATAAAATGTCACATTAAATGCATCACTAAATGTAATCAATTTAATATGGGTGAATACGAATCCATTAAAATTGATATGTTTCAAACTGTTATTTATTTAACGGTTTAGGTTTAACCAAATAAAAGTCAAATAGTTTAAAAATTTAAATTGCTTTGTTAGTAATAATTTGGATTTGAATTTTCATTTTGAAAATCTGTTAAATTCAAATCTGATCGCTAAGAAATATATTAATTTTTGTTAATTTTTAAATATATTAATGTAAAGTAAAAATAATAAAAATAAAAGGATACATGCAATGTTCAAAACGACAGCAGCCTAGTCTGCCTAGGTCGCAGTTAGGCGCTCGAAGGTGAAGAACTGCCCCGGATATTGGTTAGGCGTCTAGATGGAGTTGCTTATAAATCCTTTAGTTTGTAAATCCAATTTAGAGTCCTTATATATATAAGTTATTTATTTATTAAATATTTAATTATTAATATAATTATTAATTAAAACAAAGATAATAAAATAAAGAACGTATAATGTTATATAATAAAATTAATAAGAAAAATACATTTTCAATATATTTGTGATTACCCACTAAATTTATTTATCTATAGAATTAATTTTTATTTTAGATTCATTTGATAGTATTCATTTTATTATTAAACTGTTGAATTTTATCTTAAAACACCCGCCTAGATCTTAAGCCCTTATTGACTACCCTATGAACCCCTAACACCGTTTTAAACATTGAATACATGTATATCCAAATAAAAGTATAATAAAAGATTATTAAGTGGTAATATTTATTTGATAAATTTTAATATAGTGGTAATATTGCAATCCAATCCTCCGTCAGATAAATATACAAAATTTTGAGTATTGATTATTCTGCTGTTTTTTGTATATTTATTGTTTTTTTTAAATATATGTATTGTTTTTCTATGCCTAAACGTTTTCAAACTGTTCCGATCTAAATTAAACTGTTAATAACAGTTTTGATCGAAACAGTTTCATTTCTAATTTTAGAAAATCCAAATCGTATCAAACCGTTAAGATTTTAACAATTTGAATTTGATCTTGGCAATATCCATATTAAATCGTATCATATTCACTCTTACAATTTAGTAGGTCAAAATATCATTTCTCCATATATAATACAATTTAAAAGTTCAAGATATGAAAATTAGACAATTGAAATACTTAAGCGAAGAGTTAAATGTATTACACTTTTGGTATTTGGAAAAAAGAAATTGAGAAGCGTTTGCATTTGCAATTTGCAAATGAGCCCTTAGTTTCGAACTTCATCTGAATCGTCTTGAAACAAAGACCACCGGGCCTTCTATACACCAGACAACAATAAGTAACTTGGGCGCTGTGCTTCTTTCACCAGAAGGAAAATTCCTAGGCAATCATGGCGTCAGTCATGGCCTCTCACGCTATCCTCTTCCAAGCGCCAAACCCCATCAAACCCGCACCCAAGCTCAAACCTTTCTCCACTCCCACCCTCAAATTCAACCCTAATTCAGTGCCCGACCTCTCACTCAGACCCCTCAGACCCCTCCGACCCCTCTGTGCCTCTCTCACCGCAAAACCCCAAACCCTAATCACCCACAACCCATCTGCGTCTCCACCACCGCTATCCAACCTCCCAACTCGCACCCTCACCACCCTCTTCGCCCTTACCCTTGCCGTCGTTCGCAACCTCTCAATTTCACTCTTCAAATTTGGATCCAAATTCGGACCTGCCCTAGGATCCGCAGCCGGTCCCCTCTTCTTCGCGGCGCTCGGAGACCGCCCAAGTGGATATTTGAACACTCCATTGACCGTGGTAGCCGCGGGACTCTCCAAATGGCTCGATATCTACAGTGGGGTTTTGATGGTTAGGGTTTTGCTCAGCTGGTTCCCCAACATTCCTTGGGACCGTCAACCCCTCTCGGCCATTCGGGACCTCTGTGATCCTTATTTGAACCTCTTCCGCAACATAATCCCGCCGATTTTCGACACCTTGGATGTTAGTCCTCTTTTGGCTTTCGCGGTTCTGGGCACGCTCGGCTCAATTCTCAATAACAGTAGGGGAATGGCTTGATTAAGCGAGAAATGAGTGGTTTTGATCCATTGGGTAAGGAAAAGTATTTTTTGTTTAGCTCAAGTTTAGATTTTTATGGATTATAATGTATTGGCTTATGTGATAAGTTTGAATTCTGGATGAAATATATAAATTTTGACACATGTTACGCACGAGATTTTCAATTTCATATCTGCCATTGCAGTTTATTATTTGTTGTGGATGTTAATGAGCATTGCTTGGTTAGTCAGAATTTTACATGTAGGTGATATGTGAAGACAGTGAAGTTGTTATGAAACTTCGTAGTTATTGTTTTAAGATTCTAGAGTAATGATAAATTTGATAAAAAAATAAATTTGTTGAAGCATTTGTTTTACACATCTTGTTAATAATCTGTGATTTAGTATAATGCCTTATTGAAAGTAGCGATGAAGTTGTTGCGACCAAATATTCTTAGGGTTACCATGTTGCAGATGCTATATCATTGCCATACTATTTTGTTGTAGTGTTATTTCACATTGGTTTTGTACAATTTTGAAAGAGCTTATGTTATAGCTGATTCGTTATCTACCGAGTTCAGGAGTCCTTTGTTATCAAATCTGTAGTAACTATGTTATCTTGAAATTCATTTGAACAGTGAGGATATGCATCTTCTTATATCTTTATCCCTTTCTTATATCTTGAAATGCGTAAACCTTCATTTTTTTTCTTATCTTTCTGTCAATAGTGTTGGGCGTTCTGCATCGATAATCAGATATTGTAGTTTGTGTTTGAGTGCATACACATGATATGGATCATGCAACAGCCTTCCTATTGAGAATGTGCCTCAAAGTTTGGATCATTGTTCGAAATTGTGTTTCTTGATCGCCAATGACAAATAGAGTGAATGAACAAGCCCCAAATAAGTAGATTAGGTAATGGAGCTTTGATGCTGTATGCTGTGTAATCAGCAGCATCTACCATTTTGACTGTTTGATGAGTTCTTTAGTTGAATGTGCCTACATTACATGAAGCTTTTTACATTCATGATAGTTTTCTTGGTAGACATTTACCCTTTGTTTTTTCTATAAATTGGGATATATGTTGCTTCTGTTAGAAGGAAACCTTTGTTGTGAGCCAAATGATTAAAAAACAAACTTTAATAGAAAGATATAGAAACCAATCAAAGAGAGTGAGACCAAGTTGAACACTTAGAAATCAGCTGCAAATATGAAAGCAACATCAAAGGCAGGCTCGGACCAGTATTCACAGTGGCAGAAACCCAAATCTTCAAAAGTTTTTTTTTAAAATTTTTTTTTATACAAAGATATTGAAGAAAAGGGTTATAGAGGGGATGACTTTGCCTACCCGGAAGAAGAATAGTCCTGCTTTCTAGCCGGCTGACCCCATTAATTTCGATTTCACTTTTCGTTTGTTTTTTTGAAGTACCGAAGAGGCTAAGACCTCTCATTGCACTAACATGCGTAAAGATACTACTAGATCAAAAGTCATATTAGCAGGTGTAACTTTGTAAGAATTTTACTAGATCAAAAGTCGAGAAGTAAAAGGTTAAAAAATTGACAAGGAAAGGAATTATAATATTCATATTAATATTGACCTCGTTTTTTGGGAAATTTAACTTAAAGACCTTTCGTATGTCACATTTAGTTTTTTCTTGCGAAGTGTGCTATACGATCTGATAGCATGACACTATGTCATTAAAGTTTCAGGGGTTTTTACTCTAAATGCATTAGAAATGTAAAGAAATGTAACGTCGAATTTCAAAATGCATTAGAAAACGTAATTTGTTTTATTATGCACTAAAAATGGATTTAGTGTTACACTCTTTAACTAACGTTATTACTGATGCCGTTTAAAATGCTTATGTGACTATTAACTAACAAAGGTACGCATTAACTAATTTTAAAATGCACTAGGAATCGCGATTCGCTCTAATTATATCTATACTAAAAGAGAATTGGTTACAATTCTGCCCTTTTTTTTCTTTTTTTAATTTTTTTCCTTTCCATTTATATATATTTTTTTATTTTCCTTTATACATATCAAAAAAAAATTTCTGCCCTTTTTTTTTCTTTACCTTTTCCTTTATATATATATATTTTTTTTCTTTTCCTTTATACATATCTAATTTTTTTTTCCTTTTCCTTTTCTTTTTTTTTCTTTTATTATTTTTTTTTCTTTTCCTTTATGCATATCAAAAAATTATAAAAAATATATTAAAAACAATGTTCTCCTATAATATTTTATCGGCTTTGTCTTTTTTTTTCCTTTTCTTTATATATATTAAAAAATCACAATTCATTTATAAAAAATCATTAATACTCAATTTAACAATTCCAAGTCAATTGCGGTATATACTGGATTTTATGTTACATCGTTAAACTGACGCCATTACTAATTCCATTTAGAATGCTTATGCGAGGGCATCTTGGAGTTCTTCGAAATACCGGAAGCTCTCCTGAGGACTTGCCCGTCAACGTGATGCGCAATGCATCATCTTCTTCCTCTTCCTCATCCATCGTCAGAAAACCTCAATCCTAATCTCCTTCCTTATCTTCTGCAGCATTATACGTCAGCCTCAGGCTTTCCTTCAACAAGACAGCAACCCATTAGCCCCAGACCAATATTATTCAATGTCACCATTCACCACTATCAATTTGACTTCAGCAAGACAGCAACCCATTAGCTTCAACTTCAGCAAGACATCAACAATTAACCCCAATTTCAGAAACCCAACTCAACAGAGGGAGAGAGAGAGAGAGAGAGAGTCCCACCTCCCTCCACTCTAGAACTCAACATCGCTCCGATTTCAGTCTGAGAAGTGAGACAGGGAGATATATATACAGAGAGAGACATGCTGAGAGAGAGGATTAGAGAGACGGGCCCTGAGGCCTCAACGGTGCGAGTGGGCGGCTGTGCGACAGTGCGAGTGCGCGGGTGTGCAACAGCGAGACGATGTTGACAAGATTGCGAGTGCAACGGTGGTGAGTCGAGTTTCAAAGTTCGGGTTCTGCGAATTGACGACGACGATGGTGAGTTGAGTCTCAGTGAGTCTTGAATTCAAGGTTTTGGTTTTGCAAATCGGCAGTGAGTCGAATCTTAAAGTTTGATTTCAAATGTGAATTCTAATTTGGTCTCAGGGAGTTAGCCCAGAGATGAAAGCTTGACCTTCTAGGATGAGTCGAAGACTAAAAAAGGAGGACTCTTGTTGATGAAATCTGGGTCTTGTTTCAGCGGAGAAACGCTCAAGACGAGTGTGTATCTTGTCTCAGAATTGCAAACGGAGAATTAGGATGTTGTGGGAGAGTATGAGTTTCTTGGATCTCTTTGATTCTTCGTTTGAAGCCGATGCATGTATCAGAATCCATGTCGTCTGCCATGGATTTGGAGGAAGATACGGACAGAGAAAGGTTTAGGGAGGGGAAGAGAGAATTGTAAGTTGCAAAGGTCGCTTGATAATGGACTCGCTTTGTGCCGAATTTTCTTTTAATGGAGCGGCGGCGGCGGGGAAGGGGTGGTGGAGTGGAGATCTAGTCGGACTTGGGCACTCACACTTATGAGCTTATTGTATAGAGGAGGAGGAGGGGCTGAGGTTGAGATATGATGTTGCAAAAGATGAGGAAAGGGATCGGGATTGGGGTTTTCTGGCGATGGATGAGAAAGAGGATGATGCACTGTGAATCACTTCGATTGAAAATTGTTCAAAATACCCCTTAACTATTGTCACCAAGTGTTAGATAAGCATTTTAAATAGTATCATTATCGGGGGCAATTAAATACTAATGCATAAATGGAACGGACGGTAACTTTAATACATTTTGAGATTCGGTGGTGGGTTTCAGTGACCCGCCATTGAATAGTGGTTGAGTTTCAGTGAACCGCAATTGAATAGTGTTGTCAGTTTCGGTGTGCTATCACCGAACCAAGTCCAGTTTAGTTCTCCTTTTAATGGTTCTCCTGCATTTGATTTGGTATTCAAAACTAGGTAACAAAAAAGGACAATATAACAGGGAAGTAGGGCCAAGACAGAAAACAAATTGTCAAAATCCAACTGCAGCCAACTGAAAATTTCGAATTTTTGTGGTTCAATGATGTAACCCATCAGCTCTCTTTCAAAAGAATTAATATTTCTTAGTAATTGATCATCTGCATAAATTGAATACTTCTTAATTTGTGTGGATAATTGGATTGGTCCCTTGCCTATCACGCATCCAATTTTCTTATTTTTTTTTTATTTTTTTTTCTGTTAGGGTGTCACTACTAGTGGTATCCCAGTTAAGAGATTCAATCATTCAAATATGTGTTCCATATGATTGTTGTGTGGTTAAAACTATCCACTCTAGGATATGATGTGGATCGTCAAGTAGCATTTGAGACATTTAAACTTCTTAATTAGTTAAGTCGTAATTAGGGTTGTTCTTCAATTTATTCTCTTGGTAGATATTGACATACATCGCATGTATGATGAGAATCAAGTAATCAACTTAGTTTAAGTAGATTTATTTTAAGTTTTATTTATTTATGATGTACACGATCAAGTAGCATTTGAGATATTTAAGCTTCTTAGTTAAGTCATCGTAATTATGGTTGTTCTTTGATTATTCTCTCAGCTACTTTTTTACCTACAGCACGTGTGTGACAAGCATCAAGTGATCCAACTTAATTTATGTACATTCACTCTAGGGTTTAATTATGATGTGGACGATCAAGTAGCATTTGAGACGTTTAAGCCTCGCAGGGAAGTCGTAATTAGGATTGTTCTTCGATTTTATTCTCACTTTCTCAGCTACGTATTTATATATATCAAGTTTGTGATGAGGATCAAGAGACCAAGTTAATTTACGTAGATTGACTATATATATACGTACGATCGATGAGGATCTAGTGATCACTACCTTTAATAAATTGTGTGTGTGACGAAGATCAAGTGATTAACACCTTTACTCTTCAATGAATAAGAAAAGTACAAATTAAACTTTTATCGTGATGTGAAGGAAGAATCGGTGTTAGCTACAATTAGAAGTTCCCACAAGGAATATTGTTTAGCTTGTCTCCAATTAGGAATATTGTTTGGCTCGTCTCCAATTAGGGTTGTGCTCAATCTAGAGCAAGATTTTTATTAATAAACGAAATTACTATGATACGTCCCCGCCTACGGATCAATCGACATTTTCACAAATTTTACGAACGGAGGCCCTTATTTTCATATTTTTCATTCCTTTTATTAATTCTTAATTGGAAGAAAATAAGTTTCTTAAAATTTTTAACTTCGAACTGTATCCCTGCGAAAAGGATGTTGCAATTGAAAAAACCAACCAATTATTCGAGTCTGTTCTTTGGAGTCTATAAATTATACGTCCTTTGGTTGAATCATAATCATAAGGACTTGCCTTAATTTTATTCTATTTCCTCGTAGTATACGTATAAAACTGCGTCGAACCCTTTCCGAAACAAAACCCAGAATAGGATTTTCATTATCTAAATGAGTCCGGAAGATACATACCATTTATAAGTTGTTCAGTAATTAAACCCTCATGAATCCTTTTCTGTCAGTGGTTGTGAAGGAGTAAGAGGTGTTCTATCACCGAAATGATAACTTTCCACAAAGGTTGTTTATGGGAAATCTCATAACAAAACGGATGTGTGAGGATGAAGACTATTATTATTCAATGAAAAAGAAAGGTAAAAATATTTTTCTTTTGTCATGAATGTGATTCTGTAAAAAATGAGAAACCTGCGCGTTCTATTGCCGGAATAAGAACTTCCGGCGAGGATTATTTTTGGGACATCTCACAAGAAAATGGTTTGTCTCCAATCAGAGTTGTTCTTCACTCATATTCTCAACTATGCATTTGCATGCATCATATGTGCAAGAGGATCGAGATTTTCATTATTCAATATATTTTTGTGTCGTGAATGTGAATGATGAAATAATGTCCTATTAGTGGCATTATAACTTCCTAGAACAACTCTCACTACAAATGGTTTGTTTCCAATTACGGAATCATTCTCCCATTTGCATACTTCGCTTGGATAAGGATCAACACTTTCATTATTCAATAAATAAATAAAGGTAAAATCAATTCTTTTATTGTGAATGTAAAAGAGGAAAGAAAATTCTATCTTTGAAATTAGAACTTCCCATAAAAGTTGTACTTGGTTAAAAGAAGGAGGAAATCTCAAAACATATGGTGTGTCTCCAATCTGTTTGGGATCCAAGAGCAAATGGTTTTAGATGGATTTGGCTCCATTATCTCAAAGAAGAATAGTGAGATCATTTTCAATAGTTGGCTATCAACCCCGGCCTTTTGGACTGATTTGAATAATTTACTGATCATTAAGGTGGGATTTGAGTTTTTTTTTTCTTTTTTTTTGAAATAATTTACTCATTAAGTGAATATATTTTGTTTAGCTATGAAGTGATCTTCTTTTTTGCTAGATGCTAGAGGTAGTGACAAGACCCATCCCGATTATCCCTCGATAGTCGTGATGAATCCTGCTCCTGTCTGACAATAACTAAAAATTTCCAAAAGTAACCAAACTTATATACATACAACACACAACAAATCCCGAAAACATTGTCAGACAAGGGATAGTTAAGTTTTACAGACCAATGACGTCACAAGTTTGACTAGTCAAAGACAATACAGAGCATAGGTACTGTTACAGATAGGGGTCAAATTCCTACTCTGTAGAATGTCTGAGTGCGCAACGGTCTATTTATTCTTTTGCCTCGCTTGCCTCGTTTTTAGCCCTCGTACCTGTACACTGGCCTAAAGGGTGCATAAAACGATAAAGGTGTGAGTGGACAAAATAACCTCTTATAAAAACATTTGCCAAAATACATTTCTTACCCTCCAGTTTTCACAAACATGCATGCATATCATAAAACACGAGTAATAATAGGAAATCAATTAAATATGTACAGTGGATCAATCAAAACCATTTCCACAAAATCACGGGACTTATATCCATATCTTGTTGCTTAGAGTCACGTTTTATCCCTGCAACGCGTGCATATCAATAGGCTCAAGGACCGCTCAAAATCCGAGCATCCGCCGCTGTGAACACATCACAAGCCGGCAATCCAGATCTAGTGAACACATCACTTACCGATCCATATAATCCAGCACATCTGATCTGAGTCAAGCCTCCCCTGGGCTGCAAGACAAAGATCGTGCTACGTGACCTCTTCGGGGTAAACACTTCCATCCCGAAGGCGAGCGTTATCTCCAGGGTGCACTCCGGGGAAAAACATATTTTCTCCCGAAAGCCCTAAATATCCGCAACATATCACCATCACAAAAACCAGTGAAAAACAGTTGCATAGAAAATCAAATCACATATCGACACAGGGTCTCAGCCCCAAATTAACCAAAGTCCCGATTTACTTTATAAATCCGAAATCATCAATATCATCATATAATCACATGGAAATACAAATCCAATAAGAAACACAATCCCATTGGGTCCCAACCCCAAAATATCAATTTCACGTAAATCCGTGCAACCGTAAACCCGAGTTGCCACGATCACGTAAATCCATAAAATCAATCATTGACTCATAATCCGAGTCCAAATATCATTTTCAATCCGGGCCTAGCCCAAAACATCATTTGCACGTTCCTCATAAAACGTGCCCGAAAGACTGATTAAAATAATCACAAAAATCACGAGAATACCAAAAATCATCAAATTCACATGTAACTCCAAATCCGAGTCAAAATCATTATTTACTTGGATTTTCACGCCCACAATATCATTTTTAACCAATTTCATGATTTCTCGAAAATCGTGTCAGAATATAATAATATAATAATCATAAAACCGAGAAAATCGAGAAATCACCGAATCAAAGCATCAATCATGTCAAATCATAGAAAATCATATAAATAAGCATTTTAAACCATATATGCATGCATCACAGTTAGAAAACCAAAAGTCCACTCACACACACCGTCCCGATTGTTCAGCCTCGAGCTGTTCGTTTTCCTCCGAAGTCCCGGGAATATTCCAGCCTGTCAAACAAAGTGATTTAAGGTTACTAGACTATCATATAATCCTTAAACAGGAATCCCCTAATTGTCGGAATTTTATAATATTATTTTAATATAATTTAAACGTGTCGGGTACTCGGAACTACACTGAAACCATATTCGATTGACCCGAAACCAACGCGGATAGGTTCGTATCATCGAGAACATCAAGTTTCCTGTTGAACACTTTGCCGGAAACCTCCCCATGCGCCGTCACGCGCCGCCGCAAGCGGCTGCGCGTGAAAGCCACGCGCCTAGCACAGTACAGCTACAGTGCATCGTTCTCGCCCGTTTGTCTGATAAACGGGTTGAAATACCCGCGATAGGATCCGATGCAATCTCAGTCAATTCGACCTCAAATCGATCCGTTCTTTCAACTGATCTCATCTACTCTAACTTCATTTTAGTTCTGTGAATTCAATTACCTCAGGTAAGGTCCAAATCTTCACGACTCACGATCGAAATTCGACGGGTCTCCTATTCGGGTTTCATGATTCCGTGCCTGATTTTTCAATTAATTAATATGGTTAGCATCGTGAGAGTATAAGGAACAATTTTCCTTGATCAATTTCAAACGAGCTTACCTCTAAGTATCTGAACTCAAGGTCGATTTTTGGCAGCCATGGCAGCGTCTGTTCTTCCTCAATTCGACACAAATTCTTCTCGTTTTTGTTGCAAAGCTTTTAGTTTTGATCCTAGCAACTTAATGGAATCCTCAATTGCTCCTCTCCTGGCTCCCAAATCCGAATTCGATTTTCCCCCAATTTTCCAGAATTTTCGAAGCAAAATTCTCTCAGTTCTCTGAACCTCTCGAGTACCTCTCTCTCAGTTATGCTACTTAGACGTTCAATTGCATAATGACGACGAGTTTGGGGTTTATCACGGGCCAATTGAACATAATCATGGTTCAAGCCTTAATTTGGGGAAAAGTTGTAAAAAGGGGATATCATTGTGTTTCCCTTAAGACCCGATTCTGTGTTTCCTGAGGTGAGAATCAGACAAAAGACAAGTCTGATCAAGGCCAAAAGACCATTTTGCCCCTGGTTGGACAAATTACCATTTTGCCCCTAGCCTTCCGTGACCCGTAACGTTCGTAACCGAACTCCGTTTTCGACGTGCCGCCTGTCGTTATACTCCGGGCATCGAGTCCTACCTAACGGTCTTCGAATCGTGTGAAAATTAGTTGGCAAACAAAAAGTTAACATTTTCCCCCTTTTCGCCCAAATTACGAAAATGCCATTGGGCTTCCGAACGTCATAACTTTTTCCCAGATTGTCGGAATTGGGCGTGCCACCTGTCTATGGACTCGTGACATCCCGAACTACGTCACGGTCATCGGTCAACATCCGTTTGATTCACCAATCAAAAAGTCAACAATTTGACCATACTATTCACAAGGGTAAAAACGTCATTTATTCATTATGTTACAAAATTACATTTTCTAAATTTCCGGGGCGTTACAACCTTCCCCCCTTAAGAAATTTCGTCCCCGAAATTTCAATGAAACAAATACGGGTACTGGTCTCGCATCTGTGTCTCAGGTTCCCACGTAGCTTCTTCCACGTTCTGATTCCTCCAAAGAACCTTCACTAAGGGAATCGTCTTTCGTCGGAGCACTTTGTCCTTTCGGTCCAAGATCTGTACAGGCTGTTCTTCAAAACTTAGGTCTTCTCTGAGTTCAACATGCTGTTCCTCCAACACATGGGACTCATCATACACATATTTCCGTAGCATTGACACATGGAAAACATCATGGACCCTCGAAAGCTCAGAAGGTAATGCTAATCTGTAGGCAACTCGACCAATTCTCTCAACAATCTCATAAGGTCCAATGAAACGGGGGCTCAGTTTCCCGCGTCTGCCGAATCGCACTATACCTTTCCAAGGAGATAACTTCAAGAATACCCAATCTCCAACTGCAAATTCCAGATCTCTGACTCGGTGGTCTGCGTAACTCTTTTCTCTGTCTTGGGCTGTCTTGAGTCTGTCTCGGATGAGTTTAACCTTTTTCGCTGTTAAGTCTATCAATTCAGATTTAGACAATTTCCTTTCGCCCACCTCAGTCCAACACAAAGGGGTTCTGCACTGTCGTCCATATAAGGCTTCATAAGGAGCCATCCCGATACTTGCTTGGTAACTATTGTTGTAGACGCATTCCATCAATGGTAGATGTGACTCCCAAGTACCTTGGAATTGTAAAACACATGCTCTCATCATGTCCTCCAAGGTCTGAATTGTAACGACCCGTCCCGAATTTCATGATTAGATTAGTGACTAATCACGATTAGTGAGGCTAATCTGTGATTAGTAGAGCGAAATCGGACGAACGATGCGAAATGAACGTTTTGCCCCTGGTGATGGCAAAACGTTGACTTTTCAATCGGGTGGTCAAATGGACTTTGACCGATGACCGTGACGTAGTTCGTGACGTCACGAGTTCATAGACAGGTGGCACGTTCAATTCCGACGTTCGAGGAGGAAGTTATGACGTTCGGAAGTTTAGGGGCATTTTGGTAATTTGGGTGAATAGGAGGTCAAAAGTTGACTTTTTGACCGGGAGGTCCGATGGCCGAGGGCCGAAGACCGTTACGTAGATGAGGACGATACGAATCCGTAGACAGGCGGCACGTCGAATTCGGACGTTCGACGGCGAGGTTACGGTTCACAGAAGTTCCCGGTTACTATTCACGACGGCACGTTTTACGAGACAAAAAGTACAGTTTTGTCTCTAGTGGGCCCAAATATTTAATGGAGGCCCAATGGATGAGTGACACTTGTCACCCATCCACTGGCCAACCTCACCCACTCATGCACCAAAACACTCAACCGTGCATCCATTTTCCATTTTTCCTCCATTCATTACCCGATCCCATTTCTCACCCAAACCCATTCAACCCTTCCCATTGATCGTATAGGGGAGACCAGAGTGTGAGGATGGACCGGTGGACGCTGGTGGCCAGCCCAGGACGCACCGCCGTGGACGGCGGAGGAGGAGGAGATCGAGGTAATCGGTTTTACCCGATTTTGTCCATTTTCAATATTAGTGGTTATGGGTCGTTTTTGATTGTTTTAATGAATTGGTTAGGATGTTAAGAAGCCATTAGGAAGGTTTTGGGAAGGTTTGAACGTTGAGGGACCTCTGGGGAGGATTTCGAAAAATTGAACCGTGAGGGGATTTTTGGGTTCACGAGTTTTAATCGGTTTTAGGTTGTTTTGTTCATTAGGATTGATAGGAAACATTAAAATAGGAATTTAGGAATTAAAATGGAAGAAAACGGACGAAAAACGAAGAGTGTAGGGCCTTGGACCGGTTACGCCGGTCCAGGCGGACCGGAATTGCAGAGAAAACCGGACCGGCCCGGTCGGACCGGTTCGATCGAAGGAAGAAGACAGTACTGTAGCGGCGCGTGAGGCCCACGCGCAGGGGCCTTTGGGCGGCGCGTGGCAGCGCGTGCTAGGGTTTCTGGGGATGTGTCCAACATGTGAAATCATCTATTCGATGTAACGAACATTTTGGGATTGGTTTCGTGTCAATCGGACACCGTCTCAATATGTTTCGGGGCATCGGAAGGTTTAGGTTCGGTTTTAAAAATAGTTAAAAATACGGGAAAATTACGGGGCTTTAGTGAGAGGTTAATTAAGTAGTTAGTAACCTTCTATTACGATTTGGACAGGTTTGGGAGTCCCGGTGACGGTGATCGGCTCGGGGAGCCATATGGCACGCAAATCAAGGCGGCAGCTCGGACGGTCTGTGAGTGGACCTTGTTTTCTAAATTGGTGCATGCATAAATGTTTATTATATGTTTTATTACCTGTTTGATGATGCCATGGGTGCATTTGTATGTGGTTACGTATAAGCACGTATTTCGAGGTTTCAGCCTTATAGGGTGCTTATACGGGTCTGTATTTCTTTATTGATTTAAATGATTTGATTTTGGATTTCTAAATGGATAAACTCGGGTATGAGACCCATTTGGTTTTGTCTCGGGCATATGACACTATTTACGACCTTCGGGTCTAAATCGTGGTCGCGACGGGTGCTATGTGCACGGCGATCGACGATACGACGCTCGCCTCCGGATTTGGATGTGTTCCTTCCGGAGAGGTCACGATGCACGATTTGTTGTCGGGCAGCCTGGGGAGGCTCGACTACGGAGTGCTGACGGTTCAGGATAGCGATCGGTGATGAGTGCACCATGATCTTGCGATGGTCGCGTCGGTTGATTCGTTCACGGCGACATACCAGGATTGAGGGCGGTCCTGGATGGATGGTTGCACGCATCACTATGATCGGAGTCGTGACTGACCCTTAGATATCGGGCACGGTGCCCAGTTGAGTCATATGTTCGGGCACGAGACCCAGTTACTTTATGGTTTATGATTTCGGGTCAGGGACCCTACGTGGATTTCCAAGTTCATGACGGTTTATGGGAACCGGCATGAACTCTGGAAAGGTCATTGTGGTTCATGACGGTTTATGGGAACCGGCATGAACTCTGGAAAGGTCATTGTGGTTCATGACGGTTTATGGGAACCGGCATGAACCTTTGTCAGGTCATTCTGGTTCATGACGGTTTATGGGGACCGGCATGAACCTTGGTTATGTTATTACGGTACATGACGGTTATGGGAACCGGCATGTTACTTTCTTATGGATATTATGGATCATGACGGTTCAGGAGAACCGGTCATGAATGTTTATGTTATGTATATATATGTTCGTCTACCTTCCTTTACTTCTATTTTCTCCTCCGGGGAGGGTCGTTGGCCTGGGTGGACCCCGGAGTAGTCACGGAGCACCGACTGAGTGGAGTCACCCCCAGTTGGGTTCCTTACTCTCAGGAAGGCTATGGTTACTATTACCTCGGGTAGGGTCAGTGGTCTACGGACCTTGACCTTGACTTTGAGATGACTCGGATTGAGACCCGGGTAGCGCGCGCGTAGCTTTGGATACCGTGACAGGATTGGTTGTGTGACTTATATATATGTATGTGATGTATATATGATATATGATATGTGGTGTGTACAGGTGTGCACAGGATTTGAGCAGTGGCTCGTGTACTTGGTTTCTTTATGGTTTGGGGTCGAGTCCTTTATGGATTTGGGCAGTGGCCCATATGGTCGTTTTTATTGTGGTCCTTTCGACCTTAGTTTATATCTGCTTTGGGCTTAGTCCCACATATGGTTGTTTTGGATAAATGGTTTTCGAATGCATGCATGCTTTTTAGTGGAGGGTACAAATGTCTTCCTTATTAAATGTTTTTATAAACTCTTTGTTTTGTCCACTCACAGTTTTTAATGTTTTGACTGCCCTTCAGGTTGACATCGGATGTGGGCTGTAGCAGAGATCGAGATATCACATGCCTCCTCCGGATCCTGGCGTACTCTGATAGCCCGGGAGGGCAAAGGACGAAAATATCCCTTGTCTGACACTTCGTGTCAGACGGGAGCAGGGTCATCCCGCACTAATCCCTGGGGGATTGGGATGGGTCCTGTCAACGTGGTATCAGAGCGGGGTTGTCTCTATTCGAGCAACCGTGTAGCTCTTGGAGTATGTACGCAGGTCGAGGATGTGATATCTCAAGGGGCTGCAGTCCGTGGTCAACCTGGTTGTCGGGGTGCCGGTACGATTGTAATGACCCGTCCCGAATATCGGGATTGAATATTAATTAATTACGAATTAGAATGACTAATCGGGGATTCGTTGAGTGAAATCGGACGAAACGTGCAAAATGACCGTTTTGCCCCTAGTGTGGGCAAAATGTTGACTTTTAGTTCGGGCGGTCAAATGGACTTTGATCGATGACTGTGACGTAGTTCGGGACGTCACGAGTTCATAGACAGGTGGCACGTTCAATTCCGACATTCGTAGAGAAAGTTATGATGTTCGGAAGTTGAGGGGTATATTGGTAATTTGGCATAATAGGGGCCAAATGTTGACTTTTTGGCCGGGAAGTCCAACGGACGAGGGCCAAGGACCGTTACGTAGGTCTCGTCGATGCGAATCCAACGACAGGCGGCATGCCGAAATCGGAGATTCGAAGACGAAGTTATGGTCACGGAATCGGGCTCGATTAACCGAACGAACCGGGAATAAAATAATATTTTAATAATGAACAGTACCCGGTGACTGAGCACACTTGGATGAGTGACAAGTGTCACTCATCCCTTAAAATCAGGCACAAAACATGGATCCATGATTTTGGGGGAGACCTAATTATTATGTTTTATTATATTAAATTAATTAATTAATCCTAATTTCCATTAACCTCCCATATTTTCTTCAACCGTGTACAACCCACAAATCAGTTTTCTCCCAACCTCCAATTCTCTTCCATTTCTGAACCAAAGTGTGAGCATTTGAGAGTGAATTGAACTGGGAAAAACGAGGGATTAATTGAGAGCTGAGGACTGGGATTTCGGGTTTTAGAAAATTTGGAGGAAAAATCGAATTGGTCGAATTGAGCTGTGATGATCGAATTGGACATTGGAAATAGCTTCCTGAGGTTGAGACGAGTTGTTTCAAATCAAAAACGAGAGGAATTCATGCCCAATTGGCTCTGAACGGGTTTGGTAACAGTGGGAGATATCGAGCTTGAGTCGTGATCAATGCGTGATCAAACGACGAAATTGAGGTGGGGAAACAATTCCTCATGGTCCATTGATGCTTCTGGGTTCGTCAATTGGGAGGAATCAGTGGCCAAGGTGGAAACTCCATGGTTGCACACTGTTCGGATGTTCGAGTTTGAGTCGTGATGATTGAGCAATGATTTGATCCAATTGAGTTGGGGGAAAGGTTTACCTGTGATCAATGAAGCTTCCTGATGAATCAATTTGGGGAAATCTTGTGGAATTGAGGTAATTCGACTGATGAACAGTGGCCGGAGGTTCTTCGATTGTTCATCCTTGATCGTGAGGATTGAGGTAATGTTTCAAGTAATTAAGGTTACAGAACCCTAATTGAACTTATAACGAAACTAACTGGATGCTCAATTGATGAAAACAGTGTGGAATTGACTGAAAAACAGCCGGGTCTGATCGCGGGTTGAACGACCCGTTTACCAGACAAACGGGCTTGAACGACGACACTGTAGCTGGCGCGTGGGTTTCACGCGCAGCCACTCACGGCGGCGCGTGAGGGCGCGTCCGGCCTAGTCTCAAGGTGAGGTCAACATGACTTTTGATCCTCTCAGTGTAACGAACATTTTGACGTTGATTTCGGTGAAATCGGATATTGTTTCGATAATGTTCCGCGTATCCGAAGTTTTGTTTTACGAGTTAAATACGTATTTAAATTCCGGAAAAATTGGGGAAAATTATATGATGTATTTTGAGATGTTAGTAACCCTCTATAATGATTTTGGGCAGGAGTTGTGATTTCCAGATTTTACGGAAAAACGTGCAGCTCGGAAACGAACCGTTTTGAACGGTGTGTGTGAGTGGACCTTGTTTTCTAACCGTGATGCATGCATATATGGTTTAAAATGCTTATTTATATGATTTTCTATGATTTGACATGATTGATGCTTTGATTCGGTGATTTCTCGGTTTTGTGATTATTATATTATTATATTCTGGCACGATTTTCGAGAAATCATGAAATTGGTTAAAAATGATATTGTGGGCGTGAGAACCCAAGTAAATAATGATTTTGACTCGGATTTGGAGTTACATGTGAATTTGATGATTTTTGGTATCCTTGTGATTTTGTGATTATTTTAATCAGTCTTTCGGGCACGTTTTACGAGGAAGTGCAAATGATGTTTTGGGCTAGGCCCGGATTGAAAATGATATTTGGACTCGGATTATGAGTCAATGATTGCTTTTATGGATTTACGTGTTCGTGGCAACTCGGGTTTACGGTTGCACGGATTTACGTGAAATTGATATTTTGGGGTTGGGACCCAATGGAATTGTGTTTCTGATTGGATTTGCATTTTCCATGTGATTATATGATGATAATGATGATTTCGGATTTATAAAGTAAATCGGGACTTTGGTTAACTTAGGGCTGAGACCCTGTATTGATATTTGATTTGGTTTTCAATGCAACTGTTTTTCACTGGTTTTAGTGATGGTGATATGTTGCGGATATTTAGGGCTTTCGGGAGAAAATATGTTTTTCCCCGGAGTGCACCCTGGAGATAACGCTCGCCTTCGGGATGGAAGTGTTTACCCCGAAGAGGTCACGTAGCACGATCTTTGTCTTGCAGCCCAGGGGAGGCTTGACTCAGATCAGATGTGCTGGATTATATGGATCGGTAAGTGATATGTTCACGAGATCCGGATCGTCGGCTGGTGAGGTTTTTCCCAGCGACGGATTGCTGACTGATGATGTGTTCACAGCAGCGGATGCTCGGATTTTGAGCGGTCCTTGAGCCTATTGATTTGCACGCGTTGCAGGGATAAACGTGACTCTAAGCAACAGGATATGGAAATAAGTCCCGTGGTTTATGGAAAATGATTTTGAGGAAACCGTGGTTTAGCGGTTAAAATGATTTAAAGAAATTGTGAACTTTTGAGATGTTAAACTGATTTGGTGAACATGAGTTTTTGTGGACCATGGGAAAATATGTTTTGATTTTATCGGTCCACTGTTCATACTTGAATGATTTCATACTATTACTCATGTTTTACGATATGCATGCAAGTTTGTGAAAACTGGAGGGTAAGAATGTATTTTGGTAAATGTTTTTATAAGAAGTCATTTTTGTCCACTCACACCTTTTCTGTTTTGTTAACCCTTCAGGTCGTGGCACGTTGATCGAGGCTATTCTAGAGGTGGAGGTATGTGCGGGCACAGGCGCAAAAATTCCCTTGTCTGGCAGGTATTGAAGGGAAGTTTCGGACTTTCTGTTGACTTGTCAGACGGGAGCAGGACCGGGTACGGTTTTTGACGTCCAGTTGGGACGGGTCCTGTCAAATTGGTATCAGAGCACTAGGTTGCTGATGCTGTTGCCATGCCATACCTCCGAAATGTGAGCCTCGTGCGCGACCTGGTAGTGAGATGGGTATAGTAGGGTATTTGAGACCTTGTGATGAATCTCGGAATGTAATTGACCTTGGTTTGTGGGTCAGATATTAATTTGTGTAGCTACGGCTTACTAATTGTCGAATCGGTATTCTTGTGGGTCCTAGGATTTGCTGGATCCAGAGGCTTGGAAGGTAGCACAATTGGGTAGGTTGGACCCAGGATGAGATTATTCTCAGTAATTCCTTGTGCGAAATGTGAGTTCCCAACGTCTAGAGTGTGTTAGGGGTATTCCTAGGTTTGGAATGTGGTATTGATGTGGTTCACCGGCGGTAATATGCTGGGTGACCGGGTATGCCAGGGATGGCGTGGTTGGATGAGTCAAGAATTCGGTTAGGACTCGAGATGAGTCATGGTAATATCTTAAGTCTCAGGAGCTGTCGGGTTTTGAGGGACCCTAGGTAGTAATCGCGGAACCTAAGGTGGAATGTTTGGTTCGGAAATGTGTGCTGGCGGGTGGTTTGACTCTTAATGACTTTTCGAAGTCAAGACCGAGTGACGATTGTGTCAGGTCTAGTCATGTCAACTTTAGTGGTGGAACTGCAATCCACAGTCGGGGTTGGTACTTGTCGAAGGAATCCCAGAGTGGGGATACAGGGTAGTCGTACGAGTACTTGATTCCATTGGATGTGGAGTCTCGATAGTGATGTCTGATGGTTGGGTCTGCACAAGTCTGTGGCAGGCACTCATACCGAGAGTGGTTGTTGAGAATCGGGGGGGGGGGACGTCAGGGGACGTTTCTTTTTCTCACATGAGTTGTCAGGGTGACTGTACCCAGAGTTGTTAGGTGCGAAGGAGGCAGAGTTTCTCCTATTCGAGCAGAGGTACGGGGTCGTCGCTTGTTATGAGCGGAGATCCAGGGTTGTCAGTTTTGCACACGGTGTGCTCATACTGATACTGTTGTCTGTGTACTGGTGTGGGTGCCGGTGTGGTGCTGACGATGGGTCACGAGTCGGGTTGTGACTTCGTCGAGTTGGGTATGTGTCAGTAACCAGTCCAAAGGGGACACGTGGTTGGTGTCCGAGTCCGATGGTTCCAACGTGGTTGGACCTACGGAATCATGAGAAGTTGTGTTTGAAGAGGATTGCGGGTTTTCCGCATGGGGATTAGGTATTCTGAAGTCATCAGGGGTGATTTCTTATTTTCTGCTGGGTGGCAGACAATGTTGGGTTACCTGGCATGGGGAGTGCAGTGAGTTTTGTTTGCATCCACGTAGGATGAATATTGGTGTCATTGTTTTGGATCATCCTTGGTTTTCCCTAGGTGGGATGGCAAGGATAGATACGAGGTAATCAGTAAGGGTGTAAGACCCTGTGGTTCCTAGTTGTTGACTGTGTGGATCCTAGGTGGATCGGGTTTGTGATGTCGTGGACGTTGGGCATTGTGACGATCTAGGATCGTGATGTTCACGGTCGGCTGACGTCGTAATGGATCTGGGTCGTGATTTCGATGGTCCAGATTGGGTGAGAGTTTATCACTCTTACGTCGGTATGTGAGTCATAAATGACGGGACTGAACTTCTTTTCGAAGTGGAGCCCCTTATGGTATGTTACTCGAGCGAGTAGGGTTCAGACGGGGTTGAATTTGTTCAGCCTTAGAGTTGTGACGGATGGGATTGGCTTCCTTATGAAGTCCATCAGATGTAATGTGTTACTCTCTTGAACTGGTAACCGATAGGTTCGGTTTTGGTGTGTCCGAGTGGACGTGAACCAGATTTCGGGTTTTGGAATCGAATTTCTGGGTGACGATTCAGGATTCGATTCAGGAACTTGAAAGTGGAATACCGGATTTGGGTGCGGAATGATTATTCCAAATGCTAGCTTACGGAATAATGATTTCGGATTCGGATTTGGACATGAATTAAAAACTGTGATGTATGGATTTGGATTCGGGATTTCTTACGAAATTGCGGATTCGGATTTGGTATTGAAACTAGCTGATTGGTGGAGTTTCGATTTGTCTCTTGCTGGTTTGGGCAAATGGACTCCGTTATTGGAACGTGTTTGGCTATGACCTAGGTGGTTGTAGTCTGGTCAAGGGATAGATGTACGTACCTTATACGTGGTTTGGGGTACGATATTTTGCAGACTTGTGGTGGCCGGGGTTGATGTGAATCCCGGGAGAACTAGGCGTTCTTCCCTGTGGACACGTTGATGTGTCATATTGAGTGTGTCATTTGGCGAGGTGTTTTTGGGTAGCATAGGACAAGGATTGTCGATGTTAGCAAAACCCTCAGGCTTTTTACTTTTGCCTTACCTGGTTTGGGATCGACCATATTGGTCTATGGGTCGAGTACTAGGGTCCAGCTGTAGGATCATGCTTGGTGTACGATGTACGGTATCGTATGGACGAGGGTACTTGATACCTAGTGACGGTACGTGGGATGTACCAGTGTTGTGTCGATAAACGTGTTGGTGTTTTGGCTTAGTTCCAATACCATTGGTTGTGGATGTGAACGTGAACTGGACATTGAACACGATGCACTGGGCAGAGTGATTCTGACGATTACAGTGATTGTTTGAGCAGGTGCTCTTAGCCAAGGTTGGCAAGTATAACTCTAGTGTTGAGTTGTGTGATTACTGCTAGGCTTGTGTTCAACGTGTTCCAGATGCACCGTCTGATTGAGTGTGATGACGGTATGCGTATACTCAGGATGAGTGAGTTGGTGGTTGGTGTGACCGCAAGTTGCTTTGCGGCGAGATGTTACCTTGTCGTGACCTTACCAGCATCTGGGATCGCTGAGGGGGTGACAATTGTGGTAACTGCTGTAGGTATTTGTCGCAGGATTGAGTTTGCCCTGCGAGGGGAGATCATGTTGATGATCATATGCTACATTGACGGACGTTGTAGTATGATGTGTTGTCACTGATTTAGTACTGATTGGCGCTTTACTAGGGTGGTAAAGCTTGGTAGTGACAGTTTGGCTTGTGGTGTCGGCTTGGACTAACTAGTGAGTTTTGGTGACTCTCTATGAGAGCGAAGATCAGGGCACATTAGTGAGTATGTGGGGCTGTCAAGCTGAAGGAGTCAGCTTAATGGTGACATTGCCAATTTCTGGTAATCAATTTCATTCGAGGTAGTCGAGTGTAGTTAGTACGACGTGCATCTGTGATGTGACGTCTGAGTGCAGACGAGTTCTGTGTTGGCTAGTGGGTGTACAGGTGTATACGTGTTGTGTGGCCATTTGTTCTCCACGAGGTAGTTGTGGAATACGAGTAGTTGGAATTTCGGGGACGAAATTCTTTAAGGAGGGAAGGTTGTAATGACCCGTCCCGAATATCGGGATTGAATATTAATTAATTACGAATTAGAATGACTAATCGGGGATTCGTTGAGTGAAATCGGACGAAACGTGCAAAATGACCGTTTTGCCCCTGGTGTGGGCAAAATGTTGACTTTTAGTTCGGGCGGTCAAATGGACTTTGATCGATGACTGTGACGTAGTTCGGGACGTCACGAGTTCATAGACAGGTGGCACGTTCAATTCCGACATTCGTAGAGAAAGTTATGATGTTCGGAAGTTGAGGGGTATATTGGTAATTTGGCATAATAGGGGCCAAATGTTGACTTTTTGGCCGGGAAGTCCAACGGACGAGGGCCAAGGACCGTTACGTAGGTCTCGTCGATGCGAATCCAACGACAGGCGGCATGCCGAAATCGGAGATTCGAAGACGAAGTTATGGTCACGGAATCGGGCTCGATTAACCGAACGAACCGGGAATAAAATAATATTTTAATAATGAACAGTACCCGGTGACTGAGCACACTTGGATGAGTGACAAGTGTCACTCATCCCTTAAAATCAGGCACAAAACATGGATCCATGATTTTGGGGGAGACCTAATTATTATGTTTTATTATATTAAATTAATTAATTAATCCTAATTTCCATTAACCTCCCATATTTTCTTCAACCGTGTACAACCCACAAATCAGTTTTCTCCCAACCTCCAATTCTCTTCCATTTCTGAACCAAAGTGTGAGCATTTGAGAGTGAATTGAACTGGGAAAAACGAGGGATTAATTGAGAGCTGAGGACTGGGATTTCGGGTTTTAGAAAATTTGGAGGAAAAATCGAATTGGTCGAATTGAGCTGTGATGATCGAATTGGACATTGGAAATAGCTTCCTGAGGTTGAGACGAGTTGTTTCAAATCAAAAACGAGAGGAATTCATGCCCAATTGGCTCTGAACGGGTTTGGTAACAGTGGGAGATATCGAGCTTGAGTCGTGATCAATGCGTGATCAAACGACGAAATTGAGGTGGGGAAACAATTCCTCATGGTCCATTGATGCTTCTGGGTTCGTCAATTGGGAGGAATCAGTGGCCAAGGTGGAAACTCCATGGTTGCACACTGTTCGGATGTTCGAGTTTGAGTCGTGATGATTGAGCAATGATTTGATCCAATTGAGTTGGGGGAAAGGTTTACCTGTGATCAATGAAGCTTCCTGATGAATCAATTTGGGGAAATCTTGTGGAATTGAGGTAATTCGACTGATGAACAGTGGCCGGAGGTTCTTCGATTGTTCATCCTTGATCGTGAGGATTGAGGTAATGTTTCAAGTAATTAAGGTTACAGAACCCTAATTGAACTTATAACGAAACTAACTGGATGCTCAATTGATGAAAACAGTGTGGAATTGACTGAAAAACAGCCGGGTCTGATCGCGGGTTGAACGACCCGTTTACCAGACAAACGGGCTTGAACGACGACACTGTAGCTGGCGCGTGGGTTTCACGCGCAGCCACTCACGGCGGCGCGTGAGGGCGCGTCCGGCCTAGTCTCAAGGTGAGGTCAACATGACTTTTGATCCTCTCAGTGTAACGAACATTTTGACGTTGATTTCGGTGAAATCGGATATTGTTTCGATAATGTTCCGCGTATCCGAAGTTTTGTTTTACGAGTTAAATACGTATTTAAATTCCGGAAAAATTGGGGAAAATTATATGATGTATTTTGAGATGTTAGTAACCCTCTATAATGATTTTGGGCAGGAGTTGTGATTTCCAGATTTTACGGAAAAACGTGCAGCTCGGAAACGAACCGTTTTGAACGGTGTGTGTGAGTGGACCTTGTTTTCTAACCGTGATGCATGCATATATGGTTTAAAATGCTTATTTATATGATTTTCTATGATTTGACATGATTGATGCTTTGATTCGGTGATTTCTCGGTTTTGTGATTATTATATTATTATATTCTGGCACGATTTTCGAGAAATCATGAAATTGGTTAAAAATGATATTGTGGGCGTGAGAACCCAAGTAAATAATGATTTTGACTCGGATTTGGAGTTACATGTGAATTTGATGATTTTTGGTATCCTTGTGATTTTGTGATTATTTTAATCAGTCTTTCGGGCACGTTTTACGAGGAAGTGCAAATGATGTTTTGGGCTAGGCCCGGATTGAAAATGATATTTGGACTCGGATTATGAGTCAATGATTGCTTTTATGGATTTACGTGTTCGTGGCAACTCGGGTTTACGGTTGCACGGATTTACGTGAAATTGATATTTTGGGGTTGGGACCCAATGGAATTGTGTTTCTGATTGGATTTGCATTTTCCATGTGATTATATGATGATAATGATGATTTCGGATTTATAAAGTAAATCGGGACTTTGGTTAACTTAGGGCTGAGACCCTGTATTGATATTTGATTTGGTTTTCAATGCAACTGTTTTTCACTGGTTTTAGTGATGGTGATATGTTGCGGATATTTAGGGCTTTCGGGAGAAAATATGTTTTTCCCCGGAGTGCACCCTGGAGATAACGCTCGCCTTCGGGATGGAAGTGTTTACCCCGAAGAGGTCACGTAGCACGATCTTTGTCTTGCAGCCCAGGGGAGGCTTGACTCAGATCAGATGTGCTGGATTATATGGATCGGTAAGTGATATGTTCACGAGATCCGGATCGTCGGCTGGTGAGGTTTTTCCCAGCGACGGATTGCTGACTGATGATGTGTTCACAGCAGCGGATGCTCGGATTTTGAGCGGTCCTTGAGCCTATTGATTTGCACGCGTTGCAGGGATAAACGTGACTCTAAGCAACAGGATATGGAAATAAGTCCCGTGGTTTATGGAAAATGATTTTGAGGAAACCGTGGTTTAGCGGTTAAAATGATTTAAAGAAATTGTGAACTTTTGAGATGTTAAACTGATTTGGTGAACATGAGTTTTTGTGGACCATGGGAAAATATGTTTTGATTTTATCGGTCCACTGTTCATACTTGAATGATTTCATACTATTACTCATGTTTTACGATATGCATGCAAGTTTGTGAAAATTGGAGGGTAAGAATGTATTTTGGTAAATGTTTTTATAAGAAGTCATTTTTGTCCACTCACACCTTTTCTGTTTTGTTAACCCTTCAGGTCGTGGCGCGTTGATCGAGGCTATTCTAGAGGTGGAGGTATGTGCGGGCACAGGCGCAAAAATTCCCTTGTCTGGCAGGTATTGAAGGGAAGTTTCGGACTTTCTGTTGACTTGTCAGACGGGAGCAGGACCGGGTACGGTTTTTGACGTCCAGTTGGGACGGGTCCTGTCAACGATAGTTAGTAGGATTGGCACGCCTTGGTTCGGCATTCGATGCCGGGGTTGCCATAGTTCTGTCAAGGTTGGCAGTGTGGGACCCTACAAAGGGATTAACGTGTTCGTATTCCGGAGTGTGATCGTGAGACGGTTAGTTGGGATCGTCTTTCACGATGTCGTAGGATTGGTTCCGACGACTAGTTGGGAATTGTGATCATCGGATGATCGGATTTGGTTGAGTTAGATAGATTTACTATGTCGTAGGATTGGTTCCAACCTGAAATCAAAACCGTAAAGTGACTGGGTCTCGTACCCGAACATAGGACACCAACTGGGCACCGTGCCCGGAATCTGAGGTCATATGCCCGAGACAAAACCAAATGGGTTTCATACCCGAGTTTATCCTTTTGAAATCCAAATCCAGTTCATTTAAATCAATAAAGAAATACAGACCCGTATAAGCACCGTATAAGGCCGAAACCTCGAAATAGTGCTTATACGTAACCACATAGAAATGCACCCATGGCATCATCAAACAAGTAATAAAACATATAATAAACATTTATGCATGCACCAATTTAGAAAACAAGGTCCACTCACAGACCGTCCTAGCTGCCGCCTCGATTTGCGTGCTATACGGCTCCCCGAGCCGATCACCATCACCGGGACTCCCAAACCTGTCCAAATCGTAATAGAAGGTTACTAACTACTTAATTAACCTCCCACTAAAGCCCCGTAATTTTCCCGTATTTTTAACTATTTTTAAAATCGAACCTAAACCTTCCGATGCCCCGAAACATATCAAGACGGTGTACGATCGACACGAAACCAGTCCCAAAATGTTCGTTATATCGAATAGATGATTTCACATGTTGGAACCTTCCCCAGATTCCCTGCCACGCGCCCTCACGCGCCGCCTGAAGTGGCTGCGCGTGGGCTTCACGCGCCTGCTACAGTACCTGCTGACGTCATCGTTGACGTCAGCATGACGTCATCACTGATAGCCCCTGACAGTGACACGTGTCACGCTCCCATTGGCCCACAGTCTGACATGATGACGTCATCCCTGACATGATGACGTCATTAGGATGACATCATCAGTCATCCCTGCCTCCTCGCGGGTCGACCCGAATGTCTGCAACCGGGTCGCCGTGACCCGCGGCTTGACCCGGCCGGTTCTCCGCCGTTCGGCCACCAAAACCGTTCCCGTTTGTCCCATTTTCATCCTCTAATCCTAACCTACAGTCCTATGACATTAAAATGGAAGGAAAACGTCAAAACCCATACCTTCGAGCTTGGCCATGGCGGCCGTGACTTCTCCCGCCGTTCACGGCTGTTCCAGGCCGTCTAACGCCTCGAAACCAATCCCATTCATCTCCTGGGTGTCCTAGGAACCTCACCCAATTAATGGAATCGAATAAAACCCATTAAAACCCAATTTCGAATTTTTGAAATTTCCTTACCTCACGGGTTCTCCTCCGCCGTGTCCTCCACCGTGGGCCACCGTCCACCCTTTCCGTCCTCAGCCCTTCACTCTTCCCCCACGGTCATTCCCCGCTCATACAAGTGATGAAGGGTAAAGTGTGATTGTGTGTTTTGGTTTTTGAAGGAAAAGGAAGAAAATGGAGAAAATGGTGTTATGGGGTTTCGGGTGGAAGGATGAACAAAGATGAAGGAGATGGCTGATGAGAGAAGGAGACATTGATGGTGAGGAATAAAAGGTAGGGTTGAAATGGATGGTTAGGATTAATAGTTGTTAGGTTAAATTATAAAATAATTAAAATAATAATATTTAATTATTTAGATCCACATTTTGGGGGATCAAAGCAATGGGATGAGTGACACTTGTCACTCATCCATGGGGCCCACCAAAATATCCACCCAATCAGATTTCGCCGAAACGTCCCCGTCTCGAAGTTCGTGCATAGTGAAATCGAACTTCCGTGACCCATAACTCTCCCGTTCGAAGTCCGATTTCAGTGTGCCGCCTGCCTATGAATTCGTATCGTCCTCATCTATGTAATGGTCTTCGGCCCTCGGCCATCGGACCTCCCGGTCAAAAAGTCAACATTTGACCTCCTATTCACCCAAATTACCAAAATGCCCCTAAACTTCCGAACGTCATAACTTCCTCCTCGAATGTCGGAATTGAACGTGCCACCTGTCTATGAACTCGTGACGTCACGAACTACGTCACGGTCATCGGTCAAAGTCCATTTGACAGCCCGATTAAAAAGTCAATGTTTTGCCACCATCAGGGGCAAAACGGTCATTTCGCACCGTTCGTCCGATTTCGCTCTACTAATCACGGATTAGCCTCACTAATCGTGATTAGTCACTAATCTAAGCTAGGAATTTGGGACGGGTCGTTACACAGGAGTACCATGTAGTCGAATAATCTCGTCAATGAAGAGTCTGGCGTACTGCGTTAACCGAAAGTCTTCCCTTACAGGTAGGAAATGTGCTGATTTGGTAAGCTTATCCACAATTACCCAGACTCCATCGTGTCCTTTAGGCGTTCTGGGAAGTTTAAACACAAAATCCATTGTTATATGATCTCATTTCCATTCCGGGATCGGTAGTGGTTGCAGTGCTCCATAGGGTCTTTGCCTTTCAGCCTTTACTTGTTGACATACCAAGCACTTACTCACAAACTCTGCAATCTCCCGTTTCATACCCGGCCACCAATAATGCTCTCGTAACGTACGGTACATTTTCGTCCCACCTGGATGCATTGCATACGCTGAACTATGGGCCTCGTCCAGAATCTCTTTCTTTAATGTTACATTTTCGGGCACACACAACCGCCCGTCCTTTACTAGGGCTCCATCCCTTCTAATTGCAACATCTTGTCGTTCCCCCGCATCAGCTTCAATTCGAAGGACACACAAGATAGGGTCTTCCAGTTGGGCTTCAATAACTCGATCAATCAGAATTGGTTGCACCTGGAAACTAGCTAGTAAGCCACCTTGGTTATCCAGTCCCAAAGCAACTCCAGTCCTACGTAGTTCCACTAATAAGGGTAAATGCACCATTCGTAGATGTGCCACAGTGTGAGCTGATTTCCGACTCAGTGCATCTGCTACCACATTAGCTTTTCCAGGATGGTACTCAATCGTGCAGTCGTAATCCTTAATTAGCTCCAACCATCGTCTCTGTCTCAAATTCAATTCCTTCTGTGTGAAAAAGTACTTCAAACTCTTATGATCCGTGAAAAGTCTACATGTCTCCCCATACAAGTAATGTCTCCAAATCTTCAGGGCATGTACCACCGCAGCTAATTCCAAATCATGGGTGGGATAGTTACGTTCATGCGGTTTCAGTTGTCGAGAGGCATATGCGATCACCTTTCCATGTTGCATTAACACACACCCTAATCCTTGTAAGGATGCATCACTGTACACTTCAAACTCTCCATTATCATCCGGAAGGGTTAAGATAGGAGCGGAGGTCAACCTTTTCTTCAATTCTTGAAAACTTTGCTCACAGTCTTCGCCCCAAACAAACTTGATTCCTTTCCTGGTTAGGCGGGTCATCGGAGCAGCAATCGCAGAGAAGCCTTCCACAAAACGTCTGTAATAACCGGCCAATCCCAAAAAGCTCCTTACTTCGGTTACTGTCTTCGGCTGCTCCCAGTTTTCTATCGCTTTTATCTTCTGGGGATCAACACGAATCCCATCCACGGAAATCACATGTCCCAGAAAACCAACACTCGTTAACCAAAATTGGCACTTAATCAGTTTGGCAAAGAGCTGGTTCCTCCTTAGCGTATCAAGCACAATCCTCAAATGTTCCTCATGCGCCCTCTTACTGCTTGAATACACTAGAATGTCATCAATGAACACAATAACAAATCGGTCAAGGTACTTCCGGAATACTTGGTTCATCAAATCCATGAATGTCGCTGGTGCATTAGTCAATCCAAATGGCATCACCAGAAATTCATAATGACCATATCGAGTTCGAAAAGCTGTTTTTGGAATGTCCTCCTCTCGAATCCTTAACTGGTGGTAACCAGAACGCAGATCAATCTTCGAAAAATACTTGGCTCCCCTTAATTGATAAAACAGATCATCAATCCGAGGCAAAGGATACTTATTCTTTATCGTGACTTTATTAAGTTGCCTGTAATCCATATAGAGTCTCAAACTTCCTTCCTTCTTTTTCACAAACAATACTGGGGCTCCCCATGGCGATACACTCGGTCGAATGAATCCCACATCCACAAGATCTTGTAACTGTACCTTCAATTCCCTTAACTCAGCTGGTGCCATCCGATAAGGTGTCAAGGATATAGGTCGTGTACCAGGAATTAGTTCGATAGTGAACTCAATCTCTCGAGAAGGGGGTAATCCTGGTAAATCCTCAGGAAATACATCTGGGAAGTCACACACTACTGGGATATCCTCGGCCTTGATTGGTGCATCCCGCACATCGACAACATAAGCTAGATAACCCTGGCAGCCCTTCCTCAGAAATCTATCTGCCGAGAGGGCTGATATGATTCTAGGGGTTATCATCCTCCGATCTCCCTGAAATATCACCTCAGGTAATCCAGGGCTCCGAAGTATCACCCTCTTATCAAAACACTCGATAGAGGCATGATGGGTTGTCAGCCAATCCATCCCAAGGATAACATCAAAGTCACACAAGTCTAGGAGTATCAAATCAACCACTAGATGCACGTCCCCTATCACAATAGGGTATCCTCGTATCACTTGATTTACTACATACAATTCTCCAGTCGGTGTACCGACTCCCATCTCACACCCGATCGCAGAAATCTCTCTATCTGCCAACAGTGCATACTCCCGAGAAACAAAAGAGTGGGTAGCTCCCGGATCTATTAAAGTACGTGCATGATGACCGAAAATAGTAAGCATACCTGTCACCACCTCCGGGGCTGCTCGGGCCTCCTGTTGAGTCACTGCATAGACTCGAGCCTGTGGTCCCGAAGTCCGACCACGCCCTCGTGATCCACCAGATCCACCACAAGTTCTGCCACCTTCTCTCCCACTTGTAGCATTTGAAGCCGAAGTCGTACTAGGGCCCCGCTCAGTAGAGCCCCATCCAGTGCCGCTACTACCAACCAATCGTGGACAGTCTCGTTTGAAGTGACCCGGCTCCCTACAGTAAAAGCAGACAAGAACATTGCCTCGGTCATTACTTTGTCGGTCAGTAGATCCCACTGATGCCTCACTGAACTGTGCAGTCGCTGATGGTCGATACCCAAATGTCTGTGTTCCCCTACCTCCATAACTCGGACGAGCGCCACGCGAAGATCCAGAGCCATAATTACCTCGCTTGGAGGACCTCTGGTTCGCAGATCCCTGGTACTGACGGTCCCGGCATCGACCAGAGCCCGAAAACTGCTGTGGCACTGGCAAGGTCGCCTCAACTCGTGCAGCTGCATCAGACAACTCTCGTAGGGTGGCATAAGTTCCCACAGTCACAGCTCCTCGGATGTCATTCCTCAGTCCTTACTCGAACCTTCGGCACTTGTCCTCCTCGTTAGATACATATAGAGGAGCAAAACTGGACAGGTTCAGGAATTTCTGCTCATAGTCTGCCACTGACATGTCCCCCTGATGTAGTTGTAGGAATTCAACCTCCCTAGCATTACGAAAGGAGCGAGGATAGAACTGATCCAGGAAACGATGACGGAAGTCCTCCCAACTCAGGGTACGGGTATCCATCCCTGTCAGCTGCAATCCGCGCCACCAACGGTAAGCTTGGCTGCTCAGCATAAATGTAGCCAGTGAAACCATATCTCCTGGTGGACATTGCATAATCTCGAAGATCCGCTCAAATTGAGTAATCCACTCAAAAGCCTCTTCTGGGTCAGTCAGGCCAGTGAATGCAATGGCCCCTAAACGTTGAGCTCTCTCTATGTCCGGACCTCCAATATCATCGCCAGACTGGGTACGGGGCTCGCGTCTCGGAGGCATATTGTGATGTTCTGTAAGAGAAACATATCAGTATCACAACTCGTGCATACTAATGTGCAAGACTCAGACCGTGACCTAATGCTCTGATACCAATTTCACAAGACCCATCCCGATTATCCCTCGATAGTCGTGATGAATCCTGCTCCCGTCTGACAATAACTAAAAATTTCCAAAAGTAACCAAACTTATATACATACAACACACAACAAATCCCGAAAACATTGTCAGATAAGGGATAGTTAAGTTTTACAGACCAATGACGTCACAAGTTTGACTAGTCAAAGACAATACAGAGCATAGGTACTGTTACAGATAGGGGTCAAATTCCTACTCTGTAGAATGTCTGAGTGCGCAACGGTCTATTTATTCTTTTGCCTCGCTTGCCTCGTTTTTAGCCCTCGTACCTGTACACTGGCCTGGAGGGTGCATAAAACGATAAAGGTGTGAATGGACAAAATAACCTCTTATAAAAACATTTGCCAAAATACATTTTTTACCCTCCAGTTTTCACAAACATGCATGCATATCATAAAACACGAGTAATAATAGGAAATCAATTAAATATGTACAGTGGATCAATCAAAACCATTTCAACAAAATCACGGGACTTATATCCATATCTTGTTGCTTAGAGTCACGTTTTATCCCTGCAACGCGTGCATATCAATAGGCTCAAGGACCGCTCAAAATCCGAGCATCCGCCGCTATGAACACATCAAAAGCCGGCAATCCAGATCTAGTGAACACATCACTTACCGATCCATATAATCCAGCACATCTGATCTGAGTCAAGCCTCCCCTGGGCTGCAAGACAAAGATCGTGCTACGTGACCTCTTCGGGGTAAACACTTCCATCCCGAAGGCGAGCGTTATCTCCAGGGTGCACTCCGGGGAAAAACATATTTTCTCCCGAAAGCCCTAAATATCCGCAACATATCACCATCACAAAAACCAGTGAAAAACAGTTGCATAGAAAATCAAATCACATATCGACACAGGGTCTCAGCCCCAAATTAACCAAAGTCCCGATTTACTTTATAAATCCGAAATCATCAATATCATCATATAATCATATGGAAATACAAATCCAATCAGAAACACAATCCCATTGGGTCCCAACCCCAAAATATCAATTTCACGTAAATCCGTGCAACCGTAAACCCGAGTTGCCACGATCACGTAAATCCATAAAATCAATCATTGACTCATAATCCGAGTCCAAATATCATTTTCAATCCGGGCCTAGCCCAAAACATCATTTGCACGTTCCTCATAAAACGTGCCCGAAAGACTGATTAAAATAATCACAAAAATCACGAGAATACCAAAAATCATCAAATTCACATGTAACTCCAAATCCGAGTCAAAATCATTATTTACTTGGGTTTTCACGCCCACGATATCATTTTTAACCAATTTCATGATTTCTCGAAAATCGTGTCAGAATATAATAATATAATAATCATAAAACCGAGAAAATCGAGAAATCACCGAATCAAAGCATCAATCATGTCAAATCATAGAAAATCATATAAATAAGCATTTTAAACCATATATGCATGCATCACAGTTAGAAAACCAAAAGTCCACTCACATACACCGTCCCGATTGTTCAGCCTCGAGCTGTTCGTTTTCCTCCGAAGTCCCGGGAATATTCCAGCCTGTCAAACAAAGTGATTTAAGGTTACTAGACTATCATATAATCCTTAAACAGGAATCCCCTAATTGTCGGAATTTTATAATATTATTTTAATATAATTTAAACGTGTCGGGTACTCGGAACTACACTGAAACCATATCCGATTGACCCGAAACCAACGCGGATAGGTTCGTATCATCGAGAACATCAAGTTTCCTGTTGAACACTTTGCCGGAAACCTCCCCACGCGCCGTCACGCGCCTAGCACAGTACAGCTACAGTGCATCGTTCTCGCCCGTTTGTCTGATAAACGGGTTGAAATACCCGCGATAGGATCCGATGCAATCTCAGTCAATTCGACCTCAAATCGATCCGTTCTTTCAACTGATCTCATCTACTCTAACTTCATTTTAGTTCTGTGAATTCAATTACCTCAGGTAAGGTCCAAATCTTCACGACTCACGATCGAAATTCGACGGGTCTCCTATTCGGGTTTCATGATTCCGTGCCTGATTTTTCAATTAATTAATATGGTTAGCATCGTGAGAGTATAAGGAACAATTTTCCTTGATCAATTTCAAACGAGCTTACCTCTAAGTATCTGAACTCAAGGTCGATTTTTGGCAGCCATGGCAGCGTCTGTTCTTCCTCAATTCGACACGAATTCTTCTCGTTTTTGTTGCAAAGCTTTTAGTTTTGATCCTAGCAACTTAATGGAATCCTCAATTGCTCCTCTCCTGGCTCCCAAATCCGAATTCGATTTTCCCCCAATTTTCCAGAATTTTCGAAGCAAAATTCTCTCAGTTCTCTGAACCTCTCGAGTCCCTCTCTCTCAGTTATGCTACCTAGACGTTCAATTGCATAATGACGACGAGTTTGGGGTTTATCACGGGCCAATTGAACATAATCATGGTTCAAGCCTTAATTTGGGGAAAAGTTGTCAAAAGGGGATATCATTGTGTTTCCCTTAAGACCCGATTCTGTGTTTCCTGAGGTGAGAATCAGACAAAAGACAAGTTTGATCAAGGCCAAAAGACCATTTTGCCCCTGGTTGGACAAATTACCATTTTGCCCCTAGCCTTCCGTGACCCGTAACGTTCGTAACCGAACTCCGTTTTCGACGTGCCGCCTGTCGTTGTACTCCGGGCATCGAGTCCTACCTAACAGTCTTTGAATCCTGTGAAAATTAGTTGGCAAACAAAAAGTCAACATTTTCCCCCTTTTCGCCCAAATTACGAAAATGCCCTTGGGCTTCCGAACGTCATAACGTTTTCCCAGATTGTCGGAATTGGGCGTGCCACCTGTCTATGGACTCGTGACGTCCCGAACTACGTCACGGTCATCGGTCAACATCCGTTTGATTCACCAATCAAAAAGTCAACAATTTGACCATACTATTCACAAGGGTAAAAACGTCATTTATTCATTATGTTACAAAATTACATTTTCTAAATTTCCGGGGCGTTACAGGTAGGAGGTGGAGTACATCATAACATATATAACTTTAGTAACTGCTATTTTTATTATACATAAGGAAGTAAGGAACAACTTTATGAAAGTGGTATAATGTGTTAGAATTTATTAGTAATTGATGGAGATAACCCACCTCATGCATAATTGGATAAGGAATCCATTTAAACAACATAACCAAAATTTTGAAATCGAGTGCAAGAAAAAAAAAACGTATTCAGTTCAGTATAACTAACTTGAACACATGTAAGTTTACGTTTTATTAATTAATTTATTCAAAATTAAGTGCAAATAGAAGGCAATGTTGAAAACGGCGCTAGGTGCTAGTCGCTCTTAAGGCAGTCAATAAGGGCCTAGCATCTAAACGGTTAGGGGGGACCTAAACGGTTTTTTTTTAAGACAGAATTCAATAAATTAATGATATAATAAATACTATCAAATAATTTCAGAACAAAAATTAATTACCTGGATAAATAAATCAAGTTGGAAAGTTGAAAATGTAAGTTTTTTTATTAATTTTATTATACAACATTCTATTCTTTTTAATTTATTATCTTTATTTTAATTAATACTTATATTATTAATTAAGTATTTAATAACTAAAATAACTTATACAACTAAATATGTATAAAAACTTATATAACTATATATATATATAAGGATGTACACACAAATTTACCTAGACTCTTAGCCATTATGCGGATCGGTTTCTCACCTTGGAGCGCCTAGGCGGTCACCGTTTTAAACAGTATTAGAAGGACGTTGAGTATAAGTGATCAACACACATATTTAATTTATTTAATATTTATTAAATGTTGAACAATGCAATCTCCTTCGAGTGAAGTAAGATTTTTTTTTAACATTTATTCATTTCATTCATTCAAGAAACCATTGGCCTAATAAAACCACCAAAAATTTAAGAACACTTATGAAATGATAGCAAAGTGAGATGAGTCAAGAAATTTTGAATCTTTTATCCTTCCAAATGATATTTTGAATACCATATTGCCCCAAGATGAGTCGAGAGGCCATTACCCAAAATTGCAAGTTGAACATTTTTGGAGAGAACTTGCACAAGAAAGTTTCCTTTCAAAATATAAAATTGAGAATATTAAGGGTTTTAATATGGTGAAATGAAACTGTCATGCTTGTAATGATGATGTTTTAGAGTTCATAATTTTTCTATAACAAAGAATTGATCTGTAAACCAACTCTTATTAGTTATCACCTTCTCCAATCTCATGCCCCACACACAAACCCATTAGCCCCCACACGCTGCCTAATCCAACTCTAGTTTCTTTTCTAAATAATGTGAAAAAGAAGCAGCAAAATTAGGATACTAAGGGCTTGTTTGGACACAAATTAAAATTAAGTATAATTATTGTCAACGTAGTTATTGTACTTTATATTAATTTTAGTTTTTATTTTTGAATTTTATTATTAGTAAGAAGCGTTTATGAATTATGTTTAAACGTCCCCGGTCAATCCTTTAATTAAAATTTTCAATATTTTTTCATTAAAAAATACACACACATAATATGACAACTCTACTCTTATTCTTAATATAAATCATTGAAAAATTTATTAGAAGGAAGGACAATCCTTACAACTTTAGACGTACATAGTTTATGTGCGCGTGCTACTGAATTAAAATTGATAGACGATATTTGAAATTAGTGCAAAATTCAAGCAGGCTCGCAACAATTTTCCTTTTGAAATGTTTTGGTAATAAATTTGTGAAGGGTGAATTATCCAAATAAAAAGCATAAGATATATTGACACAAAAAAAATGTCAAGTTGATGTTTCTGGTGTCTGCAAAAATACGACCAAAACATGTTAGAATTTTAATTAAAAAAATTGATACATTACCTTACCAAGGCATCACCACTTCCATGGCTGTCACCACCACACCATCTCCTCAGTCATCACTTACCACCCTTTATCATAACTACCACTGCCGCCTACACCACCCATCGGCGCATGCACGACCTCTCCAACAATGGAATCATTGTTACCAACTTAGATTTTATATTTATGAAGTGTGAAACGCATATTTAATATATATTTTTTTAATTTTAGATATTAGAATTCAACAAATTGTTATTGTCCATAATACATTGTTAAACGCTTTATAATTTTTTTTAAAATGTGACGTTTTACTTTTTGTTTTTGTTTTTGAAACTAATTTTTTATTTATTTCTAAAATGTTAATAATTTTTTCTAAAATGATATTGAAAAGGCCTTCAAGGTATTACCCAACTCTTGGCTCTCATCTAACTATTTCCAAAATTTAATCTATCAAATTTGTTTTGACTTTAAAAATAAAAAATAAAAGATTTAATAGTGTAAGTGTTTAAAATTTTATACATATGACCATATAAAGTTGTGCAATTTTTCATCACTAAAGATCATTATTGACGCTCAAGATTATTTCAAGTTCTAGACTATAAAGTAAAAGATTTCAAGCTATTAGTTTTGCCCACATGAAACTAATTTTATAGCGGATTCATTGATAGAGATAGAACATCAAAAAGCCTTGTATCAAAGATGTGACAGATTTCTCCCAAGAGAAACTATAGAAGCTTCAATATTTGATTTCTCTAATTATAGTTGCCCCAAGAGTTCCATTAACTTTTTTTTTTGTTATGTATAAAAAAAATACAATTTGATGATTTTCTTCTCAATTAGGTCTCACATTTCATACTCAATATTATAAATATATTTACATGTATCTTCATCCACTAATATCATGGTATGAAAAAAGAATCGTGATTGCTTCCCTCTACAAAAGGGGAAAATATCTGAAAAATAAACATAAGCGCCAATAAAAATGGAAAAAGAAATAAATGCAAAAGAGAGAGAAGGAGAGGGGGCGGAAGGTGGAAGGTGACTTTTGAGGTAATATTGAAATAAAATGTTTTGTTTATCCGAAGTCATTTTACTCCACAATTTGGTGGTTTTTGCCGGATGAGACAACCTACCAGTTGTTGCGGCTCTTTCAAGAGTGAGAAAGAGAGAGACTTTTTATAGAGAGAGAAAGAAACAAAGCGTTTCACAGAGAGAGAGATTGTGACTGCTATAGAGATGGGATCTCACTCTCACCAGCAGAATCATTACTGCTATTATTACCACCTCCACCACTGTCTTTGATCCGTTTCAGCAAACTAAAATCTTTTTCTTCTTCTTCCTCTTCAGGTATTACTCCTACTCTAACCCGATTTTTATTCCTATTTTGCCCCTTCCCGCATTGCCAACAATCTGCTCCCAACCCATATGAAATTTCTTGTTCATTTCTGTAGATCTTCCACATTGCCATCGTTATAGTTCAAAATGGTGATCTGGGTATGCTTTATTTCTCTGATTTGGGCTCTGAAAGTTGTAAATTTTGATCCTTTTTGTTTACTTTTACTTTGGGAATCACTTGATTTTTGTTGTGCTTGCTAAATGTGTATGATTGTGTTGTATATATTGTTTTGTTGAATATCGGTCTCATCAGTTTACTTTCTTTTCATACTCTGGTTGGTTGATGAGAAAATTTGGAAAGCAACTTTGAATGCTGGGTTTTGTCAGTTCTTAGAGAAAAAGTACAAAAAGAAGCTTGAGGACAGAGCCATTTAAGATATTCGTGAGAGTCTCTACTTTCCTGCCTATCAATCTTTCTGAGATCCAGAAGTAGCCAGAAGTCTTTCAATTCTTTCTTGTTGCATCAGATCTTTCATTACTGAAAATTTGTTCCAAGGAGCGTAAATTTCAGACTAGAATCTCAGTAATTAGGAGATGGATTTATTTTGACTTGCAATTCTATTGCAGTTGAATTATTTTTGCTTAGTTTCATGGGTTACCCAACAATTGCAAACCAGGACTTTGCAGTATGAAGTAACCTCTAATTATTAGATATATCTGTCGCCGCACAACAAAATTCTGCTCCTCATACTCGATCTCTGAGACCACATCTAATATAAGTCATCATGTTCTTCAAATTTACTAATGTTGTGCTTCATTTTGAAATTCAAGATGATATAAAGAATTGTTTACTTTTTCTTTGATATATCATTAAACCCATAACGACTATTGCTTGATTTCCATAAGTATTCAGCTGGTTAATTATTTATGAACAATATCTAATGACCTCTCTTTCTATCTGTCAGTAGGACTTTGAGTATCTGTGATCAATCTCGTGCATTTATCCTGTGCCCCGAAAGAAGTTTGATGGGTTCCAGATTCCCATCTCATCAACTCAGCAATGGTCTCTATGTATCAGGCAGGCCTGAGCAGCCAAAAGAAAGAGCACCTACGATGGGCTCAACGGCCATGCCCTATACTGGAGGTGATATCAAGAAGTCAGGAGAGCTTGGGAAAATGTTTGATATCCCTATGGATGGATCCAAGTCTAGGAAGTCTGGACAACTGACTAGTGCTCCTACAAGGACTGGATCATTTGGAGGTGCCGCTTCACACTCAGGTCCTATCATGCCTAATGCTGCAGCTCGGGCTAGCTATACTACTTCAGGTCCTGTAACTTCTGGAGGCATGCCTGGTTCTGCTTCTGTTAAGAAGACTAATTCTGGGCCACTAAATAAGCATGGGGAACCATTGAAGAAGTCTTCTGGCCCTCAATCTGGTGGAGTGACACGTCAAAACTCTGGTCATATTCCACCTGTTCTTCCTACAACTGGTCTTATCACATCTGGACCCATTTCTTCAGGTCCACTAAATTCTGCGGGAGCCCCTAGGAAGTTATCTGGACCTTTAGACTCAATAGGATCGATGAAATTACAAGGATCTAATGTTGCTCACAATCCAGCAGTGACTACACTTGGCCAAGATGAATTTTCTTTCAGAAAGAACTTCCCAAAGACAATATTGTGGTCTGTGATACTGATATTTGTGATGGGGTTCATAGCTGGTGGTTTTATTCTTGGAGCGGTGCGCAATGCCATACTTCTTGCTGTTGTGGGAGTTCTGTTCGGTGCAGTTGCTGCTTTGTTCACGTGGAATACTTGTTGGGGAAGAAATGCTATTGTGAAATTCATTTCTCATTATCCTGATGCTGAACTCAGAACTGCTAAAAATGGACAATATGTGAAAGTGTCTGGGGTATGTGACATTGCCAATGCTTATATAAATTTATATAGTTCACATCCTCTTTTTTGGTTTATCTTCTACTTGATATTTATGACTATAGAAATTCTGCATGCAGTTGATACTTTTCTTCTCCGCCTTTAGATCTCAAATAACATCACTAAGTTGTTTTTATCTCTGTGTGTGCGTCAGTTTTACCATACATAGAACTCGGCATTTAGATAAATTACTTAATTTTCTATAGTGAAACTTTCGCAAATAAGCCTTAACATTCTGAATAATCCTTTTACTTGACAGTTCGATGCAATACTTAAAAAAATCTGTCTGCATGTTAATCTTAAAATATTTGTAATTAAGAGTTTTAAATTGAAATAAATTAAGCCTTTGTACTTCACATTTTTATGCATATGTCTGTGTGCTTGTGTGTGTGTGTGTTATGCATATGTCATGCAGGACAGCCAAGAAATAAAACATGCAGTTTCTACCCCTAAAGTGGAATATTTAAGTTCCATTGTTTGATGTCAAATGGCAATTCTTATATGGAAGTACTTAGGCTGAAAATGATAAAGAATAATATTGTACTTTGGTCAGGTTCCATTTATCAAAAGGGAAGGTTGAGTTTATTTGTAATGACATATTACAGTATTGAGCCATAACTTTCAAAATTTTATATATAACCATTTGAGTGGTAATAACTTTTATTGTAATCTCTTACTCAACCTCTAATAAAACAAAGCCAAAACCAGAATATCCTTTACAGTAAAGTAGTAGCATTTGAAATGCAAACATGAACACTACTAGTCTAAAACCTTGTTATTTCCCCAAGTTGAAATAAAAACAGTAGATGTACTTATACTCCAAAAGATACTGAAATCAACCAAAGTAATTAATACTTCCAAGGAAGCACTCAAGTGGGCCAAAAGTTTTTTGAGTATCATGCTTAGCCTTAGCTATCTTTTCTTACAAGGTAGTAGCTGCATCATCTGTATCTGTGTTTTATTGTTTTATATTTCCTTTATTGTTATAATTTTACGTCAATATAAAGCATATATGTTTTGGAATGAGAAATACCTTGAAAAGAGTACATCTTATGTGCACTCTCAGACAGTGATATAGATATATTGTGACTCTGAACATAGCCTGGCTGGTATTTGTTGCTTGGTGATTCATCATCCATTTTCAGTTACCTTCTGCATAAAAATAGTATGCTGAAGATGTTATGTTTTTTCGTATCTTGAAGGTGGTTACCTGCGGTAATGTGCCCCTTGAGTCATCCTTCCGAAGAGTTCCTAGATGCGTTTACACATCTACAAGTTTATATGAGTACCGAGGATGGGATTCAAAGCCAGCAAACCCTACACATCGTCGATTTACATGGGGACTTAGGTCATCAGAGGTGAGTAACTGAAAAGTGACAACTTTTTTTTGGAGCTATGTTGCATGAATAATTATATTGGAGAACCATAGCCAATATGGACATAGATGCTATTGAATAATCTCCAACAAGTATCTCTGTATAAATGATTTATTCAGACTTCAAAAAAAGTTTAACATTTAAAAAAAATACTTTTAACGTTTATACAGTGTTTCGTACTCCTAAAAACATATTGTTATTCACAGTTTTCAAAGTCATAATCAGGCACTTCTTGAGAGTTTAAATAGAGCATTTGAGTTATTAGTATAATGTTATGTATTAAATGGGTAAGGTTTGTACTCTTCAAAAGATACAAAGGATTTTTTATGTATACCTTAGCCACCTTGGCTAATGACCTGTCTGTAGATGGAAAGTTTTGGCAAGATCAAATTATGATTTAGAATTTTGAAAGTCGGATGCTTTTAGGGTTAACAATTTAACTGAACATGGAAAGACATAGCACACACAAATCTGAAGTGTATATCCTTGCCATTCTGTTTATTCTCTTGAGAATGATGTTTTCTAATTTTTTAAATATGTGCTTATAACTTCATGTTCATCCCTAATTGCCTTGCAATTTAGTAGGCTTGTAATTGTTTCCTCATTGCCTCGTAATCTACTCAATTCTGTAACCAAAAAGGAAAAAAATACAAAAGAAATGCACAGTGAAGTGGGTGGTTGCCTTTGTGGTGTATGAACTACACATTTTAGTTACATTCTGGCTACAGCGCCTCTTTTTCTAATTTTTTCTATTTTTCAAAAGAAGATTTCCATCTCTATTTTTCTATGTGCTTATAACTTCATGTTCATCCCTAATTGCCTTGCAATTTAGTAGGCTTGTAATTGTTTCCTCATTGCCTCGTAATCTACTCAATTCTGTAACCAAAAAGGAAAAAAATACAAAAGAAATGCACAGTGAAGTGGGTGGTTGCCTTTGTGGTGTATGAACTACACATTTTAGTTACATTCTGGCTACAGCGCCTCTTTTTCTAATTTTTTCTATTTTTCAAAAGAAGATTTCCATCTCTATTTTTCTATGTGCTTATAACTTCATGTTCATCCCTAATTGCCTTGCAATTTAGTAGGCTTGTAATTGTTTCCTCATTGCCTCGTAATCTACTCAATTCTGTAACCAAAAAGGAAAAAAATACAAAAGAAATGCACAGTGAAGTGGGTGGTTGCCTTTGTGGTGTATGAACTACACATTTTAGTTACATTCTGGCTACAGCGCCTCTTTTTCGAATTTTTTCTATTTTTCAAAAGAAGATTTCCATCTCACTTGAAATTCTGTAGGTGACAAGTGGAGGCCTAATGTGCTAGTTTGAAGATATCATATACCTTTTGAAGTTTAAGATTTTAAATGCTGAACTGTCTCATTTGTGCATGTTGACAGAGGCATGTAGTGGACTTCTACATTTCTGATTTCCAGTCCGGGTTGAGAGCATTAGTTAAGACTGGCTATGGAGCAAGAGTTACTCCTTATGTTGATGAGTCCGTCATTATTGATGTTCACCCAGAAAACAAAGACATGTCTCCAGATTTTGTCAGGTGGTTGGGAGAGAGGAATCTTTCAAGTGATGAACGGACAATGCGATTGAAGGAAGGGTAAATACTTATCTCTTGTTTAATTATTATGGGTTCTTATAAATATTCTCAATGAAAATGAAAAGAAGTTGGAATCTTCATTTAATCGAAGTCCATCTTGCATAACCGCGAGTGATGTTCGTTTGCAGGTACATCAAGGAAGGAAGCACAGTAAGTGTGATGGGAGTTGTCCAGAGAAATGACAATGTTCTTATGATTGTCCCTCCGCCAGAGCCATTGACAACTGGATGCCAATGGAGCAGTTGTATTTTCCCGGCTAGCCTTGATGGGGTTGTGTTGAGCTGTGAAGACTCATCGAAAAATGATGTCATACCTGTTTAGTTGCTTGTGCTCTATGAACGTTTTCGGGTATTTCTCTTTTGAGATATATTTTGTTAACAATGTCAAATTGATGGTGGGTGGTGGCGGTTGTGGTGGTGGTGTTGTTGTAGTGATAAACGGTGATGAGCTTGATGGTCTAAGACGATGTGAATTTTTTTTAAATTTTTTTCCTCCATGTGTATAGATTTTAGAAATTTCTTATCCATTGTTTTTTTTAGGGTTTGAAAGTTTCTGCAATGGTGTGGCTTCATGTAGTGGGAATATTCTCAAGTTTGAGAAGACTATTATAAAGAAAAGTGTTATATATTCATCAGTCAATATTCTATTTTTCAATCCCTTGTCTCTCTAAATGCTTTGTTCTCTCACAATTTGCACATTTATTTGATTACCCTCTGAGGTTCGCATACACCAGTGAAAACACCAATGATAAATAGTGGTTAGTTTTTGGGTCACAGGAAGTTGTAAGGAATAAGGATTAGATATCTTTGCTAGTCAGAAGTCAGAACGGAAGCCTTCTTCGATATTCGTCTCACTACATCTCTACTGTGCAGTGAGACGTTTGAAGTCTCGAATTTGACACACGAGACTAATAAGAATATATTCAATACGAAACAAGAAAATGTTTCTTTTTTATACGTTGTCACTCGTGAATATCGATCGTTCTTTACTTGAATCAAACATAAAATACCAGTAGACTTATGGGTGATCTCTGATTGTCATATTTAACTTACCATTGATCACTCCACTAAATATGACCAAATTAAGTGTGTTTAAATATCATTTCTCTTCATTAATATCTCCATTCTTTTTTGGTAATTTTTTGAATGTGGACATTTTCATCTATATACAATTAGAAATATATAATTTGATTTTTTTTTTGAACTAAATGTAATGTTTGGGACATGAGATTTTTTTTTTTGTTAGGAGTTTTGTTCCGCTAGTTTTTCCTAACAAGGTTTCAACGATGCCTCATAGTATAAAAATGAAATAATCAGTCTATAAAAATCTACATTTTTAATTGTTCAATGTATGAATTAAGTGTACATTTTCTATTTTCGTCCTGAATTTTTAAATATTTGGACCAGCTCCAGTTTCAGACTGTTGTTTTGGGATCTTATCATAACGGGTATTACGAACTTACAATCTGGCACCTAAAAACATGCCATGTACATAATGTCTAACACAGGACAACTTCTTTATAACTTTGAATCTATTTTCAACATAAATTAAGAGCATGAGTAACGCAGCTGATTCACAAGTGCCTTGTCCATATCGAGATGTATACGTTTTGCAATCATTAGTGAATGCATAATGTGAAAAAACACGAGGTTGCATGGCATTATGTGTAATTTAATCCCTTCCATATATTAATTTCCTCGAAAAATTTGTTTGTGGTATCAAGGGACCAGGCTGTCATTTTAATTTATTCTCATAATTTGCACTACGAATTTGCAAACTAACACGAGAAGATGTTATTTCATTTAACAACGAGACACAGATTCACTGACACCATAAACATGTCACACTATCTAACCATGAGACATAAATTCATTATCTAGCATCAAAATAATTTTTCTCATAATTTGCACAACGCATTTACAATCTAATCGAAGATGTTATTCCATTTAACAACAAGACAGATTCACAGTCTGGCACCATAAATATGTCACATGTCACATTATCTAGCCATGAGACATAAATTCATTCTCTAGCATCAAAACAATATCTTATCATAATTTGCACTATGAATTCACGATGTAACACGGGAACATGTTATTCCATATAACAACGAGACACGGATTCCCAGTCTAACACCATAAATATGTCACACTATCTATTATCTAACTATGAGGCATAAATTCAGGTATCAAAACAGACTATTGTCTAACATGTGAAACTTTCATACGGAACATTCATAAACCTTCTTTATCATAATCACCCAAAATTTATAAAAATATCACAATATTAAGTTTTTATAAAGAGATTACATAAATTAAATTAAATTTGGAAGGTTGGGATAAAAATAAAACCCTACCAGTTCTTTAGTGTAAAAAAGAAAACCCTGAGTTGTGAGTTGTGACCACTGGCTAGTAGTACTTTTGTACATCATATTTCATATTATAACAACCAAAACGTACAAAACAGAGCAAAATGAAAAAAGAAAAGAAAAAAAGAGCAAAAAACAATTAAAGTAGCCCCACAAAAATTAGAGCCTAAAGGCATGAATATCGAGGAGAAATATGTCATTGTAATGAAACCTACGATTTTTTATTTTTTGTTTTTTATTATCGGAGCTGATCAAATCTTTTTTTTTATTATCGGAGCCGATCAGGTTTTTTTTTTTTTTTATTATCGGAGAAAATAGAGATATACAGAGTATGCGAGCTATATAAATAAATCGTATATAAATTTTGTGGATACTTTGGAATTGATCCTTGAAGTAATCACATAACAATTTCTTTGGGTTCGGAGGTTTTGGCCGGACGATACAACACCCACCAGTCGTTGCGGCTCTTGCAAGTCTGTCACTAGTGGGAAAAACAAACAGAAAAACCCAAAAAGATTTAGGGGGAGTCTGAGATTTTTCTTTATGTTGCTGTTTGTCTTTATCAGTCAAGCCATGATGTCTCCAAATCTCCAGATTCCAGCTCTCACTGCTTCCCATTCAGGTATGTGAATAATTTTCCCAATTGCCATTGCCCATGCTTTTATTATTTTTTTTTCCAGTCAGCTACTCTTTGACTGTTGAAGTTTCAGAGTCAATCTCTGCTTGTTTTCTTAGATCTTTTCAATTTTCTTACTGTTTGCTCAAAATAATGATTTGGGTATGGTTTATTTTCTTGATTTGGGCTGCAAGTTTGGCCATTTAGATGTTTGGTCTTTAAAGATGGTGCCATTTTGATGAAATTCTGTATATATGGAAAGGCTATGGCATTTTGATAATTATGTCCTCATATTATTTTCAAGTTGCCAACTTCTACCTTCAATGAAATCTGGGCTTGTTTTCGTTTCTTTGAGTTTGTTTGGTTGGTGAGAACGTGTGGTTAGAGAAGTTGAAAACGAAAAGTTTGAATATTTCTTTTGTTGTTTTAGGAATTAATATCGCTAAAACCGTCCTCAGAAGTCTATTACACTTGAATTCGTATTTGTTTTCTGGATCTTCTTCATGTTTTTGATTTAGTTGCAAAATGCTGATGTGGGCATTCTTTGTTGTCTGCTTTTGAGGTATAATTGGTTTTTACATCTTTCTAAAAATGGAAGACTCTGTTACTTCAATTTTCTTCTAATTCCTTCTATTTCATGATTATCTTGTTTGGAATGGTTGTTATTACAGATCCTGTTCTTAATTGTGTTGGTCCATGATATTGTTTATTTTGAGTTTGGATGGTGTCTCAAAATGGTATACAGTTTAATTTAAAAAATATAAATTTGTATATGAGTATGAAGTTTGAACTGTAGATTCTTATATGAATCCCCACATAAGATTGTTTCCAGTCAACCTCTAAATTACAATGAGATCACTTTTTGCTGCTTTAACTTCCTTTCTGTGATTCATGAACATAGTGTTATGCATGCACATACACATCCAACACACAGCTCGGTTTTGTTTCCTTACATTTAAGTGGTAGGGCTGTTTGATTCCTCGGTTGGTGTTTCATAAGTGGCTCAAATCAAATCCTTGTTATTGATTTCATACCAAATAAGATATGTCCTGTACATGCTGTGATGTATTATCGATACAGCTGAAGAGTTGATGCTACTTTTATATTTAGCCCAGGTATTTTTAATTGAGAATATTTTTTGTACAAGTAAATATAGATTGTCTTGTGGGTATATACAAGAAAGATCGCAACTTGGGTGTTGACTATTTCAGTGGTGTATAAATTCAGAATGCATTGTGAACTTTGTCATTAAGTTTCCATGTTAAACAAATAATTTATGTAATTTAACTTTGTTTTAGATTTACTGGAAATCTAAGAAGACATTGTGGTTTAGTTTTTTGTAACCATAACATTTATTTTTAAATTTTCTACCACATCCAGTGTAATCTCTTATTCATTTAAGTTTTACAATAGTGAGTGTGGATGAGACAATTCTAACTATTGTAGTGCCTTTGTTGTTCCTAGGAGGGTCACATCAGTGAACTGCTAGTCTGCTTTGAATCTTTGTGTAATACCTCGTGGGATCTTTGAAATTAGCTACATGGGTTCCAGATTCCCATCTCATCAACTCAGCAATGGCCTTTACGTATCAGGCCTTCCAGAGCAACCAAAGGAAAGGACTCCAACTATGAGCTCTGCTGCAATGCCCTATACTGGTGGGGATATCAAGAAGTCAGGAGACCTAGGTAAGATTTTGGATGGCTCCACGTCTAGAAAATCTGGACCCATATCTTGCCCCCCTTCACGGACTGGCTCTTCACATTCAGGACCAATCCCTAATGCTGCAGTTCGTGCTGGCCATACCACATCAGGTCCAGTATCATCTGGAGGCATGCCTGGTTCAGCTTCAGTAAAAAAGTCAAGTTCTGGACCCCTGAATAAGCATGGGGAACCTCTAAAGAAGTCGTCTGGTCCTCAATCTGGTGGGGTAACACCAACTGGCCGCCAAAACTCTGGACCGCTTGCTCCTGTTCTCCCTACAGGTCTCATCACATCTGGACCCATTTCTTCTGGCCCACTAAATGCCTCTGGGGCCCCTCGTAAGATATCTGGTCCTTTGGAGTCTAAGGGATCAATGAAAGTACAAGGTTCGTCCGTTGTTCACAATCAGGCAATTACTACTCTTAGCCAAGATGACAAGTTTTTGTTTAGGAAGAGCTTCCCAAAGCTAGTATTGTGGTCTTTGATTCTTCTTTTCGTGATGGGGTTCATAGCTGGTGGTTTCATTCTTGGTGCAGTCCACAATGCATATCTCCTCATTGTAGTTGCGATCCTTTTTGGTGCAGTTGCCACGCTATTTACATGGAATACTTATTGGGGAAGACGAGCTATTATAGGTTATATTGCAAATTATTCTGATTCCGAGTTGAGGACTGCAAAGAATGGGCAATTTGTGAAGGTCTCAGGGGTAAGTTAATCTGTTATAGATTACAATTTATTGCATATAACAGTTATTGAGACCCATGAAGGTGGGAGGGATGAGATAGATGGAAGCATTTAATTATTGGAAATTTGATTCCTGTATAGTATATATCTTCTAGATTCTATAAATCAGTTATGCCCTCTGATGTTTTCCTTTTGTTGAGTTTGGTTATTTTTCTTTATATTCATAAGTTGTCTTGTCTATTTTTGAAGGTGGTCACTTGCAGCAATCTCCCCCTTGAGTCGTCTTTTCAAAAGGTTCCAAGATGTGTGTATACATCTACACGTTTATATGAGTATCGAGGATGGGAATCAAAAGCTGCCAACCCTACACATCGTCGCTTTACGTGGGGGCTCAGGTCCATAGAAGTGAGTACCTGAAAGTCAGCTTAGTATTTGATGGATAATGCATAATCTTTCTATTTCTGATTTTCTTTACCTTTTTAATTGGGGTGGAGGGGTGAGGTTTTCATAATTAATACTGATTTCTTATCTCATCAACTTCTTCCAAAAGATTTAGGGCTCTATGGTTGGCTAATTCTGATTCTTGTGCACGCCAGTAAAAATGAAAACAGTTTTTTTTTTTTTTTTTGTGTTCCGATGTTCATGTTTAGTGCACAATTTTAGATTTCCAATCCACTAAGTGCTTTTGAATTTTGTTGATATTTTTGCTTCTGGTTTAGTTGCCTTCTTGGTTTACATGTTTTGTTGTTGCAAGGAGCCATTATATAATTCTGAGGGCCGACTATTGTGTCTACCAGGCTTGAAAATGCTCGGGGTTTTAGATTTCACACTTATGACCAAAGTTTTCTATTTATGTCATTTGACAGAGGCGTGTTGTAGATTTCTACATCTCTGATTTCCAATCTGGGTTAAGAGCATTGGTTAAGACTGGCTCTGGGGCAAGGGTGACTCCTTCTGTTGATGATTCAATTGTCATTGATGTGAATCCCGCTGTTGAACAGTTGTCTCCAGAGTTTGTTAGGTGGTTGGGTGAGCGGAACCTTTCAAGTGATGATCGCGTCATGCGGTTGAAAGAAGGGTAATAGCCCTGTCTTACAACTAATTTTACTTGAATGCTTTATTCTTTCTAGTAGAATTAATGCTTACTATCCTAATTTTCCTCCCAACTTTTCTATCCCAACCTATATGGCATACAATAAGCCCTATATCCCATTCTATTGAAAAAGGTAGCAACAGTTCCACATTAATTTCGAAAAGAAGTTGGATAGTTGGTAAGTGTAGCTTCTTCCTAGTATAAATGATAAATGCTTCTATTTGTTAATCTCATCATCTTTCTTATATTGTTGTAAACATAAATACTTTTTATAAGGAGTTTATGAGGGAGTATTTATGTTTTACTCAGTGGTGGCATTATCATAAAGTTGGGTAGCAATGGCAGATACTACTGCTGTTTATTCCCAGTCTTCCCTATGTAGAGTGGAGTCAGCTAAACAACCCAGCAGTAAGTTAAAGTAAAAAAATTACAGAATGAGGTTATTTGGAGTCAGCTAAACAACCTAGCAGTAAATTAAAGTAAAACAATTACAGAATGAGATTATTTGAAGGCACATATGGAATTAAAAATATTTAATAGAGTTTAATTATAAAATTATAGTATGGGAACTTAACTGTATGTGATTACTAACAACGATTGACCCTTTCTATATATATCAGGTACATAAATTCAATAAGATTTATGAACATGACGATACAAAGTAATTTGAGTTTGATGGGTCCCAATCAATGTGGTTTTTGTAGATCTAAACTTGAGTGCCGTATTTTCAGGTACATTAAAGAAGGAAGCACAGTTAGTGTGATGGGAGTTGTCCAAAGAAATGAGAATGTGCTGATGATTGTTCCTCCACCTGAGCCGATCACAACAGGATGCCAGTGGGGAAAATTCATCTTCCCAGCTAGCCTTGACGGCATTGTTTTGAGATGTGATGATGCATTAAAGAACGATGTCATACCAGTTTAGCAGTAAAAGTGAGTTGCAAACTTTTTTAGGTATTGCTCTTTCGAGAGTATATTCTTTCGCTCTCTATTATTATTGACGCTTGTGATGACGGGCAGTTGGAGGGGGAAGAAGTTGTGTTGTGTAACAGATTAAGATGGGGTGGGTAGTGGTGGTGTTTATTCCTTTTTAACTTGATGTATAGTTCTCTAGGTTTCCTTTCCCTTTCTATTGTATTCTTCTTCTAGTAGGGTTTGAAAGCCTTTTGTAATGGGGTGGCTTGTTGATGAAGCAAGGAATTTACATGTTTAATTAGATTGAGTCAATGTGAAATAGAAAGGAAAAAAAATTGAGTAATTTGTATATCCTTTTATCCTCTTTTCCAATGCTTTCTTTTTATCAGTGTGCCCTTCTCAACATACTTGAGAATGTATCAGTCTTTGGCTCTTAGTGGAGCCTTCTTTCTTGCTATCAGATTTACTCATGAATGTGGCTTTAACCAAATGTCAGCACTTTAGGGACTGAGATTGTGAGCACAGTACTCTAATTGGATGGACCCTTTATTGTTGATGCAAACGTATATGCGTGCTCTATTGCTTAACAATGGCTAGTTTTATTATGAAGAGGACCTTAAGGCCTCGTTTGGTATGCCGTACTGTACTGACTATTTCAATCGGATAGACTAATCTGTCCACCGGATAGACTGATTATTTAGTCGGGCGTTTGGTACTTTTCCGGATTAGAATGCCGACTATATTATACTGACCGGATTATATTATAGTAATTGACGAAATACTTATATCTTAAATATTAATTATATATGTCATTATTTTTATTATTATTTATTTTAATAATAATTATTATTACTATTTATTACATTTTTATTAATTAATTATTTTTAATTTTATCATTATTATTTATTAAAATATCATTAATTATTAATTTATTATTAGTAGTATTTATTACTTTATTACTTTTTATTATTAATATTTACTAAATTAATATTTTATTTTTATTATATTACTATTTATTATTATTATTATTATTATTATTATTATTATTATTATTATTATTATTATTATTATATTTTACAAGATTACTAGTTATCCGACTATTTAATACGGACAATTTCGAGCGTATTATTTTAGCGTGTCTGGATAGTATAAAAATATTCAACCGTATTAACTTATACGGTGACTAATTAATATGACTGGTACCAAACACAGATTTCAGATTATTTAGCCTATACGGACCGTAATACGGTGTACCAAACACACCCTAAAAGGAATCAAATTGACTTCTCAAAACCTATAAAGCCAAATCCTTTAGACAAGAAAATGTTAGTATCTTAAAGAGTTAATTTTGGAACTCAATAAATTATTCATTGCACTTTTTTTTAATAATTATTTAGTTATTTATGCACCAAACTTTCAAACTTACTTATCTTTCTTTTGAATTTAGTAACTCTTACATCTTAAATAGTGACAGTTGCTTTAACTAAACAACGATGATAACTAAAGTAAAATAACGGCTAGTTGGACATTGTCACATTGGTTGATAAGAGTTTTTGTTTTTCTTTATTGTGTAGTAGGTGGTTTTATGTCATAGATACTCAATGTGTATAATAATTTTTTTAATCTTTTGCTAATTTCGTTAAAACAATACTTAGTATTCGATCCTAATTGTACTTCATCGTACCAACTTTTCAATTTATCTAATTGTTATTATTCATATATCATAATCAGAATCGTTCATTCTTAAAAATCAATAAGATTGAATATCTTTTAATCACTTATATGTATCATATAAACCAATGGTTTTGGGAACAATTAAGATCTTTACGATGCCCAGCAATTTAGTTGATACATATGAATGACTAAATGATTTTTAATTTCGTTGTTTTTTTTTGCATAAATGATCTACAAATGATAATTTAGTAATTGAACGGTTATGATTATGATATGTATATAACGACAATTAAAAAAGTCAAAAGAATGATATAAAGAAATACTAAAGAATTGGATGCAAATATTATACATTTGTTATATAATAAATAGTTCAACATTAATATTTATTATACTAACCACACCCAAGCAGATGTTAAATTACAAATTACAAATTTTGTAGCTTACAAAGAAAAATAAAAAAGTGATTTTTATGTAAGAAACATTTTACGCAGTACAAGTATAAATTCCTAGAAAAAGGAGCAATTTCTCTGACTCCGGAAAAACTAATAGATACAGAAGAACCTCAGTCACTGTAATAACTAATAATCAGAGGCGGGCTGTCTGTCCTTCTGTGTCCACCGTCACTCATTTTTTTTTTTGTTAAATCAAATTATATTAAAGGGCAAAAACCCAACACAAAGCGCAAGGTACAAAAACAAACAACTCACAAGAACTCAACACACCTCCCGTAGGAGAACACACCAAATTAAAAGTACCTACGAAATAACAACATTCCAATTCCTAGCAGTACGGATATTGGAAGAATTATGCCTAAAGTTAAGAGTACAAAGCTTACTACGAATCATAGCTAGGATAACATTAAAGACCACATCAGGAGGTTTCCTGGTGTTGCTGAAAATCCGATTATTTCGCTCCTGCCAAATGTGGTAGACAGTCACACCCAAGGCAAGACGCTTAGCAACCTGAGTCATCAATTTCCCACGCCAATGCTCAATAGCAGAAAAAACAGAATTCGGCCAATGAGAAGAAGACCAACCAGACTCTGCAATCGCCAAAATTCTCTTCCAAATACAAGAACTATAAGGACAATTAAAAAACAAATGTTCATGCGACTCCCCTTCCCTGTCACAAAGGACACACGTAAGGTCACTTTGATTAGAGAAGCTACCAACACGGTCCAAAGTAGTAAGGCGAGTTTGGATAGCCAGCCAAAAAACAAAGCAAGTACGAGGAATTGCGCCAGAAAACCAAACAAATTCAGACCAAGACCAAACGAAAATCTGCAACGTTCACATCTCTTTCTCTCTCAGGCTCTGACTCTATTTGGATTCATCAATTGGTATTATTATATTTTATATATGAGATGGTTAGGCCATCCGCCAAGCACGCATCGGGGGCTCGGTTGGTGCTGATATGCGTTGGGCTTTTGGGTTTAGCTCTGATTGCTGATTTCGTCTGGGCTTCCTCCTCTCGTTTTGCTTCTTCTTATCTCTCCATTGCCTACAATTGGGCTCCTCCTGCTGATATCTCAAAATCCGGTCTCATCCTCACCCCCGTCAAGATTAAACATGAAGTACCCACCAAGGTTTGTTTGCATTTTTGTTTTCATGGTTGTTGAATTCTCGTTTTTTTATGTGAATTGCCATCTGGGTATCGGTTGGTTTGTGAGAAAATGTTGGAAAGATGATATTTTTTTGGTTGCTATGTTGATGCTCATTGTTGCTGATGAGCTTGAATGAATATTTGCATCCGGGTATTGTTTAGTTTGTTAGGGAGTGTTCCACAAAGAAATTGGTGCTCTTCTTTCTTGGTGCGAGAGTTGATTGATTGTTGAAGTTCATGTTAGTAGTTATAGTATTTCTGTGGATTTCAACAAGCTAATTCACTCCCGTGTTGCAAATTTTGTCTGCTTTATGGGAAATCATATGGTATTGTTCAATTTCTGAGAAATGGTGGAAAATGAAATAATATGCATATGAATTGTTTGCTTTGTTACTTTGTTGAAGTTCATTTTCTTTGATTTGATTAGTTTCAGTGGATGTTCAGTTTGATTTATTTTTTGGGGGTAATGAGAAGATTCAATAGAAGAAAAAAGATGCAAGTTTGGGATCTTAGAATTGAGCATATTGTGCATTATGAAGTTGCATGAACTGCTGTTATCTTATACTTGGAATGTTTTTCTGGTTCCACTTGAAAATGTGGGAAAAAGAAAAGAGTAGTGAAGTTATCATGAAGTTAGATCTTAGATTTTTCTGTTATTTGGATATGAGTAAATTCTGCGGGGACATAATCGTTCTGATATCGTACCTTAATTCCCTCAGTTGGTTATGCAAACTGACTTTCTCTGTTTTGTGAAACCAATAATTGTTCCTTTTACTTCTCTTCTATAATCTTCTTTTTCCAGTTATGTAAAATTAATGGCAATTGAAACTTATAATCTATCCCTTGTTTCAGCTCTGATTATTGACCATTACTTATATCACCTATAGGGAAATGATACTGTTCCTGGAAGAGTTTTATCAGCAACCTTTGCTGATTTACCCGGACCAGAATTAAAATGGGAAGAGATGGCTCCTGCACCTGTACCTCGTTTGGATGGGGCTGTCATACAGATAAAGAATCTTCTATACGTCTTTGCTGGATATGGTACCATTAATTATGTGAGAACCCTGTATTGCTCTTTGACCAAATTGTCTTTTCATATGTTCATGCTGTCTCCACTAAATTGTTCAGGCTTTTCATTTTTGTGATTAAAATGCTTAGTTTCTTAGTTTTTGACAGCCAACTTGTCATTTTTTTACCTAACTAGATTGCTCTTATGTTTTCTTTAAATCTTGTCGTGGTTCCTTAATTATTCTTGCTTCTGTGGAAATAACTTCGAAACTAATCATGAGAGCAGTATGATTTGGATGCAATTTTTAGACGTGAAAACTTGATTAGTATAACTCAGAAGTACGCAATACGGCTATTTCACGTTGTATTATTGTGGAGGCAGAAGTAAATAAATAAATAAAATGTGAAACGATGTAATGATGTAGAAACTAGCAATGGTTGTGTACCGACAATCTGGTTCATCAAAGAGAAGGGCTTCAACAGATAATGCAGAGGAATTGATAGATATCTATAGATTTAGCAGGTCCTTGTGTTGAGTGAACTAGGGATTTTTAGGAACCATCATCACTGCTGTTATTGGGAATAGATCAGGTCCTGCTGCTTACGTGGAACTACAAAAAATGTATTTTATTAGCTACATGTTCACTGGTTCACCTAACATTGCTGCTTATTGTTTACTTTAGGTACATTCACATGTTGATATCTACAATTTCAGTGATGATACATGGGGAGGAAGATTTGATATGCCAAAAGAGATGGCGCATTCACATCTAGGAATGGTAACCGATGGAAGATACATATACATTGTCACAGGGCAGTATGGGCCACAGTGCAGAGGGCCCACAGCTCATACGTTTGTGCTTGATACTGAGACCAAGCAGTGGCAGGACATACCCCCTCTACCAGTTCCTAGGTTTGTGCTTGCCTTAATGAGATTGTATTACTGATGGTGTGAGCTGAAAAATCAATTTGTTAGTGTCAGATTTCTATTAGTAAGTATTTGCAGTCCAAAGTAACTCGTACATAATTGTTCTTCTGTAGCTCATGCTTAGGATGATTGGTTTTAACTCCGTAATTTCAGGTATGCACCAGCAACTCAACTTTGGAGAGGTAGACTCCATGTAATGGGTGGTAGTAAGGAGAATCGGTATACACCTGGATTAGAACATTGGAGTCTTGCTGTAAAAGATGGAAAAGCATTAGAAAAGGAATGGAGGCCTGAAATCCCTATTCCCAGAGGAGGACCTCGTAGGTCTGTTCTGTCTTATTCTTGCTGCATTTGTGTATCTAAGCATTTCATCATTCATTGCGTCTAGTACCCCCAGCCCCACACTGCTTGTCTTGTAGCCAAGGGGGTATGACCTAATATGCAACTTTTTACTTGTCTATGCTAAATCCATCCATTGAATCTCACCAATGATATAGTCTAAAATTGGGATTTTGTTGTAGGGCTTGTATAGTTGTTGATGATCGCCTTTATATTATTGGTGGTCAAGAGGGTGATTTCATGGCCAAACCTGGATCACCTATCTTCAAGTGCTCCCGTAGGAATGAGGTAAGAACATATATTTGTTGATCTTTTTTGGATTAGTTATTATTACTGAGTTTTGTTCACAACAACAAATGGTGATCTCAGTTTCTTGCGGCTCTAGGCAATCCATGATATATTCTTCTCGATGTATTATGTCATCCTTCGTTGGGATGAAAAGAATCTGTGATGGATCTCTTTCAGGCTTTGCAAATACTCACATGCTTACACATATTTTACTCACCCAGTTAGGATCATGAACTGTTTTGAATGGAACCAGTCAATTACGTAGTGGAAGTTTCAGAGCCCTACATTAACATAGTAGCAAAAGAAATTCAAGAAACCAAATTTCAAATCCGGGCTTGTCCTCTCATAGACTAAATTTAGTTTTGTTTTGTTTTCATTGTTTCAGGTTGTATATAGTGATGTTTACATGCTTGATGATGAGATGAAATGGAAAGAGTTACCTCCTATGCCTAAGCCGGATTCCCATATCGAATTTGCTTGGATTGTTGTTAACAATTCTATCGTTATTGTTGGAGGCACCACAGAGAAGCACCCTGTGACTAAGAAGATGACTTTGGTTGGAGAAATATTCCAGTTTAATTTGAATACACTGGTATTGACACTTTCCTTTTGCCTTAATTGTTTATACAAACACACACTCATATTAAGGAAGCACACACACGCAAACAGCAAGGCAGTCACTTTTAGTAAGGAGGTTATTTGGTGTCACAATGGTTTCAACACTTCTTCTCTTCCTTTTTGTTTAAATAAAGAATTTATTGAAAAATAAAATGAAGTGACACAATCATACGCAACCACGAGCAAGCGGTCTAGTGGAAACTCGGGTTCCAAGTCGGGTTTACTCCTTGGTCTTGGGTTCGAGACATGAAACTGGTATTTAATTTGTGGTTAGGTGGAGGTTCAAATGCCTTTTTGAGTCTTCTAGGTGGAGGTTGAAATGCCTTTGTGAGTCTTCTCGGCCCTGGTGTAGATTAGTCCTTGTTTAAAAGTTTCAGGATACTGGGCGTCAATGATAAAAAAGTAAAATAAAATAAAATAATTACACTTCTTATCCTAGGGCCATTAATGTGCTCTAATGAATATTCGTACTCTTAATTTCTGAATTTTTTTATTTTTATTTTTTATGATTGCAGAACTGGTCAGTTATTGGGAAGTTGCCATTTCGAGTCAAAACCACGCTAATTGGTTTCTGGAAAGGGTGGTTGTATTTTACATCCGGACAGCGAGACAAAGGACCAGAAAATCCACAACCAAAGAAGGTAATTGGAGAATTGTGGAGAACGAAGTTAAGATTGAGCTAATGATTGGTTCCTATTGATTCTTTGGTAGCGTTGTTCTCTGCCGGTCTAACCGTTCCCCATTGCGTGACAAAAATACATGCATGTTCCTTGCAACAAATCCAATTTCTGTTTAGATGGTGATTCAAAAATTTCTGGATATGGAATGGGAAAATCACCTGCTTACACTCGATCTTATGACAGATTCCATTACTGTAATTCCATTGTTGTTCATTGTTTCATGTAAGCCCTGCTTGTGGAACGTTGTATATGAACTCGAGTTTCATGTGAATGGTCGAAATTTTCCATTCTTCATCTCCATTTGTACAGTTGAGTATTAAGATTGTTGTTTCTATTTTGTTCTTTTTAATACAAATCAAGACATTTTTGTTAATGAGAGTGCCAGGGACAGCATTCGGATGTGGGAGTAGGATTGTTAGCCTCAACGCCTATTGCCATCTTGTATCTTTTACAGGTCTACTACCGTCTTTGCCTTTGCTAGTAGGTTTTGTTTTGAGGACGATTTATTTTGTTTGCCTTTGAAAACCCTAGTTCACTATCATTAAGCACAGCAAGACCTTGCACTCCATAATGGAGAGAGTAGATATACCCAGAAGACACTAATAGTACTAGTTGCGATCTTCAGAATTCCATCCCCTCGAACTCCTTTCTGGCGATTCGTGAAGGAATTCCAGTCTACAGTTTCCTTTGGCACCAAGTTTGAATACCTTCCAGGATTTAAATTAAACTAGAATATAACTTCATTAAAAAGATAAATAAATATTGGCAAAGGAAACTGTGTTTCATAGGTTTCACCCAAGTTTAAAGCAAAAAAAAACGTAAGCAGATGAGCTTTTAACCTGATACTAGGTGAGGAACCTAACTAAACTGGAGAATTTGCCAAATCCTTACCTGCAAGGTAAGTACTTAGAAAAGAAAGGAAAAGGAAAAAATGACAATTATTCCATAGGTTGGGGCATTGCCATTTCCAAACAATGAATAAATATGCTGCAGGTTCCTTACTGACTGGAATGGTGTGGAAGCGACTCGAAATACACATGAAGTTAGAATCGACGAGCTCACTGAAAACCATGAACAAGAACAATGCACAAAATTCGTTGGATAATCTCATTTCTTCTTTTCCTTTCTTGGACAACAAGATGATCTCGTTCCAACAAAGATGTACAGAGCAAGTAATGAGCTACTATGTACAAGACATGGTACAAAAGAGAACCTGAAAACAAGTTTACCTTAGTTCTAGTGGTATTTTCCTTATAGTTGGAGTACAAGCTCCACAAGGAGGAGCTCTCCATCAAATCTCAGCCCGGCTGGGTCAGCAGGCTGAATTAATCCGTCTACCATTCCACCAAACACAAACAAGTAACGCCCGGAATTATCTGAACAGGCACGATGGAATGACCGGAAGTTGGGTTTATAACCGTTTGCTTTCAACCTTTTCCACATTTTTGTCATCAACTGCATAGAGTTGAGTCTAGTTGGCTGCATTGTGATGGATGTCACGGAACTTATGTCCAGAATCCAGAAGTCATTCTTCCGGTGTCTGTATGAGTCCTCTCCCCCACAAATCAACAAATGACCTCCTAGGATGAGTGTAGCTGAGTGACCAACACGTGGTAGGGAAACTCCTCCAGGAACATTTTGTAACTCATAGAGTATTTGCACCCATTTTGGATGACCATGATAAATATCCAAGAACCAGACATCATTAAGCACGTCATAGCCCAATCCTCTCCCTCCGAATAAAACTGTTCTGGTTCCCCCGATGCAGGTCAACGTGTGTCCAGAGCGAGCTGGTGGACATGGATGAGTAACGACTTCATACCAAGTTCCAAATTGAAAATTTTCTGAAAGTTCCAACACCCATGTGTCACCCAATCTGACTCCATGCAACCCAATTCCTCCATGAATAACCATCTTCCTGCCTTCAATGCAACATGCAGCATGAGCCCCTCGTTGGGAAGGTGCATTGGACCCAACGACAAGTAGCCTCCATGAGAGTGTGATACCAAGGGTCTCATGGCATGCTACTTGACCTACCCATGTATCGTTGTGACGGTTTCCATTGTCATTTATTCCTCCAAATAGAACAAGAAAATCATCAAGTACAACACACGAATGCCCAAATCTTCCGCTTGGAATGCCTGTATTGATCTTTTGCCACTTCAACGGTCTCCGAAAATCATCACCGATGTATGCTACCCATGTGTCATCTAGATGGCGTCCTACAATAACAGATAACAGAACCAGGCTAATCAGATAGTGAAATTACAGTAAAAAGCAAGGAAACACAGACATGTTCCGACCAGGTATTTGTAGATCTATCATGTACTTGTAGTATCTTGTAGATCTACGATGGTCTTAGATCTATCATGTACTTGTAGTATCTTGCATAACTCAATAGATGGTTCTCAGAAATAGGCTCCAATTTCTTATAAGTGGAAGCAAATCAATCTTCTTTATTTAGATACAAAGATATTGAAAATGTTGTCTTTTTACAGGCTGATGAAAACCCGTAAGCAAGTATGACTAAAATGATAGAATCTCAGAGTTTGCAACTACTACACCTGTAAATATATATAGCATGCAAACGCAAACTGAGAATTCTGCCTTTGATTGATTCCCTCGATCAAAAAAAGAAAGACTGCAGCCTTTTCCAGTGATTCATAAATTGTCCAGATAGAAGATCGACAGAATGTAAATAATAGCATTACACAGCTAATCAGGCAACCCACACCTGTGAGCTGAAGGGTAACAGGTTAAGTAAAAGAGAATGAAGTTCCAAACAAGTCTGTACTCTGCAAAGTAACAAAACAACTGGCTGATGTTTAGCTATTTTACAAAGCCCTTCTTGATTCACATAGAGAGGACATATTCAAACTATAACTCTAATGTTAACTTATGACATGAAAAAAAAAAATAACGAAAGAAAACCCTCAAAACTAGTAGTCAACTGATCACATGGGTCTAGTCTCAACTTCTGCTTCTTACTCGTGACAAGTAATCAACGAGTATGAAATTTACTTGGAATGAGAATTTCCATATTAACGGCCCTTTTGTGCAATATCATGGTACATGGCATACAACTGTAATAAATTTGATGTCTAATTATGGGGTCATTCCAAATGGAGATTAGAATTGACCCCTAGCAAGACTGCACGAACCGGTACACTTAAACCAATCTATATAGTAAGGCTGCCTCTCTTAGTAACCATGAAAAAACCTGGAAATAAACTACTATTTAGACCTGGTATTCAGCTGCAGAAAGGCAGACTCGCATTCTTCAGTTGTTTAAATCGTTTCTAAAACAATTTCATTGCTGTCATAGAAGTTCGAAACAGGTTATCTACAAAAGCGAGGCATTTGAATGAGGTTTTAGAGCCCTAAAGATTAAAGCTTCTGAATATCAGAATTGAACCAGTCCTTTATTCTCAGGATGTTCTTTTAGTTTTCTGCAGTTATGAAAATATGTAGGTTTCCTAGTTGGTAAAAGTATCCTTGAAGGCTTTCATCATCTACAGAATCGGAGAAGCTCTACAGTTGTAATCATATGTCTGAATCTTGAGAAAATGGAAAATCACTCTTGTACTACCTAACCTCCCTGCTTAATGGAATTTTTGTGCTTCCTAGTTACATTATTTACTTTGACAAAACCAAGATCCAACATTTTTATTTTTCAAATAATTTTGGTTTGTCAAGATAAGACTTCAAGAGGCCTTCAATAGCTGGTCAGGTTGTCAGATACTTATAAACAGCCTAACCTATATACAACTGAGAGCTAGTATCAATGATAAATCAATTATGAAATACAAAAAGTTTCCAGCATTATTGTCGTGACGATCCATTTCTGATAAGTGTTCCCTATAATTTTGTTATTTTACTAGACATTTTGAAAATTAAAGCTCAAAATAACTGTATTGATTTCACAAAGATCAGCAAGTCTTCAAAACCTAAGAGATTCAGTAAAAAAATGTGGAAAAAGAAGGAAGGGCATGAAAAAACAGCAGCTGTGAACAAAGCATATATAATGGGTTTCATCCTAGCCAGTGTGTCATAAAGCTCAATAAAGTATTAAGTTATGTGGCAAATCTCAAGCAGTATAATTTTTAAAATCAAAACACCAAGAAGAAGACATCTAACAAGCCCAATTAAATAAACAAAATTAAACAACCAATCATAAGAGCATATAGTATTCATGCATGAAACATAAACAAAAAAGAGAAAAAGATAGGATTTTTCAAAAAGATCAAGTGACTGACCTCCTTCACAGCCACCACCAAATAAAACCAAGCAATCAGACACAAAATTGAGGGAATGAGAGGCCCTGGGACGCGGAAACACCAATTCACCATCTGGGTCAGACAATCTATGGCAGTAAACAGAATCAACCCTAGAGACTTGCTTGTAGAGCCTCATCCAAGGCAGCTGATGATGAAAATTTGAAGCCTTGAGAGCCTCAACTGATTTGGGTCCCCAGTTCCTCTTGCATATGGACTCCCACAGATTATCAGAAGATGTCAAAGCTCTAAACTTTTTGCAGGTCATGGCAAAGCAAAGAATCGAATCTACAGGAAGGAGAAGCAAGATTGTAAAGAGGTGGTCTTGGGCTAGGTTGGAAATTGGTGAGCCATTGGTGTTAAAGAAACTGTTGCTAGTGCTGGTTTCCGCCATTGATGGGTAGATGAGAGCTCAACAATATTTTTGTTCTATTTGATTTTGTTCAGATTGTTCATCGCAAAACATAGGTAAATTGCGTTTGTGTTTTCTTTTCCTCTTTTTCATTATTGAGTTAGAACTTAGAAGAAGATAGTAACTTTGCAATTTGGAAAAGAGATTGGATTGTAGTGCCTGTTGTTTTTTGTCTCTGTTTATGAAATGAGCTTTTAGTTTTTGTATTTTTCACTCCAACACCATGGTTCATTATATACAGTTATTTTTGTGAGTTAATCTGTAAATTTGGCCAAAAACTGAAAGTTAATACTATAAAACAAACATGTCATAGTCCCAAGCCTCTTTCTTCCATGTTCTTCCCCGTGCACTCTCCATTCTCAGTACGAATCTGAAAATTCCAACAATAATATTAAGAAATAATTATAAATTAGTTTAATTTTTAAATATAATATATAAATTTGTTCACTTACCATATAAAATAGTTTATTTACTGTATTATTAAAAAATTTATTATATTTTCTTTTATTGTATTATTTTTCTAAATTTTCTAATATCGTTTATACGCTTTTCGGATATGGATGAGTGAATTTCAAAATATAGATATTAATATTTTATATTTATTTTATTTTATAAGATAAATATAACTAAATTTCATATTTTCAATTTTTTTTAGAAATAAAAAATCATTTTAATCCATCAAACTTTACATATATTATCAGGTACTTTTGAATAATTACAAACTTACAGGTATTTTATTTATTTTATAAAGTTTTTTTATTTTATTCATTCGTAGGTAAATTATTAATCCGGCTTATTTTATTCTTTCGTAGATAAATTAATAATTATCTGTGTATTTTTTTTTCTATTCTATTTGAGAGAGGTATATTGCGTATAATATAATTTTATTATATAATTAAAATTCTCATAGGTAAATTATATTTTGATGTACAATTAAAATTCTTATAGATAAATTATGTAAAATAAAATAAAATTATATGATATGTAATGACACGCTTGTAATTTTATAAAAATGAAGGGACTAAAACTAATACTGAATTTTGAACAACAATAAAAATCAAGTTATTTCTTATTTACAATAGTGTACTAACTTATAATTTGAACTTTTAAAAAAAAGACCTATATATAATTGCCCCTCATATTAATAATGTTTTTCTTCTTCATATTGAAAATTATAAAAAATATTTCGCACCCAAATTCATCACTTCCCCCATCGATAAAAATCAAGTCGTTTCAATATAAAATAAAAGTTAGAAATTTGGACTTTATGCCCATTTACAATAAATAAAGAATTTACGAATATTTCCTTTATATAATTAATAAAAAAACCAAATACAAAATTACTTGGTCTTTACATAAATTTCATAAATTTGTAACCTCTCTCAACGTTGAGAAAAAGGGATACTACCAAAATAGTAACACGAAGCTACAAATTTCAAGTGATTCTTTCATTATTTATAACGAGACGTAAGTTTTAAGCATATAGGGAATATATTTTGTGAAAATAACAATAAAAAATAGAATATTACATACGGAAACAAAAATTAAAATTAAAAAATTTCTCAAAATTAAGAAATGATTTGAAATCAATAATTACATGAATAAAAATTATTGCAAGGATGAAATCAGGACTAAGACCTATTATGGAAATAAAGTATGGCGAACTTATCCAAATTGGAAAAGTCCTCTTTGACTAATTTCTAAGTGCGGCTTTGAATTTTGGCTTAAAATGGAATAATAGAGCCTTGACTTGAGCAATGGATATGTGTTACTGTTAGGCACAAGCAGCAAGTGCACGGAATTTTGGTGCCACTGCCACCGAGCAAGGTATTGTCATCATTAAGGTTGTATGATGGTGAAGTGGAGCAATCCAATCCATTGATCAAACAGGTGGCACGGCTTGAACCCTTGGATGAAAAAATTGTCTTCCTAAAGGCATTGAATAAACAGGTGAAAAACTCCAACCAACAAGATGAAGTTGGTATCCATGGCACATTATCCTCTTGAGAGAGTTTATCCACTCCATTGACAAGACTAGAAGAGAAAAGTCTAGTGCCTTCCCTTTCCAGGTGAGTCTACCATATAATTTGTACTTTACCAAAAGCAAAATTGTTGAATACTTGATCGCTTAGGATAAGACCTTCGACAGTGATTCAATGGGGTTCGCGACGATTTCATTTCCTAATGTTAGTAATATATAGCGGTCAAATAGAACTATTTGTGTCTTGCCGACTTTCATCGAATGAATAATTGATCAACTTCCTAAGAATAACAACGCTTTCGAATAAGGATGAGTAATCAGTACTATGGCTTGAGATAGCAATATGTGAATGACTTGAGATACCGTTAGTGTGAGATCTCAAGTGCATTTTTCCTCGTTTCAATCAATATCATATTACAACTCTTAAGGGTAAAATTAAACTCAACAACACTAAAAAAATTAACGAAGAGCAAGAGAATCGGATATCATGTAAAATATTTGTAATAGGTTTCAGTACCAATAGTAACTTTCAATGGGGAAACCATGTGCTGGCAATCAGATTCCACAATAAGTTACATAATTTTTTACTTCACTGTCAAATTTGAATAAAATTCATGTATAGACACTGAGCACACTTGAAAATTTCAGTTAAAAAAGGTTCCCATGTGAACACATGAATGAAAACATAACGAATAACCACAGACAACTTTAGCTACTTTTATGAATGATGCCCATTTGGAAAAGTTTGGAAAGACAATCTTTAAATGCTATGGTTTTTTTATTTTTTAGTTTGAGATGAATAAAATATGGAAAAAAGTAGTATTATGGCGCAGATTAATAATGAAAACAAAATATTGAAAAGTAAAAATTATAAAACAAATTGATTTTTTTTTTTTGCGTAACTTTCCCCACTACAAAGTAAAAATTCTAGTTATTGGAATTCATTCACCGGTAATTAAATTTTTATTATCGGAATTCGACCCAATTAAACTCCAGTCATTGGAATCCATTCATCGGTAGTTAAACTTCTATAATCGGAAACTGATACAATTCCTCCCAGACCCCAGTAGATAATTGTAGTTTCTCCGTAATAACTCGAGCGATTTCGATTACCTAACGGGCCTCAAATTTAGTAAGTAACATTGGCGAATCGTATCATTTGATTTTACTACAAAGCTCATAGTGAGACGGCGCCGTAGATAACTACAATTCTTCTAGCTTTCGATCGAACATTGGCGGTCAGAATCCAATAACTGGTTATAGGAATCTGATTGTGCAAAATCAAGTCAACCGCCGTTAGAATTCAGCCAACGATAGCTAAAATCTAAATGCTGGTCAATAGATAATTGCAATTTCTCTGGCAACTAGTTGTCAAGCAGTTTCCGTGAAAGATAGAGAAAAGATATATTAGTATTTCTTGTCGTAGTTTAAGGATTTAACACAAACAAAACATGAAAACTAAGGACTTCAACTAAAAATATCATTAAACTAGGTCTATCATAAATATAGGGACTTGTCATAAATTTGTAAAATATTCCCAATTGAAAATAAACAAATTGGTAGGAGATTATCGATGTTAATGAACATCTTGGGCAGATGCCAACTCCATAAAGAACTTATGCCGGAAATATAAGAACGGCCTAGAATCTTATATCCGAGTATAATTTTTAACAAAGAGTAAAGTAGATATCCAATATTAACGGCCAGATTCCTTAACGCATCAACAGCCCAATCACAAACAGACCCAACGGTCTAAACGGGCAAAACCCAACAACCAAGCTGACAATCAAAGGGCTTATCTATCATTCGTTCCCCGAGCCACTTTCCACTTTCTTCAATATCTGAGGTTGATATAGGTTCTTTAATACCATAGACGCACCACAATATAGTTCACGTTTTCGAGCCTAAAATTCATAGCCGACGTAATCACATTCATATCAGAAAATTATGTGACAAAATTGGAGCAACGAACTCTATGATAGCTCCCTTTGTGATACAATATTTCTCATTCATAGAGAGCTCGAAGAAGAGAGTTTCAAGCATTCACTCTGGCATCGCCGGAGGCAGATGTCGTTCCAATTAGGTACTTGATGCTGGTTTACGCAAACAGTCCGCGCGCAAGCATCAGCACAAGCATCCAGCTCAGACACGCCACAGACAGTAACACAAGTATCAGGAATCGGGTCCTTGGAGAAAGCACCAACCTTTTTCAGCATTCTCTTGGATGTGCACACCCTCTCACACACGAAAATCTCATCGGAACTCTTCTCCCTCCCTCTAGCACTCTGCAACCTCTGCTCTTCAGCACGCCTTTTCTTCACTCGAAATGCCTGTCCTGCAGCCACTGCAGGAATAGCAGCTAACAGGGACCACCACACTTCCACCATCACCAACGGCAAAGGTCAATCTCCTCTTCAGCGGTCTAGCAGAAAAAGGAAACACAAATAGCTTAGTGAATCATATAGTCATCAACCGAATGTTATATGCATTGCTTTACAAACATCCATAGGTCACATTGTCATAATCCAAAGGATATACATAACAACAGTCGAAAAGTTCAGGTCTCATGAGAGAATCGTCGAATTACATGTAACATATGCCATATCAACACGCATGTAGAACATAAATGGTGAGCAAACTTATAGTAATCCCATTAAGTCCCCTGAGAACGCACAAATTATTAGTGCACCAATTATTGTAAATTCAGCTCCTAACACGAGATCATAATCAAGTTGATTTCTGCCATCCCATACAGACCAATAATAGCCAAGAGAAGGAGGGGTTGCCATTTACCAAATCCTGGCTACGGGCATTTCAGTTTTTCCATATGTTGAAGAAAGCATAAGATTTTAAGAAGATATCTCAACATACAGGTTGTCCTGATAATAAAAAATTTACTAATACATTATGACTACTCTTAGAGGAAACCACAATTAAGTGAGGCCCCGGTCATCATAAAAACCAAATCCTAAGGTGAGCTTGGATGAAGAACTTCAAAGTGTCATGGAATTGGGTAAAATTAGTTAAAAATGAGGAACTTGAAAGAACCATGGAATTTACAAATGACACAATGCAAGACACATAGATGAGATTTATAAGTTACCTATGGAGTGTTACCTTGGAAAGTCCCTTGTCTAGTGGTATGTTACGTTTACAATGCCCATATTTTTATTTTTTAGAGCTTAACCACCTACTTAAAATCCCAATAGTTTTTGTTTTTAAGTGCATATCTGAGTAATATAGTATAAGTTCCATTGAACTTTGAAGTTCCTCATCCAAACGCACACTAAGCGATTTTAGAATCAAATACAGAGTGCAAATACAAATTATTCAGCACCATGGTTGAATGCTTTGCTGCACTTTAAATGACTACTTGAAAAAAAAAAAATTCTAACTGCAAAATTGGGGGATATGAATTTAGAAATATAATGTATCACACGCATTTCTTATTTCGCAAGCCACTTGCTCTCTTTAGGAGAAAGCATATAATGACTTGTAACTATTTGGTTCAAATTGAATTTTCAGCCAATTCAAGCACAATGAAGCAATTTTTCCACTTTCAATTTCATAACAACTAGGTTTTCAAGTGGCTGGTTTTAGACTAAGTCAATACAGGCTGCAGGGCGGATCTATTTAGGGGCAAGGATGATAAATTGAGTGCCCCAACCCCTGCAGTGAAATCCTCCATTAACACATCCATCTTGAGCCCTAAAAGCTCTAACATGTGCCCTCTAAGAGCATCTACATCAGACTCTAAATTTTTGGTCAAATTTAACTTGAAATGACTCCTTTTAATGCTACTAAAATCAGACTATATTGGACCATCTTTGAATATTAAATTCATTTTTTATATTTAAATGATTTAACATCACAACTTTCTTACAACGGCTAGTAAGCAACGAAAAAAGCACAAGATTACACTAAGCAACCAAAAAGCAAAAAAGGGTGCAACCCAAGCCATCCAACTTGCAATCAACCCTTAATCTACATTCAAACCTGAAAAAGAAAACCAAAAGCACATATCCATTGGCAGAGACTTCGGTTTACATCCAAAACCCTTAATTTACATTCAAGTTCAACAATCATGATCGACAATGTTTATCATAAGTGGTAACAATAAGTAGATAATGTCTATCTCAATCCGTTTAATTATGAAACAAATGTGATTACCATCTACTTATGTAGAAGATATTCAATCTTGCCTCAACCTTACAGGCAAGGAAATAAACATCTTACATTCCAGCAAGGTTGAAATGCAACTGGATAGACAAATGCAGGCCATCTAAATTCCAAATATGCAACTTTTGAACTGAATACACCTATTCTTTTCGATGAATCCCTACAATGCCAATAAAGTTTTTATTACAGTTTGAATAAATGTTTTGACAGCAACACAAAATCATGAGATTCCTCGTGAACAATTTGCCAGATATCAAGATTGATTTTCCAATTGGACAACTTCACAACAATGTTCTTAATTTCTTACAGATTAACATGATTATGACACGGTTATAGGTACTCAGAGGTATGAATGGTGGCTCAAAATTTCTAACACCTTTACTTCAGTGCTGCTCTGGCCATCGATGAACTACTTGTCACAGGAAAACCAACCACCAAAATCATCCTCCATAGAAGAAAAAGCAAAGAGAATATATCGAAGACATCAACATAAAGCATTAGGACATGACAGGATTCCAATAAAAAATAGCAGAAAATGAGCTCCCACTAACCTCTGATGGCAAAAATAGATCTCACTGACTTTTGAATAAGTTCATGAATTATTAACATTGACACAGAAGGCAAATGCTCATGCAAAATATATCACCAACAAAAAACAGGGTAGCGGAAAATATGCAAAGCTACACAGATTGGAGTAACAAAGTAATAAATTATAAATTTAATGGAGTACATTTTCAAAAAAAATTCTAATCAACTTAGATTAGTAAAAAAATAATACTTAAAAGCACATCCAAAATAAACAACTTCTCAGCAGGAAAAAAAAAACTTCAGCAGCCCAATACCAAAAATAAATCACACTGACGGTAAATAAGTTCATGAATTATTAACATTGATACAAAAGGCAAATGCTCATGCAAAATATATCACCAGCAATAAACAGCGGAGCAGAAAAATATGCAAACTACACAGATCGGAGATAAATATTTGAGAAATTGATCGTTTACAGCTTATATTTTACTCAAGTAATAAATTATAAATTTAACGGAGTAAGCTTTCAAAAAAATTTCTGATAAACCTTGATTGGTATAAAAATAATACTTAAAACCTGCAGCACATCCAAAATAAACAATTTCTCAGCAGAAAAAAGAAAACTTCAACAGCCCAAAACCAAAAATAAATCATACTGACGGTAAATAAGTTCATGAATACAAAAGGCAAATGCTCATACAAAATATATCAACAACAATAAAGAGGAGAGCGAAAAATATGCAAAACTGCACAGATCGGAGATTAATATTTGAGAAATTGATCGTTTACGGCTTATATTTAACTAACAAAGTAATAAATTATAAATTTAACGGGGTAAGTTTCCAAAATATTTCTGATCAACCTTGATTATTATAAAAATAATACTTAAAGCCTGCAGCATATCCAAAATAAAAAATTTCTCAGCTGGAAAAAAAAACCTTGGACAGCCCGATACCAAAAATAGATCACACTGACAGAATAGATTCATGAATTATTCACATTGATACAAAAGTCAAATGCTCATGCAAAATATATCACCAACAATAAACAGGGGAGCGGAAAATATGCAAAATACGCAGATCAGAGATAAATATTTGAGAACTTGATCGTTTACAGCTAATATTTTACTAAAGTAACAAATTATAAATTTAACGGAGTAATCTTTCAAAAAATTTCTGATAAACCTTGATTAGTATAAAAATAATACTTAAAACCTGCAGCACATCCAAAATAAACAACTTCTCAGCAGGAAAAAAAAAACTTCAGCAGCCCAATACCAAAAATAAATCACACTGACGGTAAATAAGTTCATGAATTATTAACAATGATACAAAAGGCAAATGCTCATGCAAAATATATCACTAACAATAAACAAGGCAGCGGAAAATATGCAAAACTGCACGGAACGAAGATAAATATTTGAGAACTTGATCGTTTACAGCTTATATTTTACTAACAAAGTAATAAATTATAAATTTAACAGAGTAAGTTTTCAAAAAATTTCTGATCAACCTTGATTAGTATTAAAATAATACTTAAAACCTGCAGCACATCCAAAAAAAAATTCTAAGCAGTACGACAGCCCGATACCAAAAATTAATCACAGACGGTAAATAAGTTCATGAATTATTAACAATGATACAAAAGGAAAATGCTCATGCACAATATATCACTAACAATAAACAGGGAAGCGGAATATATGCAAAACAACACAGAAGGGAGAAAATATTTGAGAAATTGATCGTTTACAGCTTATATTTGACTAACAAAGTTATAAATTATAAATTTAACGGAGTAAATTTTCAAAAAAATTCTGATCAACCTTGATTAGTATAAAAATAGGTCTGCGCGAATCTGCATTTACCATCGGTACATTTACGCGCATTTATATAAATGCTAACCGTTAGATTAATCTAGTGAATATGAGCCAATCTACATCATCATCATGATTGCACCAAGTTAAAACACTCTAATTTTTGCACTAAATCACTCCTCTTTTTTTAAAATAAGAAAAATAAGAAATAAAAAATAAAATCCCTAGGCAAAAGCTCAACCACCTTCCTGAATTCAGTCCCGTTGTCGGCAGTTTACCATGGCCGCCGACCTGTCAATTTTTCTTTCCATATTCCTAGTATTCATAGGTATATGCATTTCTAAAATTTGATAAGATGAACATTTTCCAAGTACCTATAGAATCTAATAGCTGCTGATTTGATTGGAAAATCTTGAACTGATCAACCTTGATTAGTATAAAAATAATACTTAGAGAATCAAACCTAAATTAATAAACTGCAAAATAATACTATACAATTGCAGAATATATATATAGGAATATAGAACGGTCGAGTATCGGAGAGGGGATGAAAATTATAAGCTTAATACCTGTGGAGCGAAGACCTCTCGCGGCTCCTACTTCTGGAGAAGGGTCTTCAGGCCTACCTCTCGCGGCTCCTACCTCTCGCGGCTCCTCCTCCCAAGTCACAGACTGCAGTCGAGAGAGAGGGAGTTGGAGAGAGATCTCGGTTGGGATGTACAGCGTGAAAGAGAAAGGCAAAGAAGCTCTACGAGATCGCGGTTGTGATGTGCGGCGTGAAAGAGAAGCAGATAAGTTAAAGCTAGGAGGTTAGAGAGGAAAGATGATAGGTGATGTGCGACGGGTGGGGTGGGTTAGTGAGTAAGTGAGTGAGAGTTGAGAGGAGTTTGTGAGTGTTGTAGCGATGTACGGCTGGTGGGCTTTGCAACCAACCCACCCAGCCATCGTACACCTACCCCTCATTATTTGGTTTACAAGCTTATGGACTTGTGGTTAATCATTAAGTCCGTTGATTAAAAACTCGATTCAACTTCTTATAAGTCATAATCTAATTTAGTTCGAAAGTTAGCCGGCTGAATTTGAATTTAGGGTATTCAAATCCGATAGATTCAAACTTGATAAGTCTGGTTCGACTCACCCATATAAATTTGATATGTAAGTTCGTATATATAACTCTATTATTAATTAGAAATTTGTAAAAATAAAATAATAATAATAATGATAATTGTAATAATCATGCTAGTAGCGATAGGAATAAACAAATACTTTAAAAAATGGTACAATAAATTCTCCAAATTCTAAATTTTCAATAAGCTTTAAATATTTAAATTGAAATAATTGAATAAAAAATCATGAGCTTTGATATAGGCTTTCATGCTTCCCTGCTTAACGATTCTATATTTTATTCAACATTAATATCCCCAACATGAGCTTTGGTACAAGTAATGTATAAAGTTAAATTGTATTTCTTATAATATCTGAGATTGATTGCCTCAATACTTAAGGATATATGTTAATGATTTTTAATATCATTATGTACTTTCTTTCTTTCCTATGATTTTCAATTTTTTTTGAATAAGTAACTTCTAAAAGCCCAATTGAGCACGATCCAAGTGGGCTTAGTTAGCCTGGCTTATAAAGCCTGATAAAAACCTGACTCAAACTCGGTCCGACAAAGAGTATGGGCTTTCATATTTATAGTCAAACTCGACCCAATAGTTTTTAAATTATGAACTAGGCCTGCACCAACTCGACCCGGCTCAAGCCTAAAAAATTTGAGCGGGGCTTGCTCGACCTGGCCCAGTAATGTGGGCCAGTTGAGAGTTTGAGAGAATATTTAATTTAAATGGGTAGACATCTAGTTAGGACCGTGGGTTTTTTAAAGTCAAGTATATTGGGCTTAGTGTTTGAGCTGAGATAAAATTGTTTGAGTTATTAATAAAAACGGGTTGGGAACTAAATGCTTAATAAATAATATGTTTATATATTCGAGCTTTCAAATCGGGTTTATATGGGTGGGTTAGGTGGTTTTATCGGGTTCAAGTCTATCAGATTTGAACATCCTAAATTCAAGTCAGTTTGCTAACTTTTGGATCAACCTAGCCCACGACCCATAACAAATTGGATCAGACTTTTAATCAGCGGGTTTAGAAAGTACCCAAAAGTCCATGGGTTTCTGGGCCAAATAGTGAGGATTATACTAGGGTTCACAAGTTATCTTTTTTTTTTGGCTTGACACATCACTCAAAACAATGTCAATTAGAAAAGTCAATTAATTTAGAAATAAGTTAATTTAATAACCACTCATATCATTATTTAGAATGCTACTATTTGATACTTTGAACACAATTAATAAATAAAACAAAAACATAGCCAAAAATTAAAAGAAAATTTGATTCCAACAGTAATGAAACTGGATTAAGTTGAGCAGATATGCATGAATAAAGTATATATGATTACGTCGTTGAGAATATAGACAAAAAATAGACCAAGAAGGCTGTCAAAACAGAAAAGGTGGACACAAAACTTGCAATGAGACCCATCACAGTGCACCCAATTAGAACCACCAACAGCACACTGTGGAACCCAAAATCACCAGAAGAATGTGGAGCTACCACGTGGACCATAATTCTCAAAATGACCAAATTGCCCCTGGCAATAATACTTAAAGCCCAAGCACCGAACATGACTCAAGCCCACAATGCTTACATAGCCCAAATATTAGGCCCAAACCGTGATGATACGTGGAAGCCTCTTACCCTCGATTTGTGTAACACGTGTTAGCGCACAAATCAAGGAGCATTTATCCCACATCGGAACTATGGAAATTGAGCATCTCACTCACCCCCTATATAAAGGGAACATATTTATCAATAAAGGTAATTCTGTTTAATGCTACTTAAGCTCTTGAGATTTCTCTTTCGAAGCTGACTTAAGCATTGGAGCGTTCTTGGTCGAACACTCCCCGGGTCTCGATCATTGAACGAACGATAGCTTACTGTTTTGCTTGTTTGCAGGGATCCTTGAGTCTTTTGAGTTTAAAGGACGAATTCAGCTTCAACAATTGGTGCTTTCATTGAGAGCTTGAAGATATTCAAGAAGAAGCTCTCACGATTGTTCATCGTTCATCCTACTTCGATCATCGTTCTTAACGTTGATTCGAAGATCTTGAACGTGTTCATCGTTCGACAAATTTCCATTCAAGATTCGTTGATCAAGCATGGCTAGGGTTCGACGATCTGTTCGTTCAGCTGGAGAAGGTGTTTCTGCCTCAACTGCTCAGACGAGGAATGAGGCTCGCATAGAGACACCGGAGGAGCGTCCAATTTGACCCAGGCAGGTGTCCATAGAAGCACCCATGGAGACGCTAGGAGGGAGGTCAACCTTCAGCTTTGGTGCATTCTCCTCACCAACTAACCAAGTGCCCGCGCTAGGGGAAAGAACTTCGGCTTTGCAACAGGCAGGCGGGCAGTTGATGGGAAGTGCATCACGACGTGATCAGCCCACAACGAATATGGACATAAGGGACTTTCTGGATGGGCGACACGACGTCTCAGGGAGAAGTCACCACCAACCTCCCCAGGACAACTTGGCGCAACAAGTAGAAAGGTTGAGCAGCCAAGTCCAACTTCAGTCAGAACTCTTACAGCGACTCCTGGCAGAAAGACCAGTCCAAGAGCCAGACAGACATTCCACGTCACGAGGAGGACAAGAGAGTGCTCCAAGGCGACCTGGGAAAGAACTGGTCCACTGCCGAACAATGTCACGAGACACTTCGCTAAGCGACTCCGGTGAAGAAAGTCATGCTCGCCGAGCAAAGAGCCCACATCGCCTAAGGCCATCAGCACATGAGCAGCTAGGAAGTAGGATTGGGGCAACTTCACGGGTGGAGCGCTCACAGCGCTCACATGAAAGTAGGAGGCAACCTCAGGCTCAACACAAAGACCCAAGACGATCTGCCCATGGCAGTGAGAGGGAAGATGAGGCCTACTCCCCAGCACGATCCCAGAGATCAAGGAGAGAAGCTCAAGAAGGTTCTCGGCGATTAGCACGAGACTCACCGCCTCAGCAAGGTGCGTTGCGGGCTAATGATGTTCAAAGAATATTGGACAGGCATCTTCGTGCTCAACGAGATGGTGATCTAGAGGACGATTTACGTCGCCAGATACAGCTCTCAACGCCTTTTGTAAGGGAAATTGAGGAGGAGCCATTCCCCCAAAGGTTTGCAACGCCAAACTTCACTCCATTCAAATGAGCCTCCGACCCGGTAAAGCACATAGATTATTACCGGGGAGTCATGGTCCCCCACAGGCATAACGATGCGCTCATGTGCAAAGTTTTTCAAGCTTCTCTTCAAGGCCAAGCCATGACTTGGTTTAATCATCTCCCCAGGAGGTCTATTGCATCCTTTGAAGAGTTGGCTCTAGCATTTGTGAAAGAGTACGCACAACTTCGGACAATCGAGGTGAAGAATGACCATCTTTTCTCTGTCTCAAAGAGAGCAAAAGAGACTCTACGACAATACATACGAAGATTTTGCGAGGAGAAGTCTCGAATTGTCGGATGCAGCGACCTTGTTGCAGCGATGGCATTTAAACAAGGACTCCCTCGGGACGGCCAGCTCTACGAAGACATTGTCATGGGCAATGCACGAAGTCTCACCAAGATGCTCACTCTAGCTGAGCGACATGCATGCTGGGAGGATGAAAAGGGTGCTGCACATGCGCTAGATCATGCCGAGACAAGCGAGAAAGCCTCCGCATCGACACCACAACGCAAAGAGGACGTTAGTGGCAAATTTTCACATGGGGGGTTCAACAAGCGTAAGGCAAACCAAACTCCTAAAGACTCAACCATCGAGAAGCCTAAAGTGCAGTTCTCAATACCAATCCACCAGATTCATAATGAGATCAAGGACAAGACTTGGTTCAAAAACCCAGGACCCGTCAAGGGCGATCAGGAGAAAGCTGATAAAACAAAATGGTGCGCCTATCATGAATGTTATGGGCACAATATTAGCACATGTATATCTTTCGAAAGATATCTCCAAAATCTCATGAATGAGGGACATTGCACAGACTACATCAAGAAGAGGACTGCAGATCACATGGAGAACAAGGAGCCTAAGGAGCCAGTATCAAAAGTGATCCGCATCAACTAGCTGCATGTCAAAGTTAGAGAGACATAGAAGTCTATGAAGTTTTCAATTTTTCTTTTCAATTTGCCTTCTAATTTCAAGTATCGTGCATTTGAATTATCAATAAGATTGAAAAGTTATTTTGAATTCATACCAACAAGTTTGTACAATTCTCAAAACTTATGCCCTCGAGCATCAAAGCCTTCGTCATCGAAGCATCCAAAGCCTTCGTCCTGCGAAGCATCTAAGCCTTCTGCGAAGCACCTAAGCCTTCGCCCTGCGAAGCACCCAAGCCTTCGCCCTGCGAAGCACCCAAGCCTTCACCCTGCGAAGCACCAAAGCCTTCGCCCTGCGAAGCACCCAAGCCTTCGCCATGCGAAGCACCCAAGCCTTCGCCATGCGAAGCACTCACAACCTTCCTCCGGGAAGCATCCAAAGCCTTCTTCCGAGAAGCACTCAAACCTTCCTCCAGGAAGCATCTAAAGCCTTCTTCCGAGAAGCACTCAAGCCTTCCTTCAGGAAGCATCTAAGCCTTCGCCCTGCGAAGCACCTAAGCCTTCGCCCTGCGAAGCACCTAAGCCTTCGCCATGCGAAGCACCCAAGCCTTCGCCCTGTGAAGTACCCAAGCCTTCGCCATGCAAAGCATACAAGTCTTCGCTTTGCGCAGCACTCACAGCCTTCCTCCGGGAAGCATCCAAAGCCTTCTTCCGAGAAGCACTCAAGCCTTCCTCCAGGAAGCATCTAAAGCCTTCTTCCGAGAAACACTCAAGCCTTCCTCCAAGAAGCATCTAAAGTCTTCTTCCAAGAAGCACTCAAGACTTCCTCCGGGGAGCACACAAAGTCTTCCACTAGGAAGCACTTGAAGCCCTCCACTAGGACGCATTTGAAGCCTTCCTTCAGGAAGCACCTCAAGACTTCCTTTTGGAATCACCCTAAGCCTTCCTCTTGGAAGCACCCTAAGTCTTCCTCATGGAAGCACTTCAAGCCTTCTCTTAAGAAGTACAAGCCCTTCCTTGAAGGCAACACCAATGTGAATGCTAACAAAGTTAGTTAAACCCCAACATTGAACGCCCATGGCTACAACGAGGGGCATTTGATGAACAAACAAGTTTGGATACATCAAGGCAGTTAGTATAATTAGACAAGGATACGGGAGCTCATAATTTCTCATAACTATGGTTTTCATTTATTGATTTGAAGGGTGTTTGGCTAATCGCATCTCGATCGCACAAACCAGTTATTCAATACAAAAATGCAAATGCGATAATCAATATACAAAGATGAAGTAGATGCAATTGCAAGTCTTCAAAGCCCATGGTCCTTCAAAACTCTGCCAATTCTTCTGCTGAAAGTAGAGAAACGTCTTCAGGAGACTCGTCGGCTTCAGGAACATCTGTTTTCTTAGCCTCTAACTCAGGCTCCAGTTCAAGCTCCATCTCTAGTTCAAGCTCCAGCTCTTTGGTGGTGATCCCGCTCCGGCTTTCCATATCCAACTTTTGAGCTTCATCTTCCTTAAAAACACAAAGTTGGGGGGGCATGTGAGGGTAGCAAGCACCCATCACTCAAGTTTTTGATTTCAACATCCAACTGTTTGACTTCCTCTTTGGAATCATGTAAGCGTCTGCACAGCTAGAACATGCCTCATGTTGGGTTGCGACATGCCTCATACTAGGTGATGAGACTCCTTGTCTTTTTTGCTAAAAGCTTCGATGTTGGCTTCACCTGCACTTGAAGATGACAAGTTCGTAAACACACTGAGCTCTTCTATCTGCCAGACACCACATGCATGGTCATTGGAAGTATGCCTAGTGCAACACTTTGAACTCCAACTAGGCATTGCCTTACATTATGTCTTGCCTTGATCCTCGTGTGTCAGGCCCTCCTATGTTTGAAGTATCATATGCATGGTCCACCTACAAGCTTTCTTTCTTCAATTACGTAGTGGCGTACACCATCTGGAGCTTCACAGGGGGCATGATCGATCATCCGTCTTTATGCTCCACCTTGTAGCCACTCCATTTCGAGCTCAACAGGACCTAGAATGTCAGGTCACTAGAAGGTCCACTGTCAGCTAAAAAACTCCTCGAGACGCTTCATTCATTTTATGGCACCACATGCACTTCGCCTCGCGTCATGGGATACCTTGCCTCACTATGCACTTTGGAACGTATCCTCTTGCTTTGCAGCATGTATCTTTTTGTAGTTGAACCATGTCTCGCCTCGATCAAAGGATAAAATTTTGTCCATCTGTTGGACTTCAAATTTCTTCCCCTGCCTCGCCTCGGTCAGGACTTGAATTTTTCAGGTCCCTCGAAGTCTGTATACTTCCCACATAACAGATTTTGACTACGCGAGCCACCGTGCTCCCACAATGCAAGCCTACTAGGTCTCACCAGAAGTGCGCCTTGACGCATATTGAAATGACCGTCTCTGAAAATAGAGCTTAACACCACTTAAATTGCTACAATTGGACTCATACAGCTTTTCGAATGTGCAAAAATGTAAAGCTCAACAATTAAAGAAATATTCAAAAGTCTCTCAAACAAGCGTGGAGCTTACTGCGACATTAGAGACTCTCAGGTACAATGAAATTGAAGATCAAGCGGAGTCCTACTCCCATATATAATTTATCGGGACCACAATACAAATTACATCCCTTAGGATTCCTTGAATTCCTAAGCAATGTGGGGGCATTTGTGGAACCCAAAATCACCAGAAGAATGTGGAGCTACCACGTGGCCCATAATTCTCAAAATTACCAAATTGCCCCTGGCAATAATACTTAAAGCCCAAGCACCGAACATGACTCAAGCCCACAATGCTTACATAGCCCAAATATTGGGCCCAAACCGTGATGATACGTGGAAGCCTCTCACCCTCGATTTGTGTAACACGTGTTAGCGCACAAATCAAGGAGCATTTGTCCCACATCGGAACTATGGAAATTGAGCATCTCACTCACCCCCTATATAAAAGGAACACATTTATCAATAAAGGTAATCCTGTTCAACGCTACTTAAGCTCTTGAGATTTCTCTTTCGAAGCTGACTTAAGCATTGGAGCGTTCTTGGTCGAACACCCCCCGGGTCTCGATCATTGAACGAACGATAGCTTACTGTTTTGCTTGTTTGCAGGGATCCTTGAGTCTTTTGAGTTTAAAGGACGAATTCAGCTTCAACACACACCAAACCCCATCACATTGTTCATAAAAACCCCTCCATAAATCTGCATCCATCACACATTAACAAACAAAATTAGATTCATTTCTTAAATGGAATCTTTGATTAACACGAATCATTTTTGTGTTTAAGGGAATCAAGATCGGTTGCCATATCACATGCACTCTGCCGTCAGATCACCTTAAAGAAAATTTATGTGATTGAGATGCTACGTCACCTTAAAAAAAATTATGTAACTTTCTAAAATTCATAAAATGTCGACTGACTTTCACACTGTCAACATAATTTTACCTAAGAACAGTGATGAAAATATCGCCGGTTTCGCCGATATACCGGTGAAATTGGCTGGCGGCATGTAAGAGAGGGGGAAAGAAATTGAGCGAAATATCGACCTGTTTCCTTGTTTTAAGCTCATCGATCTTTTTATTTCATTAAAACAATCGAGATAGGAACAAATTTCATGTAAATCGGATGTAAAACCATTGAGTTACAGTTGGGTCATGCCGCGCGGGTCAAACAACCCGAATCGCAGGCCCGCCCAAGGTTGAAGGTAACTGTTTTTAAGTTTGTATGTGTGTTTTATATATTATTTGGTTCCTAAATTTTCAATTGGGCTTGTTAATTCAGTTGGTTGTGGACTTTGTGATGGATGTTTTTCAATTGAAGCACCTAGGTTCGACTCCTAGGTGCGCGTGCCGTTCTGATTCCCCCCCCATTTTTTCCTTATTTTAATTTTTAAACTATATTTATCATTTTTTGTTCAATTTAAAACATATCAATCTTTTCCAATTTTTGAAAAAAGATTGCCTCTTTTTTTTTTTATCTTTTTTTCCCAATTTTAAATATATCTACTCATTTTATATTTTTCCTTCCATTCAAATTTTTTTATGCTTATTGTTATTTTTAATTATATTAACATTCAATTATAGTAATTCACTTCAATTTATGTTTATATTTAGATTTTTATATTACTAGTTATTGCCAGAATCTTATTGTATCATATTATTCATCATATATTTATTATATCAAAGTAATTTTATAGTTTTTATTAGTTCTATATAACTATCATTGGATACTTAAGTTTTTTCCAAATTTTCATTCCAAATTTCCAACTTTTAGACCGAATTTCCGTCATTTTTGCTAACCATAAACGATATCAATATTTGGGACAAGATATCCGTAAATTTGACTAACGATATATCCGTCGACATCGATATTTTCACCATTTCCTAAGAAGCACCAATACTCCCTCAAAACTTTGTATCGCGTATCGGATACTGATACCAATACGATACTCCTCTGATACTCTCTGATACTCCCTTATACGATATCAAGTTTTGGATACGTTTTGAAGTACTTACAAGTTCTTTTTAAGCTGTAACACTATCAATATATAACATATGAGTTTTCACACAATTACTTGAGAACATCAAGTTTGAGAGGAACAAATACGTGGATGAATGTAAAAAGCTCGTGCTTAGATTTATTGACTTTAATTCAAAGTGGAGGAGGTGGCTGATCAGCTCACGAAAACTTTGAAAGTAAGAGCAACTATGCATGTGTTCAACTTATGCATGACCTATCTCCACAATCATGTAGCTAATATTGGGAAACTTAAAATTACCCAACTTTCCCTTGATGAGCTTGATTTGGAAGTGGCTATCTTTGATGTTGATGAAGAGAAAGATGAATACATGCAATGAAGAGTTTAACGTGGAAAATGTCTAAAAATCTCTATATTAAGTTGTTATGGGATAAACTAAAATTACATACTTATATTTTAACTATATTTAAATATATCCTGCTCGTATCGTATCTTTTAATTTTTTGATTTTAACTCATCAGAATATCGTGTCATATTGTATCATATCTTCGTATCCGTTTCAATGCAACCTTCCGATCAAAAATTGCATTTGGGATCGTTGGGAGGTAATTCGGACTTTTTTGAATAACCAAAATAGACTAAAAGGCATACAAAGTCAGTTAATTTTTTTGGATGCCCATTTTTCTATTTTTGGGGTAAAAATTTCAGGTGACGACCCGTAAAATGGAATGAAATTTGACGATGTTAGGATCATGTGAAATGTATTTTATGGATTTTGAAAACTTATGGTGACATCTCTCTTAATTATTTCTTAATGAGAGATGAAAAAAATGAAACTATTGCCAAACTTCGAGTGACATTTAACCAATTTCTCTTAGGTTTTTTTAATCTAAGTTGTTGGGTCAATTATTCGAATCAGGTGTATAAGCAGAACTAACCTCGAAAAATGTCTAAGAGGTGGTTCTTCGTGTTTTTCTCAAAGCTACACTGATTGCTGAGGCGATCTGTCAAGCATTGGTTGCTAAAGGGACTAACACAAAAGCTACAAAGAAATAAGGTATATTTGCAGCTTTGGAGAAATTTTGCACACTATGCATGAGAGGTTCTGCCAAAACTGCCAATAAAACAAACCTAAAAGCAGAGGCGGTGGGTTTTGTAGCAGGGATTGGAGGCGGCAAGGACGTGTCGGCGAAGAGAAGAAAAGTGAGGAAATCGCGAGGAGGAGGTGTCGTAGAGATTGAATTCGGCTGAATCTCCCTATAGACTTGGCGATTTGATGCTAGTGCGGCGCCGTCGATTGGGAAAGAAGGTCAACAATGAAGGAAAGAGGAGGTGGACATGTTTGTTTTATATTCTTAACTTTTAGTTAATATACAATTATACAACTATAATTCCTGAATTTGATTCCTCCAAAATTATATTTATATCTTAATTATGGTCATGCGTACATTACAACATGTTTGTGAATCTTTCCGATCCCCAATCCCGAGATTAAGACATTATTCCAAATCAATAACTATGTGAATAAAAATTATTCCAAATCAAGGATGCATTGGATATGTGTTATATACTTAGGCACAAGCAGCAAGTTCATGGAATTTTGGTGCCACTGCCACTGAGCAAGGTATTGCCATCATTAAGGTTGTATGATGGTGAAGTGGAGCAATCCAATCCATTGATCAAACAGGTGGCACAGCTTGAACCCTTGGATGAAAAATTTGTCTTCCTAAAGGCATTGAATAGACAGGTGAAAAACTCCAACCAACAAGATGAAGTTGGTATCCATGGCACATTATCCTCTGAGAGAGTTATCCACTCCATTGACTAGATTAGAAGAGAAAAGTGTAGTGCCTTCCCTTTCCAGGTGAGTCTAACATATACTTTGTATTTTACCAAAAACAAAATTGTTGAAAACTTGATCACTTAGGATAAGACCTTCGACAGTGATTAAACGGGAGATTCACGACTATTTGAATAACAATCCTTTCGAATAAGTATGAGTAATCAAATGAAATTGAACTACATCCATTCTTCCTACCTAAATGGTAACCTTCTTAACATTAGTCGTGAGATACAATACAACAAAATTTACTTATGATTTATATTTGTTGGAATCAAACTAATTTACTTATAATTTATATTTGTTGGAATCAAACTCTAAAAAAAATGACGATATCCCAAACCAACAGATATAATACTTAAAGGTGGGCATGATGCAATTCAATACGGATATTGATAATATCGAAATTCAAACCGTTAAAATTTTAACGGTGCGATACGGTTTAAATTTTTTAAAATTAGAAATGAAACTGTTTCGATCCAAATCGTTTCAATTCAAGCCGTTACTAACAGTTTGATTCGGATATAAGCATAAAAAAAAAACAGCAAGGATATTGAAAAAAGAAAAGTAAAGATACAAATAAAAAAAACAGAATAATCAATACTCGAAATTTTGATGCTGAGCAAAAACTAACCTTCAAATTTCAGCAATTACTGAGCAAAAACATAGAATTTATCAGAAGTAAAAATGCACACACGCAAATGCTGAGAGCTCTGCTAACTATCGACCCGTCTTGATGCAGTTTTGGTCTGCTATCTGAACTGATGGGTCAGCTGCATGTTACAATCATAAATCTAAAAGATGTTATGCTATTCAAGGTAGTATTATACGAACCAGTTCTACTAGTCAAACTGCTGTCGAAGCTGCATTTCAGTTTCACTTTTCCATGTGGCGTGAGATGACTGGCCCTTCATCCTCTTGTTCTTCTCCTTATCTTTGATAGTAGATCCCTTCTTCTTGGAATCATTGGTTTCGTCTACAGGGCGGTCACCACAAGTTGGGCAGACCATTCCCCGTGCATTGGAGAATGTCTTGGGTATGCCACATTGCAAACACATCCTATCAAGGCAAGTTTTTCAAATTTAGGAAATTACAAGGTCAAAATGTTCCAACTGAAATGCCTGCTACACTAGAAAATATCTTAAACAGCTTATATGCCTCTCAGTAATAGCAAGAGTTGGGGAACAGGGAACCATGTACCTCAGAAGCACTGCAGCATCCTCTGCACTGGGATTTGTTGCAGTTGGCACACGCTTGACACCTTGAGCTGTGCTTGTAGCTGCTGATGTTGGAGCTTGGCTACCCACACCTTGAGCTGTGCTTGTAGCTGCTGATGTTGGAGCTTGGCTACCCTCAACATCACTTCTTACTCGTTCATGAATTCCAGTTAACTGAGCTTTAGACTCCACTACAGCACCTATAATTTTTTTTTAACAAGATTCTGAATTGCTTTACGGTAGAAAAGAACAAATAAAAAGGAAAATATACTTATCTGGAAGAGGTTATAAGCACAATATTAGAAATTGATACGCAACTATCTCAAGAGTCATAACCAAATGAAAAATTCCTTAATTTTAATATATGTTATCAAAATTTAACTAAGTTCCCTTCCATATCTTTCAAAAAAGGTGTACGCTGCCACAAGCACCCAGAATACTATCATTGGCATTCTAAGACAAATACAGGAAGCATAAAATTCCATGTTGATATTACCTGGGCAGATACATTTTGTCATGCTTAACACTTTGAATTATAAAAAAAAGAAACATATTGAAGAAGTCCAAACCTAAGCAGACCAGTTCAAGAAAACTCGGAGGATGA